>OZ026578.1:5634166-6380833 GCA_964020215.1 Aurelia sp. 3 sensu Dawson et al. (2005)
CATTCGTTTCTTTCCTACTATCTCGAAGCAGCTCTTTGCGAACTGCAGGAAAACGGAGAGATTTTCCTCAAACTTGCTTAAAAACCAAGATAGCGGCGTGAAAATGTAACGTCATGCCGTCTGTATGAAATCCCGATTCAGTTATATCAAGCAAGGAAGCATTAGAAATCGAATTTTCGCAGAACCTTGCAATTTATTGTGTAGAATGTTACTATCATAATGTCGCAAATTAATCGCTAGAAAGGATCTTTTGGTAGTATCATGGAAGAAAGGAAACCAAATGTTTATCCTCTAATAAAGGTAACTCGCCACTGCTAACTGAATCGGGATGTTCGTGCGGACGGTATGACGTTACATGTTCACGCCACCATACCATTTGTCCAAAGCTTCTTGTCGCCACTCCTTTGTGGGTTTCGGGAGGGCTATGGTACACGGCATGCACTTCTACATTTTGTGGAAACCTGCAAAAAGTCAATAGACAGTGGAGGCGTCACCGGGGCCGTCCTGACGGACCTCTCGAAAGCCTTCGATTGTCTAAATCACGAATTATTGATTGCAAAATTGAATGCATATGGTTTCAGTAGATCTGCCTTGCTGTTCATCCATAGCTACCTCACCAACAGGAAGCAGAGGGTAAAGGTCAATGGTTATCTAACACATGGATGGAAACCCTCATGGGTGTACCGCAAGGTTCACTCTTAGGGCCCCTTTCGTTCAATATACATCTGAATGACCTTTTCATGTTTCTGGAGGAAACGGAAGTCTGCAACTATGCGGACGATACGACTATTTATGCGTGTGGTCCAAAGATCGCAACTGTCATTGTGCATTTAGAACATGATGCCCTTAAAATAACTGAGTGGTTCCCGAATAATTTTATGAAACTAAATGAAGACAAATGCCATTTAAAAACTTTTGGTGCGAGGGGGAGGAAATGAAATAGCAATCAAACTAGACGACGCTTGAGTGAAGGAAAGTTCGGAAGAAAATCTTCTCAGCATCACTTTCGATCAATCACTTTCTTTCAAAGAACATGTCAAAACCCTGTGTAGTAAAGCTGGCCAAAAACTACATGCTCTTGCCCATGTCTCCTGCTACATGGACACTGAAAAATTGCAGCGCTTAATGAGAGCGTTTGATTTATAACACTTTAGTTACTGCCCACTTGTGTGGATGTTTTATGATAGAGCCAAGAATCATAGAATAAGTCATGTTCATGAAAGGGCATTGCGTACAAAGATCACAGAAATGATTTTGGTTATCTCCTGGAGCAGAGCAATTCGGTGCCCATCCATGTACGGAACCTGCAGTTGCTAATGACGGAAATTTTTAAAACGAAGTCCCATCTAAATCCACCTTCATGAAGGACATTTTTCAGGAACGAAATATGAACTACAGTCTAAGACATGGCAAAGATGCTCAAGTCCCAAAGGTGCGAGCCACATCCTTTGGGATTGAGACCATAACCTATTTTGGTAGCAGATTGCGGCAACTATTGCCGCAAGAAATAAAACAATCAAACTTAGAAATTACTGTAGAAATAAAAAACCTGATGAAGGAACGTGATCTAGCAAAAAAGAGGTCCGAGAAAGATGCTTCCTATTGGTCAGACTATAAGAAGTTGCGGAATGAAGTCACTTCTGAACTACGCGCCAGGGTACAGGAATACTACTATAACCTTATTGATGAAACCCAAAACAATCCGAAAGCTATGTGAAAAACAATAAATAAGGTTTTACATAAGAACTCAAATCACACTGTAACTCAAAACATCATTTTTGAAGGCACAGAACTAAAATCAGTTTAACAAATTTTAGATGCTTTCAACAAACATTTTACAACGGTTGGACCTAAGTTAGCGGAGAAAATAGAAATTCAGCCTTCCGATGACCCTCTTAAGTACCTTGGAGATAAAACCGGAGGAACCAAATTTAAGCTACAGCCAGTAAATGTAGGGTATGTAGAACGTGCTATAAAAGCTCTGGATAACTCGAAGTCTCCTGGTGCTGACAGAATCCCCGTCAAAATACTGAAAGATGCCATAACCTTAGTTTCGAAACCACTGACACTGATATACAATGCATCTTTAGAACGGGGTATTTCCCCCAGATCTGGAAATTAGCCAGAGTAACACCTATTCATAAGGCGGGCACGAAAACCGATGTAAACAACTACCGGCCTATCTCAGTGTTATCAGTTGTGTCAAGAATTTTAGGAAAGATTGTACACGACCAACTAATGGAGTTTCTAAAGGGACAAAAAAGGCTTTGTTTGAACCAGTTTGCGTTCCAAAAACTACACAGTACACTGACATGTCTATTGAATGTTATAGACCCATGGTTCAAGAACTCTGATGAGGGGAAAATAAACTTGAGTATATTCCTTGATCTCAAGAAAGCATTCGATACCGTTGACCATAAAATCCTATTGTCGAAGTTGCGAGAGTATGGTGCTGAAGGTGCTTCCCACAGCTGGTTCACTTCTTATCTGACCAATAGGGAGCAGTTCTGTTATTTTGACGGATCCACTTCCAGCAAAAGCATTATTGAGTGTGGTATTCCGCAGGGCTCGTGTTTGGGACCCTTACTCTTCATACTATACATTAATGATTTTGATAATTGTCTAAAAAGCACGATCCCAAATATGTATGCTGATGATACATGTGTGAATATCGCATCAGAAAACCTGAATGAACTTCTAACAGATTTGAAAAACGAGCTGGAAAATGTATCGACTTGGATGAGGATTAATAAACTTAGTTTGAATGCCAGCAAAAGTGAATACATGGTTATAGGCCACAGGCGACAACTAAATAAGATAGGTAATGATTTGCCAGATCTTGTCCTCAATAATGATGTTATCAAAAGGGTTGACAAGACAAAATACCTAGGGATCAACATCGACAAAAGCCTTAACTGGAAAGAGCAGTAAAAAGCTATCAAAAATAAGCTGAAAGGGGGCTTGAGCTCCTTAAGAAAGCTGAAAAACATTCTTCCGCAAAGGAAACTTGATCAAGTTTACAAAGCTCTCTTTGAAAGCCATCTTCGCTATGGCAACATCGTTTGGAGTACTCTTTCCAACACCAAACTATCCCAATTGCAGCGATTACAGACAAGGGCAAAGAAGCTAACAGCGAATGCCAAGTATAAGGACGGATGGACTTGCAAATGGCTCTCTGTAAAGTCATTGATCTCCTTTGACCAAGGAGTCATGACATATAAAATCTTGCATGACCTCTGTCCCGAAAATCTTCGCCATAAGTTCACTGAAAGATCCATGATTTCAGAGTATAGAACCAGAAACCATGGAGATCTGCAAATTCCTAAAGTTAGGTTAGAATATGCAAAGCGAAGTTTCTACTTCTCTGGTGTCAAAAACTGGAACGATATCCCTGACAACATTCGAGAAAGAGACTCAATCGCTCGTTTTAGAACAGGTCTTAGAGGTTATCTTTTGAACCTTTCACAGGACCCAAACACGACCCCTTGGTAGAGCAGCAATATTCCAATTTTTTTTCTTTTCTCATAATATTTTATAGGAATATTGTTAATAGGATATTAATTTGCTGAAAGGATCTCGTGTGTTTTAAATAATGATAAAATGAAAAAAAAAATGAAACACCCTTCCTATATTCAAAAAACGAAGTAAATGTTGGAAAGGTGGTGGATGCAACTGCAGACTTTGCAAAACATATATTCCGCAAGTTGGGTTCCTAACAGGATATTCGTTTTTATCTTGTAATTTATATATGAATAATTTTTAACAATTGTAATTTTTTTTCTTAATATTTTTAGATATTATAAATATGTATCAAGTAGGCCTTAATTAGCTGCAAATTAGCTATTTGTTTTAATTTTATAGCCTACTTAAAATAAATTAATGATGATGATGATTATGATAATAAACGTATACGCAAATCACACCTGTGTCTTTCTCGTTGTTTCCTTCTGCCTTTCCTTGCTTTGCTTTGTAGCCCTACCTCAGCTCAACTCGTTTATTCAAGTTTGAAATGGCCTAAATTCAGTTTCTCTGTAAAAGGAAGGGGGTCCTCGCTTGATGTTTTGTGATTCAACGGCTGTGGGAACGAGGACAACACTTTCCGCGTTCTCAGAGCTGTTGAATCACAAAGCCGCAAACAAGAACAGTCTCGCTTTTACAGAGAAACTGAATTTAGGCAACGATAAAGACACAGGCATTAATTGCGTATACATTTTATTACAGAATAAACATTTTGTGTCCTTTCAGCGATGGTAATATACTCCAATTGCAGCGAAAACACTTTTGGCATAGCTATCATTCCTTTTGAGAGTACAGGATTTTTGCTTATGAAATAATTTACTGGGGAAAACATCTAAATTCTCGCCAAACATCAAAAGCAAAGAGATTAGACTCGCGCCGTCGGTTGCCATCTTTAAGAAAAGGCTGATCTCTATGATCCGTCCCCCTGCTAAATCTGTCTTTGGGATTCACGACCCAATAGGATTATCTTATCTGACTCAACTAAGAGTGGGTCTCAGCAAATTATGCTTTCATAAATTCAAGCACAATTTTAAAGATTCCATAAATCCAATGTGCCCTACTAATGATGGTATTGAGACTACGGAACACTTCCTGTTGCTCTGCCCATCCTTCGAGGTTGAACGTCGAAATCTTCTCGCTAGAGTACTGCTACGACCATATGGATACATCGATCTTTCAAACCAGGTTTTGGCGCAACTTTTGTTGTATGGTGATAGATATCTTCCAAATGACCTCAACAGGAATATACTAGAGTTGACTCTGCAATACATCCACGCAACTGGTCGATTTGACTAAGATCACCTTGGAACTAGTAAACCGTCACCTAAACACCAAGTCCATTTTCGTAAAGTTTCTTGTCGCAGAGTCTCGTCCCTTTTCTTTAGTGCGCCCGTTTCACATTCGATTTTTCGGCTAACATAGTGTGAATGATTTATCCATCTTGATTATGCAATTTTATCTGAAATATCAAGTCCAAATTTCTCCCACTACAATCACCTATATTGGCCTGACTTCTAATGTGAAACCGGCTTTAGTATTTGTTTGTAAAACAGTTTTCTTCTTATATTTAGCATTTTGTATTTAGTGGTATATTTAGATGTATTTTTTTTCTCCTTTTTTAGATTTATGTTAAATGCCAGGGGGTAGTCATGATATATTGCTCCTCCTGGTAGCGTCTTTGTAGTGTCGTATAGTAGTTTCGTAGGTAGTGTTATAGGTAAAATGTTATTGTAAATTTTTGCATTGAGTTTAAAAAAAAGCAAAGTAAACTTTAAACTGACTCAACAAAAGATATCGGAAAACCTCTGCTTTTGCAGCTTTTGAACGTCTTCAAGATGGTAGCCGAGAGTCTGTAGGTTTTCTTTTCTACGATACGCAATTTGATGATGCCACAGCTTTGAAACCAGCACAAACACAAAAAAGCGCGGCAAATTCTGAAAATAATGATAACATAAACATTCCACCTTCTGGAATGATGCCAAATGATATAAAGTTCTTCTAAAGCCATCCATCCAGAAGAAGATGCAACACTTATTCAAACCCACCTCTGTAAATATTCGACACCTATTTTACCATCGCCGGTTCTTTCCTTCAATTTATCGATTTCAGGATTTTAAAAGTCAGACACACAGGTACCGTATATAGTGTGCCATTTTAAGGAGCGAAGGGTTATAACGGAAATAAAACCTCTTTATCCAATGATTTTGAAGTATTTTCAGCGTCCACCAATAAACTTTGCATTCTCATCAACGTTGAATACATTTCAGAGCCTTTGTCGATGGAAGAAGCTGCAAAGATAACAAAAATGTAACAAAACACATTAAAATCTGAAACTTTCGGACGGAAAAGATTCGAAAAACAGCTTTGGATAAAACGCCTTCGGACTCCTTTTTAAAAATTTCGCACAAAAACTTTCGGACAAGCGATTTCTGTGTAATAAAACATATATGCTGCAACTAACAGTAATTCTTATTTCAATTAATCGTGTGCAACTTAAACAAACTATATAAATGCATCCAAAATATTCAACAAGATTATTCAACCAACGAAATAAGCCTGATAGCAGTTTCAAGACTGCAGGCAAAACCCCGTGAGGGAGGGGGAGAGAGGGGTAACTTTAAAAGGCAGATGAGGGGGTGTGCCATTATGACGTCTGAAATGACACAACAAAGTCTATGAATTTTTGCGAAACCATACCCTAACATTTAACCTAAATTGTGACAAAAATCCAAAATCTTAACCACGTATATGAAATTTGATAGAATTCGATACCCTAAAGATTTACTTTGCCAAAAGGACACCCCAAAATTTATGTCCGTTTGTGATCTTATGAAAAACGACCCCTTATTTTCTGATCGAGCAAAGCATCCCAAAATATGGCACATCCCGTATCGGTACATATGGTAGCCAGCCCCCGGGATGAGAAAAGAGGTACCTTCATCAACTCAAAAAAGTTGTTACTGACGACTGCAGTGTGCAAACTCACTTTGGAGGCAGGATAACCATAATGACAGTATATCACTTCTAACAATGGCATGGGAGAAATTCGTGCTTTGTCTTGTCCTCAAAGAATTTAAAACTTTCAGCCAATAAATTTCCAGACAAAAATTGATCATCCCAAAATTTCTATATTAACATAGGTGCTTTTGTTGAATATTCCTGTCGAGGATACTGATTCAATTTGCCTGAAGATCATTGATGCATGCGTACGTCTTCGCATTTGCCCATGGATCAACCAGATTGATAATGCCGATCCCCTACTGGCTAATCCAGTTGAAAGTATGGTGACTCGATCGAAATACCGGGTGATCCAATAAAGAGTGGCATATGTTGAAAGATGATCGAAAGTTTGCTACGCTATCTGCCTTTGAATTTTCACTTTGTGTATTTGAAAAACAACGAAGAAAATTAACTGGTTGACAATTATTTCATTCTTTCAGGAGAAATATCACAAAATTACGACATGAAAAATCATGTTCTCAGAAATTGTTTGATTTTCAAAATATGACAAAGCAAACAACGATTTCTTGCGTCAAGGTCATAAGAAACTAACTTAAGTGGTAATGAGGAATAAATGCTAATCTTATAATATCTTCGTGTGATTTTCAGAGTACGCTTCAAAAATCAGGCGGCTCGCAAAAGCACAATTGCTTATAAATTCAAAGACATGTAAAGACTTCTCAACAAATTGATCCTTTACAAACTCAGGCATACGTTTAACCCTGTCTCATCTGAGGGGTGGATTCCACCGCCCCAGCCAAAATTTTGTTTCTGTATCGATTGATGAAATTTTTAAGATTCTAACTATAGCACCGTTACCATGACAACTAATGTTTTACGTCATGGTCGGTAAGATTTGTATAACTTTTTTCAATCGTTGCAGATATTAATCCGATGAAGGCACCTTAATCCTACATCATGAACATAGAGCGCCTATTAAGACCTGGTATATAACGTGAAACCTGGTACTTAACGTAAAACAGGCGTCAGTGTCTACCTGTAGTCTGAGGTGGTCGTTTATGTGTAGCTATCTGTAATTGTATATTTAGTGTGTAATTTGGTTGGATATGTCTTCATGGTAAGACCACAGGGTATTCATAGTCTGTTGCTCTTTGTGGTATCCGTCCTTGTAGTGTGGTATAGTCGTATAGGAATTAGAAAGTATAGTTGTTTGTAACCTTGTATGTAACATTTTAGATGGATAATGGATATAAAAAAGATATCAATATCATGCAAATTGTGCTTACACGCGTATCTGATGATATCCAACTCGATTTGAAACAAAAAAATTCAACTCAGTGCATAATCTTATTGCTTTAATCATGATAGTGATAATCATAATAATCATAACTTAATTTCTTCTCATTATCATTGCAACAACAGCAATCGAGTTAATTTGAATTAAACACGCGTTTTGTATTGTTTGCGTCCAAATCCATGTCATTTCCAAGTTTAATGATCATAAAAGTAATGAAATAATAGTGAAGTAACAATAAAAGAGAAGAAACAAAGGGGTGCCCTACTACGAAACACAATGTGCCCTACGAACCATGGTGTTGACGTTACGGAGCACTGTTAGTTCCTTTACCCTTCTTTCGGGGTCCAACGACGACACCTTCTTGCTGCAATTCCTCAATAGACGATTGCGCTAAAGATGGCGGCGAGGAATTTTTTACCGAGATGCACTACGTTCTTTAATTGAATTCCTATAGAATCGTTAAAGATTTGCAATTCAAACGCAATGCATCTCGGTAAAAAATTCCTCGCCACCATCTTTAGCGCAAACCTCTATTATTACCACCACTTGGATATGGATATATTTCAAATGAGGTGCTAAGGCAGCCCTCAATGCGTGGTAATAAAGACCTCTCTATTGATGTTGATGTGAACAAAGTCGAATTTATAATACTGGTCGGCTGTATCAACCTTATTTCAAGCTCTGTTACGCGCCAGGAAACCATTTAGGACCCTATCTTTGCAACATTTCTTTGTTTTTTGGTGTTTGTTTTTAGTTCCCTTCTTCGTTTTTGTTGATCGTATATTTTGAAATAGTTACGTCTAGTTCATGTAAATGTGTTTTTAATGCTTTTTCCTTTAGAAAGGCTTTTGTCGTAGTATTACCTTCCTCTTGGTTTCGTCACTGTCATCGTAGTATTTTCAGGTTTAAGTAGCGCAAATAGTAATCTGTTACGGAAATTTTTGTATGGAATGACAGAGCACAAACAGCGGTTGTATGTGTGGAAAATCGTAACTTTGACCCCCCTCCCCCTACCTCCCTGCAACAGGTCCTCAAATTCGGTAACACTTGATATTTTGTTCGTTGGACCTTGAACTCTTGATACACCATTTCAAGAAGCTTACAGGTACATGTACCCCAAAAGCCACAAAAAAAGTGTGTGGTTATAATTTTCTTCCTACTAGTTGCTTTCAAAAATGGTTTTGTGTCAATGAAGGGCTGCAGAAAACGAGGTCTTCCCGTAGGGTATTATTATTTTTTACCTAGGATTGACCGAGTACTGATGTGACAGAGTTTCTTGTTTTTCACAATATGTACCCCAAAAACCGTACACTCAAAAACACGCAAAAGATTACAGCTGATGCACCTATCATTGTGACATTTGGGAAGAAGTTATCATTATAAATCAGTAATGGATAGAAAGTATAGCTGCAAACTTATTTTCAGTGGAAGTATCTAATGTACCACAAAACCCACATGGGGTGTACCCCAAAAACCACATTAGTTTTTCACTTATCAAGCCGTTTGCTGCATATCAATCTGCAAAAGCATTATTTTTCTTGATTCTGCATATATTTTGAAATCTGCTGACAATCCGACCTAACAGAGAGGAACTGTGTTATTAATTTACTAGCAATTACAAAGTGCATGTTTTTTTCCAAGTATCAAAATATTTGAGAATATCAATTTTCCTGGTAATTTTTTTCACAAATAATGAAAAGTTTTGATGTTTCTATTCCATGGATAAATTTTCTTTTCTTTCAATTTCACAACTGCATACATTTCAGAGTCTACCAGACTTTTAACTACCTCAGAGGTTTCATTTATCACCCCTAAAATGTTTGAGAGTAACCTCAAATGGTTTAACCTCAAAGTAACCTCAAATGAGAGTAACCTCAAATGAGAGTACCTTTCCAGTGGTATTCAAAATTAACGGAAGTCTTCTGAAGTGATTGGTTAGCTAATGATATCTGGACAGCAAATACCTATGTTGATTGACTTTTAGAAAGAAATTTTTGTCACTGTGTTAAAATATGGGCAATTTTAATTAACTGTGTGTTGATTGAGTTGCAGAAAATGTTTATTATTTTGTTAAAACATATACCATTTTACCAACTGTATGTTGATTGTCTTGAAGATGTGTTTGTTATTTTGCTGAAAAATGGAAAATTTACTTGCTGTTTGTTTACAGACTGTCAGGAAATATTTGTTATTTTGTTAATTTTGTTAAAAACTTGACCATTCTAACCTTGACTTTCAGAAGAGATATTTTGTTACATGGACAAATACCTTATGTCAATTGTTTACAGAAAGTGTTAATGATATATAAATATATATGTGATTTTGCTGAAAATACATAATTTCATTTTGTTTCTCCGTGGCACACCCTGTACTTGTGCTTTCCATGTTTCAGTGAAATGTACCCCAAAACCACACAAAAAATCACCAAAGTCAGGATGCCCATTGAATAGGTTCACTATATTGCAAGGTAACCATTGTGCTTCTCTGGCAAGAGGACACATGAAAGATACTAAAAAACATTGGTTTGCAAACTAAAAGTAAGACTTTGCGACTTGCTACTCGTTCATAGAAATAATCTGTAAAATTTCAAGTTCAAATTTTTGCTTTTACACCTTATAATTTTTTTCTAATCCAATTTCTTCATGGCAAATCTACATTTTTAGGTAGCCTAGTTACCTAAGCATCATTGATCAGTAAGAGTTTTATGTTGTATGTTGCTCTTCTATAGATATTGCCTTTCAATTGACCTTGTGGTTTTTGGTGTACCTTAGTTTTTGGGGTACATGTACCTGTATGAATCCAAACAATTCTTTATGTCAGATTGTTTGATGATGTCGTTTTACGCAGTTTCTTCTCGGTCGTATGGAATATAATGAATAAGAATTTGCAATATGTGTCACTCGGTAAAAGAACTGCGTAAAGTTATAAAATTTGTTCAATGGGTGAACTGTGGCTCCAACTTGTTAACAAAGTTCTACTTTACTTTAACAGATAAAACAAAAACAACGAACAACAGACAACCAAACAAACAAACCAAAAACAAAAAGGGGTGATTACTAAATTTACCTGAAGGAAGGCATTCACGTGGGATTTGACCAAGACCATTCTTAAAGTTTGGATTTGCTCTGTGTTCAATCTGTGAAAAAGAAGTATGTGGTTCTTAGTCACGAACGGCGAATGAAAACACTCCTACATAAACACTAAAATACTGTCAACGATGACACAAAAAAAATAGAAGAAAAAGCCGACAAAAAGTATTACACACTATTCAAATAGTGTAATCTTTTACCTTATGAATAATCATAACAACCCCGAACTTGTCCCTTAAACCAATCTTGGGACACAGTATCTAAATTTCAACCTTCATTAGAATTAGGGATTCACACTTACCAAACATTTCGCTGCCTTTAGACATAAATTCGAGCAAGCAATGTGCAAAGGAGTTCCATTATCGAATTCTTTACATGGTGCATCAGCATCTGGAATATGAACATTTACAAACTAAATTTTTATCGCCATTTTATAATTTGATAAAATACATACAAGTACCAACACAGTATACGGCTTTGGCTGGCTCCAGCCATGTGAAGTTAGCTTTAATCAATGGCCAATCATTTTCAAATGTTCCTAGACAGTTGACTTGAACATAGGGACCTCGCTGGTTGGAACTGGTCCTTTACGAGCAGAAATATTAATCTTGAAGCTCAAATCTGTGCCCACTTCTAAACCAGAGCTTTAGTACTTTGGTCCGAAATTGCCCTAGTTCTTCGATATTTAGCAAATGTGTTCTTTCTATTGAACATGTCTATAATTTAGGTCAATTTGCACGAGAAGAGGGAGGAAGGGGGCCGGGTAGAAGAATTGTTTTTATACACAATCTAAAAATTTACAATTTAACAAAACATATTTACATCAACGATATCATTGGGAGCATGATAGGCATGGCTACCCTAAAAGATCTTTCACAAAAAACAATGCAGATACTAAAGGCTATACCAAAGTACTGGTCCCTTCAAAGGGAGAAACAGATCGAGGAGATCAGATAGCACTTTTGCCGGATCAAAATTCAAATGGACAGGTTTTGGTATGGTATTTAGTAACATAGATATATTTACAATACAGTTGTGCTGTTATAACAAAATTAAACATTAATAGAGAAGGATGAGATAAAAGATTAATGTCCCTAGGTTTGCACTGGTGGTGCTATAAAAAGCGCTCTGATGAGTGAATGAATTTTAGCGTTGATTCCAAAATTTGTCTGTTTTGGTCATGAGTAAAACTTTTATCACCATACACATACAACATTATTTGCACAAAGGTTTGATTTGGCAGGTTTGAAATGTTGTGTAGTTGGAATACTTCGTTAACGGTGCCAAGGAGATCACGCCTCTGATCTTCATATGCATGGCATTGCAGCAAAAAGTGTTCAGTATCCTCAATTCCATCAATAATTAGACACATTGAGTCAACTGTGTCTCGAAAGTTATGGTTGAATTTTTGAGAATTTAGCTTACTGAGGCCTGATGGCAACACCTTTTGGATCATAAATTCCATAAATAGGTTTTTGGGTGGGGCGGATGAGAGAGGAAAGTCTGTTTTTGAATGAGGTTACTGTATTTAATTCTCTGATCTCAGAAGCAAGACTTTTCCATTCCTTTAAGCAGTTTGGATAGAAACTTCACTCAAAGCGCTCCGTCCTTGCATTTATTTGCCCAACTACAGCCTGATTTCTAAGGGCATAATTTGACCAACGAATTCGTGGAATAGGATTTCTTGTATATTCAGGTGCAAGTTCATTGATGAACTTAAAGAAGAGAACGAGACGCTTGCTCCACCTTCTGTCATTCAATGATTCCCAGCCAAATACCTCGCACATTTTGTTTCTTGAAGCACCTTTCCACGCGCCAGTTATAGCTAAGCCAGCAGAATACTGAACGGATTCAAGTCGTTCCATCAGGCGATGTAAGGTGACTTCATGGCTAAAGTCACACACTTTCTGTGGAATATGATAAATGACGTAACCATAGTCGAGATGTGGACGAACGTAGAGCTTGTAAAGTTCGTTTAGAGTTTGCCTAGGCAAGTAGTTAGATAAAAAACGAAGCATGCCAATCCCACGTCTCGTTTTATTGATAGCAGATTGAGTATGACTAAAAAACGTCAGTCGACTATCAAGCACAACACCTACATCTTTATATTCGTCAACCTTCATAACTGTTACAGGGTAGAAGATTAGCCCACCACAAAAATTTCATTAAAAACCAAATAAAATGGGGCTTTAAGGGTACGCCCTCGAATGTTTTTTGGATTCCGCCCAGCACTAACTAGGACGACCGCCCAACACACTTCAATTCATTACCTGAACTTCCACTTGCATTCAGCAAAACATTCATTACAGGAACAACATCAAAGAATGTAGCATAATGTAATGGGAGCATGTCCGTCCATCGACACTTCTGACTGTAATCTGCACCCTTGGATGAAAACAAAACTTATTTATTATCAATCGATGATAAACATATTGATTTTCCAGCTACAACTTTAAGAAATCCACTGGGTATCATTAAAAGCGACGGCATTTTACCAGTCCCAAAGAGCAAACTGTGTTATCAATTTTGACATCATCTTACATGACTATGTACAGGCAGTATCTTTGAGATAACTCGTGATCATCGTGACATTTACAGAAAGTTAATAGCGCGTATAACAAAAATATATAGAGTAGTAGCATCACTCCCGTTTTGTCAAACAGTGTCTCAGATCGCCAGCCACTGCCATGTTTCAAAGCCCTGTGTAAAAGGCCTTGGGTCTAGCAAATGAAAACATCTCGCAAAAATACTATGGTTACGTCATCTTTTCTATGGAAAAAAAGTTTTGTTGCTTTCTTTCACTTACAAATCACCATTTCTGGCGTTGTTGCGAGGCATATCTACTACGGAAATTTAAATATCCTCTTGAATTGAAAACACTGAAATGAAGTTTAGGTCGCTCCGCTAACTCAATATTTAGAACTTTTTAAGGCATTTCTCTGACTCGGTCACTAGTTTTAACGTCTTCCCAGCCTTTTATTACCTTTTCAATAAGGGCTTGAACTGTTTCACTTGCCAAAGTCGCATCTCCAACACCCGCTGCAAGAAGGAAGGTTACAAATATTGAGAAAGAAAATTTTGACATGCATAAAATCATTGATTTCGAATCCATGTTACATCGTAATGAACAAGGACAGATTTGTAACACAATATCATCGGTTGGTTTTGATTGACACCAGGATTCAAAGCGCTTGGTGACTGTAAAATCAGTAATTTCTCTGGGGAATTCGCTCAACAAGAACTTCAAAACAAGCACGAAAACGAAAACGAAAACGAAATCCCTAGGAATTATAGTAGATGAAGGGCTCAGTTGGAAAGATCAGTATAAATCCCTACTTGGTAAATTAGCTGGTGGTCTATCATCCCTTAAGAAACTAAAGGATATACTCCCACAGTCAAAGTTATGTGATGTATATCGGGCCCTCTTTGAGAGTCATCTACGATACGGCGATGTCATCTGGGGGAGCCTCTCTGCAACCAACCTTCACACTTTGCAGCGACTACAAAACAGAGCCATATCCATAATTGAAAGAGCGAAAATAAAGGATCACTGGCAGAATAATCTGTTAAATATAGAGACCCTCATTCGTTTCGATCGCTCAGTGATGGTGTATAAGGTTGTAAACAATCTTTTCCCGGAAAGCCTTTGGGATATGTATGAACAAAGATGCAATCTCTCAAGTTATAACACAAGAAATAATAGAGATCTTAATATCCCAAAAGTAAATCTCGAACACAGAAAGAAGGGCTTCCCATATTCCGGAATCAAAATATGGAATGACATTCCACTTGAAATCAGAGAACTGTCATCGTTAACCCTGTTCAAGAAAAAGCTGAAAGGGTATTTACTGAACAACGACAATTCGCGATAGCCCCCCCCCCTCAAGAACGACTCCCTGGAAGATCAGTGCCTTGCAGATTAGACATTCCTCTTTTCTGTAAATATGATTGTATTTGATTATTACTTAGATTATTTAGTTTATGTAACACTGATGGGATATCGTTATAAATGAATAAATTAAAAAAAAGCAAAGCCGCAAAATTGCCCTGAAACCTAGGTAGCTAGCTCACTCGTTGTTCATTACGGAATTGGTTTCTGAGCAAACAGATGGACATACCTGCACCCGATTTGCAAGCATAATGTAGCATCGTCATGTCAGTTAATCCATCTCGATCATTCACATGTCCACCTCTCTGTTGAATCTAGGATTAAAATATATAGAGAATTTGGAGAACAATCGGCTAACAAATTGACAATGTCCTTGTCAATGGTTATTGTACCTTGACTTTCAAAGCAGCACTATTAGTAAACATCTAACTAAACAACAGATGTGTTTGATTTTATAAAGATTTGTTTTCATAATACGCAAGGTCCTGCATTTAAAAGTTTATTTCAGTTTCAGTTTTAGTTTTATATTTTAAACTCCATACATACAATTCTACTAAGTTACCTTACCAAAAAAATACAAGACTTATAAAGATTGAATACAATTGAATACAATATTAACAAAATATTAACAAATACAATTACAAATACTAACATTAAAGGAAAAAAGAAAATTGTATGCAGAGAATTACTTAAAGGTAATGTGTCCATACTTAAGGATCGGGTGTACCCGACCTGTCAAGTCATCCATCAAAATATCGGGTTATGATTGGTCAGTTCCATTGTGATGCAAAACTGATCACATGAAATGCTGGCCTCGCACAGGAGCGCACATGCAGAAGCAGACAGCAATAATGGCTGCCTCATTTCAACGTTGAAAGTGATCACATGGAAAATCACATGTTTCTTATTGCCTCCCGCAGAGTTGCTGGCTATCGCTGGACACATTACCTTTAAAGGAGGAGCCCCCTCAATAGGTAAACTAATCGAGGAGGGAGCCCCCCCCCCCTATCATAATTAACCATAGAATGAATTTAAAATGAGACAGTATTCCTTCAAAACAGGCTATGAATGTGGCAAGAGCCACTCCCAAACAGAGAATCCCAGGTGGGACCCCTAAGGCACCAACAACTCCAAACAGCCCAGAGCGCCAAAATGATCAGCAATCCACAGGGGCCCCGGAAGCAAATGTCGGGGCCAGAGCCCAGGCACACCCCCACAGAGGAAAAAACCATCAAAACGAAAATGAAAATGTTAGGCTACCAACAAATACTTAGCCCCTACTTACAAGAAGCATTCCAGGCTCACACCCAGAATAAAGTTTCTGTATTTCATTGAAACCAGGTCCTCGCCTGATTGTCTATGAGCATTACAATTCGTTGCAACTTTCATAAGAAACTGCTACCAATCGGAACATCAGGTGGAAATCGCAGTCTCACAATAAAACGGAGGGCATTCTCAGCATGTCATTTTCTAGTTCTTTATTTTCCCATTTTCAAAGATTTGACAGTGAATAATGATATAATTTAAAGACAAATCCATGTGATCAAGAGTTAAACGACAAATCCATGTTACGTGTGAGTGGCTAAGCCATAATTAGTTAAAACGAACGTTTCGGACCAATTCCAAGGTCCATCCTCAGCGTGTGAAAGAGGGCTACCAAGATATCTTAGACTTAACAGATTTTACCTAAATTTTCACAACAAATTTCTTGACAATCATTGATGATATACAAATGGGGCGAACACAAATATAAACAACATCATTCTGTTGTAGCCAATTTCCAAGACCTTCCAGAAAAGACTTTAGAAAACTAAGAAACTTTCAGCCTAAAAAAATATGAATAGTACTATAGGAGAAACACTGTAAGCTAAGGTGAGAAAAATCAGTTCGTTAATGTGGGATCTTACGGTATTAGATTTTTAGAGTTTCCTGGATGAAAATTTACCACACCATTTTAAAATTACGAGGAATTGTTTCGAGAAAGCCCATTCACGGAAACTTCAAAAGAGCGGCCTAAAGTAATAAGCAAATCTTCCTAATAGTTTCTACTTGAGGCAAGGACCTGAACACGGCTGCGCGTGTGTTATTTTCAAGAAAGAACATGTCATCCATACGAGTATAAGGACAATCATTTCTGTTTATTTCATTCTTTCAAGAAGAGACACAAAATGCAATTGTTGTGAGGCAGGAAAACTGAAGAAATTCTGATCATCATCTCCAGCAGTATTGAAAGGATTTTTTAAGGGACGCCTTCCATAAAATCGCTGTCAGGCAGAAGTCGCTAATTTGAACAGAAATTTCAGATATTTTTTTAAAAGATCCGATAATAGATAAACCATTTGCTAATGTTATTGCTTTGATATCGAAACAAGTGGCCATTCAAATGGCTACAGTAGTGTCCCGCATATAAGAAACATTAAGTTAAGAAACATCAGACCTTAATCTTCAAAATAATATCCCATTTTATCAGAAACTGGTGCAGGTCTGAAAATGACTTGTTTCTTATTCAATAAACTATGTATGCATTAGAAATTGAAAAAAAACATGACAAATTCAGCTTTGCATTTGAATCAGCCTCAGCAATATGGGGTGAGTGGCCGAGTGGCTGAATCAGCAATATGGGGTGAGTGGCCGAGTGGCTTATACAGTCTTCGTCAGGTGACTGAAGTTAAGCTTGGTCGAGTGAGGTCAGTCTCCGGATGGGTGACCTTGGAGGCCTGACCTCACAACTCACCTCGTCGTCCTTCGGAAGGGACGTTAAACTAGGGGTCCCATGCCTGGATGCGGCATGCACAGTGGGCCTAAATTAGCTTTCAGTAGCTAGAAATCCTGACAAGCCCACTCAAAACAAATTGCAAAACAACAAAAAGCCTGTACCCATTCACATAAAAACAAGAGATCTGCATACAAATGAAGCAAAAGTCACCTTCCTGGAATAAATGTGATATTTCTTGGCAGTGAAGATTTACAAATACAAATGTAAAGAGAATGTCTTGTATGACAATCATAAAGCTTATGTCTGATTAGTTCATTGACAGTACATGATTTTCCTAATAGGAAACTTAAGAAACTTTACCTTGATTTAAAGTTTATGCCTCATTTTATAAGCAACATATCAGACCTCAAATTGAAAATGTTTTTTTTTTATATCCATCTTAAAACCTAACTCAACAATTTGAATACAACTAATGTACCATCCATAGCCAAAAAAGACACATGGTCACCGAGTTCTGGCTATGAATGGTACTTACAATTTTCAACTTGTTACAATTCTAAGGATAAAAATAAGATAAAATAAATAGATGAAGAAGTAAACTGAGCAAAAGAGTCAACAAGTGTATCTCAAGATAAATGCCAGGAGTTTCTACGGAACTAAGGATATAGTAATTGAAAGAATAACTTCAAAATAATTCCTGCAGACTTCTCCAGCATCTATCCCGAGACAGACATCTAAGAAAGAAAAGTAAAAAGAAAAGTAAAAGCTGCTGCTGTTTAGGATAATCTATCCCTAATCAAACCAGCCCGTATCTTTGATGAAGGATATTGTAGACTCGAGAATAATGCTATTTTCTATCACACTACAATGGGTGTGATAGAAAATGAAAATGTGGTTTCTTATATGCGGGACACTACTGTATCATCTTTTCAGTTCATTCAATATCTACATCTATTGAAGGGTGGAAAAAGCATAAATCTTAGGGCTTATTGTAATAATTAGAAGATACGTTTCTGAATGCAGTGTTTTACTAGCAATAAGTACCAACGACTACCGCAAAAGCTCTACTTAGCCCCCTCTCTAATACAGTAGTGTCCCGCATATAAGTAACAATGTTTTCAATTTCAGGTCTGATGCATTTCTCATAAAATGAGACGAGGGGCATGTCACTCCAAAAAATCTTGTACGCCTATGGCAAAAATCCTTTTGTTTGCAAGAAAAATCCATCAAAAATCCGTAAAAATCCTTTTGTTCTGAAAAAATCTCGTACGCTTTTTCGAAGGAGTGAAATGCCCCTCGAAATGAGATATAAACTTCAAATAAGGGTAAAGTTTCTTAAGTTTCTTATTAGAAAAATCATGTACTACCGATGAACTACTCAGACACAAGCTCTATGATTGTTATACAAAACATACTATTTTCATTTGTTTTTGTAAATCTTCGCTACCAAGAAAGGCTACATTTATTCGAGGAAGGTCCTTTTGCTTCATTTGCATGCGAATTTCTTGTTTTCATTTGAATAGGTACAAGCTGATTCACTGAAAAGCTGAATGTGCCACGCCCTCCAAATCTCTAATTCATACATAGTTCTTTTAATAATAAACAAGTATTTTTCAGACCTGCACCAGTTTCTTATAAGAGGGGATATTATTTTTTTAAATCAAGGTCTAGCGTTTCTCAAATTCATGCTTCTTATATGAGGGACACTACTGTATGGCTGTCTGAGCCAAAATTTAACGAAGGTTAAATACGCCCCCGTTTCCATCAAGTCCTGCCCCTTACTCGTATCAAATTAAAGAGGCTATCAGAGATTTTCCACTTATGTAGCTAAAGAAGTTTGCATCTTATGTTATGGAATAAAACTGCGTCTGATTCATCGCATAGTAAGTTGTAAAATTGCACGCTGAGTCCCCTAAATATGAGGTAAAAGAAACGAAAAGTTATCGTAGATATCCTTGTCATGTGATTTTGTGAATAAGCTCCCCTTTCCAAAAAACGACTCCTTCTCTAAAAATACTCTGGAATCAAATAAGTTTCCCTCTGGTTTAATAGAGCTTGAACGAGAATGAAACTGACAATCATAGAACCTGGCCTTTGGAGCCTTGTGGGGAGTACTGCTGGCTCAAATATCATAAAATCGCCTTCAGTGTGAATTGAGCTACAATGATAGCAATGGTCGATGTTTGGCCTAAAATCGTTGTTTGAATGACGCATATAAGTTCATGCGGAGGAGCAAACATGCTGCAGACTTAAATATCAATCGCAGCAAATCCCGTGAGGTGTGAATACGAAATTCTCGAAAAGGATCGTAACAATCGATGGCCTGGTCAAAAGTCGTAGTTCAAATGATGCACAACAATTCATGCGGAGAAGCGAATCTTTCACGATTTGCGGTCTGGGGTCAAACCCTAATCAATTAATCTTGCATCATAAACAAGCAAAGTCAGCAAATCTGACGTCACAGTCACATTAATTGCTATAAATTCTAAGAAAATTATAGTGTTATTCAGAGCTTAATTCACAACTCTGTGAGTTAGTCGCGAATTTTATTACCGTATTTTGTTTGCTTCAAAATGAATGGAAAGTGTTTGGAGAAAAGTTTGGCTAGATCACATCATGGCCGTACCCTCATTAAATGTGGAATGCTTATTCGTAAGGAAGTACAACAGTAATGAGACGATCAACGAACTTCAAGAACGATCTTCGAACTTCAAGATGTTACTATGGAATGTAAATCATGGTGACAGCACACTCGTAAATATCTCTCCAATAAGTGCAGCTCAATAAAATTCTGAGGTAAGTGTGAATTGAAGCGGAACTATAAAACTTCAAATAAGGACTATTGTCAACGATGGTCTTTGGGAGAACGCCACAATATTTGACTGCTTGAAAATCAAATTTGGCTTATACGGAACAACAGATCTACAGTGCAATCGTTGAACTGACAGAGCTGACAAACATCGGTGGTGTGACCTAGTAGTTAAGGCGCAGTCTTTCGAATCTTGTGGGGTCCAACAGCATGAACTCCTGTCGTCGCAACTAAAAACCACACGCAAACAGCCAACTCAGCTGTCTATTCTTCCGTAGTCGGTAAATGAGTACTCAGTTGCAACTCTGAGGGCACAAGCTGTAGTGCCTCAGGTCAACATCAGCTGTATAGCTGCCAGTTACCCAGCCTGCGTTAACAAATAAATATTTCTTGCTTGCCTGCTTGCTTGCTCATTTGCTTGCTTACTCACTTGTTTGCTCGCTGGCTTACTTGTTGCTGGCTTGATTGCTTGCTCACTGGTTTGGTTGCTGCCTTGCTTGTTGGTTTCCTTGCTGGCTTGCTTGCTTGCTGAGCAATTCAACAAAGTAAACCCCTCTATCAGTTCAACTTCAG
This sequence comes from Aurelia sp. 3 sensu Dawson et al. (2005), assembly GCA_964020215.1. Taxonomy (NCBI): domain Eukaryota; kingdom Metazoa; phylum Cnidaria; class Scyphozoa; order Semaeostomeae; family Ulmaridae; genus Aurelia; species Aurelia sp. 3 sensu Dawson et al. (2005). Next base: position 5,655,020 of record OZ026578.1, read on the forward strand.
TGCAGATGAATGGTTTCAGCTTGGGCCAAAATTCATTCCCGTGCCAGCACAGGACCCTGGGTTACAATGGCTCTTTAACTTCTTACTGATTCGCTCTTTCAATCTGATGATATCATGCACAAGATGTAATTCAAATGAGTAGCCTTCGTGTAAATTTTCATGGATTTGAAAGCAAGAAATCGGTTCTTTACAGCTGATGTGATGGCTGAAGTCCCGATTTAAGAACTAACCTTGGCTCCTGGCAAAGCCAATGCAAGTTACTGTACTATACTAAACTCAGCTATACTATAGTATACTATACTATACTATATTATACTATGCTATACTATACTATACTACCAGGTGAGCCAGAAAAAGTTCCCACTTTTGAAAATTCATTGCACCAAGAGTATTACACAGATTTGAATGATTCCACTTCTAGTTGAAAGCTGACATATTAAATTAGCTTGTTGATTCTTGTCGCTGTCTTACCAGCAACGGAACTACCGGCAGATTTATCTTAAGAAAAAATCATTGTTGCAAAATGAGTTAAAAATGGCCTAAAGCATTGACCAAATCTAACAGGACTCCTCACACAGATCAACAAAGAAAATGCAATTGGTAATGGGCGAGAGATGTCAACTGCACATTTATTGCCATGGGACTGAAAAGTTCTGGTATTTTCTTGCAACTGATGTGGTATAACTATTGAGCGAGATGAAACGTTCATTGCGTATTGTTCTGTGTAAGGAGAGTCAGAGTCCTTAACAATTTGATCAATGTATTGGGTCATTTTTCAGTCATTTTGCAACCATGAAATTTTGGGACTGCTGATAAGACAGCGAGAAAAATCATAGAAATACTACAATCTTTCGAAATTAGAATTTGAATCAGTCAAATCTGTGAAGTGCTCTTTATTCCATGAATGTTCAAATGTGGGAACTTCTTTCGGCTCACCCACTATACTATACTGTTCGAAATTATACTATACTATACTATACTATACTATACTATACTGTACTGTACTATACTATACTATACTATACTGTTCGAAATTATACTATACTATACTATACTATACTATACTATACTATACTATACTATACTATACTATACTATACTATACTATACTATACTATACTATACCATACCATACCATACTACTATATTATATTATATTATATTATATTATATTATATTATATTATATTATATTATATTATACTATACTATACTATACTATACCATACTAGATTCTATTCCACATCAGATGTATGGGCCAGCCAGGGTTGCAATAAAATTACGATCAAAACTCATTACTTGTGATGTGTCGTTGTCTGAAGCAAATCAAATGCCTTGCATCTGAGACAGAATTCACAAAGCAAACTGAATACTTACATTGTCCCTATTTTAATCACGGGGAGGTTAACCCCTCGAACTTTTTAATAGCTGTTACACGATGAAAGCTATAGCAGTGAAACTTTCTGACTTTTATCAAAATCTAATTGAAAGTCAGAAAAATTGAAAGTCAGAAAATAAGAATTTCAATATATACCATGCAATAGTAGCGTTGTTTGTTTAACTCATAGTAAATAGACTTGCTCATCTAAGTTAAGATTTCTGTTAGAAAATGATCGGTAATTCTTTCAAATCGGCGCACAATTCATGACAGTATATCTCATCAGGCGCCGATATATCATCTGGGGCATCTGGCAGAGATACGCACCTCTCTGATGAACACATCAATGTCATGCTGTGTCTGTGGCATCCACTGCCGTAAAATAGCAAAGATCTGTGATATTGTCGTCTTCGGGCTAAATAAATGAAACAATAAACAACAATAAGGCCATGATATGCCAGATTCAAAAATATATGAGCCGTCTAAAGAAGTGCAGGGAGGGGAGTAATTGCACGCTTATTGTAAGCAATAGGCAAATTTAGTTAAAATTGTATATATTCGCTTCTAATCACGTGATTGCCCTCTTGAGGAACTTTTTCAAACAAGTTTCAAAACGTCAAAACCATGAAAAGTACGTGGGTAACTGAATCACAAAGGCCATGTAATGGAACCGCACGCATTGGATGGCAATAACCATCATGAAGAATCTGGCAAAGGAGGGTGTTAATTTCAGGGACAGTACTTAAATATTTGTGTGGGTACAATAGAAAAAGACATGATTTTGTCAAAAATGACAAATAGTAACATTAATGCATACTTTAAATGATATGATAAATGAAAGCCGCTTGCTAATGGTTTAGACCCCATTAACACGATGCCGGTAGAGTTTGAAAATGGCATGAAAAAGTGCCGTTTTGGCCTTCCGTTTACATGATGCCGGTAAACTTTTATTCTTATTCCATAGACATAACAACTGACGTCAATAATTTATCAAGATAGATAAAACAACTACGACAATAAGGACAATAGTGGGCATTAAAAATATTTAGCTCGTTACGAAAGCGGCATAAAGTTCTACCGGCAAAGTGCGTTTACACGATGCCGGTAGAATTTGAAAACGGCAGAATTACAAACTTTTCCATTTTGCTAACCGAAACAAAGTTCTGCCTCGGCCGGTATCGTGTGAACAGGAGACCAAAGCGCCACTTTCTTATGCCGTTTTCAAATTCTACCGGCATCGTGAAAACAGGACCTTATTAAATTTTTTTCCAGCCTCATTATGAGTTTCCACAACCTAAACACGTTAGCTATCTGTAAATTTTCTACTAGTGTAGTTGTGTTAAAGACACTCTTGCTTCATGTTATCAGTTATGGAAGTAAGTGTAAAGGCTGATTCCACTCTGTAGAATTTCCGAGCAAACGAAATTTTAAACCAGGAAATACTTGTCACGCATAACATTCCATTCAGATTAAAAGCTGGGACTGGGACTAGCCAGATCAAGTTCTTGAAAGCGATCCTTTCTCTAATAAACAAAATATTTCCAAACCACTTGGAAACTCTACTGGGTGCACTTTAGGCCTTGAAGAAAGAAGATAAATGCTTTGATATGTCGACATATACATAGCGGGTGAGTCAGCAATGTTGGTAAACCTACCAATGATTCACAAAGATAATTTGTATCTATCTATCAAGGTTCTTTAAAATCAGCAATAACAATAGCCAGTGAGTAAAACGTAATAGTTCTATTTACAAAATGGGTTGCAAAATACTTTTTCAAGAATCTCGTTTCATGTTTCCGACGTTTTGTTACGTTCGTTTGATTGAAATATGTGATATGTCAGCATATTGGACTTTATGCTAATAATGATAGGAGTTCATTTGGCTATGATGCAATTACTCTCTGGTTGACAATGGACACCAAACACAAACAAAAGATCGATCTATCATGCCCTGAGGGAAAATCCCTGCGGTCCAAACAAAACAAATAGTGCACAAAGCATTATGGTGTCAAGGCTAAATTGTACTACAAAAAATTCTCCCCCAATACAACCTCACTGATTGCTTTGCAAATCAAAAACGCCCTTGCTACTGTAGAAGTGACCAACATTTCTGGTAAACACAGTATAACTGTAGTGACAGATATAACCAAATTGTTAGGCTTGAGGTGTTCGTGGAACGCGTTTTGGATACAAATTCTTTCACGAATAACAGATGCACAGATATTTTGCAGGAGTAAACATTTAGAAATGGTAAATTTCAAATCACGGAATAAAGTGGATGCACCTTTTCAAAAAAAAGTTTACGGAATAACAATGCTGGATGAGTTAGCGTTGTATATACATAAGTGCGTTTAAATAGACTTAAACGTCTCATGGTACCAGTCTAAGCCTTAATGTATACAGTGCACATTTTTCGCAACTTAACATCAGCGAATTCGCAAGAATTCTTTTCAGAATTAATAAAATTTCATTCATTCATTCATTCATTCATTCGTTCGTTTGTTCATTCAGGAAAAACAAGGCACTAAACCTTGCCATCTTTCCAAGTTATCTTTGAATCCAAATGCGCATGGTTGTCTTGGAAATGCGTGATGCATTGTTGACAACTGGAAGGCCTATAACAATGAAATTGGCATTCTCTTAATTCAAGAATAATCATACAAAATCCTCAACTGCAGGACATTTTTTATGAATAAACATTGTGCTAAGTTACGAAAGTATTTCTCTGTAGTTGGCTCTCACAACAGTGCTTGTGTGTAGGACAAGACTCACTTGTTTAATTCTTCCAAAACTAATAGATTCATCTTGTAACTAAACTTACTTTAAGAGGATCTCATGGCATCCGGGGCATGTTGGGTCAAAGAATGACAGCTCAAGTGCTCGACACTACAAAAAATGAGGCAAACTGATACACTGACTACGAAATTGTCAAATTGCTCATATTCAACAAGTCTATAGATCAAATTTTAAACCACACACCTCTGAACATTGCAGGAAAGCTGGATGACAGCTTAATGTTTAGAAAAGATTCAAACTGTTTACTGCTCTTAAAGAGAGGAATATTCTCGTTCAAAGCTTTGCCTTAATGAAAGTTTGAGTATTTGTCAAGAATTCATCATTTGATAAAAAATACTGCAATATCAATGTCATGCTTCATGGTTATATGGGTTAAACTTCACAAGATCTCATGCATGAATTCTTAGAAGTATTTCATACCTTATCACAAATTGGAGAATCTACACCTTGGTGTGAAACTGGCTTTTCTCTCGTGGGGACAGCAAAATCTACCAGTGTGAATCCTTCACTCTAAAAAAAGAACAATTGTGCGAAATGTTCCAGAAAGAAGCCAGGTGAAATGGGTGTATGTGTCTGTCATGTATCAAATGCTCACGTTTCAGAGGCAGGAAGACCAAAGGGAGTACATGCCCCCTTTTCATGATGCTCAAGTAGTGAGGCTCTACCTACAGATTTGAACCTTGTTCATAGTGCAATCTATGTTGATTCCTAGCTCTACAGTACAACTGTAAAATCATGATGTGTGGATTGAAACAAACTGTTTGTAGCTGCACTGACCAATGCTCACAAATCATCTAACACCGCCAACATGAACATTGCTGAGGAACAGATGAAGTCATGGTATAGTGTGTAGGTTGTCTCTCACCAGGTTGGAAACCTCGTTCTGTGCACCAAAGAACTTTGGGGCGCACTTCAAAACTTTGGTGCGTGAAAGTAAAAAAATTGGTGCGCAGAGCGCATAAATTACGGGGATTCTTGCCACAATGAGTCTGAACAAGAGGGGCTCTGAGTTGTAATTGGTATTTTACCTAAAGTTGAGATGAGCCAGAAATTAAAATTTGTCCAACTGAGTGAGAGCTCGCTGAACATGATAAGATTATAAAACATTATCATAAAAAATCGGAATTGGGCCATCCCTTGCTGTTTCTATTTCAATTTTGGTGCGCACATCAATTTCATTTTTGGTGAGCAAAATTTTATCAGTCTCTTGGCATTCGGTGCGCAGTTGACAAACTTTCCAACCTGGGTCTCTCATCTAATTCATCACACTGTAAACTTTCTTTCTTTGAAAAACTACTGATACTCTTGAATCAAGCCGTGATTAGATTATTCTGGCACTCTTTTCATTTATTTTCTACTCTGGAGTTGTGTTGGAAATGCTCCAGCCAGGTTCCAGCCATTCTGATCCATCATAATTATAGACTATAGGCACAATGTGGCTGGTTAGGCCCAAAGGCCATTTGATCTTTGATCGTTAGTGTACACGAAAATAATAGCTTGTCTGTACTCACAGATCGGGGTCTCATCATTCCCTGTCTCTTTGAAGTGCTGCTGAGTAGATTATCCTTTAAAGTTTGCTTAATTTCGCTTTAAAATCAAAGTTTTCTGCCTTGTTTCACATCACTCGCCATGATCACAAACATTGGATCACTGCGAAGCATGCGCAGTCACAATTAGTATGTGTAATCACAGCATGTTGTTGCTGTTGCTGAATTAATAATGGTCCATCCAAAGTGCAAAATATTGCCCCCTCTCCCAGGGGGGAGCTTAGCTGGTACGCATAAGGGGAGTTCAGCCACGAGATTTTCAGGCAATGGCTCGAATGGGACATAGTTAGCCCGGGGAGGGGGGGGTACTTGACCTAAATTTGTACGGGGATGTGACCACGAAACAAATTTTTTCTCCCTGCTCCAGAATTTTTGCCTTCAAATGATACCCTGTTTTAGAGAAAATCGGTGAAAAGTGTACTCAAAAACACAAAAATTTAACTAAATAACAACCCGTTATAACAAAATTTCTTCTTTCGGCATGTTTTGACAACCTGCTCCAGAAAATTTGCCTTCTTTTGATACCCTGTTCTAGAAAAAATAGGCGAAAACGATACCCTGAAAAACGGCACATCCCCGCCGGACAAATATATTAAGTACCCCCCCAACGGGGATAGTTGGTTTACAGTAATTTGCAATAAGATGATAGCTCTTATGCCCAGAAACAATTTGGGCTGCAAAATTTGGGGTATTCATTTAGCATACAAGGTCCTAACCTTTTTTGTTTTGCCTGATACTTCAAACTGCTGCTTTCTAGCAGGAGGTATGTTGGAATAAAACACTCTTCCATTTGACCTTGGAGGAGATGATGTCCATCCACTTAGGAGCTTTGCTTCCAAACTCCCTCGACGATGATTTACATGCCACTGAAAAAGAAAATCTCAGAATCATGATAATTATCGCAAGTAAGATCAAATCATCATGATTTCCTAAGATGGGCCTTCAGGTAAAATTGTGACAATTTGCAGGCACAAGCAACTTTTTCAACATCATACGATTAGAGCAAAACCACCGTAATTTATAAGGGGGAAGGGCAATATCCCGGGGGTTACATGACTTGCGGATGGACGGGGGTCTGCCGCCCGGTTTTCAGAAAGGTACCCTTTTCTAATTGCCGAAACTTGCTGTCATACCCACTTTTATGATGAATTTAGGCGGAAAACAACCCATTTTTGGCTATTTTTTGCCAATTTCTGCAAAACCCACCCATGTTTATGGAAAATCTACCGAAAAAGGGACCCTTAGAGAATTTTGGGCCCAAAAACCCACCCACATGGGCGGCGCATACCAGAACCCTCAACATGTAATGTGCCCCCCTGTCAAAGAAATCTATACTTTATGACCGCCTACATAGAAATCTGTCACTCTTCTACGTAGTTACAATTTAGAAATTTGTTGACGTCATAACCTCTGGTAAAATGAATGGCACTAGTTTGAAATGAACCAAGATATCAAACAACTACCATGGCAGGGCTAAACAAAAGCATCACATGTTCCTTTCACGCTATTCACTTAATAAAGAAGGAAGGTACTGGAATTCTGCATCGCTTTTTCATTTTTTGAGCCCTTCATTAGGAAATGCGGAGACGGGGAGCTTTTATTGTTATTATTGATTTATTTAAAGTAGGCAACATACAAAATAGCTATAAAACAAGAGCTAACTCAGGACTACTACACACAGTAGAGGATCAAACATTGTAGGAGTTAAATGTTACGGATCACCATTCCGTCTAAGTAGTGGATTGCAACAAATGCAAAAATGATGAAATTTCACCACATTTTTTTGGGGTAAATTTTGGGGAAACGGAGACATTTCCCATAATTTCCAAAAAAAGGAAATTGAAATTTCCGTTTCCCTTAGATTTCCGCTAGAAACTTGCCCATTTCCTTTAAATTTCCATCCAAGAATTATGGAGAAATTTTGGTATCTTTTGCTGTGACCAGCTGTCTGATATCGATGGCTATCATTTTATGCAAAATAATCTGGAAGTGAATCTGATTCAAACACATGCAGATCTCTTGTGTCTAACTGATCCGACGCTAAAGACTTCATATAAGATGAGTTCTTCTTCATAGCAGAATCAAAATAGATGCTGACAGCGGAGGAAAGGTGTGTCGATCACTTTGCACTTATCAGACCAGAGGCTGATTCGCAATGGCTTGGTATCATCTCAAAGGTGATCCACTGCCGTCTAAAAGGTGCGACTTCATTTAAACATTGAATCAAAGACATAAAAGGCTGCTATATTTTGCCGAAGTTTTGTCCTGTTTGGTTGAAAATGTTACGTGCTCAGGGCTGCCACGGACTAGAGAGTGGCATTTAGAGGGAAAGTGAATTGCTCCCCTGAAAATTGCCTTTCGTAATGCCAATTCTCCTACTTCGAAACAATACTCCCGAGGCTATCGTATATTCAGTATCCAGCATTAAGAATAACCTTGAATTGCTCTTTTGATTCTTGTGACTTTGCATCAAATTCATCAAGATGATCAGTGACCAGTATCAGTGGAACAGGGGAGCTTGACTTGTTATTGTTACCAAAACGACGAATTTTGAAATGATCATCATCGTCATCATCATCATCATCATCATCATCATCGTCATCTGTCCAGTCAATTATGTTCTCTGATGCATCCCGTAATAGTGTTGATATGTCCATTCTTCATCTGAAAGATAATTTATGACAGGTCTCCTTAATAAAACTCATGTCACTGATCTGACCAACTGCTTTTGAGAACCTGTAACTCGAAATGTCTCATTTTGATATAACTGCATCAACCTCATCCCCAGGGCATTTTGTCATATTAGAACGTAGAATTTGACAAAAGGCTATAGGGACGAAAAATTGCATAGTTTAGACTTCAGCCGAACGTTAGAAACTTGCTTGAAGCAATATGACAAGTTGCTGGTGATTTATGACACAAGAAACTCAAAAGACTAGTTGCTTTATAAATGAAATCTTCTGTCTTCCAACCATACTTTATGTAGTTTTGGGTATAATTTGCCAACTTAACGGGCGTCCTAAAAGTTTCCCTATTTGAGCTGTCATTTTAGTAAAATTGCATGTTATTTAGTCAAAATTCTAAAAGAAATCTATTTTACAATGCCCAACATAAATTCGAGTACTGTTTCATTTCTGTTTCTGTATGCATTGATTCTCTATAACTATTTTTCTGAAAAACAGATTTCCTGAAATGTTCAAGAAAGAGCTAAATATGTTTATCAACAAGAGTGTTAAACTTTTACATAAAAATCGACGGAAAATCTACTTTTTTAAATAAATTCCAACAGTATGGATCTTGGACTACATAAGAAGACCCAAGAAAAAATATATTTGTTTGTTTTGTCCGTAAATAGCACAGTTTTGCTTGATTTCTGGAAGAGAAGCATACTACTGTTACGAGACTGGTCGGGCCTGTTGTTGTTTTTAGGTCAAAGTGTACGAGGGGAATCCCAGCCATAACAATAAAACGCATAAACAACATCATGTGAACAGTTTTGTTGTGTAATGCTTTCGGTTGATTTTAGGTGTCCAATATATTAGATGTCTCGTAAGTAGGGCGTTGGGTTGTTTTTGAGTTCAGACGAGAGGACGCTACATCTGACGATAGAAGACAAGTTTGCATTGACGAATGAAGTAGCCGTTTATTGGTGATTACAGCCGTTGACGTATAAAAAGCCGATTATCGAAGAAGACGAATGTTGTTATTTTAGATGCTCTATTCTTTCTGCGTTTTCCTGCCGTGCAAGTCGTCGTGTACTGGTCGACGAACTCAACTTGTGAAGCCACCCTTCAGATAAGGATTGAGACACACAAATAGACAAAAAAATAGTGGCTCCACACTACACAAGACAAGGTCCTGCGACCCATGCTTTGGCAAACTGACGAGTAAGAGTTACGAGTATGAATACTACAATCTTGGTCAAAATTCTTGGAAGAATTCCAAAAATTGCACTACTTCAGTCTTTGATTATGTGCTCCCCGCTGCCCCCGTTTCAATGTTGCTACAATCAAACGTCATTCGACCACCTGAATATTGAATTAGGGGGGGGGGAAGGGGGATTAGAAAGTCCTAAACATAAGTTTGTGCGTCAATAGCTTAGGAAATATCATGAAGATAACGAAATTTGCCTGTGTGCCAAGTTATTTTGACCTGGATTGTAGTTTATGACATTTCATATTTCCGTCGCTAGACCTTTCACCTTTCAAGAGTTTCTCGACAGTCGACATTCATATATTTTCGGACATTCATTTTCTTAAAGTCCTTTCATTACGAACAAACGGGAAAAATTAGGAGGACCCAAGTTAACCTTTAAGCAAGAGATTGATGTTTAAATTGCTCAAAATAAGACAATGGTTGTTTTTCTGGAACTTCTCAAACGGGGAAATTTTTTTTGGCACAACCGTTATTATATGGCCTGAAAGCCTGAAAGCCTTTGGGACAAATTTGAGCTAAGATCAATGCACTCAAGCTATGTAACAAGAAACTGCCATGATCTTCAGATCCCAAGGCTAAATACAGAACATGCAAAAAAGGGCTTTAAATATTCGGCTCTAAAAATGTGGAATGATACGCCTGTTGATATACGAGAGGCCCCAACTCTCGGTTGCTTTAAAAACAATTGAAAGCACACCTACTGGCTGATCAAAAACCTTAACTACAAAGCACGACCCCCTGGAAGAACAGCAATATTAGCAAGTTGGAAAATTTTTCTTTTGTTTTATAAGATTGTATATAAGTATTATTAGATGCTGAAGGGTTTAATTTTCGTGTATAAATATTTATTCATATCATATCATGGAAAGATGTTCTTTCATAGAAATTAACGATTTTAGAGTGATATTTAGCCAGAAATCAGCCAATTTTGATCATATTATTTGTGCTATCAATTTGTTCATTGTAAAAACAGGCAAAAAAGCTGCAAATTAGTGGTAAGCTATTGCAAACGTGTCATAAGAGTGTCTTTTATTGAAAAAGTTGAACAATCTTCAAAAAATTTACAAGTTAGCCCAATACGGGCAGCCAAAATGACGTCACAATCCAAAAATGCTGAGGTCACTTAATGCCAGAAGAAATTCTGTTATCAAATTATTGCCCTTTGTCTGAGATTCATTTGATACACAATGCTTAATAATTGAATCAAATCTTTCCATTAAATAATCAAAAACAATGATTTTGCTGCTACTTGCTTCCAAATATGGTCATGTCATATGACCTGTGATTTCTATTGTTAACCCTATCAAGCCTAGGGGGGGCTGAATCAGCCCCCCCTAGCAGTTTTTTGTCTGTAGATTTTTACCAAGTGCATTTACAACACTGAAACTTTCTGACTTTTAGTTTTTATCTTTGTTACGATGTAAAATTAATTTTTTGAAAAAATCAAATTCATTCCAGGGGGTAAACGCGACCAGTTTTCAAGAGATGTATGTGTAAAATTTTGAATAATTCCTAATAAAATCTACAGCTAAAGTGATAAAATGATGAAAAGATAGGAATACATACTACTTTTGATGCTCTATCCAACAAATTAGCTCATTTTTAATTTGAACATATGGTTTTGCGGATTTTGGCACTACGCATGCGCGCATTCTTTGCATTCCTGTGTGATGACGTCATCACTTTTTGTTAATTTTTCTTCACAGAGCAAATACTATTTGGACATAGAATACAATCAAATTGGACTGATGTCCTTAATGCTTTTTGTTTTCTCACAATTGACGATTGAAAATTTTTAGTACTGAACCCTATTGACTTTGAAAATTGAATAATGTGACGTCATGGAAAGGTCACGTGACATATCTAAAAATAGATTTCATTTTTGGGTTCATCATACGTTGTTCTATACACATGCAAAGTTTCAAGGCTCTAGGTTGTCCAGAACAGAAGTAAATTAGGGGGGCCGAATCAGCCCCCCCCCTAGGCTTCCTAGAGCATCAAATACCCTAGGCCTGATAGGGTTAAAAAATTTTTGATCAAAATGTAGCTAAAAGATAACTAGGAAAAGTCAGGTAGGTTGGGAAATATAGCTGATGCTCTTTAAAACTGTCGCAAGAAGAACCTCATAGGGGAAAGGGCGGAAAACACCTGCCACATGGGTTATGGAGATCTGGAACCCCGTCTGGAACCCCTTCTCAAGTGAGCAGCGTTTTAGACTGATGACGATGAGTCCCTTGTATCCCTGCGGTAAACCTTGCTGTTGAAGGCCCCGTTTACACGAGATCAGATCCAAATGGATCCGTACCCAAACTGACACGGGATCTAACTTGGATCTGCTATCCGTACCCAAACGGGTATGATGCCGTTTGGATCCGATCCCACAAAGGTCTCGTGTAAACGGGTGAGATAGGAAGTGACACGATTTCACTGAAAATCCTTTGTTGACATTTCGAAGAGGGGAATCAGAGATGAGACAGAGTCTATTAGAAAGCAAAATTTAAAAGGATAAGGTTTACTAGAGCACTGCTAAGAGTTCATAAAATCCAAATGGATCCGATCTCATGTAAACGCCAACAGTTTTGGATCCGATCCCGTGTAAACGCCCCTCAAAAAGTGGATCGGATCCAAATGGATCAAATCCCATTTGGATCCGATTCCGTGCAAACGGGACCTGAAGAGCCACCATCAAGTCAAAGAGCACAGGGAAACAAGGGACTCACAATCAAAAGTCTAGCATGTCTGGAAGTTTTTGGGAGTTATTATCCAGGAATGTTGCTCATTCTATTGTAACTGCTATCTGGGCAATTGCTTCATTAAAGTTTTTGTTGGTCTCCAGTTCGATACAGAAATGATCCTACAGAATGATACATGATTAAATAGAATGGCAGATGACTGCATGTACAGCTATCACATCAAAACATGATAATAACATTGATGACTGGAACTACAGCCAGCTTACCTGATATCTACAACTGTAATCTGGGTACGATCGTTTCGTCCAGGGCACAAGTACTGCTGAAACTTGCCGATCATATGCTCAACAGAAATTTTCTGACAATTTGCAACTCGCTTCCTCCTTCCAAGTTATGTGAACGTAGAAGACAGCCTTTACTTTGCCGACACAATAGTCGATTCTAGACCAAAACATTCAAATGTTTGAGGTGAAACAATGCTGTAAATGTTTCTCAAGCCTGTGTTAATAACCTCAAGATCAAATTTGACATTAGTCAGTTTGCAATGTCGGCTCATGTCATGGTTTTATATTATTAACAGAAAGCAGTGATAAGAATGCGGAGTTTGCGTATAGCAGTCAGGGAGCAAAGGGACGAATTTGTTGAAAGAAAACAATCCCTCCAGGAGAATACAAAACACAACAATGCACAATAAACAACCAGAAAATCCAGGATTTAGCTTATTTGGCGATATATCAAAAAATGGTCAAAAGTTGTCATGTGGTACTCATCATGTTAGGGGACATTGGTACTATTTGGTCATTAGACATTATCTATTTATGTGCGGAGCATGGAGCATGCACCACTTTTTTCGACCTCTGCATTTATGAGCTACCAATCAATTTCTCCTACACAGTGATCCTTTGCGCTTCAGCATGAATCAACCAATCAAATTAAGTGAGATTCCTTCAGACGCAAATGATGTCAGTAAAATTTACTTGACACCATCTTTGGCGCAGTTTACAGTTGTTGTATCCCACAGTATTTTGCTGCTTTCCTATAGCAAAATTATCAAGCTGTAATCTGAACTCTATTCCAACCGGGCAATTGGGATCAGAACAATGCTCGGGGAAATGTGCCCTCAATTAATTTAAAAAATATAATTAGTAATCCATCGTCAATTCGAATAATGGTGTTTCGGAGTCTAACAATGGAATCTAGTGCTAATTGGGCAATTTGTTTATTGCCAGGCAACCAAGCAACAGAAAACAACAAGTGCTCTATTTCTGAATACAAGGAATGAAACCTTCAACGACAACATCATTCTCCATCGATTCATATCAAAATTTTGAAATTTGGTCGTTACAAAGTTGAAACAAAGAAGTTATGCTTGCGTTTGTTACATTTGTGACCACTCTCCAAATATGGGGATCTGCTGGTCGCGTTACTTGAGTTATCACAATGAAAAGCTTAAACCTAGCGTGGAATTTTGTGACCATGAAACTTTCTGACTCTTTTTGCAGCTACTTACTGTGCAACTTCTCAAAAAGTTTCGTTGAAATATTTTAACAAATTAGGGGGAGGTAAACAATTTTTCGGTACCGACCCTGGAAAAATCGCCAATTCTCAAATCTCAATTATCGCAAACAAGTTGACAAACTTCAATATTTTGCAAATTTCTTTCGTAGTGCAGTGTTACTTGATGCATTTTATCATGGATTTACAGTTTGGATCGAAGTTGTGCTCCTAATTTAATTCTATCGTGACTTTCCTGATTTTGGCCAATTTTGCCGCTTTTCTTGACCTCACAAAGGAAATTGCTAATGAAAGCAAAAACGATGGGTAATTTTAGATTAATTTTCACATTTTCAGAAAGTACATGCCTGAAGCTGCTAGCCCACCAAATTTTGTTGCAGTATCTATTACGAGTAAAGAGTTAGTGTGGGGGTTTTTTTGCCCCCTAAACAAAATAGGACGTATCAGATAGCCCAAGCACTATGGGGTTTGATATCCACAATTCGAGTTGAGTTCCCAACAAGTTACATATGGGATACCACATGGATCCTATCTAGGCCCGTTACTGTCATCCTGTACCTTAATGACTTTGAATCTTGCCTAAAATCTTCAAAGGCTAATCTTTATGCAGATGATGCGGATTTTTCATTCTCGTCGAACGAACCGAGTGAAGCGACGCGGAACTCCCAGGCTGAATTGACAAACAATTCTGAGTGGATGAGAATGAATAGGTTAGGTATACACCCCGATAAAACAGAGTTCATGGTTATTGACCACCCTCAAAAGCAAAGCAGATTACCAGAGTTACCAACATATTATTTGGATAATATTAGAATACATCAGGTTCATAAAATGAAGTTCCTGGGACTTACTGCTGACGATAACCTAAGCTGGAACAAAAAAATCTGTCAAAGGGACCGTAGCGGGTGGCCTGCCATCGCTCAGGACACTGAAAAACATTTTGCAACAATCTCAGTTGCTTAATGTGTACCCTGGGTACCAGAGCCTCAAAAAGGTACCCAGGGTACTTAATGTGTATCAAGGATTTGTTGAAAGCCATCTAGGGTATGCAACCGTGGTATAGGGAGCTCTCTCCAATACAAAGTTTAGCACTCTGCACAGCAAAGATAACAGGACAGAGCTTTCGATCCGATAGAATCCTCAAAGATAATAGGTAGGGAAGTGGCTGTAAATCAGATTTCCCACCTATCCGAGACTGCATGAAGAGCTTCACATGCACTTGAGTATGGAAATTCATATTCCAAGACGGGCGGTTTCAAATTTAGCGCCGGTAGCAGGTGACTGATTTTGTCATTACATGATATTTTGGAGAAAAATGCGGTTATATCTCCTTCCATGTATGCTGAATCTGTTTCAAAGCGGTACAGCTGGATTGAACTTGATGACACCTTTCAAAATATAAATAATTTTTGTATTTTGGCAAACTTTTGAAAAAATTTTATGACGTCTTCATGCATATGAAGTCATACTTTAATTTTTTAGAATCATAACAGTTGAACTTTTTGTCGATTCTGACTAAATCAATGACAACGATTCCGATTCTGTGGTGAGCAAACAGTTATTTTGCCTGCAAGTGACCTTTTGACATATGTCAAACGTCTTCCCCAGGGCCTTTTGTCATATTCGGACGCCAATATGACAAAAGGCTCTGGGGACGAGATTGACACATGTCTATTTTACGTTTTCTAAAACATCCGTATGGTTATTGGGAACGTATGAGAAAATGGCATGTGTAAAAATGTCAACAAAAAATTTGAACTCAAATGATTCTAAAAAGTGAATTATGACGTCCTAGGAATGATGACGTCACAAAAATTTTGAGAATTTCGGCAAAATGTTATGCATCATTCGAAAGGTATCATCAAGCTCAATTCACCTGTGGCATATTTTGAAGCAGATTCAACATATATGGGAGGAGATACAACCACATTGGTCTCAAAATGTCGTGTTACGATATTATCAGTCACGTGCTACTGATGCAAAATTTGAAACTGCCTATCTCGGAACATGATTCTATATTTTCGATTGTGTAGGAAACCATCGATACAATCTCGCTTCGGTGAGAAATCATATTTCTACAGCCATTGCCCTGCCTATAAAGGATGCTAACAATAAAACTAAATTAATGCAAATAAATTGATGACATTTTGGTTCAAATAAAAATATTTCAACATCTACTAGAATTTTCTTTTCCTCCATTAAAATTTTCTTTCATTGACACCTTTGGAGGGACCATTATGGAATCAAGGTCGCACTGACCTTTTAATGCTATCCCTGCCATTTTACCTAAGGGTGTTTTTAATTTAGATAGCTGTATATATTTTAATATCATACGCCTGTTATTAGATTTTTCTTTTCTTTTTAAATAGATTTATTGTATTTTAATATTTGATAGTTTTTGTTATTTTGGCGAATGTGTACATACATACATACATACATACATACATATTTGACCGAGCGGTCATGACTTTCAAAATTGTCAATCCGCTCGTCCTGAAGGCCTAAGGCGTACACAACAAGTTCATAGAGAAGTCTGCCTTATCAAAATATAAAAAAGGAATATGAATGAATTGAAATTAGAACATACGAAAAAAATTTTTGTACACTGATCCAAAAGCTTGAAATAGTATCGCACAGCTCATTAGAGACACCTAATCCATTGCATGATTCAGAAAAGATTTGAAATTTCACTTTTTGACCAAATAGCAATAGGTTTGGACGAATCCATTAGCACAGGGGGAAGGGCGGGGGCCGCTGAGGAAACATATTTGAGCTTAGCATTGTAAACTTTTATTGTAATCTATTTTTCTTTTCGTATTGTACAATATTAGCTGAATGGCTGTTGTGCTTAGATAAAAATTAAATAAATAAAAAATCATCATATCCAAATTACAGTTCATATAAAATTTGTGTAACTTCAAATTTCAGTTCCTTTCGTTTTTTAGTATCCATACATGTTACATATCTCAGCTGAAACATAACTGTTTGCAAAATGACCAGTGGAAACTCCTTCATAACATGTAGATGTAATAAAAACACTACAGTTTATTGGAAAACATTGCAACTATTTCAGAACAATCCTACACAATAGCATATCCAGTATAACAACATAAATAAACACTCAATAAAACCGGGTGAGCCAGAAAAAGTTCCCTCTGTCGAAAATTCATAGCACCAAAATTTCTTGAAATATCTGAATGATACAAATTGTTGTTGAAAGCCGAAAGAACGAATGAGTTTTGCGTTTCTTTGCGTTTTTAAGGCCACTGAAAATGCAGGTACATTAGACTTCACAAAAAAATTCTTGGCAGTGCAATCCTGAAAAACGGGCCTAAAACACTTGATCACTCGAAGGCAACGATACGAAAGGGCATGTCACCTCACTCAGGATTCATAAAAATTAAATTTGCAAAGGAATACTGAAGATTCTCGATCCCACGGCGATATCTTTCACCCGTGAAAACTCTCACTGTCTTTATGCTTCTGTGTAAAGAGTAGATTCATTCCATAAGTCTCAGTATTGCTCATTGAATTGAATGGTTATTGCCTAGGCTGATATGTGAGAACATAAAAAAAGACAGACTTGAAATATTGGATGAATACAAGGAATCGTATCGTGGTCTAAGTGAAGGGTTTCTTTTATCCGTTGATCAAGCATTTTTTTGCCTGCGTGCAGCCCCTACTGTTTAACAATTCAACGGGAAGTTTCAACTCAAAGGAAACAGTAGGGGCTGCACGCAGGCTAGTATTTTTGGCCTTTTTCGGGCATTTTGCAGCCTACATTTCCAGCAGTCATAAGCGTACGGGAAGAAAAAATCTAGGGGAGACTGCCCGACACAAAGTCCATTGTTTATCAACATTTTCTCCCGACTAAGGGCAAAAGTTCGCCTCGTACGCTTCTGCCAGCAGTCAAAGAAAAAAACGTGAAAAATCAAAGAAATACTCCAATGTCTTGGCTGACATGCAAAATTCGATTCATTTCAATCCATAAAGCATTCTTGATATGAATGTGGTGCTATGAATCGTTTTTAAAGTGAAAGTTTTTTCTGGCTCACAGGGCAGCTAGCATAAGCGCCAAGTCTTAGGCCCTGTTTATATGAGGAAAAACAGCTCACCTGGCAGAGCCGGCGCTGACAGGCGAGGTAAATTTCAGCCACTGTTTATATGAGATTTTCACCTCACCTGTCAGCCCCAGCGCTGAGAGGCGAGGTGGAGAAAAGTCTTTCTTCCGTGAAATCAGAACGAGCTGACCAGTAAGAATCAACGAATGACTTCAATTTAACTCACCCTACCGGTGGTGTTTCGTTTATATGGAAAAATTTCACCTCACCCAGGCGAGATCCCACCTCTCGTGAAGGGGGACTTCAATATACCGGTGTGTTGGGTTAGTCATGCAAACGCGAAGTCAAAATACAAAGGATTCTATAGGAAGGTGAAATCTCACCACTCATCCCTGGGGCTGGCAGGTGAAGTGTTTATCCTCATATAAGCAGGCCCTTATAAATATTCCAAATGATTGATATATCTTCCGTTTGATTAAACAGTTTTAATAGAACGTCATATGCTTCAATTCAATTCAATTTGAAAGCCTCTTGATTTCGTGATTATTTTCAGAATTACACTGCCTTCTGTGTTTCAGCCAGTTTGAAACTGTGACGTCATCAAATTGCTAAATAATTTTCTACCAAAAAAGCTACATACAGTTTTCTGCTTGATGCCATATTGTAGACCTTCGCTTTTTCATGACTTTCCGGATTGTGCAGTTATTCTTTTTCCTCTATCAATTGAGAATTTGCGATGCTTTTAAGTTTTTTTGAAACACTTATAAGTTCTTTCAATGGTTTTTTATATATAATCAATAAAATCAAGGTACATTAAACAGATAAACTAAACATAAGATACATTGTGTTATTCACAGCGGAAATGGACACATGGTCATCGAGCTCCCACTGTGAATAGCATTTAAAATAGATATACAATAACTAGAATAGTTTATCAAAGAAACGTTACCATAAAAAACATTACAATGCGAAGGACGGAAAGAGTGGGTACTGCGATTTACTCCAAAAATTTAAGGCGACTGTGCCGTCCATCCCGATGAGCACGGAAAGCCACCCCCAGGGATCACAAAAAAGTCTTTATGAGTAGAGCTTCATTCGGATCGAGAGGAATTAGTCCCCCAAAGAATACGACTACGCACCCGGAAAGCGACACAACACATAGTAAATCAAATTTCAATGGTAAGAAAACGCTTCAATTCTGAGATACATCAATACATCAAAAATACAGAAACATGGCATTTTTCTTTTCATCTAAACAATTCCTGAACTTTTTTGCTTACGATTTACCAATCTGATGATGTCATAGCTTAAAAATGGTTGAAATACGCCGGGTCTCTCAAAACAACTCTCTTGCTCTAAAAAATCAAAACGATCACAGTAGATCTTCACATTTCACTTCTGGCGAATAGATCAAAGACAAAACAATTCCTGAGTTCCAGCTGATCTTGTGCTTGGTTTTAAAGTTGGTAAATTTGGCTCTCTTTAAGGCTGCCTTGTTTTGAAGCCTGCTAGCATAGCGGATGAGTCAAAAGTAGGCTCGGCGTTCTAAAGCCTAGTGCTCCCTACGTATATGTGGAACGATATTTTGCAATATCTGATTGAATAGCCAACATGTAAAGTCATTCTTAGAATTTCCCTGGCTGAAATCGGTCACTCCATGCAGTATTTTGGAAGGGATGTTAAAAAAAAATTCCCCTCGGGAAGCCTTAAAAAAGCTACTAAATTACAAGCAAGTTTCTCTTATATGTCTACCCCATGCGATGACTTGAGCACGCTTTAGCACATGCTATCCTCTTGGGTGAATGAAAAAGGCTTGCCCCTTTGTATGAATGACTTACTCAGGGGGCTCCATTCTCCAAAGAGGATAAAATACATGAGCACATCCAAGTGCCATCGTAGTTGGGAAGGAGAACTAAGAGAAATCTTGCTTGTTGTTTTTACTCGTATTTGCAGGTTTTGGAAAGGGGCTTTCGGCAGAAAATCTCCTATTTCGACGGGAAGGAATGAGCGACTAAAGTCGCCTAAATTACTGAACTTATTTGGAAATATCGCGAATAAAGCGAGACAGCTGTCAATGTCACTGCCTTAATATTAAGGGAAGAGCACTTTTTCAAACAAAGGGCCTTTTCACTTACTCACTCGGTATAAGAAGCATTAATGATTACCAGATTAATTTCTTGTTGTATATCAAGTTTATCGTTTGGTTATAAATGTCAGAAAGAAAATGTAAACATTCATTGTAGCCTTGTAAGATAATACGAGATCTCAATATATGCTTCTTGGACTAGATTTGAAATGTTACTTGAATAAGGTCTTTCAATGTGCTGCTAATATCTATTCACGATTACATATATATGTATATATGGATCATTGACAAAAGAGATCACAAAGAAAATTTGACGATTGGTCTGATAATCCTATATTGGTGAATCCATAAATGACCGAATACTTTTTTGGGACACCCCGTAGAAAACACTGTGACCCTGGAAGTAATCAAGATAACTTGCAAAAAGAATGATGACAGAGCACATGCAACTCTCTTTGATAATTAAAATCAAATGGAAGAGCTTCAATCATTTGTGTAATCTTATAAGCTCTATCTCACCTGGGGGGAGGGGGGGGGACCAAAGTTTGTTTAGCAATGATAAGATTTTGAAAGCAGCATTCCAAGATTCTGCAACTTTGAAGTTAAATCTATACTGTAATGAATAATGAACTTTTAAAGATTCTAAATACAGCACCGTAACCATGCAACCAATGTTTTAGTGCGTAGTGAGCAAAAACTTCAAAATTTCTTTTTAGTTGTTGCAGATACTAATCTCAAATATCATTCATATTATGCTTATACATGTATCTAATAATATCCAACTCAATTTGACACCAAGAATTTTTAAATTTAGTGTCTCATTTTACGGTTATAATCATCATACCGACAATCATAATAATAATAACTTGATTTCTTCTTACTGTCATAGCAACAAGTACAACATAGTTAATGATTTGATTTAGTCCCTGACTTTGATTGTTGGCATAAAAGGGCATCTAATTACCACGTAAAAATGTGATAGCTACAATGACGGCGAGAAGGAGGGTGGGGTGGAATTCACCCCTCAGTTATTGACCTCTTCAAAACTCCCAGGTGAGAATAGACTTATGACGATGAGTCTCTTGTTTCCCTGTGCTCTTTGACTTGATGATGGCGCTTCGGTCAATAGAGACTCGTAGTATTACTATGAAAAACCTGGCCCTATTTAGGCCCAAACTGAGCAATTTCTTCAGTACCAATCAGATTGCGAGATTTGTGAATTACTATTGTTAACGTGTAAATGTGATAGAATTTTCGATTCGATTGAAGAATTGAAAACACTCCCATGGGATAGAGATTCGAAGCCGCGATTCTTTCCTAATTCCTTTAATGATTGAAGAAAATAGGGCCAAGTTTTTTACTGTTTCATGATGAGTCCCTCTTGAGCAAGGTTTACCGCAGGGATACAAGGGACTTATCGTCACCAGTCTAAGGTGAGACCGGGCTAAGATTTGACACCTGTTATCTATAACACAACTATAGTTTCGACGTCTGCGTATCCTGCTCAAATCCTGAACCAGCTCGAAAGTGGATTAGCCCATGACCAAACCTGTCATTATTGCATAAAATTGTATAATCATGTCTTGATTTAAATTCCAACCGATTTAAAAACTTTGAGCTCTCTCTCAGTTCAGATAAAGTCAAGTTTGATTTACCCTCTGTCTTGCGTCCGGAACCTTCGTTTTCCTTACCAAAATTTTCAGGATCATCTGGATATTTGTCATCCCCAGGGATCAAACTCTGCAAAAAATATTGTCAATCTGTTAAATGGGATCATGAAATTCAAAACATGTTACATTGCTTAAAAACTCTGAGCAGCAATAGGAATTTCTCAGCATTCATCACAGGAAATAATGCATGTTAGAATTGATGCACTGCACCGTATTATGATCCATAGTATATTCTTACCAATGAACCCCATTTGAACTATTTTCTGGTCTACGACAATGCCAAACAAGACTAAAAGAGCTGTTGTGCTTTGTTGTTGTCTGATCTCAACTTAGCCTGGATGCAGCTATTTCAAATAATTTGAATTGCAATGTTTGAGGCAGTGCTCTCAAAACCGACAGAACCCAGTCTTACCATTGATCAAACCATAAAAAATGCATAGATTATCTTGCTCACAGGCGCTGTGCATGGCAGCTTTTCCATTCATATTGCTACTACCATGAATGTCGCTCTCAGGACCTTAACGAGCATTTTAGACAAGCCTATGACAGCAAACAGTTCTTCGATCAGACCTTCCTTGACAAACCACCCTTACTCTGTAGCTACACGAAAACGCATCACCTTCCCTCACTTCCTTACACTAGAAACCTGCATGAAAGAGTCCAGTTTTTCTTGAAGCAGCCTAAATGAAGTTCTTGATTGACTGATGTCATAATCAACCCCAGCCTTTAAAGTCCTAAAAAGGTGCTTGTAGATGATACGGTGCAAACACGATATCATTCACGCCAGCGTATTCCTTTTGCCTTTTGATTAGTTTTCCAATATATTTCCTTTTGATAAAGTTTTTATCATGAAAGATTTATGCAGTTTAGAAGTAAAAGAGCAATGTTTCAAATTGTCTGGATTGTCAAAATAGTTCACGTTTTTGGCGGGCTGTGAAATGAAAAGTATAAGACCGATATTCAAAACTGAAATGCTGCTTTATTAGTCAAATACGATGAGAAAGTTAGACGAGAAAATTTTGTTTTGGTAAAATCACTGATCAGTTAGACCTAGAAATTAGGAAAATGCTGGTAAGGAGAATGTTTGGGAACGAGGATTGCACATTCCATTCTGGTCCATGATTTATTTCCTTTAAATCAAAATTCAATTTCTGCAAATGACAGTGAAAACTTCAATGTGACATAAATCAATGGACCAGAATGGAACGCGGAATTTTCGATTCCCATACAAACACCTTACAGACATTTTTCTAATTATTGGGTCTTAAAGATGAGTGATTTTACGAAACAAAATTTTCTCATCTAAGTTTGCCTTTGACTGGTAGATTAACATTTCAGTTTTGAAAATCGTTCACATGCTTTTTATTCCATAGCCCGCCAAAAGCGTAAACCTCTTTGACTCACCCGGTATTATTGCTTGATTGCTTGATTACTTGAGCGAGATTGCTTGATAGGATCTTGGGCGGCTGCACGTGTGGTATGAGGCAACTTTTTTGATTCGCATCATTTGCACAGCTCCATTTGTACATTGTCATGGATAAGTTAATCGTATCATCAATAAATCAAATTCGTCAAAGCAAGAAGAGGCCAGACACTGAAGTCATCTTAAAACGAATGCAGAAAGAAGCATTGCAGGGGCGGATCCAAGTATTCGCATCATTCGCACATAAGAAGGTCAATTTCCCAAAAATTATCATCATTGTAAAGCAGAATGGTAATAGAATTAAGAATGACTAAGTTGAAATTAATTGAAACAAATGTCTTCAAAATGCATTGTCACTTACCCCCTCCCC
This sequence comes from Aurelia sp. 3 sensu Dawson et al. (2005), assembly GCA_964020215.1. Taxonomy (NCBI): domain Eukaryota; kingdom Metazoa; phylum Cnidaria; class Scyphozoa; order Semaeostomeae; family Ulmaridae; genus Aurelia; species Aurelia sp. 3 sensu Dawson et al. (2005). Next base: position 5,678,494 of record OZ026578.1, read on the forward strand.
CTACTCATGTTTGTATTATTCCGTTCACGACTCCCCATGGCGTCGTTCTGGTTTTTGTTGACAAGCCTCAGAAAGCCTCGCAATCAAATTTCGAGTCATTACGCAATGATATAGAAGCGCCGTCATTACGTCACCCCGTCCATCTCGTCATTGTCTTCTTTCTACTTTTCGACTGAATTGGATGGCGAAGGTTGGATGCGAAATCGGCGCTAAGGATGATTCTTGCAAATAAAATCTTCATTCAAATTAGAGTGTAAAAATCGATGAGACGTATGCTAAGAAGCAAAAATTTGATCTGTGCGAACTCGAGGCGAGCGATGTTTTTTGGTGCAGTGTAAGCCCTGCACAAATGCCAATGGGTGGATCGAGGAAAGCGATGTGATGTGTCATTGTTCAGAGCGTGGGAAAATCGAGGCGACCGATGCTTTCTAACTTACAGAGAACAAAGCGATGTTATTTATGCAAATTGAGTGCATGGCCTCGCTCGCATCAAGTCTTCGAAAATGGCGCCAAATTGTTATCGAAGCTCAAAGCTTTTATCACCCCTTTACCCTTTAAGCCCATATCAATATTCCACAAGTATTAAAGAGTTCGTTGCAGAGAATGAATTGAAGAACCGATGTTGCAGTGAGAGCATTGTTGTCTTCTTAGTCAAAGCCACGCTGAAAAATTTCCTGCCAAGAGAGATCGCCATCGTTTGGAGATTGATCAGAATGAGAGTAACTATTTGCAAAGTAAGCACAATGAATAGTTGTTCCTTTTAAAAAGCTTTTTGAAGGATTCTACACTAGTGATTGGGGGATAGGCAGCTAAGTGGGGTTTGTGGGACTAATAAGTTAAGGCCTAACTGAGGAGGTTTGGTGGGCGGGAAAACTTCGAACCAGTCAGTGAACAGTGTTGAACACAAAAATCATTATCTCGCTATAGTTGTTTTTTTTAACATCTTGCTAATAGATTTCAAAATGAAATAATTGTCTCCTCAATTTTCAGTCCTACATTCCTGCTTCATCATGCAGTTATTTGATTTGCACAACATATAAATACCCTATAGATATACAGTTGTTATTTGAATTGCACAAATTTGTATCCAGCAAAAGCCATTGTGACTTTTGAAAGATTATTTGCTGGTGATTACCCTTTGAAAGTTTTAACAGGTTTACTTTTTGGCTTTGTCTTACTACTAGGCCTACTAGCTGAATCAATTTTAGCTTTTTCAATTGTTTTTTCAAAGACGCTGAATCGTGATAAATAGACCTGCTTCTACTTTGTCTTTGTTGTAATATGTGAAGAGGATCAACAAGTATGTTAGTCACATCATTCAATCCTCAAGTCAGCAAATTTCTGTTGGTCTATTAGGGGTGAAGCAGGCCCAGGGGGAGGGCCCAGGGGGGTACTCAAGTACCAGACTGACAAGTTTGCAAAGTGTGCACAGAAGATGCGTGCCTGGCCATTGTTTTAAACAATGAAACTATTGTTCTTCCTGGAACTGCACGCGGAAGATGCACAACATAATTAGCAGTCTGGCTCAAGTATATCTAGGATAGGGATGCTCAGGTTACTTTTTTGGGTCTAAAATTTGTAAATCTTACTTGTTTGGGTCAACCATTCGTACAGTTATTTTTGGGGGTTCTTGAAATTCTGCATTACTTTTTGGTCTCAAATATGGAGAAAGGTAAAAAATTGGGGAAAAGGCTCTTTACCAACAAAATTTAAAATCAAGTAACATTGATAAATTCAAAATACATAAATATCCTATTGGCTATGAGAGATCTAATGAGTTAGGGCACTTTCCCAAAGATTCTATTATACTGACTGCATGTGCCTTGGGTATGTTTGATTTGAAAAATTCCTTTTTTTGGGTCTATTTCCATGCCAGAAAAAAGTTTTTGGGCTGATACTTTGTACCTAAACCTGAGCACCCCTATCCTACATATACCTGAGTAACCCCCCTCTGGGGAGGTACTTCATTTGTACTTTAACCTGAATCTGGACTTTGACAAAAGGACCCATTTGTATGACAGAATATTCACAAGAATGCTGAACCCTTTTGCATGAATATCAGGAAGTTTTTAACCCATGTGTATGAATTTTGTCTATTCAGGGATGCAAGGTCTATTCAAACTTCTGCAGTTATGATATGAATTCTAAAAAAGCCACCTACCTACCAGAATGAAGGTTAAAAACAGACCCTAGGGAGTTTCAGATGAAAAACCTACCCATATTTGAGCAGCACATCCACAATCACCCAACCATCAAGTACCCCTTGGGGAAGTACATAAATTTGAAGTAAAAGGGGTAAAGCAAACAATTTGGATTGCTAAAATCTTTGTTCACAGTTTTCCTCTACAATTGCCACCCACTTTATCCCCGCAGACCCAAAGTACACAGGCTGTTTATCATGACTCAGTGCCTTAAGCCTTGTCACAAAAGAGCAGTATTAATGCAATGAAATCTGACAATGTTCATATTTGTTCATGCTTTTCTGTATCTTTTGTGCAGTAGAGGACAAATTCAGTAACTGTAGCTCAAAATCAAGATAAACTTTCTGAGAAGGAGCATTTCTGTCAATCTATGAAAGAAATTGTTCATAGATTGACAAAGAACAATTGCCAAACTCAATGACTCCTGCATTTCTGTGATACTGTATATTCAGCTTTTTCTTAAAGACAGCAACCAACAGTTTCAGTCTAATCTCTGGATCTAGTTCATTCCATTCAGTCAGGAAATTGGGATAGAAACTAGATTTGAATTTTTCTGTTCTTGCCCTTATTCGCCCAATGACATTCTGACCGCATAAGCTTAAACCAATTGAAGCAGCTACTTAATTTATATAACAAGAAACAGTCAATCAATTCATTTAATATTCAAAACATTTAGTCCAAACGAACTGCTTGTCAACAGCAGGCAAAATTTCTCTGATGCCATAAAATCTGAGGCCTCTTTGAACCGTGTTACTGGTCATCTGAGTCCCTGTATTTGTTTTATGGGTTTGTCAAGTGTTCCAGGCCTCCCCATTGAACTCAATTCATCCAGAGAATGGCAAATTAGCTGAAAAGTTTTGTTCATGATTTTGCTCAAACTTTCCTTTGGTGATCAATGCTGACTAATTCGTCCTCTTCTAAATAATCATGGCAAGTTCTTCAAGACGGAATGTTTGTTCCTGAATTATCTGACAGTTATCCTCCCCTAGAATACTTGACAAACCATCAATGTTCTTTACCTCTCCTTTGATACGATATTCCTCTGAACAAAGTCCTCAGTAAAAAAGCCACAGTTACTTCACCAAAAGGATCAGATACGCTGTTATGTTTGGAAATTCATTTCATTTGACATTTGTTGCGTGGTCAATATATCACACCCTAAACGAGACGATTAGCCATGAAGTACAGAAGGTATATTTTTCTGAAATACATCTCCTGAATGTTTGCTGATTGATTGCTGTATTCGACTGGAACATAATTATCTTTGGTGAGTGCATTAGAAACTATTAATCGACGTTGATCTTGATCGTGAAACTGTTCCACTAATTTTCTCCATTAATTTTCTTCATTAAGATAATTCATTAATTTTGACGTAATTAGAGCCCTGCTGAAAGTATGAAATGCAATAGCTTCCAGGGGGCTTCGCCCCCTGGAACCCCCACCAGGGCTCCGCCCTGGACCCGTTGGGGGGCTCAAAGCGCCCCCCAAGCCCCCAGCTTTATTGGAATGACCTTCGGTCATTCCTTCGCTGCCTGCGGCAGCGAAGCACATACCTTTCCTTAGAGCGATAGTTTTGTGCGAATGTCAGAATTTCCTCTGGATCCGCCCCTGCATTGGAAGTTTTAACAAGCATGATCGAAAATGGCCTAATTGAAAACCGTCCCAGTAATGGTGAGGAGTCTCTGTGGGTTGCCGAATCAGGTGAAATTGATAGCTCTTCTTCACAGTCAAAAACAGATGAGATCATGCCTGGTGATTCTGGTACACATACACAGCCAAATGATATAATTGATAATGGTGAGAAAGCGAAATGGGATGATTTTGAAAGTTTTAAAAAGTTTATTCATGGTGAAGTTCTTGATTTGAAAGCAAAGGTTGCCAGCCGAAACACACCTGAAAAAAGCAGCTCTCCCGATTATGAGCGTGCCTTCATTCGAAGCCTTGAGCATCGTATTGTTTCTTTAGAGAAACAGCTAGATTCTAAGCAAAAGACAATCGACAAATTGTTGGAAGATCGTTTCGATAGAGCCATTTTTCCTGATCAGGCTAGGCTTTTTCCTAATTGTCATGCGGAGGAGCTGCAGGTACCTGCCACTGTTGCTGATTACAAAAGAGACAATTCACGAGACAATTTTCACAAACGGCTATCACAAAAGTCAATTGAACTGAACAAAAGGACACTAAATGTTGAAACAATGGGCCCCAAGACAACTAAAACTGGAAGCAATAGCGCTTCTGTATCTTCAAGTAAACAACAAGTTCAAACAACGGAATGTGATGAAAAATCGAAAGGCAGTGGCTCCACTGAAAAAAAGCGAATTGTCATCATCGGAGATTCGATGGTTAACAATATCCAGGAGAATGGTTTAAACAAACACCACCACGTTCAAATCAAGCGCCACGGTGGTGCAACAACCTTGGATGTGAAAGATTTTATCAAGCCCATAGTTCGAAGAAAACCAGATTTGATAATTATTCATACTGGTACCAATGATTTAACAGATGATAATGTAAACACTGCCGAGTCTCTCACAGAAATCTTTGAAGCAGCTAGAGATGTGTCACCTGAGACTGAAATCGTTATGTCATCCGTTATCACAAGACAAGACAAGCCTGGAATGCCTAAGAAAGTCAAGAATCTAAACAAAGTCATTGATGAGGTTTGTGAGAAATTCAGTATCAAAGTGATGTCCAACTCAAATATTGGTGGTGAATGCCTCAGTACTAAAAAACTACACCTGAATCAGAAAGGGAACTCAGTATTCGCTAGAAACTTTCTAAAATTTATCAGTAATTATTGAACTGTGGCCAAAAATAATCAGCCGATTACGGCTAGCGACATCAGCATTACCCAATTGAATAGAGCTGATACATACATAGGGGTGGATCAGGATGGATGTACCAACATTCATAGCGTCCAGATTCCTCCTCCTACTCCACAAAATGTATCTCCCAAAACGCTGGGTTTTGCCAAAGGGATGGTCATTGCATCTCTCAACATTAATAGCTTACCTTTGCATAAAGACGAGGTTTCCTCATTTATCAATGAAAAGGGGATTCATGTTCTTGCCTTAAACGAAACGAAAGTCGAAAGAAAAATGGGGAATAATCTATTGAATATCAATGGCTATAAGATAGAAAGGGAGGATCGAAACAATAGAGGAGGTGGAGTTGCAATCTATGTAAAAAGCAGTATAAATTACGCTCGAAGGAAAGATATACCCCTTGATGCCCTTGAGTTGGTTTGCATAGAAATCAAACCAGTGAAAGCTTCCCCTTTTATAATCATTGCCTGGTATCGACCACCAAGTGACCCCATCTTAACTTTCGATAAGCTTGAAAAAGTTCTTCAGTACCTTGAGAATGAAAATAAGGAGATATATCTAATTGGTGACACCAATTGTAATCTGTTGCACCAAGAAGTCCTTCAGTCTCCTAATAGCGATCTTGCACCGGCGTTTGGTTCAACGGGTACTGCTGATGCTAACACTAGCAGTGGTATGTGTAAGCATATGATTGATTTGTATGAAGCGTATGGCCTAAAACAGCTAATTAAGGAGCCTACTAGGGTTACTCTTCATACGTCTACCTTAATTGACCACGTGGCAGTTAGTGATCCGAGGAATATTGTTGATTACGGCGTTCTAAAAATTGCCATGAGTGATCACTATATGGTTTATTGTGTTCGGAAGTTTCGTGGAGCATTGACAAAGCAACATAAGAAAATTACCACCCGTCAGATGAAAAATTTTGATGAAACTAGCTTCCTTGCTGACATCTCCTCTGTAGATTGGAATCTCATTATTCAGAGAAGTGCTGATCTTGACTCAGCTGTGGAGAACTGGACAAATTTGCTCTCGCTTATAATTGAAAAGCATGCGCCCATGCGGCAACGCAGGGTTTCTGATAGATATTGCCCATGGCTTACCTCTGAGCTAAAAGCCACTATGAGGTCAAGAGACAAACTTAAGAAATCTGCTGTAAAACATGGGTCTGCTTTGTTAATGCAAGCATACCGACGTATCAGAAACAGGGTTAATAGCTTAAATACCAAACTGAAAAAGGCATACTTTTCACAAAAAATTGCCGATTGTCAGGGCAACATGAAAGAAACTTGGAACACCATTAACAAACTAATTAATAAAAGGTCCAAAACGACCAACATTTCTTCACTAGTGGTGGATGAGGCCTGCCTGACAAATAGCAGTGAAATCGCAGATTCTATGAATGACTATTTTTGCAACATTGGTAGCAAACTTAGTTCGAAGATACCAAACATAGAAAACCCACTTCTCAATGGTGATTATTCAATAAACGAAGACCATACGCGCTTTCACTTCCATATGATTCGCCCTGACGAACTAAGCATAATAATGAATAAGTTTAAAACATCTCAAAGTTCTGGCATTGATGGTATATCAAATTCATTTCTCAAAATTGCGATGCCTGTTCTTGCACCATCATTATGTAGTATATTCAATACGTCCATTTCACAAGGTTGCTTTCCAGGAAACTGGAAGATTGCGAGGGTCTCTCCTATCTACAAAGACGGCTCCACCGAAGATAGATCTAACTATAGACCTATTTCTGTGCTTCCTGTAGTCTCACGATTATTTGAAAAGATAGTCTTCGATCAGGTATATAATTATTTTACTGAGAATGAATTTTTCTACTCAGACCAGTCGGGTTTCAGGCTATTTCACTCCGTATTGACATGCTTACTGAAGTGTACCAATGATTGGTATCTAAGTTTCGACAAGGGACTCTTTTCTGGAGTCACTTTCATCGACTTAAAGAAAGCCTTTGACACAGTGGATCACGATATTCTCATAGCTAAGCTGCGTTTCTATGGAGTTGAAGGCGTGGAACTCGACTGGTTCATATCATACCTAAGTAATAGGAAGCAATGCTGTAAGGTTAATGGCAAAACTTCTGAAATACAAGACATCCAATGTGGAGTGCCTCAGGGCTCTTGCCTTGGCCCACTCTTATTTTTGATCTATATTAATGATTTGCCGTTTGCCTTACAAAGAACGAGGGTCACAATGTATGCAGATGATACAAGCATTTCCTATTCCTCGAAATCTGTCTCTGACCTGTGCAATGCCATCAACTCAGATCTTCAGAATCTTAGTTCGTGGCTCCAGGGTAATAAATTGTCTCTTAATGTGGCCAAAACTCAGTGCATGATCCTTGGTACTGTACCAAACCTCAGAAGACTAGATTCCAATGATTCAAACAGTTTTCCCCTCTTTCAAATAAATGGCGATGAGATCGAATCCACGGGTAATACAAAATATCTTGGGGTTCAAATCGACCCGTCATTAAACTGGAAAGAGCAAATCAACGTTGCTATCGGGAAGATTTCAAGAGGAATAGGAATGCTCAAGTATTCTAAGAAATATCTTTCGCTGCAAACCATACAAAGGATGTACTTCAGCATAGTTGATTCGCACTTTAGATACTGCTGCTCTGTCTGGGGTTGTGCTGGTGATACGACACTAAGAAAATTGCAAAAGCTACAAAATCGGGCAGCTCGTGTAGTGACAAACAGTCCCTTCGACCATACATCGCTGCCATTAATATCAAAACTAGGGTGGCTAACAGTTAAAGAAATGATTGACTTTGAGACAGCCTGCATGGTATATAAAGCCTTGCATGGGCTTGCACCTCCCTATATGAAGTCGATGTTTCATAAATTGTCCGAGTCTTGCAATCGAACTTTACGTAATACCAGCACTGACCTCAGGATCCCTTTGTGTAAAACCTCAAATGGGCAGCGGAGCTTTTCGTATCGAGGAGTTACTGTTTGGAACCAATTAAGCCTTGAAATCAAAACTGCTCCTTCGCTAGCTGCTTTCAAAACGAAATTAAAATCTTTTTTGAAAGATCAAAGAGGTTGATGATCGAAATCTACTTCAGCCACATACTTTGACTTCAGAGTCCCCTTTCTTTTTGAAAATTTTCTTTTTCTTATATATTGGATTTTATGCCGATAATTATTCATGTAATTAAGTAAGTTAGGGTTTTAAAGCAGGGCACATTGTAAAACAGTAGATATCCATAGTTACTGAATGTATTTACCCTGTTGAAATAAATGAAAATGAAATGAAATGAAATTATATAAGAACCAGGCTAAGGAAACGCCTGCTGGCGCTGTCTGCGATGTGATATGTGACCTCGTTTCCATTGACGTAGCAACGGAGCAATTATAATTAGGTTTGCCTAGCAACGGAATCTTTGCTTTGGAGAACGACCAAGAAGAAGACACAGATGGATTTGAAATATATTCATTTAAGGTTTCACAGGATTTCAACTTTCCTCACTGTTTCATAAACCGTTCGACTCCCATTCGATTGATCGAAATAACTCGAAGTTGCGAAAGTTTCGAATCGGTTGCCGTCTCTGAAAGTCGTTGAAGCGCGAGAAGGGGCCTAAAGCAGAACGGGTGCAAGTACCCCGAAAGAAAACTAAAATATCTCGCGAGTCTCATACTATCTCAGAGAAAAATTTTTCGCTTGATTTATTGCCAATAGTCATCCAAAAAGCATCTTCGATTGCTCAAGGTTGGGCGGGGTAGGGCAGAGTGAAATTTTTACGAGTGCGTGCTTGGAACGTGACAAAGAGGTTGAAGTGGCCTAAGCTACCGCTGAAGAAACTTAGCCGCTGCAGCCAATTCATGATTTCTAACTGCTAAACGAGTCTCGCTATCCAAAGATAAAACATTTAAAATGTCTAAACTAGCCTAAAATGCTTAACACTGTTGTAGAAATTCAATCCAAAAACGCGATGCACTTATCCGTCCAAACTTCAGTTTCCATCTTGGTTTCACTGCGAAGTGCGCGATCCGCTGCGAATGAGGCGCATATCACATCGCAGAATGCAACTCAATGCGCGATTCCTCTCCCGTGTTTAGCTCCCTGATAAGAACCATTACAAATCTCAACCTCTCGTTGGTTCTTTTTTAAGATCAAGGAATTCCAGCCTCAAGTTTATTGCAAAACAAGGTTCTTTTAAACGGATTTCTACTTTACACTACTCAATAGACCTCATTCTTAGATCCTTGCTCCCCTGAAACAACCTGTCGTGCTCATCCGACCCCCCCCCGTCCTGATAAGCCTTAAAGAAATAAATTAATCGCTACAACTTTCTCTCTATATGCTAAGTCTTCCAACCTAAACATCTCAGCGATGAAGGTACTTGCACTAAAATGCACTGAAACGTTATTGACACATTATTAGTTACAGTAAAGTTACAAATACTTACCACAACACCATCTGCACAGTCGATTCGTACAGGTAATATTCGCTCGACACCCTTCTCTTCACGGTTCTTAGCAAACTCAGCAAGCTCTTCTAAACTCTGATAGCTGAAAGAAGATGCTTCAAAGTTGAAAATTCTGTATTTATATTCATTTTGATCCTAAATCTTTGATCAATTTTGCTAGTATGTCGGCCCAACAACATTAAAAAGCAAGTAGAAACGCCCAAAAGAAGTCCCTAAAAGCACATAATCACTGAGCCTGCTTTGAATCTATACAAATGACTGCCTACCCAATATCTGACTGAGTCTAACTGAACGCTGTGAAAAATCTAGCAGATCGGCAAAGCGGAACCATAAGTTTTTTGCCAAAGAGTTTCTCGTGGCCGTATGTCCACAACTGCAACGTCTTCACCTTTCACCTTGGCATAATGCAAATGTGAACAACAAGGATTTTGTGGACCACTGTGCACTATTTGAAAATAACATTTGTCTTCGTTTAGGACATATCTCTACATACAATTGTGTCGTAGTTAATTTCCGTACACATGCTGCAGCGTTCTTGATGTAAGACAATAGTTAAATCTTTAAAACCAGTTCATGTTTACTTAAGCTTGCTTTGACTTGACTGTACAGCAGGCCTAATCCCAACATTCGGATAAAAAAGTAAGCAATTCATAAATAAACAAACCGGATGAGTCTTGCCATTTCATAACCTTGTGGAGGTGCAAGCCACAATTTACTACGAGCATGGTTCAAAAGCAACTGCTTTGGAGAACTCCATACAGCATCAGATGTTTCTTTCTCGTCATGCTCAATATAAGGCTGATCATCTAGGATACACATGTAAAACATTGTATCAAAACGCCTTCCCATGGAGACAGGCGTCAGCCAGTTTGACCACTCTCGGAGACACCAGATGTCTGGTACAACACCCAATTCTCTACAAGATGAATTGAATATCTCATTTTCTTTATCGAGAGCCCAGAAAGTCACTGCTCTATGGTTGAGACCTGGACCTCACGAATTTTCTGGCTTGTTAATGTCATATCTGAGAAAGATTTAGTAATTAACTGATTTACAAATGTTAATCTTATAAACAACGTAACAACTTCTCCACATTCGTTATTCGTAAATGCACTTAAAAAATCTCACCTTGTGTACCAGGTGAGCCAGAAAAAAGCTCCCACTTTTGACAATTCATAGCATCAAGAGTGCTTCACAGATTTGAATAATTCAAATTCGAGTTAAAAGATGAAAGATCGAAGTATTTTTGTGATTTTCCTCACTGTACCAAGGGCACTAAAAATTTAGGTAAATTCAACTTTACAAAAATTTCATGGTTATAAAATGACTGAAAAAAATGGCCTAAAACATTGATCAAATCGTAATGATCAATGATATTATCCTCGCACAGATCAATGAAGAAAATGCAATCGTTCATGGGTGAGAGATATCAACTGTACATTTATTACCATGGGACTGGAACTCTTTAGTATCTGTTTGATTACTGATGAGAGAGGTGAAACGCCCATTGATAACTCTTGAGAGAGGTGAAACGTCCATTGATAACTCTTGAGAGAGGTGAAACGTCCATTGCGCATTATTCTGTGTAAGAAGAGAGTCGTTACAATTTGATGAGTGTTTCAGGCCCATTTTCACTCATTTTGCAACAGTGAAATATTTATAAAGTTAAACTAACCAATACTTCTAGTGCTGGTAAGACAGCGAGAAAAATCACAAAAATACTTCCATCTTTCGGCTTCTAACTAGAATTCGAATCGTTTAAATTGGCAGAGTAGTCTTGGTGCTACGAATTTTCAAAAACGAAAAACTTATCAAAAAATTCCGTTTTCTGAAGCATCTGTAGACATTTTTTTCCATTCACTCAATATTAAAGTCTGCCTCGAATTAGACGTCAAGTGAAAATTGCGAATAAAGATCATTGATGCACGGGGCATTATAATATTACTAATGGAAATTTCAAACATCACTAATGCTTGTGGTATTGTACTATTAAGGAAAAATCTTTACTAAAAGAGGCAGGCAAGACCAATAACCTACAGTATATACAAAAAAGACGCGCCAAAAGAATCCACTTTTGACAGCAAATGAAAAGTTGCAAAAAGGCCTATTCCAAAGATGCAATCTTCAGCCAAGATCCCAAAGAATGCTAGACTATTTCTTTTCGAGATTATGGCTTCTCCCACTAAAAGCAATTTCCTAAGAGTTCAGAGTCCGAGAAGTCTAAATCGATCGAAGCAGCCCTCCCAGCGGTTTCGGTTGAGCAATGGATGTTGGACAAATTTTAGCCGGGAACAAGGGAAAAATTTTCAAAATAGTTTGGGAACGAACGAACAAATTATCAAAACATGACATTTTTGGAGAACAAATGGATGAATTCGCGACTTCATTTACACGAAAAAGGAGACATGCGAATAAATAACTACGATCTTAGACAAAAGTCGTTGAAACACACAGTTTTGTGTTGAAAGATGCCTTTCCTGCATGTAAACGACTACCTTGGTCCCCCTCCCCCTTTGCAATGTTGGTTGATTGAAAAACACATATGCGTGCACTCATCTATAAATTTTCATCAGCTTCCAAACGTCTCAAGACTTTTATCTAAGATTTTAGGCAAAAAAGGAATTTCGATTCATCAGGGAGGGACTATGCGAATAACAATGATGAAATTTCTCTAAGACAGAGCTGTACAAGACAATTAGAAAACTCTTGCAAATGATCTGGTGATAATGAACGAATGAAGGGATTAGATGTGTGGTTCCGATCAGTAGGACAAGCGCTGATGCACAATCTTAGTACTGCATTTGCTTTCAATTCAACTTTATCAGTTCAAAACCCTTCGTCTTTGACACTTCAATCTGCCTTTGTGTTCATGAAGGTAATATTTTTGCTCACCCTCCTTTGAAGTTCTATCATTATTGAATCTTATCAATGTTTCATGTCGATTTAAACAGTTTCCGAAACAGTAGGTAATTTTCAAAAAATCCCTTATAATCCACCTTTTCAAGGTAAGAGGTGCGAAAACGGCAATCCTTTGTTGTTTGAGATTTCGCATTTTTGAGGCTAAAAACTTGTTCTGCGCACAAAATTTAGCGTATGAACCAATTTTCCCATTCATGTATGCCTTCATTTCAAAATTACGGCGATTTTAAGAATTTAAAGTTATAAGTCCTTTGGCCTTAAAATCAGAAGTTTGGACAAGTTTTTGTCCAAACTTTGATTACACAGTTAAAGCCCTCATGATTTATAATTCTTTATATCACAGTAATTTCCAAATGAAGGCATACATGAATGGGAAAATTGGTTCATACGCTAAATTTTGTGCGCAGAACAAGTTTTTAGCCTCAAAAATGCGAAATCTCAAGCAACAAAGGATTGCCGTTTTCGCACCTCTTATCTTGAAAAGGTGGATTATAAGGGATTTCTTGAAAATTACCTGCTGTTTTGGAAACTGTTTAAATGGACATCCCGGGGGGGGGGTACTTGACCTAAATTTGTACGAGGATCTGCCCACGAAAAAAAATTTTTCACCCTGCTCCAGAACTTTTGCCTTCAAATGATACCCTGTTCTAGAAAAAAATCGGTGAAAAGTATACTCAAAAACACAAAAATTGGACTAAATAATGACCTGTTCTAACAAAATTTCCTCTTTTTACATATTTTGACAACCTGCTCCAGAAAATTTGCCTTCTTTTGATACCCTGTTCTAGAAAAATTAGGCGAAAACGATACCCTGAAAAACGGCACATCCCCATCGGTCAAATAAACTAAGTACCCCCCCCCCCGGGATCGACATGAAACATTGATAAGATTCAATAATGATAGAACTTCAAAGGAGGGTGAGCAAAAATATTACCTTCATGAACACAAAGGCAGATTGAAGTTTCAAAGATGAAGGGTTTTGAACTGATAAAGTTGAATTGAAAGCAAATGGACTTATAACTTTAACTTCTTAAAATCGCCGTAATTTTCAAATGAAGACAGATATGAAAGTAAAAATTTGCTTCTGTGCTAACCTTTGTACGCAGAAGAAGATTTTAGCCTCAAAAATGCAGCATCTCAAGCAACAAAAGACTTCCGTTTTCGCACCTCTTATCTTGAAAAAGGTGGATTTGGGCATGGGTGAAAATCAATAAAACAATGCCCAGTATCAATCATCTGGAATTTTCACTAAAGAATGCATCTCGATGAAATCAGCATCATGTATGCTTTATCATGGTCTGTCCAAAAAGGCAACATTTGGCACATCGGGTAGCCCCCTAAAACATACTTGCAGAGATCCAAAAAAGCAGAAGCATTTCCATGTACTTTCTTCCTCCAAGCCAATGTTTCTTTATTCCCTAAAGCAGATATTTTTCTACCCTCATTTGGTTTCAGCAACATAACACCACATTCCTCAAATGCTTCTCTCACAGCACATATACGAAATGCAATATCAGGTATAACAGGGGACTGTTTGTAGTCATCAAAGATTGGAGGTCTTGATCCGTTGAGATTTGAGAATTGTTGTATCAAGTCATTTTCTGAGTAACCAGAAGCAGCAAAGATGTCCAGCCATTGGTCAGAATAATCAGCCCGGTCAATCACACCACCAGGAAAGACATAAGCATCTGGCTGAAAGAAGATACATCAAACAGCTACAGTAACTGGCTGTTAGATCCCAAGCACAACCCTAGACAGTTTAGATGCTAATATTTGTGATGAAAAATACCAAAAAGCACCTTCCTATTGCAGTTGTGAAAACTCTCTATAGTAGCATCATTGAGTCTCACTTCTAATATTGTTGCTCTTTCTGGGGTTGCTGCAATTCCACCGACAACTTACAATTGCTGAAACTTCAAAACAGAGCAGCTTGTGTCGTGACTAATAGTCCGCTCGATGCCCCTAGTAAGCAGTGGATACAAAGTTTAGGTTGGCAAACAATCAAGCAGTTGATTGATAGACAATCAAAACTGATGTTTTTTAAATGCTTGACCTTGCTCCCAGATATTTTAGCAAAGTTTTCATGAAAAACGATGACTGCGCTGCATGCAACCTACAAAACGCTACCTTTGAACAGTTCCACTACTGGACAGCCTTTTGACTCAGGAGAAGCAGGCATCGGAACTTGATGCCTTTAAGAACCATATGTTAGGCCAGAGCGATGTGTCAGACTCAAATAGATTTTTAAGACATTCTATCTATTGTAAGTTTCTTCTTTATGTATATCACATTAACATCACTGTATATCAGCATTTGCTGCAGGGGTACCCTCCTTAAAAATATGAAATCAATCAATCAATTAATCAATCAATCAATCAATGTCTGAACTGCCGATGAAATAAGTATGGAAGAAGATGATTTACTCACCAAGCTAAATAGTGTGTATGTTTGTACTTTTCCACCATCAAATCTTTGGCCTGAAGTTCAAATTTTGAATTGCAACTAAACTAACAGCAAGATGCCGCCTCCCAAACCATTCCAAAGAAAATGCCCCTTATTTGGGAGGAGGAATGTTGTAGTAGTTTCGTTGCAATTCCAAATTTGAACTTGGAGCCCTCAACATGATGATGGACAGTCACACAAAAGCCAAATAAAGTACATGAGTACATCAACTTATGCCATACAGTAACAACCCGCATATAAGAACCTACAATTTTGCAACTCAGCCTGATTAGGTTCTTATACATTGAGTATTTAGTAGGATATAAGGCTGTTCAGGTTCTTATATTGGTTGTTATTTCATTCAGGGCTTCCAGGTATTTCTTTTGTTCAGATTGAAACTTCAAGCCCATTATTTACTGTCAGTTGAGAGACACTTTTATCAGGCCTTATTCAAAACATCAGTTCGTGGAAGAATCAGAAATTTTACAGAATACAATGAAAGCTTTCAAAGTATCTTTAGAGCTCTTTGCAATTTGCACATATGTCAGTACGTATAGGCTCAATGACAAAGTAACTAGAGTTTGATTTAGTTTGATGATCTCCACAAATAAGAACCTATTTCCAATTTCAGGCTGAATGGGTTCTTATATATTGGGGGTCTAATTTGAGAATTTTCAGCCTGTAGGTTCTTAATCACTAGGTTCTTATACGCAGGTTTTTACTGTACTTACTCTTGGGTGCCTAATACAAGGGGGGCACTTACCAATTTTCAAAAATTTTCCTAATCCCCTGGCCCTTGTTAAGACTCTCCCCTTTATCAATTTTGGTAAAATAGTGTCCAAGGCTCAATATGATTTTTCTACGGAATTTCGTTCGATTAGATAATATGATTTTTATATGGATTTTGTTCGAAAGATATGTGATTTTATACGGAATTTTGTTCAAAAGATAAGAAGTCACTGCAATGTACTCATAAACTGATTGGGATGTTTTCTTTTAGAAAAAAGTAGAAGAATAAGTTCTTTTTGTCAAAAGTATAAAAGTGGCGCACATTCTTGTTTATCAACCCCCCTTTTACTACAACCCCCATTTATTAATTTCTTAAAAAGATTCCCATCCCCCTTGGTGAGTTAACGACTTTTCATTAGCCAACAAAGATCAACAATATGTGCAGATTTTCATAAAATTCCTTGTTAATTTGCGATCGGGGAAGAATCAAAGTTCCATACTGCTGGATGTGTAACAGCCGTGTATCCTGCCCACAGTTAAATGGTCTCACCTATACAGGACTCAAAATTTGGAACAGTCTAAAGTTGGGCCTAAAATCTTCTAATAATGTCAACAGTTTTACGCATAAGATCAAGGATAAATTTTTAATGATCTTCAGAATCGAGAAAATAGCCCTTATACCGGGTGAGCCAGAAAAAAGTTCCCACTTTTGAAAATTCATAACACCAAGGCTACTTCACGGATTTGAATCATTCAAATTCTACTTAAAAGCCGAAAGATCAAAGTAATTTTGTCATTTTTCTCGCTGTCCTGCCAGCACTACAAATATAGGTAAATTCAACTTTACAAAAATTTCATGGTTCATTGATTACTGAAAAATGGCCCAAAACATCGATCAATGCATAAATGACCTCTCGCACAGAATAATGAAGGAAATGCAACTTCTCATGGGTGAGAGATATCCTCTAGGCATTAATTTCCTTGGCATTGAAAATCTTTCGTATGTGTTTGAAAATCGATGTCTTATAACTCTTGAGGGAGGTGAAACGCTCATGGCCTATTGTTCGATTTGAATAGAATCCTTACAATTTGATCAATGTTTTAGGCCCTTTTTCCGTGATTTTGCAACCATGAAATTTCTATAAAGTTGAATTTGCCAATATTTCTAGTGCTGGTAGGACAGCGAGAAAAATCATAAAAATACTTTGATCTTTCGGCTTTTAACTAGAATTTGAATGATTCAAATCCGTGTAGTAGTCTTGGTGTTATGAATTTTCAAAAGTGGGAACTTTTTTCTGGCTCACCCGGTATATGTATATATTATTAAATTTCTAAAAGCTTTAACAGAAATTATCCATCAGCATATCAAAATTGCAGCATTACGGTCAACTTTTCAGCAATAAACATTTTTTTCTGAAAGCATTTCTTTCATAGACACCTATTGGGGGGACCATTATGGAAAAGGTTGTATTGACCTTTTAATGCCATCCCTGCCATTTTTAAGCTGGGGTGTTTTTAATCTATATTTTGCCTTTTAAATTTTTATTATAGTGTTTTGTAATTAGATTCTTTTTTCCTTAAATTTTTCATGATATATCTTTTAGTCCTTTTTTATTAATTTACTTACAGTCTGCACTCAGGTGTGCAACCAGCAACGAAACAAAAATCTTGGTTTTGAATCTGCCATATACTTTTCATACCAGGCAAAAATTGCCCTTCCATAATATGTGAAGGTGTTTGTGGCGCAGATGGCAATCTTCTGACTTTGCAGTCAGAACAGTTGGCGGAGTGGGTTTAATACCCAGTAGGGCCCCCTCACTGAGAGTCCACCGTAGCGCGAGCCTGTAAATCTGAGGCGCCGGTATATCTGAGGTTTGCCTGTAAATATGAGGTCGGCAAGATCAAACGTATTATTCGTAGGTGACGAGTGGTCATAATCTATTGTGAGACAGACAAAGGTGAAGCAAAAGGTCTGGCTTCAAAGGAAACAATAGGCCTTTCCGGGGGTCAAAATCTCTGACGAATCTCTGACATCTTTCTGAGAGGAAATCGTTAGAAAATCAGTGAGGAAATCCGTAGTAAAAGTTGAAAATTAACTGCGTACAGGAATCCGTGAGAACAAGTATCCAAAGGAAACACGACAAAAAGGAGAAACAAATTAAATAAACCGATACTAAGATAGGGCGAGAATTGGGGAAGATGTCGCATACATTTAAAAAAAGTTAAGAAACTGAGAAATAATATGCGATCAAAATGAAAAATAAACTAAATAAAATACTAAGATAGCGCGAGATTTGGGGAAGATATCACATAAATTTGAAGAAAGTTAAGAAACCGAGAAATAATATACGACCAAAATCAAAAAATAAATTAAACCGATACTAAGATAGGGTTATTAGGTTAGATATTTCGAGATTTGGGAAAGATGTCGCACAAAATTTGAAAAAAATTAAGAAACTGAGAAATAATATGCGACCAAAAGGAAAAATAAACTTAACCGATACTACGAAAGGGTTGTTGGGTTAGATAATTCGCGATTCGGGAAAGATGTCCCACAAAATTTGAAAAAAATTAAGAAACTGAGAAATAATATGCGACCAAAAGGAAAAATAAACTTAACCGATACTAAGATAGGGTTATTAGGTTAGATAAATCGAGATTCGGGAAAGATGTCGCACAAAATTTGAAAAAAATTAAGAAACTGAGAAATAATATGCGACCAAAAGGAAAAAAACTTAACAGATACTACGATAGGGTTATTAGGCTAGATAATTCGAGATTTGGAAAAGATGTCGCACACATTTGAAAAAAATTAAGAAACTGAGAAATAATATGCGACCAAAAGGACAAATAAACTAGACCGATACTAAGATAGGGTTATTAGGTTAGATATTAAGCGATTTGGGAAAGATGTCGCATGAAGTTTAAAAAAATTAAGAAACTGAGAAATAATATGCGACCAAAAGGAGAAATAAACTTAACCGATACTAAGATAGGGTTATCAGCTTAGATAATTCGAGATTGAGGAAAGATGTCGCACAAAATTTGAAAAAAAATAAGAAACTGAGAAATAATATGCGACCAAAAGAAAAAATAAACTTAACCGATACTACGATAGGGTTATTAGGTTAGATATTTAGCGATTTGGGAAAGATGACGCACAAAAAATAGAAAAAAATTAAGAAACTGAGAAATAATATGCGACCAAAAGGCAAAGTAAACTAAACCGATACTAAGATAGGGTTATTAGGTTAGATAATTCGAGATTGAGGAAAGATGTCGCACAAAATTTGAAAAAAATTAAGAAACTGAGAAGTAATATGCGACCAAAAGCAAAAATAAACTTAACCGATACTACGATAGGGTTATTAGATTAGATAATTCGAGATTTGGAAAAGATCTCGCACACGTTTGAAAAAAATTAAGAAACTGAGAAATAATATGCGACCAAAAGAAAAAATAAACTTAACCGATACTACGATAGGGTTATTAGGTTAGATAATTCGAGATTTGGGAAAGATGTCGCACAAAATTTGAAAAAAAAATAAGAAACTGAGAAATAATATGCGACCAAAAGAAAAAATAAATTAAACCGATACTAAGATAGGGTTATTAGGTTAGATAATTCGAGATTTGGGAGAGATCTCGCACATATTTGAAAAACATTAAGAAACTGAGAAATAATATGTGACCAAAAGGAAAAGTAAACTAAACCGATACTAAGATAGGGTTATTAGGTTAGATAATTCGAGATTGAGGAAAGATGTCGCACAAAATTTGAAAAAAATTAAGAAACTGAGAAGTAATATGCGACCAAAAGGAAAAATAAACTTAACCGATACTACGATAGGGTTATTAGGTTAGATAATTCGAGATTTGGAAAAGATCTCGCACACATTAGAAATAATATGCGACCAAAAGGAAAAATAAACTAAACAGATACTATGATAGGGTTATTAGGTTAGATAATTCGAGATTTGGGAAAGATGTTGCACACATTTGAAAAAAATTAGGAAACTGAGGAATAATATCCGACCAAAAGGAAAAATAAACTAAACCGATACTAAGATAGGGTTATTAGGTTAGATAATTCGAGATTTGGGAAAGATGTCGCACAAAATTTGAAAAAAATTAAGAAACTGAGAAATAATATACGACCAAGAGGAAAAATAAATTAAACCAATACTAAGACAGGGTTATTAGGTTAGATAATTCGAGATTGAGGAAAGATGTCGCACAAAATTTGAAAAAAAAAGAAACTGAGAAATAATATGCGACCAAAAGGCAAAGTAAACTAAGCCGATACTAAGATAGGGTTATTAGGTTAGATAATTCGAGATTTGGGAACGATGTCGCACAAAATTTGAAAAAAATTAAGAAACTGAGAAATAATATGCGACCAAAAGGGAAAATAAATTAAACCGATACTAAGATAGGGTTATTATGTTAGATATTTCGCGATTTGGGAAAGATGTCGCACAAAATTTGAAAAAAATTAAGAAACTGAGAAATAATATGCGACCAAAAGCAAAAATAAACTTAACCGATACTACGATAGGGTTATTAGATTAGATAATTCGAGATTTGGAAAAGATCTAGCACACGTTTGAAAGAAATTAAGAAATTGAGAAATAATATGCAACCAAAAGGAATAATAAACTAAACAGATATTACGATAGGGTTATTAGGTTAGATATTTTGAGATTTGAGAAAGATGTCTCACAAGTTTAAAAAATATTAAGAAACTTAGAAATAATATGCAACCAAAAGGAAAAATAAATCAAACCGATACTAAGATAAGGTTATTAGGTTTCCCAAATTTTCAAATGTGTGCGACATCTTTCCCAAATCTCGAATTATCTTACCTAATAACCCTATCTTAGTACTGTTTAATTCATTTTTTGATTTTGGTCGCATTTTATTTCTCAGTTTCTTAATTTATTTTCAAATTTGTGCGACATCATTCCTCAATCTCGAAATATCTAACCTAATAACCATATCTTAGTATCGGTTTGATTTATTTTTCCGTCGCATATTATTTCTCAGTTTCTTTTTTTTTCAAATTTTGTGCGACATCTTTCCTCAATCTCGAATTATCTAACCTAATAACCCTGTCTTAGTATCGGTTTAATTTATTTTTCCTCTTGGTCGCATATTATTTCTCAGTTTCTTAATTTTTTTCAAATTTTGTGCGACATCTTTTCCAAATCTCGAATTATCTAACCTAATAACCCTATCGTAGTATCGGTTAAGTTTATTTTTCCTTTTGGTCGCATATTGTTTCTCAGTTTCTTAATTTTTTTCAAATTTTGTGCCACATCTTTCCCAAATCTCGAAATATCTAACCTAATAACCCTATCGTAGTATCGGTTAAGTTTATTTTTCCTTTTGGTCGCATATTATTTCTCAGTTTCTTAATTTTTTTCAAATTTTGTGCGACATCTTTTCCAAATCTCGAATTATCTAACCTAATAACCCTATCGTAGTACCGGTTAAGTTTATTTTTCCTTTTGGTCGCATATTATTTCTAAGTTTCTTAATTTTTTTCAAATGTGCGACAACTTTCCCAAATCTCGAAATATCCAACCTAATAACCCTATCTTAGTATCGGTTTGATTTATTTTTCCTTTTGGTCGCATATTATTTCTAAGTTTCTTAATTTTTTTTAAACTTGTGAGACATCTTTCTCAAATCTCGAAATATCCAACCTAATAACCCTATCTTAGTATCGGTTTAGTTTATTTTTCCTTTTGGTCGCATATTATTTCTCAGTTTCTTAATTTTTTTCAAATTTAGTGCGACATCTTTCCCAAATCTCGAAATATCTAACCTAATAACCCTATCGTAGTATCGGTTAAGTTTATTTTTCCTTTTGGTTGCATATTATTTCTCAGTTTCTTAATTTTTTTCAAATTTTGTGCGACATCTTTCCTAAATCGCGAAATATCTAACCTAATAACCCTATCTTAGTATTGGTTTGATTTATTTTTCATATTGGTCGCCGTTGGTCGCATATTATTTCTCGTTTTTTTTCAACTGTTTTCAGACTTATGCGACGTCCTTCCTAAATCGCGAAATATGTTACCTAATAACCCTTCCTTAGTATAGGTTCAGTTTATTTTTCCGTTTGGTTGCATATTATTTCTCAGTTTCTTAATTTTTTCAAATTTTGTGCGACATCCTTCCCAAATCTCGAAATGAATAACCTAATAACCCTATATTAGTATCGGTTTAGTCTGTTGTTCATATTGGTCGCATATTATTTCTCGGTTTCTCAACTTTTTTCAAACTTATGTGGCCTCCTTCCTGAATTGCGAAATATCTTACTTAATAACCCTTTCTTAGTATGGGTTTAGTTTATTTTTCCTTTTGGTTGCATATTATTTCTGAGTTTCTTAATTTTTTTTCAAATTTGTGCGACATCTTTCCCAAATCTCGAAATATCTAAACCTAATAACCCTATCTTTAGTATCTGTTTAGTTTTATTTTCACTTCTGAAATACCAGAAACAAGGAAGGACGGACTTATGTAGGATCAGCCTTACCCCCTGACAAATAGCTGTCGGCAGTTGTGATCATAGAAGAGTAATGTAGAAGAGTAATGTAGTATGTACAATAGGCGGTCTCTTTACAGTATTGTTTGATTTGAAAGGCTCCTTAAACAATAACGCTAGGTGTTTGATTACTCCCACGACACCTCATATTTACAGGCAGACCTCAGATATACAGGCACCTCAGATTTGCAGGCTCGCGCTACGGTGATATATGCCCTCACTTTGAACATCATGGCAAGACAAGTATGGAATGTTCCATTTTTGTGCGCCGGACAGATATTTATACCTAACGTTGTGTGCGCCATGAACCGGGTGATTTATAACGTTGTATTACACCAGCATAAAGTCGCATTCTGTGCACCGATTCGTGCGCCATCAACTAATGCTGTGCGCTGGTCATGTCCGGCGCACACACCTTTCACTCGATTAGTGCTTTGCTACTTCTGGGATTCCAGCGCTTGGCGGTTGAAAACAACAAATTCACATTCCTTCACCTTCACTATGATTATGGAGTGGAGACAGAGTCGTCCGTCATTGCAAAAGCACAAACAAAGACATCTGCAATAATTACCATGAAATTACTCTTTGCATTTCTCTGCAGCATTAATAACTTATAATTCACATCATGTCTGTTGTTCAACCAGTTTTCCATCTGTTGTTGTTGTTGTGTAACGGTAGATTTGAGGGAACACACTGGTTTACATGACGTTTCTGCAACATTTCTTGCCGCAATAATGACAGTAGCTGCATCTCTCCAAAGTCTTTTCGTTACTTTACTCATCTCTGCAGTTTGCAGTCAACTAAGAGGCTATTTCATACATTTCAAGCCATATCGCTGCCCTTTCTGCCACTCCTTCGTTGTTGCTTGATGTTCTGCTGAAAAAGTTTTGGAATGTCCTAGGACGCTGCACAGGAACATACCTCATTCTGGATGTGAATCCTTTTATCAGAATGAGGTTAAAGAAAAAGTACCAGTTTCAGTATAGATTTGTTTTCTGCAGCAAGTCAAGAGCAGAGAAACTCCAGACATTCTGTTGGCAGATTTAAGTGGGACGAAGTTTATCAGTAAGGATTGAACAAAAGAAACTCATAATGGCATCTTCAAGGTATCTTTTAATCGACCATTCAAGGACTGGACCGTACCACAAAATTCGTTTTTCTCCTAAGACTTGCTTAATGAATCGTTTGGCCATCAAAATCACACAAACAACAGAAAAACCTAGACTAGGTAGGCTATGTATGAACAATTGTGATTGTGAAGTCAGTGACTGATGAAATAAGATTGACTGTAAAGTCAACTATGCTAACCAAAATCAACTGTATAAGGATGATATCTCTACATACAGTTGAATTTGCCACAACATATGAAATTCACACTGTGAAATTTGCCAATATCAAAATTGTCATTGACCATGATGGGGCTGTCGAAAAATCCATTTCATCATCACAGATAGCGGAATTTGGTTGTTACTGGGGGAGGGGGTTTATTACCAATCCGTTAAGCTTAACGGAATGGAACCTAACAATGTTTTCAATCCCATTTTGCAAAGTTCAATACTGGATAACGTAAAGCAGAGACAGAGACAGCCTAAGAAGAGGTTCTCCTTGTAACAGTTGGAGGTTTCTAACAATCATGATGAAACAGTACTACGGGAACACCTTCAACGTTTTGGACAAGAATTTTAACTGCCACTCTCGCTCCTCTTTCTGGATTAATGAAAATGCCTAAAAATACTACTTTGTGCCATTGTTTTGATAAGGAACTGGCAGGACGCTGAACTTTGGCTTTGGAACGGTGGATTATAATTGAAAATTGCAAGGAACGGCGGATTTCTATCCCCTTGATGACCCCCGCCTACAGAGTCTGCACGCGAGCTAGCTCTTCATCATCCTTGTGAAAACATATCATATGTGTACTGTAGTATTCTAAATAGCAATTGGTACTTTTAAAGACAATTACGGGGAGAAATTTGTTAGATTGCTTGAGAACGAGACTTTCAACATCAAAACGAGGCTGGAAACCCCCGAATTTGCCCGTATAACTTCAATTTTTGAAATCAGCCAGATGCTGAAATCATCTCATGAATGTCACCTTTGGGGGACGATACCCCATTTCTCCGCCTGGTCTATTACTGTTAGTTCTCAGCTGGTAATCCAAGTTTGCTTTAGCTGTAGCCTGCAAAATGCACTGGCAACAAAACACAGCTCAAAATCTAATTTTGGAGGGACCATTGTGGAAAGGAGGGACCATTATGGAAAGGAGGGACCATTATGGAAACAAGGTCGCATTGACATTTTTAATGCTATCCCTGCCATTTTTACCCTGGGGTATTTTTGGATTCATCTTTCAGCATTTTGCCTGTAAATTTGTATAGATGTAAATTGATTCACTTTTTTTCTCTTTTATCATAAATTGTAATTTTAATTTCATGACAAAAATATACATATATACTTAGATAGATTTTCAGTGAAATTTGGCTGTAAAATTGAGGTTGTAAGCATTGCTTTATTATAATCATCATAAAGATTTGAAAATTTTTTGCAAATTATGAAGATGTCTTGATATTTTTGTGACATTAATGTGTGCAAAGCTTGTACTGCATACATATAGTGTTTTGATCGTTCATAAAATCTTTGGACATGATGGTCGTTAAAATAGTTTTTCACTTTCTATTTGTGATTTGCAGGCTTGGTATGAATCGCTTGTTTTGCCGAAATCATCCAAATGCACCATTGGTTGAAGATTACAGAGCTGGTGATATGGTTTGTCCAGAATGCGGATTAGTTGTCGGAGACAGGTGAATAAGTGGTTGTTCACAAAAACTTTTACCCCGCACAGCATCTTATCATGTTCAGTTGATTAGATATTGAGATATCGAGTTTTCTTCTGTTGGATTTATCATAACCTCCACATAGTTTTGTTCCTCTGCTTTCAAACTTTTGAGGTAGACTCACGACAGAGCCCCATTTATTGCAGCAACAACAACAACGATGATAACAACAGCATTTTTATTTTGCTCAACTTGGTCTTATGGATTTTGATATAGAATATTGAGATGGAAATGCACGGATTCATCTGTGCACTGAGGAGCGAGGTGAAAGTGTACTTTCAGAAGTGAGGCAAGCATCCCTCCACAGTTGGAAATTCTAATTACTGTGGTGAAATTCATGGCAGCTAATAGACCACTTTCACAATGACTTCAGTTCTTTTGAAAAATTCTTCCAGGAACATCAGTTGCCTCGATTTAATGTGGATCTGAATCTAAACAGCGTGCATTGCTTTTAATAATGCATTATTCTTTATACGTGTAATCACATCTTTTGCCTCAAATCGAATTTAATTGTTAAATGGGTCTATTGGCCTTAGAAATGAGGAACTCCTGATTTATTGTGAATGGTTTGTTGGTTCTTGGATTGAGGAAATATTCATCTAGATATGGAAGCTCGAGCAACTTTCTTTGCCAATGTTAAACTTGGGGTCCTGCGCGTGGATGCGGCATGCACAGTGGGCCTGAATTAGCTTTGAATAGCTGGAAATGCTCCCAGCCCACCTAAGTTATGTTACTGAAAAGCACATGGCAATCGACTAACTGTATGTAAGTCTTGCTTTTTAGAGTTATAGATGTTGGATCAGAATGGAGAACATTTAGCAATGAAAGTAATTCAGCTGACCGATCACGTGTTGGAGCAACAGAGGTATTCCTCCGACTATTTCTGCGATAAACTACATCATTTCCCGATATTTTCCTGGACACATTTGTAGAATTTTACCACGGGTAGTGAGATGCCATTGTGTTGCTTTTGTGACGGTGGCCGCATCTTGCATGCTACTTCAAGGTAAAAATGTATACCGTTTGAGTCAGAAATGGAGCCCGCTGTTTGAAACGCTGTTCCTTTACTATGCAAGCAATGATATTTGGCAATATGTGATTGAATAGCCAACATGGTCAATTACCGTACAGCTTTTCCTGACTGAAATCGGCCACTTCGCTTCGAGTTAGAAATGGATTTCTTCGAGAAATACCTTCGGCAAAGCTTAAAAAATATGCTATACTCAAAGACAAATTTCCCAATATGTTTACCTTAAAGCTTTACTTGAACACGCTTTAGCATGTATTTTCCTCTTTGGACGATGAAAAAGTCTTCCTCTTAGGATGAATAGCTTATTTAAGGGGATTTCATTCTCCCAAGAGAACAAAATACATGAATACATGCAAGTGTCATTCTTGTTAGGAAGGAACCACGGTACTCGTGGTTGTCGTTTTCGCTCCGTTTTGCAAGATTTCGGAACAGGCTTTCAGGAGAAAGTCTCCCATATGCATAGTGAAGATAGGCCAATCAAAGCATGGTAAGATACTAAACCAAATTGAACATGTCATCAATAAAACATGACAGTTTTCTATATCATTGCTTTGATATTGAGGGAGCAGTCCTTTTTCAAACGCCGAGCATTTATTTTCTACCTGCCCATTTTATGCAAGCAATGCCCGTATGCCCTTACAAACATGATGCCCTTTGATACGAACCTGTACGACAGGACGATATTTGGAAAAATTTCCTGAATGCTTGCTGTCCTTGGAGTGGTGTATTAAAAGCAGAACCATCTAAAGGCAGCCTTTCCTCCAGGGTTAGGTTCCGAAGGGGTAATAAGCGTTGGAAAACGTTCTCGATCATGCCCCTCTTCCTCATGCCCCCGGGGGGGTACATGACTTGCGGATTGACGGGGGTCTGCCGCCCGGTTTTCAGAAAGGTACCCTCTTCTAATTACCGAAACTTGCGGTCATACCCACTTTTATGATGAATTTTGGCGGAAAACCACCCATTGTTTGCTATTTTTCGCCAAGTTCAGGATAACCCACCCTTGTTTATGGAAAATCTGCCGAAAAAGGGACCCTTGTTTAGAGAATTTGGGGCCCAAACACCCACCCATATGGGCGGTACATACCCGCACCCTCAACATGTTATGTACCCCCCCGGGGATGGCTTTCAACAAATCCTTTTTCATATTAAGTACCCTGGGTACCTTCTTGAGGCTCTGGCCACGCCCTTCTATCCATGCTGGAACACTGCTTTGTATGGAAATGCCCGTCGATGTACTGTTAAAAGCTGAACAGACAGCAGAGAGACATACATATCTTATTTTTGTTGGCCAGTATGGTCCCCGGAACCACCTTGCTAGCACCCCTGTAAATTGTCCCGATCTAGAGGCTGCCTTTTCTAATTTGATTTATCTGCTGATAATTTCATTATGATTTATTCGTTTACAGAATCATCTTTTGGATGGAAATGATTTATCAACGATGGTTGGTCGTGATAGAAACTCTGGCTCTGCTGCAGATTATAACAGTTTCTCCAAGTATCAAAACACAAGAAGTGGGGTAGGATTCTTTTGCTATATTTTATGGGGCAGCTTTGTAAACTTTTTTGGTACATTCAATGTGGCCAGTGCATAGGCACTCTTTTCGGCTCAACTGGTCTATTTAACGGACAAGTCAGGGGTTGGTACGATTGGTGATGAAACACAAAGTTATGCTATCAGGAATGGTGCATGGTATTTTTCCCACAATTTTTCCGTTTCTCTTCGAAATTACTCATTCAGATAAGAGATTTGTGCATTTTGACGTCATCACGCGCAGAGGTCTGGGAAACCCCCCCCCCCGGGAGGGGGGCGGTTGGGATAGTATCCCACAATGCTTTGCGTACCGTTCATATTAATAGACTTGCGCATTGAAATTTGATCAGTAGAAGCTTTGCACGAGTGCGAAGGACGAAGCTGTGACGTTGGCCTAAAATAGTGGATGCTTTGCAAGATGTCAATTCGCCGATTTTGAAACAAATTAAAACCACCAAACAGCTATAATGCATTGGCCAACTACCAGCAGAAAAATAGCAATGAAAACCTGACGAGAATATTGTTCAGTGTTGTTGTGTAGCACGCATACTTTCTTCGGTCAGATTGGACGAGAACCGCATCTTGTTTTTAGGTAAAATAAAGCTTTAGATCTTGGCACTTGGCGGAACTTAGATGTTTTCTAGCAGCCATAACCCTTTGATTTGTAAATGAAGCAAAACATTGCTAAGTCAGTCCCGCCCTCGTTTGTCAGAAAACCAAGAACAGCTGTGATGAATTTTGGTCGAAATGCGGTTCTTAGGCCCACTGTAACTTCCCACAAAAACGTCCTATTAAAGCTTATCATTAACTGACAATGACTGCGATTTTTAATTAGAAAACTGTATAAATGCTCAATTAATCATATTCGAATCACAGCACCTACCAAGATCGAGTATTCCGTCTCTGCAGTTCCAATCTTTAGATACAGTGTAGAAGAGAAAAGTTTCTGCCATTTGCAAAATTTCGAAGAACGGTGCTCCAGAGCTTCGCGGAAGGCCTTTCCAACCCCTGCTCCCCTTGGAAAAGCCTTTGCACGTGATGATGCCACTACACACGAATCACGCATCTGAATACGTAAGTTTGCAGGAAGGCGTGAAATAGTTGGAAAAGTACGATACACCGTTCATAGCAATATAATCTTGTATTGTATAACAATTATACCAACCCCTGACTTGTCCTGTAAAGACAACGACCACTGCATCAGCTTTCTGGCCTTTTGTCCACATTATCGTTTCTGTTGCAATTGTTTCTATCAAGGCCCTATCTTCAGATAAAAACAGTTATAGCCAGCATATGCGTCGAATGTTGAAAAAGGCAAGAGTAAATGGCTATATATATATCACATTTTCCAAGACATTGATCATTTCAAAGAAACGTTAGCTACCTAGCTATAATTATATAATTACTCTCATTAGAAACCTTGGATCACTTTAGAAGTTACAAGGTATGCTGTGCCTCAACGATTTTAAAAATTGACAGTATGAAATTTCAACACTTTAAACCATTAGAGTGAAATACCTGTGCTTGAATTTTTAGGGGTGTACAAGGAATACCAGGAAGCGACTTCTAAGCTGGAAACAAAGGAATACAGGAAACAAACTTCCAGGCAATATTAATGTATTTGGGGGGAAAATAATGAGTTTTGAAATTTCGCAATTGCTCATTGTTTGGGAATGGTTTAGGAGAATCTAGATACGTTTATTTTTTTTAGATGAGTGGATCAGACAGGAGTTTGCTGAATTCCTTTAGAGAGATTAGTGTCATGGCTGATAGAATAAATCTCCCCGGAAAAATTGTGGTAAGTACAAATCCACTCAGATATATACTGCTCTTCAAACTGAGACTGTGTTCGTTAGAAATTTACCCGACTTTAATCGGTCATTCCTTCCTATGGCCTTGAGAGATTTTCTGGAGAATTCCCTTGTCAGAAACCTGCAAAAACAAATGAAATTTACCGCCATTATTGTCGTTACAATAATGACATTTACAAGTATCAGCTCATGTTAAACTCCTTGGGGAACAGAATCCCTCCCTCCCCTCCAACCAATTTCTCATATCAATGGGGAAGACTTAAGTCTTGCTCATCTTCCCGAGCAATACGTGCTAAAGCATAGGCCAGTCATTATCGTAAGGCAGCATCGTAGGGAATTTGGTTGCGGTTTGGGTCAACTCCAAAGGCTTTCCGAGGGGACATTCTCAAGAAAATCCCTCGTATTGTCGACTGAGGGTCTTTCAGCTAGGAACTTTCTGAAACTGATTCCGCATATTTGTTATTCAACAAGATAATAATGAATGTTATTGCTCTGATGTTCAGGGGAGATTAGCCTTTCGAATGGTGTGGTTTTGTCTTGTAGTACTATGAAACTGATTGATTATGCGTAATTATATATATACAGTTTAGCATTAGCAGATAATCTGTCAGTTTCAGTTCATATTTTAAATTCGCAAGACACTAACATCTCAGTTAAATTTAACTTTTATTGACTTACCTCGTATAATTGTTTATAACCATTCATGATGTCTTTCATTTACAGGATAGAGCAAAAACACTTTTCAAGCAAGTTCATGATCAAAAGACGCTGAAAGGAAGAAGCAATGATGCGATTGCGTCCGCATGCCTTTTTATCGCATGTCGTCAAGAAGGAGTGCCGAGGACGTTTAAGGGTAAGTTGTTCAAAATTTACATCCAGTAAAATCCACATACAAGAACATACGATCTTTAAACCAAACTATTTGAGTTCTTGTGTAATGTATAACATTCATGAAATCAGTTGTACACGTTTTTTTTTATAAGAAACTAGGATGAGGGCATAGTACTAAAAGTTTCTTAATTTAACATGAAATTTTGTCCATTTTAGTACTAAAAGTTTCTTAATTGGTTTCTCATTTTTGAATGCATGAATTGTCAATGTGGTCGCTAACACTGCTGCAGGTATGTTTTTTGATATTCAAAACATCATATAGGAATAAACAGTGTTCTGTTGCGTTGAAAACACAAATGGTTAGATAATATTGCCCAATAATAAAGGTTCAACGATCTATTTGCTATAAAATTCATGCTTTTAACTTTGAAAAGTTTCTTAGTACTTCTCAGACATAGTACTAGAGTTTCTTAAAATTTTGGCCATCTTAGTACTAGTTTCTTATAAACCAGTTTCTTATAAAAAAAAACGTGTAGTTTTTTACATTTTATTTTTAAATTTTGCTCAGAAGCCTGTTTCCAATGATGTTTTTCTGTATTGAGAATACCCTCATTTAAAATCAAGATATTGGTAAAAATTGTACTTTAAAATATAGATACTATAAGAGGCAGATGCAAAAAAAAAACGAAAACTTTTCTAAAATCAAGATATGATGATAGAAGATCGAACATTAGCATTGTGGTGGAATCAACTTGTTCAATTCAGTTCAGTTCATTTTAAAGTTCCATCTAATACATCACTGCTAACTCTACATACCCATCTGTCTTATTAACAATGATAAATTGAAATTAAATAATTAACACTTATTTAAAGACTGAGGAGCACATTGAGCACTTTACACCATAAAAAATTAATTTCTTGATTGTCACAGATGACAGCTACCGGGTTCCCCAATAAAAAGTATTGCCGTTTGAAAATACACTGGCGATCTTTAAATTTCTTGGGTTGTCAAGATCAAGCAAGCAATGTTTATTTGTCAACGCAGCGCAGTCTACGTGTATAACACCTATAAAGCTGATATGAGCGTACGGTCTTACGGCCTGTGCCCTCAGAGTTGCCTCTGAGTTCTGATTTACCCGCATCGGAAGGAAGAATAACTGAGTTAGCTGCTGGCTTGTGATTTGTAGTGCCAGTGACGGGATTCGAACCCATGCGGGTAGACCTCAATTTACAGAAATTTTTCTTTGATTTGGTCGTAAATTACAGAAAAGAATGCGCGCCATCATTCGAGACTTCAAGAATTTGAAAATTTTGACTCTTGGGCAAAGTTTACTATCATTCTTGGAGAGTATAGCTCAAAATGCCGGGTGAGCCAGAAAAAAGTTCCCACTTTTGAAAATTTATAACACCAAGACTACTACACGGATTTGAATCATACAAATTGTAATTAAAAGTCGAAAGATCAAAGTATTTTTGTGATTTTTTTCGCTGTCCTACCAGCACTACAAATATTGGTAAATGCAACTTTATAAAAATTTCATGGTTGCAAAATCACGGAAAAAGGGCCTAAAACATTGATCAAATCGTAAGGATTCTATTCAAATCGAACAATAGGCCATGGGCGTTTCACCTCCTTCAAGAGTTATAAGGCATCGATTTTCAAACAAATATGAAAGATTTTCAATGCCAAGGAAATTAATGCCTGGAGGATATCTCTCACCCATGAGAAGTTGCATTTCCTTCATTATTCTGTGCGAGAGGTCATTTATGAATTGATCGATGTTTTGGGCCATTTTTCAGTAATCAATCAACCATGAAATTTTTGTAATGTTGAATTTACCTATATTTGTAGTGCTGGTAGGACAGCGAGAAAAATCACAAAAATACTTTGATCTTTCGGCTTCTAACTAGAATTTGAATGATTCAAATCCATGGAGTAGCCTTGGTGTTATGAATTTTCAAATGTGGGAACTTTTTTCTGGCTCACCCGGTAGAAGTTTTCAAGTTTAATTTTCTTACTTTTTGGTATCAAAACAAAAAATTTTGTCATATTTGAATATTTTTGGGTCATTGACAAATCAAATCAAAAAGAAGATTTTGTCAAATGTTCAATAATCGATCGTTGATTGTTTAAATACGACCCAGTAGATAAATTCGTTTGTTCCTCACGGTAAAAACTTATGGGAGAACTGTGGAAAGGTTCACATATAACAAAGGAGTAATTATTGAAGATTTCAAGCTGTGGGTTGTTATTCAAGGAAGGTTCCTATGTGCGGGTTCTTACTGTAGCATCAGTCTAGTCCACAATGAGCCGCTATTGTCGAAGACAATCTTTTGTTGTTTTACTGAGTGTATACAACAAATTTCAGGCTTTTCTGTGATTCAGCTGGGAGACCGAAGTATTTTTTCGATTTCTCCTTTCTTTGAGCATTAAACAGATGTAAAATCGACCTTGCAACCCAGCATGAGTTTTTCTGCGTTCAGAGATTCTTTGCAATTCTTTTTAGGGCTTTGGCCCTTCCCTTGCATTATGCCGCCAAGAGCTTTTCAGTGAAATCAAACTCAATGAAATTTCAGTTGTCAGAAGAATGAAGAAATATCGACAAAAGTACTTCAATCATTCATTTTTCTAGGAGACTTCGATTCTTTTCCGTCCACTGAATAATCTAAGTAATATTAAAGCCGTATAGAAAGTCTGTACAGTGTTGTGGAGTTTATTCAATGTGGTGGAGGTTGTTCATTGCGATGGAGGGGTAGCATGCTGTTACGGAGGAATAACATTAGTACGACGGAGGATATTCAGTTATTCCGAGGGAAGGCATAAAGTAAGCGGGGGGGGGGGGGGGGAGGGGTTCGTTGTTTCGTAGGAGGGATAACTTGGAGTAAGGTGGATACTATTCAGTTATCCATAGGGATAGAAAATAGTGCGACGGAAGGACACCCTCATACGTTCTACAAGGTGACAAATTTTCGAATACCTGAAACTTTTATGAATATTCAGGCATATTTTCATAGGCAGCATCCTCGAATTAATCCATCATTGTTTCATGGAGGATGTTAGGCTTGAAGTTATTGGTAGGTTATTTGGAGAGCCTAGAGCTAGGGAGGGTTTTGCCACATCAACTTAGATAGCTTTGCACCTAAGGGACTGAATGTTAGGCTTGTGGACTCTCAATCTGCTCGCTTCACCATTGGATCATTTGCTAGTGTTTACTTTCTGCATACAGATTTGTTTAGTTTTTCTCATCGTTCTTTTCTGTTAGTTTAGGGGTGCCAGGTTTCTTCAGCCCCGTCCCCAGAGCCCCTTGTCATGTTGTCGACTTAATGTGATAGGAAGTCACAGGGACGGCGTTGGTGTTTTTCTTGTGGTTGCTATTGCTTTATCTCTCCGCCATTTTCGGTGCAGGTTTTCTCATTTTGTTTGTCTAAATTTTACTGTTTTATCATTTTCATTTCTCGTGTTCCGTCTTTTCTATTTCAGTAAAAATTGTTTCAATCAGGTCCGTTGGTAAGGTCGTTATTTATGTTACCCTATTGTAATCTAGGTTTTTTGGTAGGTCCCCAAGCCATTGTAGGAACAGTTACTGAAGAAGATGAATATCGAACCCTTTAACAAAGTTTTAGGATATCTTGGAATTATTCTTTCAAAACTTTGTATGCTTAGATGAATTGGCTCTTGAATTACCATGAATATTTTCAAGTCAAAGAAAGATCTCACTTTTCATTTTTCAAAGAAAGATTTCAATTTTTTGAAAGATTTCACTTTTCATTAATGTCTCCTACCGCAGAGATTTGTGCCATCAGTAAGATATCAAAAAAAGAAATTGGGCGTTGCTTTAAGTTGATTCTCAGAGCCTTGGAGACAAGCGTGGATCTCATAACCTCAGGTGATTTCATGGTAAGTTTTTAGCTTTTTAGTTAAGTTCAGCTGGCTTTCTTAACAAAAAGATGCCTGTAGATTACATTGGAGCCGTTAGAAGAAGCTGGCATTCCTGAACAGTAATGATAAATCGTTCACCCCGCCGGATAAACCGTTACAAATTGGCATTTTTCTTTTTTTATATTCCTCTAAAAATTCAAAATACAGATTACGATCCACACTTCTAACAAAATTATTGTACGATGCTACTTGAAAGATAACCCGAGGAGCATAAGGCTGTGGCTACCCCGATGTAATTTAACATAAAGATAAATACTACTATACTACTAAGTTTATCTCGAATTACCTGAAACCAAAATGCGATCAAATCAAATTTATGTTAGGTTGGGTAATTTATGTGTTGTCGCAAGTTTTGCATGGTGTCTAATTCGAGATAGACGTTGAAATACACCACTACGTTCTGCGACTTCGACCAAAGCCATCATGCGATGCGAACACAATTTGCAAACTGCAAAATATTGAAATTTCGCTAATTTTTCGCGATTGAGATTTGATTTTTTTGACTGAGATTTTTCCTAACAGAATTATTTAAAAGATCTACTAGGGGGGGGGACAAATTTGCGTCCCCCCAACCAAAATAGGGTTGATAACATCCATATAACCATTGTTTACGAGCGGGGAAAGTTTGGCGGCAGTCTATCGAAAACTTTTCTATGCATGAATATTGCTAAGTTGCCTTGATGATTTCTGTATTAGAAACAACGAAACACATCATGAACGCAGTTGATAATTCGTATTTTTCTTAATTTAGTCTCGCTTTTGCTCGAACCTTGGCTTGCCGTCATCAGTGCAAAGAGCTGCCAGTTTCATTGCAAAGCGAGCTGTTGAGCTCGATCTAGTTCCTGGGTAATATTTTGACTCTACTTCCTTTTCGTCATTATATCGTATATCCTATTCATTAAATTCTAAGTTAAGATATTAACATGATCTACAGAGTGCCTTAATTTTTCGCCGTAGAATTCTTCTATTTATACTGAGTGAGTCAATAAGAACGCCCGGCGTTTGAAAAAAATCCTGCTTCCTGAATATCAAAGTAATGATATCGAAAAACTGTCTTATTTTATCCCCGACACATCGAATTAGGTCCAGTAATTTACCTGGTTTTAATCGGCCATTCACACTAGGGGGAAGACTTTTCAACCCGTCGAAAGGAAAGCACGTGCCAAAGCGTGCTGAAAGTCATCGCTGTGAGGTTAACACATTAGGGATTCTGGCTTGTAATTTTAGCATGTTTTTTAAGGTTTCTCAAAGGGATTCATTTTAGAAAATCGCTTAAAGAGTCTGAACGGAGTGAGTGATGTTAGCCAGGAACATTTTTAACAATAATTGAACAGAACATGTTAGCTATTCAATCAGGTACTGCAAAATATCATTGCTTATATACTCAGGGAGCAGTAGCCTTTCAAACGTCGGGCGTTTTTTTTTTTTGGACTTACCCGGTACAAGTGTTCCAAAAAATTCGCCCCATCTGAGTGGCTGCTGGGAACAAGCTATACGTTCTATTATCCCATTCTTGATACATTTGCATAGGATATTCTTAAACGTAGGGTTTGAGCCCATTTTTAGCCAGTGTAACAATTGCTGTCTGATTTATGACACACGAAAGTCAAAAAATGTTTGAAACGAAAGTCAAAAAATGTTTGAAAAAGAAGAATGTCAAACCTTTAACAAAGTTCTAGTATATCTTGAAATTATTCTTTAAAAGTCATCTTTTTCAAAAATAGCGTTTTTGTTGTTTTCTGATAACGTTAAAATCAAATAGATACCACAAAAAAATGTCCTACTGCTGTGCTGAAATTTTTTCTTTAATTCGAGAAAGGTTTAATATTATATTTTCTGATAATGTGATAACACTGAGCTATTCTCAAATGTCAAGAGAATGCAATTTCAACGCTACAGCCCTTTCTTTCAAAATTTGTGTGAGTTTTACATGTTTTGCATTGGTGTAACGTATACCAATTTAGAGCCCATCTGGTCTTCTTTCTTATTATATGCACTTTTTTGGGTACATTGATTGGACTAGTTATCATTCCATTGATATTTCAGTAAGTATGGCGTATTTCAGATGAAGGAAAGTATCTTATCATAAGGACTTTTGCCATTTTCAATAAATTCCTCTCGCTTATCTAGAAGTAAATGAGTACCTTTTTGTTCAGGGCATCACCTCGAGTTGCTCCAGGCCTGAAATGTTGTAAAAGTTGGTTCTATGGACGAAATGGTGCAAAAATTGGTGTCTAGTAAAAAAATGGCGAAAAGGTCCTTGCTTTTGTTGTTTCAGCGTGCTGCATCTGAAATATGCCATGAACATTAAAATGTGAATGAAAGTATAGTTGATTATATTAAAGACAAATTACTATACATGATTTATCCTTCGTTGCTCCAAAATCATCTTCCATATTATCTAAAGTCACTTCTGGTTTTTGCTTCTCTTTTTCTTGCTTTTGACTTGGCGCACAACGGATCATGCTTAACAGTGGCTTTTTAATATGCCCAAACCATATATCAATACAAAAAGAAAGATTTTTATTTCCTGTAGTGTTGTGCGTCTTTTATTTCCTGTAGTTTTTTACGTCCAATTGATTGGAATTTAATCTTTTTTTGGAAATTTTTTATAAAGCTGAGTTGCTTTACCCTGTGTTATATTTTTTCCAAACTCGGCCTAGCCAAACGAGACAAAAAACACACGTCTGTTTTCTTAAACACTCAACTCAGAACAACCAGAAACTTCTCGTAAACAACTTATCAACGCATAAGTTAGGAGTTCCATCGGGACTAGTCTAACTAGTCTATTCAAAACTATTGAGCAATAACACAATAACACCTCTCCTTGTAAGATGAAACAGAATGCTCAATACTTGGCTCTTTCTGTCACCCTGAAAAGAATTGCCTTTGCTATTCCTAGCTCACTTGCATGTTTGATATTTGGTTGCTTTGTAATGTTTCTCTTCTATCGACAGCCGAAGTCCTGTCTCTGTGGCAGCTGCCACCATTTATTTGGCTTCACAAGCATCAGAAGACAAGCGTACACAGAAAGGTAATTTAAGATAATTTTTTCATCATTTGAGTGAAAGCGCGGGGCATTTTACAATATGCTGCTCCCTGAATATTAAAGCTATAATGTTGAAAAATCTCTTGTTTCATAGCCAATCTTCTCAATCAGTTGCAGAATTTCAAGCGGCTTTAATCGGTTATCCCTTCCCGTGGTTGTAAGATACCCCCTGCTGAAATCTCTCTTGAAAAACCTGCATTAAAGAGTCACTGCTAACCATCATCTTTTGTTGCGCCAGATCCGACTTTCATTATCTGATTGCCGTTTCTGGCGTAAATTCTCATTGCCTTGCTTTTCATTTGGCGAACAAAGGGTTAGACTGATGACGATGAGTCCCTTGTATCTCTGCGGTAAACTTTGCTCAAAAGGGACTCATAATGAAACAGTAAAAAACTTCGCCCTATCTTAGGCATTCGATCGATCGAATCATGATCGAAATCTAACAGAAAATGCGGAAATGTTGCCATCGAAACAATTTATTAAATCATATTCGCACAGTGCAAATGGCCTACAACGACGTTCCGGAGTCAAATGTGCAAAAGATGGACACTGTCATGGAGCTGACTATGCAAAATGATATCCTGTCCAGGAGTCGGAATCCTGAAAATGATACCCTGTTTGGCGGCAGTGTCCGTACGGGAAAAATAGATGAGTACCACCCCCTGGATCGTTCTCATTTTCTACGGTCATAGAAAGTCAGAGGATCATCAGCCATTGAAATTTTCTATTCTTTGTGTTTGCATTATCACCCAATCAAATGCGTGACAGACTGCCTGCAACTTAAGCAGAAAAATGTTGATACACCTTACTTTGCAAGAATTGCCGTAAAGCGGCGGCACAGGCATTTTAAAGACCAGATGAACTCTCATTTTGATTTTCAGTTATAAAACGTTAATAAAGAGCCTTTGGATCTCTATTTTTGTCAGAGAGTGACTTACCCCAAATGAACACGAATTCAAACACTGCCAGCTCTACGTTTCTCAGTTTCTCTCTCGTTTCATTTTCTATTAACGCTTGCTTCAGTTGTTGTGCTAAAAACACTTAATGGGTGTAAGTTGGCAGTTCAAAAATTTAGTTTCTAGCCTTTGGCTAGACACCGCAGGTGTACTTACATTGGCTTCATGATAAGAATGACTTTCTCCTATAAGCCCATTCTCCTGTGTCCTTTCATTAAGCATGCTGAGCGCAAAGAAGAGCCCAGCTGTGTGTTTGCTGCCATTTTGATTGTTCGTTAAGTTATCCTATCCGCAGTTCGTTAAGTTACTTCATTCACCTCCTGCGCAGCTATATAAATTATTCCTCCACAGCACAGCTACAAATTGGTTGTTGGACACCGCCAGTGTCTAACTACCAATGTTCTTGCATAAAGTATCAAACATTTCAGTTCATACGTGAACTGTTTTATACGTGTCTGCGACAGGGCGACAGAGCGACAGAGCAGAAGCTGCGTAAAATTACGTCATCGCACAATCTGGGATAAGGAAGTATTTGTATGGATAAGCTTTTTAAGTGAGAAAGTAAGGCCCAAGGAACAAAATATCAAGTGTTGGCTAATGTTGGGATTTGTTCCAGGGAACTAGGGGGGTCAAATGTAGGCTTTAATTAGCTGTAATTTAGCTATTTTTTTCCTAGCCTACTTTAAATAGATCATTAATAATAATAATAATAAAACAGTTACGATTATTTGCGCATGCGTTCGCGGTTTCTACTTTGTTCTCTTCTTCAGCAAATGGGTCACAAACCATTTACGCAACTTTCTACCGAGTGATACAGACAAATGTATACACGCTTTGAAACATTGCAAGACGATAACTATAACACCTATTTAAGGAATTAAGACTCCGTTGACTAGCTGAGGGTTTAGCTTAATTTTTAGAATTTACTCTTAATTCAAAATGCATTATCTTACTTTCAATGAGAAGCTTCGAAAACTAGCTTCCATTTGATTTTCCTAAAGTTATAAGTGATTAGTGATCGGCTCAAGTTGGTCAATGTTTCAACATCAAAATGGAAAGAATGTTCTTCGTTCCTCAGACATTGCTCTCTTATGCTTCGTGTTTCCCATTAATGGTGGACATCGAAAACTCTAAACCTACAGGATTTTGATGAAGCCACGTTTCGCTATTTGGGCATGTAAAGAATATGACTATCGGCGAATTTGTCATTTCAGAAGGAAAAACGCACCTACAATTGTAAGAAAATTCTTGAAAATTAAGTTTAAGCCTGAGCAAGATGATGGAAAAAAGATTTTACAAATTGGTTGCATAGATAATCTTGTCCGATTTTTCAAACGGTGGATACATTTTGCTGACTCGTCTGATAAAGAACAGAAATGTCCATTAAATGGTAAATGATTATTTGTTATAAGGTAGGAATACAAATGTTTTGCCAATTTTTTCCCAGTGGCCCAAACTGAAAACCTCCAAAGCCTCATTTTCAAGGACCAATCAGACGGCAAGTAAGCAAAGACAAAAGAAACCGTTGAAGAGTTTGCTAAGATGACCTGCCTCTGCCTTTGAAAAACGCAGCCAGAACAAGAAACTGCTTGAAATTTCCCGAATCTTTGAAGAAATTTATTTTCCAGCTGTTGGGGTATACTCGTTTATATGCCCGTTTAGATATCTCATTCTCGAAACCGTGAGTTTTTGGCCACTGGCCACAGGCAAAAATCGGCGAAAATATTTGATCTTATTTGTTGTGTTTCATGAATAAATTCATTATCATTTTACAGAAATCGGTGACATTGCTGGTGTTGCTGAAGTGACTATTCGTCAATCATATCGACTGTTGCTTCCGAAAGCCGCCGAACTCTTTCCTCCCGACTTCAAATTCCACACTCCAGTCGAGCAACTACCACCGGCCTAGTCAAAGCTGGCAAGAGGCAAATTCTGAAAATAGAAATTCATCACTAGATGAAGTGTTGTTGTGCAGCACTGGGTCAGTCGCAGAACTGGTGAAGCTGCAACCACCTGTAACATGCAAAAGACGTTTTATTATCGGATGCGGATCGGCGAAAAAAGTATGCATGTTTTGCAGGGTCGGTCGGCTGATGAGAACATAGCTTTCATCATCAATCAGTTTCAAAATATTTCTCGATACAGTAAAGTCCCGCCTTTAAGAAACTCGTTACACAAAGACAGCCTGATTGGTTTCTTACATCAAGATATACTTCTTCAAAACAGGCTGTGCATACCATGGCATAAGAGACACTTTTATACTCAAAACAGCAGTCAAAATTGTTAAGAAAACGTTTTTGAAATACTGTATGCACTGTTGTGCGAGGATCCAATGGTTTGAGCCTACTGAAGGTTTCTTGAAATTATTACAATTTGGGCTTGAAACTTTCATTCTTGTTTCCAGAGAATTGAGTCCTTTTGGAGACATATTCAAATGCATGCCTTATAATATTGCTATGTACCATTGTGTAAGAAACTGAGCATGAATCAACCTGGATAGTTTCTTGTAAAGACGTATTTTATTAAGCGAAATCAGGCATGAGTTTGGAGGATGAGGCAAGCGACGACAATCATTGTTTTCTTCATTCCATCGACATTCAGGCCTAAAATATTTTACACGCTAGTTGACTTTAAACATAGTTGACTTAACAGTAGTTGACAATCCAGTAGTTGACTTAGCGGTAGTTGACGAAATTATTTTATTGACTTGTTTGGGCTTGAAACATGTTTCGAACGTTGCGAACCATACTTGGTTCATCTTCAGCAAATCTAATTAATGATACATGGCAATTTATACCAATGAACAAACAAGATGAAAATGCGGTAAACAAGCGTGAGTTACATACAATACAGGCCTGAGTTTCTTACAATGCAGTTTTTTAAAGGGCGGGACTTTACTGTGGGTAACTTGAACAAAGATACTTCGTTTGTTGAAATTAGTGCTTTGAATGTTGAAACATAAATGTTAAAGTTCAAATTTACTTTCTCCTCCGCACCAACGCTTTGGTATTTTGCCATGGCAAATTCTTGTGGCACAGCAAGTGAATCAACAGCATCCTTGAAAGAAAATTGAAAAAAACCTATATCATATTTCATTCTGTTTACTAGATCTCACCCATTGTGCCACTTTTAGTTTTTCTTCAGTGCTTGTTTAAAAATTTCTATGTGCTTCAGGAATTTACTTGGCCAAAAGGCCTAAGCTTTGGCATGGACGTGGAGGCGAATTTGAAATTTGAAGATTAAGATTTCTTCAGCTCTCAAAGCAGCAATGTTTATTGAAACTGGGGGCACTCCCATTATGGCCTGACATGGGGTCCAGTCCAGTCCAGTCCAGTCCAGTCCAGTCCAGTCCAGTCCAGTCCAGTCCAGTCAAGTCAAGTCAAGTCAAGTCAAGTCGGTTTAAGAGGGTCTTACCAAATGGCTACCAAATAGCCCTATTTGTCAAACACATGCTACCAGTTGGGGGTATTCTAAGATTCCTGGCCAGTTATAAGATTTTAGCCTCGTCATGCTCCCCCGCATGCCAATTCATGGACTTAGGATTTTTCCTTTTTTTCTTTTTCTTTCTTTTTCCCTTCTCTCGTTGTTATGACCAAAATATCGACTTGTAGCAAGTCCGGCCAATTTAGTCATTACAGCAATGGTTATCAATGAATTTTGAAGTTTTCTCGTTTTGTTCCATCAGTTTTGCTTTTAAATAATACCAAATGAGCCAGTTTTCAGGTTCACGAACTACCATTTGAGGGTTTTTGTAAAGGATGCTTACATTTTAGGTATTTTTCAAAATTTTCAGCATGGCCCTCTTCAACCCTGACTGGCCCCCTGTCAGGCCACACTGGAAGTACCCGCGGGGCAGTGAAGAATGTTTAAGGAATGATTTGACATTTATCAAAGCTAAATTCTCATCGTTGGACCAACAAAATCTGGATAGCTTTTGTGGAACAACCGGTATATATGCTGACTTCGTTACGTCGCAGCATACAGTGAGAAAGCGCAGTAAAAAGCTGCAGCATCGCAAGAAGAAGAAAAAGCACTTGCTTCGATATGGCTTTACTGGGAGAATAAAATGACAATTATATCGTATTAGGCCACATCTTATGTATAAGTTGATTTTGTAAACGCCTACTTTTTGTAAGTGCTGGCCTACCGACTGCACAGCAAGGGTGTTCTGCTTCACGTCAAACACATGTTCAGAACTCGAGGGGGGGGGGGGTACCTTAGTACTGTTTGTGGTACGGGGACGTGCCATTTTCAGGGGTACTTTTTTCAAACCATTTCGGAATTATGGGTATCATTTTCACTATTTTTTGACATATCATGGAATTATGGGTGCCCTTTTCAGGGGATTTTTCATAATTGCCGGAATTATGGCCCAGATATTTATTCGATTTGTGGAATTATGGCCCTAAAATCCACCAGAATTTACGGAATTATGGGTACCAATTTTTCGGGCAAAATGGCACGTCCCCGTCACATAATAGGCTGAGCTGAGTTACTCCCCCCCCCCCCCGAGGTTCAGAACCTCTCTCCAAAGTGAATTTAGCTAAAGTTGTTCGAATGTGTGATTAAAATCTTGAAAGCCTCAAGCGTTAGGAATGCTTATAATCTTTTGAAGCAAGACATCTAACCAAGCGAAGCTGGAAAAGATTCCCTGAAACCAATATGGCATATATTTTGCTGTACATGCGAAAATCAAAAATACTGAAACAGGCAAGAAGTAGGACAGATCCAGTCACCTGCCTTGTTGATCTTGATCGTCTAATTCAGAAGACGAGTATTGTGTATTTTATTTACAACCTATTTATATGAGAAATGTAATTCCTAATGTTCAGCTTCTGACTTATTGCTCAATCTTACAAATACCATCTAGAACTTCAGGACAAGTTCAAAGGAACTTACAATAAAATTCCCTTCAGGGAGGGGTACGGTTCAGGCATCTTTGGCAAGATCACAATTATACATAAATTTTGGGGTGTCAGACTCGTTAGGGTATTAAATTGATCTAATCTCATAAACTTGATTTAGAAATTTGAATTTTTTCACAATTTTAATGTATACATTTTAAATGGCCCGAAAATTCTAGGGAAAGATTTTTGGAAATGTACGAATTTTAGAGTGTGACAACACAAGTCAAAATGGGACAGCCCTGTTATGTGTCTTTGGAGTTACTCCCCACCCCCGCATCCCCCTTGACAAATGTAAAAAGTAGTTTCACGGTTTTTGGTAGCTTCTTAAAGAAGAAATCAAAAGTTACAGTGACTAATGTCACATGCGGTGATCGCTCTAACTATGGTAGACTTTCATGGGAATACTACCATAGTGATACTGCCCATTCCTTTTGTATGGAAACAAAACTTGGTTCAGGACACTGGTATGTGCCACCCATATGGGTGGGTTTTTGGGCCTTTTTGGGCCCCAAATTCTTGGAAATAGCGTCCCTCTCTAGTAAATTTTCTTACACATGGGTGGATTTGGCTGAAAATTCACAAACAGTCAAAAAAGGATGCCAACATTTCACTGAACATTACCTAACATTGTTGCCTCTTTCTCAGTGTGTAGATGTTCAGAGAGTGCCAACACATAATTATAAGTATCATAAGTATCATAATCAGCATCATTTACCACAAAATGAAAACCCCATTTCACACTGTTTATCACAGCCACTCAATCTACAGGTTGTCCTAAAAAATTGTACCTCTTTTGTGTGGCTGCTGTTGAAAAGCTCTTAGCTTTAGATGTCTTGTCTTTCACTGTTGCAGAAGTCCAGCATCAGCTTTTGAGTTTGAGACCTTGTTTGAGTTACAGTAACCTGGCAAAAAATAAATTGTTGCATTGAAAATAGCACTTCTTACTTTTTTCTCCAGCAATGTCAGATTTAAGTATAACTTTCAGAGAATTTTAGCATTCCATTTTAAATTTGTCCACATTTTAGAATGATTAATGGGAATCAACATTGTTACAAGCTGCATGGGCCAAGTTAAAAAATCAATCTATTGAAATTGGTAACTTGGTCATGACTTCATTTTGGAGCCAAGGAAATAATGGATGTTTAGGCGTTTTCTTTAGCCTAATATATAGTGACTACAAGATGTATAGTATGGGTAGCTATAATGTCTATGTCCTTTAATAGTGGTGTTATCTATAAGACATCACTGACAATCCACCTTTTCAAGATAAGAGGTGTGAAAATGGACCTCTTTTGTTGTTTGAGGTTTTACATCTTTGAGGCTAAAATCTTGCTCTGCATACAAAGTTTAGAGGCAAATGTTTACCTACATACCGTATCTGCCTTCATTTGGAAATCACTGAAATTTTAAGAATTTAAGGTTGTGGGTCTTTGACCGTGAAATCAGATGTTCTTTGGTCCAAACATTGATTCCACGGTCAAAGCCCTTATGATTTCTAATTCTTTATAGCACCGTAATTTCCAAATAAAGACAGTCATGAATGTGAAAGTTTGTTCATACACTAAACTTTGTATGCAGAACAAGATTTTAGCCTCAAATATGCCAAATCTCTGAAAACAACATACGTTTTCACACCTCTTATCTTGAAAAGGTGGATTCTTAAATAAGTAAAGAAGAAATCTGATATGATGCTAAATTCTTTCAAACATTACTTGAATCTGAAATTGCTGGTAAACAATAGAAGCTATGTTTTA
Organism: Aurelia sp. 3 sensu Dawson et al. (2005); assembly: GCA_964020215.1. NCBI lineage: Eukaryota > Metazoa > Cnidaria > Scyphozoa > Semaeostomeae > Ulmaridae > Aurelia > Aurelia sp. 3 sensu Dawson et al. (2005). The sequence continues at coordinate 5,723,265 of OZ026578.1, forward strand.
GGAGAAACCATCACACCTGTCGTCTTTCTTCTGCCATAAACCAGCAACCACTTGTCAGATTCACTCAAACAACGTAGCAAATTTGAAGTCAAACCCTGGCCCATGCAACTTTATGATAACTGAGACAATGGAAGCACAAGCAAGCAAGCAAACAATATTTATTTGCTAATGCAGGCTGGGTATGTGACAGCTATACAGCTGATGTGGGCCTACAGCGCTATGGCTTGTGCCCTCAGAGTTGCCTCCAAGAACTCAATTACTAAGCTCAAAAGGATGGACAGCTGAGTTGGCCATTGGCTTGTGGTTTGTACAGTTGTTCTGATGACCGGATTCAAACCCACACAGGCAGACCCCACAGGCTTCAAAACACAGCTCAGCCACACCACCGGTTAGCTACCAGCACTTCCACAGCAGCCACATAAATGGCAAAACCTTTCAGGGACATGTGGTAGCTGTCCCTACGTCTGTTCCTCTTTATGTCCTTGAGTTACTGAATGGAGGTCAAGGGGTGCAAAGAGATTAGCATGCTACTTTATCTACAATATTATATATCAGGAATCACACATGGCCTGATGATTAAACCAATGATCAAAATAAACAAAGGGGTGTGAATAACTGAATACTGTAATTGGTTCCCTCCAGTCAATTTCTGGCATAACAATATTTTGTAAATAAACAGCAAGAGCAAAACAGCACCATTTAAGATCAGCCGCTTGAAGGCAACTTCATCTTCCTTTGCTATGTACATCCGAATGAACACAATTGCATCAAAGTATGCAATGAGACCATCACAGGCAAACAATGGTACAAATACTGTCCACCATGACATTGAAAATTTGTCTTCAAGTTTCAAGGCAAGTAAAATGCTGAAAACAAAGGCAGCTATGATCATCAATGTGAATTCAAAAACAGTCAACCGGAACCATACAGTCAGTTCTCTGAGTGTGAAAATCATTGTTTGGAATGTTGTCAAAAATGCTGTATCATAAAACACCAAAATGAACAGCTATTTGCCTCCTAGTCTGTCACTGTCTGGCTTATGTTGGGCCAACATAGAAAGGGATGTTTTTATTATACAACAAGTTGCTATGGCTATGCTTTTGAAAGACCAACTCTCGTCTTATGTTGTGGACAACAGTCTTTATTAATGGGTTTTTATTTCCTGTTCCAATCTGTTTCACTCTGTTAAGTGTACAACTGCATCTAGGGTGATTGATGCGAATCCAAAGGACTTGCTCGCTGCACCGTACCAAAACCAACGTCCTTCACAATGTTGTCTTTGGCCAGAATTATTTGTTATTATTGTTTATGTTTGGGCCTAGCAAGCCTATTAGGCCCAGGCCTAGGCTTAAATTACTTTTCTGATGAACTTCTCAGTCAGCTCATCAGGATCCTGCGCCCCGAGTTCATTCTTTCACAGCAAACCAATCGTTCGATCTACCATTCAACTGTCATTTTCCTTGTGATTTTGCATTCATTCTGTTACTTCAAACCAAGAAGAGAAAGTAGCGCTTTTCAATCCGCGCAGAAGGCAGCGACCAACCTCGTCCCCATGCCCCAAAAGGAGTCTACGCCAACCTATTTGGGCCATTGCCATGGTACCGGTTGCCTAGACTGATTATATGGCCGTAGTTATCGCTATTGAAAGACTGCCGGACGCTTCTAACTACGACTCATAATCAAACGTCGTTATTTTGAAATCGCAATTTTTGCCTCGTTTTCGTGGAGGAAGCCATTGCGGAGGAGATCTCGTCATCAATGAATCGAAATTCGAACATGGCGAAGGTGGAGTGAAATGGTGGGATGAAATGGATGATGTGGTTAACATGCTGTATTTCTTCTGTGGGAAAAGGGGCAAATAGATGCCCTCGAAGAGGTGCAAACAGAAAGTTAATTTCTGTATTCATTTATTTATTCTTGCTTTGTGTGCTTGTGATGATATGCGGTCGTCCGTTCGAGTTGTCGTTAAAAAGGAAAGTTTGCAGTGGAGATGGCAGCTAGCTTACCCACAGCTGTTACGCGGCATTGTTTGTGTGGAAGTCAAGTCTGCCCAAATCTCCGCGACAACAGACCGCACGCCTCGATTTTGCAAATTTTCAAGTTTTTTGAAAATTTATTTCAAGCATTCAGAAATCGATAAGTCAATGGAGTTTAGTATCATTGAATAGATAAAACATCAGTTAATTTACCTGTTTAAATGCATTTTTCTTCGTTCCTTTCTTTTATGAAATAAAAAATTAAATCCGAGTGGTGTTTTCGAAATTTTTTTCGATTAGGCCCAAAATGGTCCTCAAACTTTATGTTGGGGATTCCAAACGAAATAAAATAATTATTTCATTTTTTCAGCATAAATTAGTTTAAGAACGAGGCTGCTCGAATATCACTGGCTCCCTAGTATCCGCAGTTGCTTAGCAATGCAGAATGCGTTTTCAAAAGTTCAACATGTGCGGAGAGGCCAACGGGCTTTTTGGAATTTGTGGAGCCATAGATAAGTGTGTTCTTTATTCAATTATCTTTGTATTTAATGTTTAATTCTTACCTTAAACCTCCTGTGACAAGATCCCCAGCGACTTTTCGGCGACCAGTTGCAGCGAAACTCTCCAGGTTGGCTGCCGCTGCGCGGCACCCACACGCAGCGCCTATTGTTTTTTATCGTAGGGAAACCAGAACGGAGGGGAAGTTATCAAAGGTAGGCCTTTCTGATGAATGTTTGGAAGAAATTTCAACATTTTTCTCAAGGAAAACCATCATATTATAGTTTCTGAATCATTATTATGCAATTAGTCTTCCATTTGCATTCTTTCTGGTCGACTGTAGGCAGTGCGGTCTGCTATCACTTTGCAGATTCTGTTGTCACGCTTCGCAAAATCTGGTAAGATCGATTTAAAAAAATTTTTATAAATTCCGTGTTGCGATAGAAACAAATATTTGAAAAGGTATTTGTAGAGAATTTAACGCTGAATCTGAATCTGTTTTCGGTTTATACATAGCTTTTACAGAACACAAGTTATATTAAAATGTATAGCGCGAGGTGGCACGATTGGCCTAAATCGACTTGACTTCCCGGTCGTAACAGCTGTGTACCAGATTTGTCAAATTCATTGCATCAACTTGGTCAGGAGAGCATTAACAGCTGTGCTATCATAATAGTGATTCACAAGAAAAGGAAAGTTCTCTGGGTTGTTGCAATGTAATGTGTTAAAAGTTTGGCTGATGGCTATATACAAACAGTCCTGTTCTATCATTTTATGCTTTGCAGAAGCTGAAAGGTTTGCAAGTAGACTGATCAACTGCTTAGGTGAAATGGTGATCTTTCCAACACATGTATCCCAACAAATCCATGGCCTCCAATTTGATGAGCTGCCTCCCCATAGGGGAGGCGGTACATATATGTCTTTAAGTACCACCCTAAAGATTTTCATGCAAAAGAATTTTAAAACAAAATGAGCACAGGTTGTATTTCATCTAGTACAACCACCCTCGAGACATTCAGATCTTCTAGAAAGCAGATCAGAGTGCAGATCAGAGTGCAACTCTTCAGTTACTCAGAAATATGTAACAGTGAAATGTTAGATCAGGGAAAAGTCACTTCTGATACATCAAAGATATCTGACCAGATAAATCAAAACCAGCTATTGTAGTAACTATAATTTTTCAAACATAATATCTTTTGATGTACATCTTTCTTCTAGGATTGAAGATACAGTTCCCATGATATGGACACTAGATGCTGTTTTAAAAGGGAAATTTTGCAGAGCTTAGATTTGGACTAGATAATATTGTTGTGCTTAATGATATTTATCTCTATCATGTACCAGCAGATATGAAGTAGACTGATCAACTGCTTTAAAGTGGATTTACTTTTTCAGAAAGCTTCTAGTTTGTTTGGCCCTAGGGTAACCAAAGAATTATAACAAATTCAGGTTGACCCTGATTTGGTCCATAGTGCTAGCCTGGAAAAATTTTTGGTTTTCAAAACTTGAGAACTGAGCCAATTTCTTCAGTTTATAGATTTTTTGCCTTTGATGTTTGTCTAGAAATAAGACAAAGAACACCAACACACCATACACTGTTTGCGAAAACACTGTTAGTTAGTGGGAGTGATGCTTTGGATGGAAGGGTGTATCACCCTGGAAGAATATAATACACCCTTGGCAAAAAGCCTTTTTCTTCTTCAGAAAATTCCCCAAAAATCCTATTGTTTTATAATCCCATATGCCTCTTTTGCACGTGATACACCCCCTCAATTTTAACATCACTAATGGCTACATCTAAAGCCGTTCAAATTGTGAACCTGAGATTAGCAGCAGATGTCAAAATTTATCTAAACTTTAGATAGAGGCATTTGATGCACTTCCTTGGAGATTTTGAACGCTTTCTTGTTTTGTTGATATTTTCAAGGTAACATAATATCAAACTTGACCATATTTGAGACAATGTATTTAACCGATTGTGAAACTAGCTACTGCTGAAGATGCAATGAGTCTCTGGAGTTTTCTCATATGCCCTGCTGTACTGAGTGAATATTCTGCATCTTGCATGGGGACATGTCATTGGGAAGGATATCAATGGCTGATTATGTCACAAGCAGTGCATGTAGCCATAAAATCAAATATTATATACATGTTTTTGATAAGGATCTACTGTAAGATGACCAACATCTTATGAAACTCAGGCACTATATCCTACCCTGGATCAGAGTATTTTTAGTACTGAAACATTTTTTTTCAAAAAAGTACTAAAAAATACTCTGATCCAGGGTAACTATATCCAAGAATTGCTGAGAAACTTTCTACTTAAATTCAAATATGTACTGCAAATATGTTGTCAAACTCTTATTTTTGGCTTGCCCAGCCAGCTACCAAATACCAACTAGCTTGGTATGTTTTGAACTTCTGAAATATTCCCATAAGGTATCTGAAATGTGAAGAAACATATCCCCACAAGTGTTAGAAGCTATATGATATAATTCCTGTATCTAAATATAAGAAACAAATTAAGAAACTTTTGGTACTGACATTTTGAAATTTTCATATTGAATTGGAAACTATTGGTACTATGAGCTGATCTAAGTTTCTTGTAAAAAAGGTGCTGGTAGATTTTCAGCTACTTGGGAGCTGCCCTGTCTTCTTCATGGGCTGAGCAATTAATGTTTTGACATGGATTTTGTGTGAATTACCATATTTTCTTTGTAAGAAACTAAAAATTTGGGTCAGTAATCAGAGTTTCTTACAGGTTTCTTAAAGGTTCCAGTGCAGTGCTCGATTTCACTAACTACATTCCCTCATGAGCATTTCAAAACAAGGTGTTTTAAAGCCTCTCCATGGACTTGCCCCAAGTCTCGCTCTTGATCAATAAATGAATAGGAGGGGGAGAAAAGGAAGATTAAGAAAAACATCAAAACAAGATATATATTGCATTTTTGATAGATTGTGGTAGCTTTCTTGACTATATATGAGTTCCAGTCTTCACTACCACAACCTTGGCTTTCACAGCCTCTTTCACTTGAAAAATCAACAAACATCAGCAAATTATTGGGGGCTGAAGCCCCACCAGACCCCCCGCATCCGATGGGCCTGATAACAAAAGGATCTGTGCAGTTGTTATAGACAAGGCTCACTGAATCTGCCATTGGTGAGTTTATTAACTGCTTAGCAAGGTTTGTTCCATGTAAAATTTGTGAGGCTTTGAAAAAAATGGATCTGAGGTTCTTGGCCATCTGAGAGTTGAGCTTCTCACTAGCTAGCAGTTTCTGAAAGCAATTTCCCATAAAATGTGTTTACGTTTCTTTCTGCGTAAAAGGGCACCTCTATGGCCAGAAACTTGTTTGGTCCACAAGTTTTCTTTGGTACTACTTCGTGATCATCGTTGATGATCAAGAATGTCTTAGAAACTAAGTGGCACTAAGGAGAATGATAATGCTCAATTCTTATCCACATTATATCACCGAAACCAGCACTATCTTATCAAAACATTGTCGTTGGCCTAACCCAGACAAATTTGGCAAACACTGAAATAACAAGCGAGGTATTTATCAATTTTAAACTAATCTCCTCCCGCCACCTGTGGTTATATTTTGCAGAAGGTAAAACCTTTCGCCATTTTTATTTCAGGACTGTGTCGGTCACTTCATTAATGTAGAAATTTAGACAAACTCAATGGTTTCATAATAAGTTCCCCTGTGCCATAATACGAATTGTATTTAAAGTTTCATAACTGCATTTAGTTTCTAAAACCATAACTAAAACACACTTACGCTCTCTTTATTTTTCCCTGAATTTTCGCTGACCTTCGGCAGCCTCCTCAGTGAGAATTGACCAGTCCTTCCTTGCCTTGCAAATCAAATAAGCCCGCTCAACACCAGACTGTTTACAATTGCGCTGCGAATAGCCTCGTTCCAAAGGGCGCACTAAAGTGCAACAAAGCCAGTTCAAGAAAAATGCCGTAATATTATGAGTCCCAAGATGAGCGGCCTCGGTTTGGTAAAATAGTCTCGTTTTGGATAGCGATTCTTGGGACTCATCGTAATCAGTCTACCGGTTGCCGAAATCGTGGTATATTTGACGCCATTTTGTTTTGCATAAATTATCAGCTGCACACTTATTACAAACCCTCTTATTCACTCTGTAGTCAAAATGAATTTTGCAGCAAAAACCATATGTCAATAGATTTTGATACATAACATACTATGTAATAAGTCCAAAAAAATTGGAAGAAGTAAGAAAGTATGGCGAAAAATGACCGACCTTCTTCCACTGATGCAGCGGTAAATGATGCGAGAGACTAAAAACAAATTCTTGGAGGACCATTATTTAACCCTTTCAAAGGTATTTAGACAATAATCCGAGGTTAGCAAGTGCATTTAATAGGAAACCGAGCGCGATTTCTTTGGAGTGAAAATGGGCCTAAGTTGGAAAATGAAGGAACTTTCACCGCAGCTTCCAAAATGAAATGGTTCGTTGTTCTTCGAATTTTAAAAATAAATAGCAAATCAAAGTTGGGATAGGTAAAGAATGAGGTTTTGCGTCGATTTTTGGCATCCCGAAACCGTTTGCGTGGCGCAAAACTGAGTTAGCGCGCAAAAAGGCGTGGGACCAAGATTTTACCCCATTTTTGAGCCCCCCTCACGAAGCCCCCGGGGTAAGTATCGTACCCTAAATGGTAGCAAACAACTCCCAGACGATCGGTCTCTTAAAAACTTCTTTCCGTTTTGAAATCAGTTGAGTAACCATCGAGCATCAACTCCAAACGTAACGTCAGATCGAAAAAAATAATTGTTTTTCTTTGATCCCCATTTATGACGTCATAATGGCCCCCCGACTTTCTTGAAACCCCAAAATTCGAAATCTCCATGGTCCATTACCCCTTTTCAACTCCTCACCAGCCCTACACATAAAACATATTTTTCTCAACAATCATTTGCAATAGGACCATTTTTGAATGGGAATCAATAGGAATGGTCCCCAAAATGACCAAATATAGCTAATTTCTCCCACATGTGCAGACGGATAGGGCTCAAACCCCATCAACTGGGGCACAGACATAACATTTAGGTATAGCAACAATCCCCTTTTCAATCCTTTGTCCTGTTTTCCCGTGACAGCGATCCAAAGTCGACCAAACCCAGCCAAAACCAGCCAAAACCAAGCAATTACTCTTTGGAATAATTAGTGAGACTTTTGTTATTGAATAGCCAATCAAATTAAGAATTTGAACCGGCCGGTACGAGGGTCAGTACTGACGTAGGAAACTGGCCCTCGGAACCAGGTTGGGCAGCGACAAAATCCCAAATAGCGCAACAACAACAACAGTAAGTTCAGAATCTCCTGAGTCATCAAAGAACCCTGGGAACTCACAGACAAAAAACTTCGTAATTTACGTCCCCGCAGAGGTAAGTATTTTCATCAGTGCTGATATACCACGGAATAGACTTGGAGCAAGTCATATAAATGTCCACAGAAACCCATTGATGGTAACTTTGTTTTTTTCAGACTATGAATACGGGTCTCTAGACTAGACCAGAGTCCGTGATCAAAAAGGACTCACCAATTATTTCTCAGTTAGCCATAAAAAATCAAAATCAAGAAGGAGCGGAGAAAATCAGCTAAACAATTGACATAAGACTGAGAGAGCAAGAGAACAAAGTTCCTGCATCCGAAAATACTAAAGATTGAAATTCATTCAGACCATTCAGTAAATCAGTTCAGTTTCAGTTTTCATTTTATTTAAATTTTCTACATGCACTTTATCCTAAAAATACAAACAAATAACTAAACTACGAAGATTGAAAAATAATAATGTCACAAAAATTAATACAATGGTACAGATAATTAATACGATGTACAAATACTAGGAGGTCTAAATAAATTGTATGCAGGGAATTGCTTAAAGGAGGAGCTCTCTCAGTAGGTAAACTAATCGAGGAGAGGGCCCCCCCCCCTATCCTGAGATATAACCAAATGAATTCATGTGGGTTTAAAATAATATTGTGTATTCACAGTACCAAATAGCTTGGATTCAACGGTCGACCTTGTTCAATAAATGAATTTTTAGTTTTGTCTTGAACATTATTTTCGTTGGAGCATTTCTGAGTTCCAAGGGTAATGTATTCCAAAGTTTGGCACCATGATATCGAATAGTTTTTAGATCATACTAGTAAATTCAATCTTTTCCACGGTTCTGTAGTTGAAAACAATTTGAGCAGCTTCCAAAAATGCCCTTACAAACATATAGGATTCGGCTATATATTAACTGTTATCATTACTTCGAACCTTTGCTTTGGAATTATGAATAGCCTGTTCGATAATATGATGTTTGCATTTAGAGGCGTATAGCAATCAGTGCGATTCTAGCCACCTTGATTTTAGAAATTTTACCAGATGAGGACCCCGGGGGGGGGGGGATACTTGATTGTTAAGTGATACTGGATTTGGCGCTCATAAAGGTGGGATTTTCAACTGAAATTCCTTACATATGGCACAGTGATCCAGGCAACGGAATAAATAGAGAAAAACGAAACTTGTAAAATTCAAAACTCTACTACCTGGTATTAACAAGCATACTGTGACATTCATAATAAAACAAATTTCAGCAAAATCGGACTTGCAGAGATATGACATTTTGAAGTTGGAAGAAATTAATCAAATCGGTCAATGCAATTTCCAGTCGAAATTCACATTGTTGGCAGAATTCTCATAGCTTTAAGGCAGAATTTTATCCACTTTCCGAGCTCCAATTGCGGGCATTTTTGTTTTGTTTTGTAGGTTGTTGTCTTTATTCAACTACTAACTATTCATTCATACAATTTGATGAAGGATATTTCGTACTTTTCATGTGTATTAAACTATGTTCTTTCCACTACTACATCTCAAATAAGCTGAAGAATTCTGACTTTGAAGCTAAAAACAAAAAGGGCGGAAATGGCATCCATCGCTTATGGAAGTGGTATTTCATATGGACATTTGAGCAAAAGGATTCGTACAAATACAGATAAGAGGGCAATGCAGTTTTGAAAGATATCATTCTGGCTACTTGATTTTAGTGAAAATCGGTCCTTTTTCATAATTTGAATTGCCTTTGTAATGATTCCATCCTAAATGTTTTTACACCATCCTTGCTACTTTGAACTAATCTTTTTCATCTTTCTCCATTATTCTTATGAGCTTTAACCTGCAACAAAACTATATTTTGAGTCCGATTTCCTTGCTAAATTGTCAAGCATTATTGTACATAGATTGTATGATTGCCTCTTCCTCTATCAACGGACGCTCCTCAATTTTCTATTGGCATTTTCACTCTACAAGGATGCTTATGGCTTCGGAGATGACTGATGAGGAAATGACTTCCCTTGGGTACAGATGAGTCCCTCAGTGCACCAAATGTTGGCACATATTCGGGGTATTTTTGTTATTTTCTTGAAGGAAAGCCAATGGCCGTCTGGTCCGAGAGCGGACTCCCAAAGTTTCAGAAGTTGTGCAGGGTGGAGGGTAAGACAAACTTCTATCCCAAACAACACTCGCAACATTTTTTTTGACCATGCTTATAACATCTTTACCAGTCATCTCCATATTTGTAAGGCAAATCACAAAAAGAGAATTGAGGAGCGTCCATTGACAAAGGCAGAGGCTATTGTACAATCTATATACGATCATGCTTGACGATTTAGCGAGGAAATCGGACCCAAAAATAGTTTTGTTGTAGGTTAATGCACATAACAATAATGGAGAAAAATAAATTAGATTATTTTGTAGTAGCAAGGATGGTGTAAAAACACTTAGGATGGAATTATTGCAAAGAAAATGAAAAATTATGAAAAAGCACTGACTTTTCACTAAAATCAAGTAGCCAGAGTGATATCTTTCAAAATAGCATTGCTCTCCTATCTGTACAAAAATTTGCACGAATCCTTTGGCACTAATGTCCATTTGAAATAACACTTCCATAAGGGATAGGTGACATTTCCGCCGCTTTCCGCCTGCTCTTTGTTTTAAGCCTCAAAGTCAGAATTCTTCAGCTTTTTGGAGATGTAGTAGCGAAAACAGCATAGTCTAATAAACATGAAAAATACGAAATATCCTTCAACAAATTGTATGAATGAATAGTTAGTAGTTAAATAAAGACAACAACCTACAAAACGAAACAAAACTGGCCGCAATTGGAGCTCGGAAAGTGGATAAAATTTTGCCTTAAAGCTATGAAAATTCTGCCAACAATGTGAATTTCGACCGGAAATTGCATTGACCGATTTGATCAATTTCTTCCAAGTTCAAAATGTCATATCTCTGCATCTAGAAGTCCGATTTTGCTGAAATTTGTTTTATTATGAATTTCAAAGTATGCTTGTTAATACCAGGTAGTATAATTTTGAACTTTGCAAGTTTCATTTTTTTCAATTTATTCCCTTATTTCGGGAATTTGGATCAACCATCTGCAAAAAGCTGTGATGAGTTCAAAATGAAAATAAGAAGCTGGAGGGGATCTGGATGTAACTGCCGCATTTGCACATTTTAAATAGGATAGAACATCGAGCATTGTAAATAGGGTAGAGTTGGCCTTTATTAGCATTTAATAGCTATTCTTCTAGCCAACTGTAAATAAATTGTATTATTATTATTATTATTATTATTATTATTATTATTATTATTATTATTATTATTATTATTATTATTATTATTATTATTATTATTATTATTATTATTATTATTATTATTATTATTATTATTATTATTATTATTATTATTATTATTATTATTATTATTATTATTATTTGATTCTCAACACAAAGCATTTGGCTGTCTTTGCTTTGGATTAGTCACTGTGAATGCGGGCATCAACCAGCTGCAAGGAACTCACACGTCACTGAACCAGACTTTTAGGAACCAAGTACCAATCTTAATAATCTTGCTGTCCCAAGTAGAGCTGTTTTCTGCACATGCTCAATTCGAATGTCTATCCCAATCTCCTGCATAAATTTCCCAAACCGATTTGTGATTGCTCTCAGCGCTCCGACTACAATCGGAATTATAGTCACTTTCTGCATTTCCCACAAACGTGCAATCTCATCCTTTAATGGTTTGTACTTATCGATCTTTTCTAGCTCCTTCTCACATGCTCTAACATCTCCAGGTGTCGCAACATCTATGATTTTAACTTCTCTTCTTTGCTTGTCTACTACAACAATGTCCGGTCGGCGGGCCTCAATCTCTTTGTCACACTGAATCATGACATCCCACAAAATCTTATAGTTGGCATTCTCAATGGCCCCATCTGGCTTGTGCTCATACCATTTGTTGGCTCTGTCCAGTTCATATTTTTCACAGATGCGCCAATGTACATACTTGGCAACATTATCATGCCTCCGTTTGTATTCCCTCTGCGCCAACATGCTGCATTCACTTATGATATGTGAAACTGTTTCATTTTTATTGCCACACATTCTGCAAAATGGGGAGTCGATGGTTTTATCAATTTTGAATTTGGTGTAATTTGTTCAGAGAGCTTGCTCTTGTGCACTGAAAATCAATGCTTCAGTAGGGCCCTTCAAGTCACTTTTCTGTAGCCATCGCCAGGTGTTAGCTTTGTCTTTGCCCTCCATTTCTCTGAGGTATTGACCATGCATCGTCTTGTCTTTCCAGGTGTTAATCCTTTCTTTTTGTTTAAGTTTTTTAAACTCGTTTGGTTTCATTGACTCTTGGCAAAGTGGTATCGTGTTGCTATCCTTAACTGCAATGAGCAATGGTTCATCATGGTTTCTTACATACCAACCAAGGCTATTTTCTTCCGTGACAACACAGCTCTTGCAACCTATCAGCCCCCTACCACCTTTACTTCGCGTTACGTATAACCGATCAACGTCGCTCTTGGGGTGAAACTCCTTATTCGTAGTCATAAATTTCCGAGTCTTTCGGTCCATCTCATCAAGCTCGGCAACATTCCACTTAATGATTCCTGCCCCGTATCTCATTAAGGACACTGCCCATGTGTTCATTGCCATGATTTTATTCCTTCCATGTAGTCTACTTTTCATGATAGCTTTTGTTCTACGTACGTATTCTTTCCTGAAACATTCTTTCATCTCACTATCCTTGATTTTATCAAACTCTGTAATTCCAAGGTATTTGTAGCCTCCATCTTCAACTTCCTTAATTTTGTCACCACTAGGCAATTCTAAACCTTCTGTTTTCACCACCTTTCCTCGCTTTAAAATAAGTGTGCCACACTTCTTGGCCCCAAACTCCATGCCTATGTTGTTTGAAAATATTTCTACCGTAGAGACCAATCCATTGATTTCACGTTCACTCTTCCCATAGATCTTAAGATCATCCATGAATAGCAAGTGATTTAGCTTTAGTCCACACTTCAGAGTGTAACCCTTTGGGACATTCCTTAATATCTCTGTGAGGGGGATCATACTGATCACAAATAAAAGAGGTGAAAGACTGTCTCCTTGGAAAATCCCTCTCCTGATGTTAACTTTTCCCAAGAATTCACCACATGATGTCAAATCCACATTCCAATTCCTCATTGATCTCGTGATAAGATTAATAACATTATCCGCCACATTTGCCAGTTCCAGACTTTCAAGAATCCAGGAATGGGGGACCATATCATAGGCTTTCTTATAATTATTATTATTATTATCATTATTATTATTATTATTATTATTATTATTATTATTATTATTATTATTATTATTATTATTATTATTATTATTATTATTATTCTGCTTTTACACGGTATTGATCTAACAACCGGCTAATTGTCTAAATTATGTTTCTCATCGAACCACTACCCGTGGTCTAGGATGGGAAGCACTTCTGTCCTTCTTCTTATTATTGTCCTTCTGTACAGTACTCCTTTGTTCTTTACTTTGTATCGAGGACCTTTCGTAGAATTCGCGCTGTCCCTAGAAGACATGTTTTTTGAATGGCATCAACCCCCAGGTGCAGGTCTACCTTGTCAAGGTTTTTTCTTACATTATTTGTCACACTTCCCAAAGCCCCTATGACGATTGGTAGGATCACGACTTTATCTACTTCTTTGTTCCAACATTTCAAAATTTCGTATTTCAAGTCATTGTAGTATTCTATCTTTTCTTGCTCTTTTTTCTTGATTCTGGTGTCAAACGGGCATGCAACATCAATGATGAGGCACAACTTCTGCTTCTTATCTAGGACCACAATATCTGGCTTGTTATGCTCTATTCTCTTTTCAGTTTGTATAGAAAAATCCCATAACAGCTTAACTTCATAGTTTTCAAGGACTTTCATCTTTGTTTCCACAAAATGCTCATAGTATTTCTCCGTGCATGCAAAACCAAATTTCTTGCAATAGTTCCAATGGATTATTGCGGCAATTTTGTCATGTCTGCACTTCTTGTAATCATTTTGGGCTAACTGTGAGCATTCAGGTACAATGTGTGCTACAGTCTCGTCTCGTTCATAGCACATTCTGCATTTGGCTGAACAGTCTTGTTTATCTATCATTTTCTTGATCCAATTTACCCGTAATGCCTGCTCCTGTGCTGCTAGTATTAATCCTTCTGTCTCTTTCTTTAATACCCCTTTCTGTAACCACAGCCAGCTATCCTTGTCATCCCTAACCTCTTTTGTTTCTTTGAAAAACATTGAATGGAGCTTCTTTTCGTCAAAGTTTGCTTTCCGTCTTTTAATGATTTCCTGTTTTTTCCTTTTTGGTTCTACTGACTCTGTAAATAACCCATCTCTCACCACCTCCTTAAGTAGAGTTTCTTCTGTCTGCCCCAGGTAATAGCCAAGACTTACTTTCTCTAATTCTACAACCTCTTCAACACTCTTAAGTCCCCGCCCTCCTTCAGCCCTTTTCCAGTACAAACGGTCCACATCAGATTGGGGGTGCATGCTTCTGTGCATTGTAAACAACTTTCTGGTCTTTCTGTCAATATCCTTCAGTTCATCTTTTCTCCAATCAATGATTCCAGCCCCATATCGTATTAGTGATACTGCCCTTGAATTGATCGCTTGTATTATATTTCCTGCATTCAGTTTGGATCTCAAGATCTTCTTGACTCTACGGAAGTATTTTTGCCTGAGTATGTCCTTCATTTCTGTGCTTTTGATTTTATCATTCTCCAATACTCCAAGGTATTTATAAGCTTCTTCATCTTGCAAGGATTTTATTTTCTGGCCTTCAGGTAGATCTAATCCATCACTATCAGTCAATTTTCCTCCCTTCATCTCCACCATAGCACATTTCTCAATACCGAATGTCATCCCGATGTCACTACTAAATATTCGCACTGTTTGCACCAAAGAATCCAATTGATTCTTATCTTTTCCATATAGCTTTAAATCGTCCATGAAAAGGAGGTGATTCAATTTAGCCCTATCCTTTCCTAGAGAATATCCTTCTTTAGCTTTATTTAGTATCATAGACAAAGGGATCAATGCTAACACAAATAAGATAGGCGATAGACTGTCCCCTTGAAAGATCCCTCTTTTTATCTGTACATCTGCTAATCTTTCTCCTCCTGATGTTAACTCTACTTTCCACTGCGGCATTGCATATTCTAACAGATTTCTAACTTTTCCTGAGATTTTGAAAAATTCGAGACAACGCCTGATCCAAGAGTGCGGAACTAGGTCATATGCCTTTTTATAATCGATCCAGGCGATGCACAAATTTGTCATTCTTCTTTTGCAGTTCCTCAACACCATCTTATCGATCATCAACTGATCTTTCGTCCCCCGACTATTTCTGCGGCAACCTTTCTGTTCATCAGGCAACAAGTGTTTTTCTTGTAGATGTTGGTATATCTCTTCGGCAATTATTCCTGTTAAAAGTTTCCACATAAGTGGTAAACAAGTAATCGGACGGTAGTTTGAAACAATGTTCCCTTTTGATTTGTCCTTCAATATCAGGCAAGTTCTTCCTTTAGTCATCCACGATGGTACTTTCCCTGATATCATACATTCATCAAGTCGCATTGCTATCGTTTCGTGGAGGTTTGTGAATTCTCTCAGCCAATACCCATGAACGAGATCTGGTCCAGATGCTTTCCACTTTGCTACTTTTTTCAAGTGTTTTTGTACCCTTGCTTTCGTGATATTAAAGTCTTCCTGTGTGTCAACATTTTCTGTGTGGTTTTGCACTTGCTTTATCCACTGTGCTTTATCATTATGTTTGGTTTCTTTTCCCCAAATCTCCCCCCAAAAAAGTTTGCTTTCTTCAGCATTCGGTGTTATGTTATCACTTTTCTCCTTTCCCTCGAGAATGTCAAATAATCGTTTTTGGTTTGTTTGAAAAAGACGATTTTGCATGAACTGGTTATTGCGTTCCTCATACTTTCTTATTTTTGCAGCCGTTGCTTTCACTCTTTGCTTGAGCTCTTCGATCACTGTCTCAAGTCCCTTTTTTCTTACATGATATGTTTGCTCTAGTCTATTTTTTACACCTTCTTTCCCTAATTTTCCCCGTTTCCATTGATCTAGCTTACTTAGATCTTTTCTCAGGTCGCCAATCTTCATTGACATTCGTCTCTTCCACCAAGGTTCTTGTTGGTCCTTTTTAGCTCCTTTCTTTTTTCCCATCATGTCTGCAACCACATTTGCACCAGCAATTAACAATGTGTTGATATCTCCAATGCTTTGGTGGGTGATTCTATCAATTACGCTATTAACTTTAGATGTTATCTCTTTAACTTTGGCTCTATTTGCAGCCCTCAGGTTCACTGCCTCTAGGGACTTTGGCTTCTTTAACTTTTCTTTAAGCTTTTCTAGGATCTCAACTTGTTCATCACTAAGGTTGTCCATTTCAGTGTTACTTTGCTCTTCAACGTTCGTACCTGGCCTTGCATCAACTGCGTAAGCTTCATTATCATGATTGGCAAAAGAGTTATCGTCACTCTCCTCGTTTTCATCTGTTACCTCCCTCAGCGGCTGGTCGATCTTTCTTTGGATTTCCTCAATTTCTAAATCAGATAGATATTTTCCATTCCTAATACACAATACTTGGCCTGCAAGCTGTTGTTCACTTAGATGAAACACTCCTATCTCCTTCCAAATACCAAGCATTCTTTTCCGGAATCCTCGCTTCTTAGGTTCACTTCTTAAATAACATTCCATAGCTATCTTGTTGATTTCCTTTTTCCACTCCACTTTCCCTACAGCAGTAGCAGGATGACGACCGGGTTTGTGCTGCTGTGCCACAGAACACCTGCCGGACGAGGCACCTTCACTTGCAGTTCCAGTGCCATTCACGTCGTTATTTACATTTCTGTTTTGGTTCATTTTCACTCATGATGAGGTTTGTGGTGATAGGTGTCACAACCACCGGTGTTTTTATCGAGACACCATCTCTAGGAGGGCTGTCAACCAAGACTAAAGAGTCCCCCCTACCCATGAGACAGACTAGCCCCCGCCGGACGCCAACCCGGTACTTCAAGGTCTCGGGGAGAGCTAACAGGTACTACACCTTGCTCAAGGGTGACCTGGAGGTAGTCGTGGCAAAGGGTAACCTCATTCGCCCACGTCGAAACTCCACAACCGGATGCAGTTTAATGTCATACCCAGGACAAATTATTATTATTATTATTATTATTATTATTATTATTATTATTATTATTATTATTATCATTATTATTATTATTATTATTATTATTATTATTATTATTATTATTATTATTATTATTATTATTATTATTATACTTATACTTGGAGGCATGACTCAGTACTTCAAGTGATAGCAAACTCGCTGACAAGATTCTGCAGTAATTTGTTTGTGGATTTACCGAGTTTTGCTTCTCCGTGTGTCATAACTGGTGAGCAAGAGAGGCCCGATATTGTCATAGTCCAACAGAAAGCCGTTATGCTATTAGAGCTTACAATAGGTTTTGAAACTAATATGGAGCTTAATAGCACAAGGAAACGTGAAAAATACAAGGCTCTAGTTGACAGATTAAAGAAATCATATGACGATGTTGTGTATGCCAACATTTCAATGGGTGCCTGCGGTTTTATTGAGAAAGACAGCAAGAAGTTTCTCGACATTATGACAAAACTAAAGATTCCAAAGACAGAAATTCAATATCTAACTAAAAGCATTATTAACGTTTGTATTCGTACTTCCTATTTCATTTTTTGTCGCAAAAATAAAGAATGGACCAAACCCGAACTTTTATCCTTTTGAACAATAATTTTTAGAACTTTTATCACTTTTTATTAGCCTGTGTGAGTATGTAGTTAATGCCCTGTAATGGAGAGTTTACTACTTAGCTTAGTTATACTTATTATTCTACTTTGTATGTATTTTAGGATATATGAATGAAAGTTTCCATTATATATTATTATTATCAAAAGTCAGCCCTATTCCCGAAGAGATTAGATGATAAGTTGATGCAAAGAAGTAGATTTCCTGCTTTTATCATGCCCATGGCAAGTAATTTTCAAGTTTTTGGGACCGGACCAAAGACTTTCTCATAAAAATTGCATCGCCATTCCCAACATTATCACTTACGTAAATTAATGAACATTAAACCCGAATAGGGCCTAGAATGTTCAAAGTGCCGTGGAAATTTTTTCTGCAAGAATCTGTACGAATCCCTTGGCAAAGATGTTCCCAACACATCAAATTTAATTCTAATATTTTTTGCTAAGAGTTAGATATAGTTAGCTTTTTGTTTACACTATAAAAGACAAAATTCGGATGTTTTCCATTGTTTTTGAGCCTAAAAATGCCAGACTCAATTTTTAAAAAAAAGTCTATTTCAGCGTGAGGTTTTGATAATTTAACTTGCATTTTCGAAAAGAGTAGATATGTATCTGTAAAATATAAAAAAGTTTTCTAAAATCGGCCTTCTCGTTGAGGATATATAGTAATTTCAATTTGTATGTTTTCATCGATGCCACAAACATTAGGCCGGAAATGGTAAGGTAAACAAAACTTGGCATCGTAGGCCAACTTTAAAAAATCGTAACTCTGGACTCGCAACTCCGATTTGAAAAATGTTTGTTTTGTCCAATAGTACCATGTCTCTTCTACATGATAAAATTATCAAATAGCTCATACTTGAATTTTCATTTTTTGGTATTAATTCTATGATTTCTAAAGAGCTAGATCACAGTGTATGGGTTTGTTTTTAACCTTAATCCTTGTAGATTGGTAATTTTTCAGCATTTTTATCAGGATTGGAGAAATTTGAATAGGCCTTGCATCCTCAAATCGACAAAATTCATAGACGTTGTTACAAAACTTCCTGAAATTCATTCAAAAGGGGTCGAAATTCTTGAAAAATTCTGTCATACAAGTGGGTCCTTTTGTCAAAAGTACTCCCCTGAACGGTGGGCCTCGGCACACATCTACCCGGTCTGCCACATGTGGCATTTTGGTGATTTCACCAGAACCATTACACATTCGTAGGATATCGCTTAAGGTTTTGAGGCTTTGACTGGACCATTCTGATTTCTTCTGGCCTGTAGGAGTCCCCCAAATAATTTGCAACTAAAGTTTCAAATTTTTTCCTTTCTCACTGAAGAAGGCTGTGTGTGATCTTATTTTAATTCGAATATTACATTCTAGTATTTGAAATTCTTATTCGGCTCCTTATGGACTTATGGAAGCCAGACTTATGGAAAAGAAGATTAAAAGAAATATCAAAACATCATGGGCATATTTCAGAGAACTACAGGAAGAGCTGATCTATTTCTAAGTTGCTTTAAGTTCTTTTTTTTCAAAATTCCCCAGAAAAACCTTCCTTTAGTAAATTTCTGCCGCACCTTGAAATGGCGAACTCTTCACAAAATGGAGGTACATTGTAGCCTGCGTGCAGACTTTACTATTGTGGAGGAGTTTTAGGGCGAAAAGGAGCCGCCATTACAACACGCAAAACATCGGCCTCTTTACACACACGCCAAACAGCACGCAAATGCAAATAGTCTATTGTTCTAGTTCCAACCAATCAGATGCAAGGTTGGCGAGAACAATACTTTCGAGAAATCAAAGACGGAACGTGATTGGTCCTTATACAATGAGGACGGGGGATAGAGTTTATCTCTGGAACGGAAAAGTTGGAGTGGATGCGCAGACTTTACCTTTTCCTTTTCGCCCTAAAACTCCTCCACAATAGTAAAGTCTGCACGCAGGCTAGGTACATTGAGAATTCCATGACTTGAGGGGCGCAAATCATGCCCCTCCCTAGTATTTCTGAATTTGGACTTAGCTTGATGTGTGCAGGAGGCCACAGAAAAAAAATTTTGTTATTTGAACTTCCTATCACGTACCCCAATAGAATTGTAACAAAATGGACACTCTATTTTAACCTTGTTTCATAGTTGGTAATCAAATTGTCATGACGCACTGTATGAACAAATGTACTTTGTAATCTCTCTAAGGCCCCGTTTACACGATACCGTTTTCATTTCATATCGGATTGGTTTCATATCGGATTGGCCTTCTGTTTACACGATAACGTTTTCATTCCATATCGGATTGGCCTCCTGTTTACACGAGAACGCTCCAATCCGATATGCTTCATACCGTTTTCGCGTTTTCAAATGGAAACGCTCTGAAAGTGGCATGAAACCAATCCGATATCGTGTAAACGGTCGAATCCGATATCAACTCAGTGCGGAACCTCATTATCAATTCTTCTAGTCTCGAATCCATTAGGGGAGCTGCGCAGAATGCGCAGTGGAACCATTACCGAATGCGGTGAAACCATAACAGTGCAAGGCGAAACGGTATCGTGTAAACAGAACCCCAATCCGCTATGAAATGAAAACGGCATCGTGTAAACAGGAGAAATTTTCATATCGGATTGGGTAAGGCAATCCGATATGAAATGAAAACGGTATCGTGTAAACGGGGCCTAAATCTTTTTAAAATTGATCCAATTTAGTCTGGAATTAGAAATATTTTGATGTATATTTTCAATTTTTTCGTGAAAAGTGAAGTTTGATGAACTTTTCACATGCTTTCATTTCTATTTGTATGACGTCATACAGCATTATCATGATTTGGGAGTTTACGAATCCACGACGGCAACGGCGACTGCAACGCAAAGTTGCTTTTGTTTCAGAACTTAAGATTCAAAAGATTCCTTGTTTTTCGTTCGAATTTGCTTCCCATGAGAGACTCTCAAGTTCTCCTCTTCAATTTAACAACTTGGAAACCACATTTCTGGCGTTACGTACTGCAGATCTAGGCTTGCAAAGTAAAACTCAGTCGTCTTAAATGTTTGTCTTCAAAGTAAGAATATCGTTTTCAGGCATCTCTGAGTTGTGGGGTGCCTTATTTTGGCCTTCTGGATGATATATTAAAGGTAGCGTACGTAGCGTACGGAAACAAGACTTGCTATCCGGAATTTCAGATGACGTTGTGGATGGAGTTCCCGTCCTGGTTTCGTAAACTCTCTATTATCATGCTCTAGTTGCAACAACACATCGCTAATTGAATCATTGTTTCAAACATTCTTTTTTTACATAATGAACAGCCATTGTGCCAATCCACCCCTCCCCAGGGATACCTTGGGTACCAGAAGAGCCTCAAAATTTAAATGAAAAGAATTTTTGGCTCTGGTACCCACGGTACCCCAGGGATAGAGTGTTTCAAAACACACAGGTCAGATGGGTTTGGAGTTACCAACGGAATTCAAGTTACCAACAAACGCTATTCACTATTGCTAGACACGTAATGCCAGGTGACACAAAAAAGGAAGCCCGACCCGATAGAAAAACAACTAAGATGCCAACTGAGATGCTTCAAACGTAGTTCTGTCGTTCCAAGACTACCCAACATTATAGCCTGGTTTCCATATGATTGTAACAGTCTGCGACGCTTTGGCGGCGTGTCCCCGATCAGTCGATGACATATGGAAACGATCATTGTTATGATCACATGGAAAACACGCTTTAAACTCATCTCAACTCTTTCGATGCGTCCCCGTACCGTCCCCGTCTTATCAGCGACGTCGGCGACGTCGTTCAGAAAATGTTCCCATTTAACGCAACCGTCCCCGATATGTCCCTGAGCCTGTCTCGGCGACGCGTCACTGACTGTTACAATCATATAGAAACCAGGCTTAAGAGTATTTTTTGAAATTTTTTTAAGCGCGATAAATTTCCCGAATTAAGGATTTTGAGGAAAAGGGCAGGCTTGAAATCCTGAAAAAGTCGCCAAAACAGGGGATCGATTTAACAAGTTATTGAATAAAAATCTTTCCATTTTTGCTAATAGCTCAATTTCTTCAGAACTTGGTTGCCTGGCAATTATTCACGTGACTAAAGCTTAATTGATGCTATTTTTGGATCCTCCTTTGTTCAATTATGAAACAATAGAAGTTTCATTCTTATAGCTATTATACTTGCGAAGGTTTAATTAGGGGGCGAAAAGGCCCCCCACCTCGAAATCCCTTTTTTTCACCCCATTAACAGAAGCGGATCCAGGAATTTTGTTGAGGGGTGCTGAGAGGAAATGAGGGGGTTTGGGGGCGAAGCCCCTAGAAAATTTTTTGGAAGCCACGCCCCCTACTTTGCCGGAAACGATGACCACACCCTTTTGTGGCTACAAAAACCAATTTTTTACGCGAAAAAATTCCACTAATTAACCCTGTGATTTGATACTTTTGTAACCATCAACATAGGGTGGCTAGTTGGGAAATAAATCCATCAATCATGTTCATACATTACTTTTTGATATCGATTGTTCGACTGTGGTGAAAGAAGCAAAGTTTTCAAAGTTTGTCCTGAAAGGCATTCAACTATCCACTTCTTGTTCTTCAGCCTAAGGCTACCTACTTGGCATGCTTTTTTGGTACTTTGATAATTAATACTATGAGAAATTGATGAACAAAGCTGTCTCCTTTTTTAATTCAACATTCACTACCATGAACGTATGCAAAACAGTCACAAGAATCTTCCTTTTCTGTCTTGACCTTTCACTCAAATAGCGACAAATTCTATTTTGAGCTGAAATTTGCTGTCTTTCCTGGCGCTTTCTCCTCCTGAGTGAAATAAGTTTCAAAATTTGATGCACGGAGAAAACGATTAATTTCAAGAGACACATTGCCTCGTGAAATGGATTCCCCAAAGCTGATTTCCTTCCACCATTCTGCTTTGCCTGAATCTGAATTACAAATTACAACATCCACTATGAGCATGCGAATGTATCAGCAAACCCAGGTTCACCCCAAGTTTATGTTTTACGCTGTCATGTATCCCAAAGGCAATGTAAACAAAGCTGGGTCGAACCTGGGTTAGCAGTTGAATGGTTGAACCCCATTATTCCACCTTTGACCTTTGGTCACTAATTGAAATTGAATGACTCTTGTCGCCATTCAGCATGTTTCTTTGTTCAATTTGAATCGGATCTTTCAATCACATACGAAAATTGTTTTGTGATCAACTGTCAATAGGCAAGTACACATCGCCCAAAGCAACAGAAGGCCTTTGACCTGCAGGTCAAACGTCAATTCCATGAAAATTTCTAATTCAACTCGATCAGAAATGCGGCTTTTGCTGCAAATAAGGATAGTATCAAGTATTTAGAATTTCAGCCAAAAAGGCTTATTTATGCAGTGCATATACCTGAAATTCTCCCTCTCTTGTCTTCTTCGTGGCCGGGAACTAATAACAACACACTTTACTAAACGTTAGGCCCAAATCTTTAAACTTGGTGAAAACTTCCGTCTTTTTCTTGCTTCTACTGTCCAACAAACTTCGTATTCTTTCTAAATGTACCTCTTGCAGAGGGACGGCCTAAACGTTTCTTCTTATCGCAAGGTATGATACTAATTGCGAGTAGAGCTTTTAGCGCGGCAAGAACAACGTCCTCCTGAATTGCTTCACATGGAAAGTTTGGTCCGTCGAGCATCCCTCGAGCAGCTTCTGGATCAGAGAGACGGAAGTCAGAACTCTTTGATCAAGCCGAGCACCCCTCAAACACGGTTTTGATTGGCTTAGCCGTGAAAATTTGAATCTCGGATGCTCCCGCTAAAACTGAGCATCCATCAATCTATGATGCTATTGGTCAAGCATCTGATCATGTGAGCTGAGGGATGCTCAGCGCGACAGGGAAACTGCGCTGAAAAAAACTGCGGACCACCCTGCAATAAAGTACAGACTCGCAGAATGCATAACAAATCCCCAGATTACGTTGCGTTTTGGACATTGAATGGACCAATTCAAAAAACTGAACCCGAGAGAACGTCAACAAAATCCTGTTTGGAGCCGGCGATGAGTTTAGAGTCGAAGAGATGTGGTAGTGTCCAGGGGGCAGGGGTGTAGGGGCTGCCTTATCACTTCACCTATTCAAAAAGTTATGATTTTCAGTGCTTCATCTAAATCAGCTTATTATCCAGGAAAAGCATACATTTGGATTTTTGAGGGGTGCTTCAGCACCCGTAGCGCCCCCTGGATCCGCCCCTGATTAAAACAGGGTTAAACGGCTTCCGCTGAAATGCGAAACACGGAACGAAACGAGGGACGAAGCAGAACCAAACGAAACGAAACGAAACGAAACGGAACAGCACGGTACAGCACGAAGTCAGGAACCGAAATTTCGCGGTATGTTTACATTCAATGGTGGATCCCTATCTTCAGTGGCTATTTCCATCTGTCTCAAAAATTATTCAGCTGTTGCTTTTATGGCTGTTCATCTGGAATTGGCAACTTCAGTAACCCGTGGAAACCTTTTTGTGAAAACAATCGAGATGAGACATTCCACAAAGAAGGTGACCAACTAAAGATTTTGTTATCCCCTCCCCCCTCTCCTTAACGGGGATCGGCGTTACAATAACTTTATCCTGTTTTACGAGCGCAGACAAGGAGCCAGAAATGGACGTTGTTGTGTGACGAATATCATGATATGCACTAACTGAATTACATATTACTACAACTTAAATACAGATTTTACACGAGGTGAAATACGATGAGAAGAAAGTTCATACATTCTAATGCAAGCGAAATTGAGGCTTACTGATAAGGAGGCAAGAGAGATTATTCCTGCTGCACCCTTCCGATCAGCCTTGACGCGGAAAAGGTGATTTACGGTTAAGGTGGCTCTGCACTTAAGGAGTGAAATCAGGAAAATGCCTCTAAAGTTTCTTCCGTTTCTAATTCTGAAGACTATAATTCCAGGCGATACATTGGAAATGAATTTTGAGTGTATCCTTTTTGTCACCTGGATCCCTACCCTATAAATTTCCTAGTCGTGCAATTGTTCTTTCTTGTTACAGCTTTCTTATCACTAAACATAGTGCATAAAAATTCCTTTACTTTTTGTTCATAACAACATTTCTAAAATCGCAACTAATTCCACCTTTATTCTGAAACCAACGATTGAACCACTTCAATGGGTGGTTTCGTTCAAGGGCCGATGCTTCATTACAAAACCAATTTTGGATTTGTGATGAACTTCGATCCTTGACGAGGTCACCCTTCAAGTTGTGTTGTGTGGTTTACATTACGGTTTCGGGAATGTTTTTAGTGAACAAAGTAAAATTATTTGCATTGATCTATAAACTCATAATTGATTCTCCTTATTGTTTTCGTCGTGTACTAAATTTAGTTTACTGAACTACTGTATTTGTTGTTGAGAAGCCTCTACTTCTGTAGCGTCAACAGTGGTGAAGTGATTGTGAGCATGGGATCAGAAATGGTGTTGCAAAAATGTGATTAGATTCCATATATTCTCTTGCGACACCTGTAAGAACCACCCTCCCTGTGGTATTGATTTTTGATTGACATATCTACCATTTTTTAACACATTCAATATTATCCATTTCCCCAGCATACCCATATCTGTATTCCTGCAGATTCCCAGCTCGATCAATGCTACATGGATACACAATTCGGGTGAGCCAGAAAAAAGTTCCTAACTTAAAAAATTCATACCACCAAAAGTACTTCACAGATTTAAAAGATTCGAATTCCAGTTAAAAGCCGAAAGATTCAAGTATTTTTGTGATTTTTCTCGCTGTCTTGCCAGTACTGGAAGTTTCGGTAAATTTAACATTATGAAACTTTCATGGTTGCGAAATGAATGAAAAAGGACTAAAACATTGATCAAATTGTAAGGATTCGCCTTACACAGAACAATACGCAATGGGTATTTCACCTCTCTCGAGAGTTATAAAACAACAGTTTTCAAATAAATACCATAGATTTCAGTCCCAGGGCAAAACATGAGCAGTGGATACCTCTCACCTGTGAAAAATCGAATTTTCCATATTGATGATCTATGCGAGGAGTCCTTTGTGATTTGATCAATGTTTTAGGCCATTTTTCAGTCATTTTGCGACCATGAAATTTTTGTATAGTTGGATTTACCTTTATTTCTGGTGCTAGTAAGACAGTGAGAAAAATCACAAAAATACTTCAATCTTTCGTCTCTTCACTGAAATTTGAGTCATTCAAATTTGTGAAGTACTCTTGGTAGAATGAACTTTCAAAAGTGGGAACTTTTTTCTGGCTCACCCGGTATATGATGCGAGTCCCCAAGACTTTAAGAAAACCCCTAATCTTTAACTTTACATGGCAGAGATGGACCGTTTGCTCTGAGCTTTAAAGAATCAATGACCCTTTTCATAGAAAATGAGTTGTTTCTCCAGAAGAATTTACCATTGTCTGTATGAAGACATCCCCACTAACGAACCCACCTGACGCTAAAGATACAGAGAGAAAAGTCTTGAAATTATACATTCAGTAGCGTAGCCAGGGGGGGGCAAGAGGGGGCGGCCGCCCCCCCAATCATCGCCAGAGATGAGTTTTGTAATTCTCCCAAATCCGTTGAGAAACTGAAGGAGGGGGGGGGGTCGGCTGCATTTTTCTCCAACACTTGTGGCAGCGTGATTTGTCAATGTTATAAAAGAAACAGGAATGAAATTTTTGCCCTAATAAGTGACATCTTGGTGCGATTTAGCCAACAAAAGAATCAAAAATTTTCTGCTCGCTTCGCTCGCACGTCCATACTTGCCTCATCACTGTATCATCTTGGGATCATCTTTGTACCCTGGCCTGCTATCATGTCCAGGCAAGGCATGCAGCTTCATTAGTTTCTTTGAAACCGACCTAGGCACCACTTCAACTTGGTATGTGTATGAGTCTATTTGGCACAGAACATACAATACAATTAATCACATCTTTCGAATTTTTCTCGCTTCGTTTCGCACTTCTATCAAGAATTCCTCCTTCCATGTGTACTTATACTGCCACTTGTTTTCTTGAACGATTTCTGCATTTTCCTATATATCCAGCATTACAAGAATTTATGAATCCAACTTAAACCTTCCTTAACTTTAATCGACAGTGCATCTCTTCTACAGTGATGTGACATTTCAACCATCCAGTGAAATTCTGTTTGTGCTTCTCAAAAATTTTCAGCTCGCTTCGCTCGCATTTTCTTCATGCTCTGTATACTCCATAGATTACTCCAGGGCCCGAGCTGGCTCTTGACAGCCCTGTCCATAAGCATCGTTGCGCTTTCTAGAGTTTTTATCAGTGTTTCAAAACAATTCAAAGTTCAGACTTTCTCAGCTGTTGTCCTTTTACTTGTTTTGTCTCAGGCACCCATGGTACTAAATTGCGAAATTTTGGCGAGAATTCAGATATGACCAGGGACGCACATTAGGGGGTGTGGGGGTGAGACACCCCCCAATATTTCCAGAGTCGGTCCAAGATTTTTGTCATAAGCGAAAAGTCGGTCCATGACGAAGCTTGGATCTATCTTGGATAGTTCGAGTCCAAGTTGGTCCGACTTCTAAATGTTTTAGGCAGAGGTCGGTCCATGACGACGGTTGGAAATTTTACAAGCAATGCTCGACAGTAATCGGCTTAGAATCATTCTAAGCCAAAGTAGAAGACGGCATTTAAAAAAATTTTCCGAGATATACTATTGCAGAAGTGCCCAGTCAACGATTGGGCAAAGCAATCATTGGATTGTGAGACTTCTAAGACAAAGCAAAGGTATTTTTGCCCAAACATTGGTCTAAATGTACAGTAGAAAGCTGTTGGAAATGTTCAAAGTTTCCAGTCTGGCACTGGGGTGTCGATAATGGCAGGGCCACTGAGGGGTGCAGTTTGCCCCCAGGGTCTAGGGGGCCTCATATTTGAAGATTTCTTAACATTCTGACTAGAGGAAATTTTCTGAAATGCATTTTAGGCCGTTTTAAGCTAATCTAAAGAGCGTGATTGCAAAAAATTTCTGCTCGCTTCGCTCGCATGGGGTTTCATTTGGCAGTTTTGGTCCTGGGCCCCCAAACTTCTCGGCGGGCCTGGTGTCGGTGGTGGTAATTGTATGGCGTTGGAAATTGGACACCACCGCCTGACCTGACAGAAGAAACCTTCACCGTAAAAGCAAAACAGGCAAAGTCGAATCAAACAGCTTTGAGAAAATAAGTGTGAGGGGCTGCTCTTTCACTCTTACAGCGATTTTTGCTTTGTTTGCGATTGATTTTCCTTGCGAAAAAATTTTGCTTTTCTAAATGGTGTTTACTTGAAATCTATCCTGAAGATGCCAATTTATGAAGAAACCTGTCACAAAATGTCAAAAATTCTTTTTAGAAGTGTTTAGAAGTGACAAACATGGGATCAGGAGAGGTGTTCTAAGCCAAAGTAGAAGGGGTGTCCTCAAAAAATTTCCTGGGGACCTCGCCCCCAGACCTCCTCCTTTTCGCACCCTCAGTTAATCTGTACTGCTTGTATCAAAGTTCCTCAAGAGTACAAACAGCCTGTATACATCCAGTCGGTCCAAAAAACTTTAGTCGGTCCAAACATACTGACACCCCCCCAAACAAAATTTGAATGTGCGCCCCTGGATATGACTGAAAGAAAAAAGAAAAGCTTTCGTCCCTTCCATTATAAGAGCGGCACCGAAAGTTTTGTCTACTTTTTAGTTACGGTGCATTCTTGGTTTTCCAGTGGCGTACCTGAGAGGAATGCGGGATCCGAAGAAATTTTTGAACAATGTTGGCAGAGGCATTCTAAGCCAGAGTAGAATGCATGTCATCAAAAATTTTTCTGGTGACTCGACCCTGGACCCATCCATTTCAATGTCCCCACTTATCTTAGCCTGTAAATGCCTGTCGTCAGCCGATCCTTATTTGCTACTACTCTGGAAAAATCTCATCAAAAGATGATTTGAAGAACCTGTACACTGAACAACAATTTCTTTTGTAAAATTTTCTTGCAAAAGATTCTGTAGACTGACTAGACAATGATAAAGTAGCTAGAGAGACAATTCCTTGAATATCAAGATCGAACGACCAGCACCAAATCATTTTGCAGTAAAGCTGAGAAGATTCATTTCGTATTTTGTACTTGATATGTTGGACCGCTTGTAACTGAATAAGAATTCTTCTGTTGCTTTCTTAGAGTAACTTGCAATAATGAGGATAATTTCTTGATGAAAATTTAACAAAACGTCCTGCCTTTTGTGTTCTATGTAGTCATGTTTATGATGCAAAATATGACTGAAAAGGGCGTTTCCCTCATTTTCCGAGCGTCTGAAGGGCGTGGCCCCCAAAAATTTTCCCGGGGCAAGCCCCCGGACCCCCGTATTTCCTCGCTGCGCTCGCACTCTGCCCCCCCAAAGGCAGGGACCTGGCTACGCCACTGTATACATTTTCAAAGGCATTCAATAGCCATGCATGACGAGAAAAGGAAAATGGCAGATATGGTGGACCTTGTACAGGGTATCTCAAAAAATTGTCCGACGTTTTATTAAATGCTAAAAAATAAAGATATACTGAATGGGCACTTGTACCCTAGGTACCAGAACCAAAAAATAATAAAAAGAAAAAATAAGGAAGGTAAGATTTCTTCCACCTCTCTTTGCCTCTTACCAATTTCCTTTCATTTAAATTTCGAGGCTCTGGTACCCAGGGTAGGGGGCACTTGGTTAAGTAGCCCATCTCCTGAGATTTCAAATTAATTTTTGACACCAGAATCTTGCAAATCTGCTAAAAATTCATGGAGTTATAAGCTTGTGCGAAAACTGACACCAGAGGCCTCTAAGTGGCATTTTTGGTAGAAGTCCTGTGGTCCATCGTTTCTGTTATTTCTCACTTGTTTTATGACGAATCAAATGGGACTTGGACAGGTTTTCGATAACCTAACTTTCAAGCGTATGACTGCTTTCAGGAAGAAGATTCAGTCTGTTGTCGATTAATTTTTAAATTACTGTTTTTGGGTACATGCAGTCTTAAAGGAACTTGGTTTGCTCTGATATCAATGAAAGGTATGACATTGGATAACCTTCTCTTACCTCGATCTTCGAGCTTTTTTGCACTGTACGTAATCCTGGGGTCTCTGGTTTCAGTTATCGCATGATTTCTTTTCTTTGAGAGCTCGCAACTTACTGAATTGTTAACCGATTTGCAAGATTCTGGTCGCTAAAATTATTTGAAAGTCTTAGGGACAGTTTCTTAAGACAGGGACCTTTCCATGCGCCAGTTCATCTTATCGTTATTTTTCAATATTTAATCAAACGTCGAACAATTTTCTTGAGACACCCTGTATAATATTCGATAGGGAAACAAAAATTTCAATAGGGAAAAACAGAAAAAAGGTGGGGAAATGTTTGAACTCAAACTGGGCGTGGAAGCAAATTCTGTTGGCGGGTTATCCTTTCACCTTAGTGAAAATCACTTCAGTGGGTCTTTGCGGCGAGGTGTATCAAAAAGCAATTTTTATAATCATTGCTTTCAAAATATTACCCCTCACATTGCGTTGTTTGTAACAATGACGCAGTTAATCATGTCAAATCTAGCAGATATTATGAAACAACTGGTGTAGTTTCGTTATGATGGATTATAATTATCTAAGAAAGATATTTATTTACCGAAAAGTTTTATATTCAGTACCACATATTGATGCCTTTATGCTTTCATTGTCTGACTTTTTATTAAAGAGCTACCCTATTTCTAAGAATCTATTTCTCTGGTTCTAGAATATCCTTTCTCATAGATTTAGGCAACTCACATGATTTACATATTTATATAAAAGTGACCCCGCCGGATGCAGATCCCGTTGAGATGATGATCAAGGCAAAAGGAGTCTCACAAGTGCAAAACAACTGGGTTGGACACAAATAAGGGGGTCTAGGGCTGAAGCCCCCAGGAAAAATTCCCTTGACCACGCCATCCAGACTCTTGGAAAGCATCTTGAACGCCTTTTTTAATATTCTTACCTATTTTTCGAAAATTTCGGAAAAGCAACCATTTCAAGCAGCATTGTAAATAACAGCGGGAATTTCAGCACGATTGGAAATGGAAACAGAAAGTAAATCAT
The DNA here is from genome assembly GCA_964020215.1 of Aurelia sp. 3 sensu Dawson et al. (2005). Classification (NCBI taxonomy): domain Eukaryota; kingdom Metazoa; phylum Cnidaria; class Scyphozoa; order Semaeostomeae; family Ulmaridae; genus Aurelia; species Aurelia sp. 3 sensu Dawson et al. (2005). Next base: position 5,754,023 of record OZ026578.1, read on the forward strand.
ATAGATTTCTAAAAAGTACGTCATATTTGATGAAAAGGAAATTACACGAGTTGAAATTCAAAATAAAGGCTTTGCTCCAAACTCTCTATAAGGGAATTCATAACTCAAGAGGAAAATCGGTTATCATAAAAAATTCAAATCAATGAAGATCTAACACCCCTCCCCTCAAAGTTATTACACGGATTTCGAAGAATCATCAGATTGACTTGAGGGAAAACTAGCGTGGACGTGTCCACCCAAGTCCACCCTTGGCACCGCCACTGAAAGGCTAGTACAAATTTGAATTATTTCGAGGTGTCCTTACTTTACATTATCTCGATTTTATAGATTTTAAGGGGGCATGTACCCTGGGTACCAGAGCCAAAAAATAATAAAAAGAAAAAAATAAGGAAGGAAAGAAAGTTCAGGAAGGTTATCTTTCTTCCTTCTCTCTTTTCCTCTTACCAATTTCCTTTCATCTAAATTTTGAGGCTGTGGTACCCAGGGTAGGGGGCATGCCTCTTCATCGTTAGGCTCTATAATCTTGTATCGAATGCAAAATTATCATTTCCATTTATTCTTGGAGGCGTATCGTTTCCTTTATCCTTCTTGTGACAGCATTGCACCATGTTTATTAGCCTTTTCCTTAATCTCTCTTGCATGAAAATAAATGTTATAGGATCAAATACAGGACCAAGATTCCATAGTAGTCGAAAAAATTGAACGCTGTCGGTAAAACAGTCTTTGCAAAACAGAGAAGCAACATCTGGAACTGTGTAAAATGCAAAGTAAGTGATTGTAATAACAGCAGCCATTTTTAGAAATCTCCTGTTTTCTGTGAATCTGCTAATGTCAACAGCGCCTGATCTGTCAAACAAGTTTCTTCTCTGCAATAGCGTCATAAAAATGTTTGCATATGCAATTACGATGAACAATGCTGCGAAGGTGGGAGGAATGTGGAATATGTATGTGTCATAAGTATGTAAAAACTGCCTAATTTCATCGAACAAAGACAAAACTCCAAACAGCATGCATAATGCTGTAACAACAGATAATGTCAATCTAATTTTCTTCCTCGACAACATTGAGGAATATCTCAGTGGATATTTGGTCGCGACCAGTCTGTCAAATGTCATGATAACCATGATCAACGTAATATTGAAGAAACAACAGTGTATAAATGGAAGTAAAATTTCTTCAACTGCAGTTGCAATCGCTGATCCATGACACACAAACGACCAATTGATCAACAAAATACAAGACAATGTTAATTCTATAGTGCTCAAGAACTTCAAAATCAAATTTTGATTTGTCTGGCTATGTTTGTCCTTGGAAAGTAGATATATTCCAACACTATTCAGTGTTGCCGCAGAAATGAAAATTGGGAAAAATGTAATATTGATCACTTTGCAACCCATCGTCTACTTTGAAATTCCTACTACATCTTTTTTGTCTTCTTCAGCTGATGATTTTAACAGGAACGTCTTTATCCATAACAGGGTTCACAAATCAGAGAGATCCGAACGTGTCTACTGTTACATCGATATGATTGGCCTTATCAACTTTGATAGCACAGAGGAATTGATGAGGATGAGCTTGATGGCTTTTGTGCGATCCAGCCTCTTGGTCTGCTTTATTGAAAATTGATGCAAGCAAGTCTTTGAATAATTTCAAATGTTTTTTTAAGTATCAAACGTTCGTTGGTCCTCATTAGCCTACACTTTTAATTGCGATGTGCCAAACATCTACAATTAATCACGATCACGCTGATAGTCACATTTTACAGCATCACGATCATTGTCATCAATGCAGTTAGCTTCTTGGATCTTCCTTCATGCCATGTGGAATCAGCAAATATTGGAGACGCACATAATTTGAAAAGCCAGAGATGCCAAGAATGAAATAAGAATCCACATCATATCGGATCGCAACAAATGTTCATACTTTCATACTCACAACACCATTTACTTAACTTGTAGTCTTCTGAGTTTAACAGCTTTCTGATCAATTTTGAATTATATCTTGAAAGAAAATGCAGTATTTTATAAACCATAAGTGAGAAACTGAGATAAGCGATAACAAATAAAAATTTTATCATGTGCGTTATTTGCATTTTTGATAGAAACCATTTTAAATTCCTATTTCATTGTGGGATTCATTGAAAACCTTTTGATACAATAAAATGCCACTGCTAAATGCAACCACAAGAAAAAAACTGATCATATTGAATTATTGTTGCTAATGCTAGAGATAACATGGTTAGTGACAGCTGTGCATTAGGAAATGGAAAAAACTGAGCCAACATACCGGGTGGCCCAAAAAAATTCACGAGCTATATAAAAGAAAATAGCTGGCTCCCTGAAATCAAAAGCTCTTGCCAAATGCTCTGTATCACAGTTTAGTTGAAAGGCATAGCTATCTTTGGTTACCATCCGTAAAACGAGATTCAATGAAAATTTCGAATCCCGGATTCCTCATTTTGTGTGAAATAATCACCATCATTTTCCAGTCAACATTTTGTGAAAACTCGGTATAGCGATGGATTTGAAGTCACCTAAAGAAATTTTTTGTTTGCCAAATGATTGAGCTCTGGTCCTCATTCAAGTTAATGCTATAAAGGAAATTTGGAATTCAGCTTTCTCATACTTTAGAAAGAATGCATTGGAAAGCGAGGGAATGGTCCGAGAAATGAATGAATTTCTATATTTTTGAAACTGCTTTTTCGGACAGTGCGCATACATAAAACTCTCAAAAGAAAGCAGAGCCTTTCAGCTACATGCTGATACCTTGTCTGTCTTCATAACATTTGCTTTCGATGAAATGTGTGCGATCTGGCTCGTGAAATTTTTCTTGGTTCACCCTGTATGGAATGGAAGATAAGTAATACTTGGCCTTTCTAGTTCAGTTGACATTACGAGGTGCCTTCCCCCTGTATCACAACCACTCGCTGTTGGAGTCAGTTCAGTTCTGTTGGTTTGCCATCACAAAATCACCAGCTGTCGGCCTGCCCCCTGTCTCAAGACATAGCGAATCCAGACAAATACGCATTCCATGGAATTGAAGAATGCTTTGTTATCACTGCCTCCGACGTCCTCGTGACTGTGTGATCGCAAGAGGTTGTTTCCAACATTGCCAGATGGCCAGATTGACAGATAGCCATATTTCTACATTTCGACAGGTAGAGAGAACAATAAATTTGTCTTATTCTTCTCAAAGAACTTTTCAGCAAGCCGCAATAACATTGTTCCTGATTTGCACTTCGAAGCAGCGTTGCAAATCTGTAAACCGATCTTCATCATTTGCTTGGGACGCCAAGAGCGTTAGAAAATTTGAAACACAGTTGGCCTAATCAAGATTTTGTATCAAGTTAAGAGTACAGAGCTCAAACTCGAGAAAAGTACGCAAGACGCACAATATTCGTCTGTTTGTACGTGAATGGCGCGATTTTGCTTCTTCTTTGGAAAAGATAATACTAAAGCCTAAGACAAGTTCGTTTGGTCGCACTTTGAATATTGTCAAATATGAACACAAATCTCTGAGATTTAGGAGCGTAATCAAGCTCTTCACGCCTATGATGCAAAAATATGGAAGAAATGGAACACATCTTTATCACCAGATTTCTCTTCTTGTTGAGAATTGATCGAGATGAATATTTTCAGACTTTCCATATTTTGAGGTCTCTTAATCAGCGAAAAAAAATGCTGAAGCTTTATAGGTAACTCAAGTTGGCTCTTAAATAATTGCACTTTCTGTTTCATATTCGTCGGTTTCTGTGGCCTTCTCAAAAGCTCCCTCACACATACACGCCCTCACTTCATCGCTACGACTTCAGATAAATGAGAAAATTTTTAATTTCAATGAAAAATGAAAAAAAATTTAATACCAATGTCAAAGAAAAGATACCAAACCTTTACGGTGCACAGTTTTCCTCTTCAGTCTTCTTCTAACAAAAGTCTTGCCTTCGCTTCTGCATCCACCACATCTCTTGTCTTCTCTCTTGTTGTCACCTTGCCATCAATTGCGCCTTTGATTGTGTCTACTGTCAGTGACTCTTTCGTTTGACCACCAATCTCCAATGAACAGACAGCTTGAACCAGTCACTCTATGAGATGTTCTTTGTGTCGCAGAAGCACTCCCCTTGCCACGTCATCTCTTCCCTTCACAAGCTCTTCTACTCTTGCCTTCTTCCAATGGAGTATTGCGTTTATTTCTTTCATCGCCGACAACTAGTACTATTTCTCCAATCTCCGGCAGACATGCATTTTTCTTCCTGTTTATACGGTGAACTTCCACCAAACTGTTGATATACTCTTTGTTCCAACGTCACCACACATGCTCTCTTGCATTCTTCAGTCTCTTACACATCTTGGTCATCCTTTCTTCATCAATTTCTACATCTTCATATGGATGTGAATCCCTCCCCCACATCATTATTTTAGGAGTCAGCACTTGCTCCTCCCACCTTCAGTTTCTACAAATGTTAAAAGCCTGTTATTCCGAAGCCTTTCTATGTCCATGATAACTGCTTAGAGTTGTTCAAATTGTAGATGTGTTCTCCCAAGGGTTTTGTACAATGTCTTCTTTAACCGTATCAAGCCTACAGTCCCCTAGAGGTTTTTGGTCTGTAGACTTTGACCAAGTGAACTTACAACGCTGAAAATTTCTGATTTTCTAGTTTTTATCCTTGCCTGCCACGATCTAAAATAAATTTTTTGAAAACATCAAATTCATTTCAGGGGGTAAACGCGATCAGTATGCGAGAGATGTATGTGTAAAATTTTGAATAATTCCCAATGAAGTATACAGCTAATGTGATAAAATGATGATAAGGAGGGAATGCACACTAATTTTGATGCTCTATCCAATAAATTAGCTTTTTTTTAATTTGAACGTATGGCTTGCGGATTGTGGCACGACGCATGCGCACATTCTTTGCATTCCTGTGTGATGACGTTAACACTTTTTATTAATTTTCCTTCACGGAGAAAATGCTATTTAGATATAGAATACAATGAAGTTGGACTGATGTCCTTAATGCTTTTCGTTTTCCCACAATAAACAGTTGAAGATTTTTAGTACTGAGCCCTATTGACTTTGAAAATTGAACAATGCGATGCCATGGAAAGGTCACGTGATATATCTAAAAATAGATTTAATGTTTGGGTTCACCATAGGATGTTCTATTCACATGCAAAATTTCAAGGCTCAAGATTGCCCAGAACAGAAATAAATCAGGGGGACCCTAGTCTTCCTAGAGCATCAAATACCCGTATCAAGCCGTACGGGCTTGAGCCTTGAAATTTTGCATGTGAATAGAACATCCTATGGTGAACCCAAACATGAAATCTATTTTTAGATATATCACGTGACCTTTCCATGGCATCGCATTGTTCAATTTTCAAAGTCAATAGGGCTCAGTACTAAAAATCTTCAACTGTTTATTGTGGGAAAACGAAAAGCATTAAGGACATCAGTCCTTAATCAATTTAAATCCTGGTGTTTCTTTAATCTCCACGATACTTCTGAAACTAAAACATACAAAGTTAACATCCTTGTAATTCTTATTTTTAAATATTTGTCTCGTTCACTAATGTCAGCATTTATTTAGTTTTTACACTGATAGGAGAACATTTTTGTCCAAAATTTGTTATAAATTGGTTTTAAAGATAGCAAAAAATGCTGCATGCAGATAAAAGACCTGTCAAATAATATCATGTTGTTCAGCTTTGGAAAAATGAAACCTAACATGGTGTTTCGTCAGTACATTTGCGCACCAATCAATTATTGATGACATCATAAAAAAATCAATAAACTTATATCAAATGAAACTGCGTTTCAAGACAAGTGCAGCAATGTTTGTTTTTTTGTTGTTATACAGTTAATGATTGAAAAGTTATCACTGAACAGGTAGCACTCCATTAGCTCACTCAGTTAAGGTTAGCACTTTATTTTGCATAGTACTCAGTTTCAAATTATTTGTTGACCTCTTGAATCACCGTCAAAATTTTGAAATAATGCAAAGGATGTCTCCTGAAGAGAAACTAAAAGTCACTAAAAGCCAAACTAATGTATATATCTCCATTTTTTCAAACAAATTTTAAGGATACGAGTTACATATCTAACGCTACTTACAAACTACTTTACTATACTACAAGGACGAAGACCACGGAGAGCAAAAATCCATGGCAACTTCGCAGCCTTAACATAGAAAAAAATTTACATGTAAAAGAAAAGACAAAAAAGAACTTAAAGTCTACCTCAAATTATACGTCATAAATTTTATAAGAAGCAATCAAATTTGTTCCTTGGTGGCAAGTTTGCCTTGCCCTTTCACGTGTAACGTCCAATTTAAGATAGACTTTAACACAACAGATAATTACAAGAAACGACTGACAAACAAAAAAATACACAAAAAGGGACTAGGTAATGATGGGGTAACATGGTGGCTCCGTTGCAAAAAAAATCGTATTTGAAATTATATTAATAAAATCGACCATTGTTGTGGATATAACGCCTCCATTTTTCGTGTCTATAGCTACTTTATTTTCCATAGCACTCCATTAAAAATTATTTTTTGACCCCTTGAATCACAGGCAAAATTTTTGAAATTGATACAAAGGATGTCTTCTAAATAGAAACGAAAGGCCCAGGAGCGGAGGGGGGTACATAACACGTTGAGGGTACGGGTATTGCCGCCCATCTGGGCGGATTATTTGGCCCAAAATTCTCTAAACAAGGGTCCCTTTTTCGGCAGATTTTCCTTAAGCATGGGTGGGTTATCCAGAAGTTGGAAAAATAGTCAAAATGGGTGATTTTCCGCCAAAATTAATCATAACAGTGCGCATGACGGCAAGTTTCGGTAATTAGAAGAGGGTACCTTTCTGAAAACCGGACGGCAAACCCTGTCCATCCGCAAGTCATGTACCCCCCCGCCCGGGACTAAGGTCATTAAAAGCCAAACTAATCTACATCTGTCCATTTCTCGTGTCCAAAGCAATTTCATGGGAACCAAACTTTTGAGAGAAAACTTACTCTTCTCTCTTAAAACATCGTCGAAAAATCAAAAATCTCCTCACAGGATTGATTTCTTACTTACCCTGTGCAAAAATTATTTTTCACAAAGTTTTCCTTTTTTTCATCATTTCACCCATTTTCAATCACTTTGATATACAAAAAGTTTCATGATGAGAATCATTTACATTTACTTCCGGGGTCTCGGAATCTGGGGTCCAAGCTCTGGGTCTAGGGATACAGCAAATAGAACATGCCTATCTGTGAAATGGCTTTCTAGAAAATGGGTATACTAAGGATGGCAGAGGTTTTAAATCTTCATCTAAGAAATACATGAAATCTTAATAGCTAAATTCAATGGTACGGTATGATAATAAAAGTGGTGTTAAACTTTTAGAGGCCAACTGAACAGTCCATGCAATATCTCAAAGAACATATCGGTAGAAGGGGTTGAAACCAAGTAATTTACTTGGACCTCCCCAAAGATTAGAAGCAAATTAATACGATTTTTGTATTGAAGAGAAAATATTTTTAACGTGAACTTAAGGTACATTTACCAACACTACCTTTAACTCATAGCTCATAATGAAAAACATGGGTTGTAATATGAAAGTAGCTAGTAATTCGGAACTCATAATATAGGAAGTAACTCGTAAAATAAATGTAACAAGTAGCTTGCAACTCATGTTATAAGAAGTAATTCGTAGCATACGATTTCAGCTCGTAAATCGTAGCTCGCAACTTAAGGTACATTTACTAACATTACCTTTAACTCATAACTCGTAATGTAAAACATGTCTCGTCATATGAAAATAACTAGTAACTCGGAACTCATAATATAGGAAATAACTCGTAAATAAATGTAACTAGTAGCTTGCAACTCATGTTATATGCGGTAACTCGTAGCATACGATTTCAGCTCGTAAATCGATACATTTACTAACATTACCTTTAGCCCATAACCCGTAATGTAAAACTTGGCTCGAAATATGAAAGTAACTAGTAACTCAGAACTCATAATATAGGAAGTAACTCGTAGAATAAATGTAACTAGTAGCTTGCAACTCATGTTATAAGCAGTAACTCGTAGCATACGATTTCAGCTCGTAAATCGGTACATTTACTAACATTACCTTTAACCCATAACTCGTAATGTAAAACATGGCTTTTAATATGAAAGTAACTACAGGGTGTCCCAGAAAATTTGTGCCCCGTTTGCCTGAAGATTACGACAAAGCGGCAAAAGGTTCTCACCATACTTTTACATGATCTTTCTCTTGAGATGTCCAATTAAAGTGTGCCACCGTCCCAGTGAAAATCTGCTGCAAAATGATGGAGCTATGACGTTCAGAAGAGCCAATTTCTCTGATGACTGAAACCAGCGGTCGGCCATTTTGTATTACTATTTTGCTACGATAAGCAGCTTCATGGATGAGCTGAAATCAGGGCCTCCGACGATTGGGGGGGGGGGGCGGGGGGTCCATGGGCCCCTCACTTTTTTGCAAAATATGCAACTAAAATTTTTTAATAATCGTTTTAATTCACTTTAAGGTCCTATGCTCTTTTACACTTGAGCTAATTTCCTTGCATCCATTCGATTCAACCCCTGCGCTTTGTTCATTAAGTGAAATTTCATGTTGGAAACTAACCAACTTCACCATTGTCCACAACCATAGACGATTTTCTGTTATATCAAAATCTACATATTTCAAATCACTATGAATAGAAGAATGTTCAGGCTATGGAAACTGCACCAGAAAACAGATTATCATTGAAGATTGCAAAGACTTCGTGTTTTGTGGGCATAAATCTAGGCAAGTGAGGAACCAAAGCAGATGCTACTACTACACAATTTCTTTAGTAGAGAATCTTACTCGTCCTTCGCGCTCGCACAACTTTAGAAACTTTTCCGTCTTGATCCATCAACTTTCATATCAAATTTTTGGCCCCTCCACTTTTCGGGTCTCGTCGGAGGCTCTGGAAATAGTAGCCTCCAATTTCATAGCTCTCGAGAAAGTTTCAATAATCATCAGATAGTTCAGCTATTTCTTACCCCACGATCCTTGATTGACTGTCAAAACGAAGACAAGGATCCCACGATAATAAACAATCAAAAGGTGATGATAAACATATGGTCACGTTTCGTTTGCAGGTGTGATGAGTGAGTGAGTCAATTATTTAGTTTATTGTTCAGTTCAAACTGAGAAAATACAGCTCCAAAAATATTATGCCCTTCTCATTTCTTTTAGTTCATTGTCTTCGGAAGTACATCAACAATTGCTTGTAACAAATAAAGGAGGAAATCTTTGTAGGGAAGGCGACAAATTAAATTTGAAGTATACTATTGTCGAGACTTTTGATTTTTTACTATTTTGGGAATTCTTATCTTCATTTTTGCATTCTATCGACGATCGTGGGGTACAAAATAGTTGAACTCTCTGATGATCATTGGAATTTTCATGAGAGCTATGACATTGGAGGCTGCTATTTCGGTTTATACATGAAGCTGTTTATCGTTGCAACATAGTCAGATAAAATGGTCGAGCGCTGGTTTCAGTCAACAGACAAATTTGGTTTTCTGAAAGTCATAGCTCCATCATTTTTCAACGGATTTCACGGGAACGGTGGCAAACCTTAATTGAACATCTGAAAAGCAACAACATGGAAAAGGTTAGTGAGGATCTTTTGCTGTTTTGTCGCAATCTTTGGGCAAACGGGGCACAATTTATCTGGGACACCCTGTAGTAACTCAGAACTCATAATATAGGAAGTAACTCGTAAAATAAATGTAACTAGTAGCTTGTAACTCAGGTTATAAAAGAAGTAACTCGTAGCATATCATTTCAGCTCGTAAATCGTAGCTCGTAACTCACCCCTCGGATATCTACAACACTAGTAGTAAGTCAAAATTTTGAACCATTTCCATCTGACTAACCTTGAACAATCGGATATTTCAATGTTCTTACAGTTTTCTCTTCTATTTGACTTTTATTGGTCGCGGTAAAACCACAGGCATACCGGGTGTCTAAAAAAAGTATCCGGATTTGGCCGACCCTGGCGATAAAAATATAGCGTGAATCAATCTGAAATGATTTTCAAAACATACCTCGATAGCCAACTTGAACAAAGATACATCGTTTGTTGATATCGGTGCGTTGATACTGAAGATATTAATCTTCAAACGACAAATTTGCCTCCACCTCTAAACCAGAGCTTTGACGTTTTGGAAGACTACGTTTCTTGCATTACGAATCAAAAGTTATTGACACTGATTTGACTCTAGGTATAGCAAGCTTTTTCATCAGTAATCAAAATAGAAACAAATTCTAGGCTGCAGAATTCTTAAAATTCTGGAACGCGATCTAGGTGGTAATAACTGGGGCGTCTACTAAAGTCATTCTATCAAATCTGCTCCTATGCAAACTAATTGGTTGCACTGGAATCAAATCAACCGGTCTTTAGATATTCTTCAAAAAGTATGGTATTACTCTTATTCTCGCAAATCTAAAAGTATATTACGAACAACAGTTTACTTTCACGGCTTTGGAGAAGGCTCATTTCAAAATTCAAAATACTTTGCTGGCTTCAGAGGAGCTTCCTTCTCCATTCCTCTAATCCAAAGAACTTGATCAAACTATTTACCACCTACACTTTATCTTCACGGCCGCAACTGCAAAATTTGATGTCAAAAAGCTTGGCCAGTTTTTGCCAAAAAAAGCCAGGAAGACTGGCGAGTGGCTTAGCGATTGGCAAATGCGAAAGAATTGGGATAGTGTTTGCAACTTCTTGTGAAAAATTCAGATTTCTTTTGGGACTGATAACGAAAGTCTATATGTTTTCTTTCAAATCAGTTATGGAATACACTCTTTGAGTCCCAAGACGAAGAGAACGAAAGCTGTTTGCAAAACAATGTGTCACTAGAAGCGATCAAAAAAGTTCCATGCATTGTAATCAAATACGATATGACCGTTCTACTTTCGTGATTATCTTGCCACTCTCGAGAGATTGCTGACTTGTCGGACACACAACAGTTAGCGCTTTACCGATTCTTTCACATTTGCCAATCGGTAATCGAATGATAAGTTTTTTGTTGTTTGTTGATTCGGCTATCAAGTTTCATAAATTTATCGCGGAATATCAATAAGATTTTAGTTCTGAAGTTGGCTTCCGGTGCTATCAAAGTGGAAGGTAGATTCACCTAAACTTCAAATCGCCGCATTATTGTTTCGGAGACTTGAATCTGTTATCTAACAAAGTATTACCGCTATGATACAAGAGTAATGATAACGCAACGAAAACTGCAGAAACATGAACAGAAAAAAACATCAGTGAAGAAAACGTACGTCACTTTTTCCCATGATTCATACTACGTCATGCTTGTTGATCAAATCCTCTTCATGATTATGATTATGCTGCTTTCGATACCTCTTCAATGATGGATTTCTCATTAACATAACAGCTAGATGCCATCTGTTGCGAGCAAGTTTGGATGCAGCTGTTCTTGGAAAATTACTTTCAGATTCAGTTTCCTCTTCAAGTGTGGTAAACTGTGGTAATTCTAGAATAAAAGGATAAGTGATAGCCGTGCTGACAACAAGATTATCTGCTACTCATTAATTAGAATCTATTCGCTCTAAGACAAAATAACTGAAAAAAACTTGATATTTCAGATAATCATTCCTGAAATTAAGGTTTTGTTGAGTCATTTCTGTTCTGATTGCCCTAAAATTCATAGAGTTCCAAACCTAGAAATTACTGTTGGTAGAATAGTGTGACTGACAATATAACTCACAACGGTCTGGATTTCTCAGAAGGTAACTAGAAATATGTTCTTTAGCAAAGCTTTCGAATCATTCTCTAGATATATGTTTCTATAAATCACTAACCCACAATTGGCGAATCTTATTTCTTGGCATTATGATGTATATGGAAGCTTCCAGTATAGGAACAAATTTCATCAGCTAACAAGAAAAGCTTACAGAATAACACAAGCAATATAACCCTTATCTAGATTGCCTTGCAGCTGCCAAAAAAGATACGATTTTGGAAAAATTCTGTCCCCGAGGATTGCGGGAAATTTTTCTGAAAGTGATTATTATTTTAGCCCTAAATGGCTAAAATTGAAACAAAGAAGACAACCCCATAAGATCATCAAAATATTTCATCGGCAATGAAGAATTTTCCTCATTTTGAACAACAATGACCTATTCATTGGAGTTAACAACTTCCTAAACAATGCTGTTCTTATTTGTAAAATATCTTTTAAATAACTTATCGCTGTATTGCTCAATTGGATTGCTCAGTATGCAAGTTTGTTGAGGTCATCGAGGATTTAGTTTGCTTTAGCTTACCGGGATAGAAAGTTTCCATTTTTGGAGATTCATAATACCAAGAGTACCTGACAGATTTGAGAGAATCAAATTCTAGTTAAAAACTAAGGATCACAGTACTTTCTTATTTTTTTTTTTTTTGTAGAAATCGGAGTATTGTCAGGAACTCGAAGCTTCACCAAAAAACGGAGTACAAGAATTGCGACGATATTCATGTTCATATTCAAAAAGACATTCCAAGTTTGACAATTCCAAGGTTATTACAGTTAAGATAAATCCGATGGTTAGAAAATGATTAGTATAAATTTGATATTTGACTAGTCCATGTTTATAGTATTGACGTTTCGAAGCAATTCTCCGTGCTTCATCATCAGGATTAAATGTTCAAAGCACGAGGCTCTATTTATACTCATAACAATAAACAACTAAAAGTGTATGTTTACAGCTCCTGCGAATAAAACAGTGAATGGGATAAGCCCAAAGGAATGATAATTAAAACTGAGGTAGGGGGATAGAAGACTGTTGTGAGTTCAGTGAAGGACCTTACGATCACGCAAATAAGTACACTTTCGTGGATAAGTAAATCAATCGTTTTTTTTTTGCTGCCTGAGCACTTGTTATACAGGTAAATTTTACATTACAAAAGCTTGACGGTTGCTAAATGACTGAAAAAGGCCTCAAACATTGGTCAAATAACAAATGACTCATTGCACAGATCAATAAACAAAATAGAATTTGTCATGGCTGAGAGATATCCACTGCACAAATTTTGCCATAGGACTGAAAATCTTTTGTACTTGTTTGAAATTTATGTCCTATAACTCTTGAGAGGGGTGAAACGTCCATTGCGTATTGTTCTGCGCAAATAGAGTCCTGATTATTTTCTAACTTTTATCGTTCATAATAACATTGGAAACTTTAATTCATGTATCTTAAAATACATACAAAGTAGAATAATAAGTTTAACTAAGCTATGTAGTAAACTCTCCATTACAGTGCATTAACTGCATACTCACACAGGTTAATAAAAAGTGATAAAAGTTCTAAAAATTATTGTTTAAAAGGATAAAAGTTCGGGTTGATCCATTCTTTATTTCTGCGACAAAAAATGAAATAGGCAGTACGAATGCAAATATTGATAATGCTTTTAGTTAGATATTGAATTTCTGTCTCTGGAATCTGTAGTTTTGTCATAATGTCAAGAAACTTCTTGCAATCTTTTTCAATAAAACCGCAGGCACTCAGTGAAATGTTGGCATATACAACATCGTCATAAGATTTCTTTAATTTGTCAACTAGAGCCTTGCATTTTTGACGTTTCCTTGTGCAATTAAGTTCTATATTAGTATCAAAACCTATTGTAAGCTCTAATAGCATAACGACTTTCTAGTGGATTATGACAATATCAGGTCTTTCTTGCTCACCAGTTATGATACATGGAGAAGTAAAACTTGGTAAGTCCACAAACAAATTGCTGCAGAATCTTGTCAGCGAGTTTGCTATGACTTGAAGTACTGAGTTATGCCTCCAAGTATAACGACCATCAGTAAGAGAGGCATTACAACCAGCAACAACATGACCGAGTGTCTGGACTTGATGACAAAGAACGCACAGTTTATTTTCAGAGTAGCCCCAAATGTGCATGTTGCTCATACTTGAAAGCGCGTTATTCAAATACCTTACCGTGAAACTGAATATATTCTTTGGGATGTATTTCTGTACCGTATACCAAACGGATTTTGTGCTTGTCAAAGTCAAATCCCATGCGTGGCGTGCTACCAGTCCTTGGGTGGTGAGATCTTTCTTGACTTTCTCCGTTAGATTTTGCGAGGACCGCCGAGAGGGGGGGGGGGGGGATGGCCGGGGCAGGGCCAATAGCAAAGAAAATTTGTTTTCATGTAATGAAGTCATCAAGCTTGGTCCCACAAGGGGCCCGGAAAATCGATTTTTCTTCTTGCTCATTGCACTTAATAAAAACATAACGGGCCTCAGTTCATCATTTATTCCAAAGTCGTTCGCTAAATCACATTGAGATTTGAGAACAAGCGACAAGAACTATTGCTCATGCTATTACTGATGTTTTCGTATAAATAAGCTCTGTAAGAAAGTTAGCAATTTTTGTCTGCGTTCTTGCCTTGCATTGTTTTGAAGCTAGAAAGCAATCAAGATCGACATTGCTTTGCACTTTAACTTCCTCAAAAGATCCATAGTTTCAGTGGCGTGGCATGGCCACATGGAGAGTGTGAGGGGCAATTTCCCTCCAGTTTTGCTGAAAGATGGTCGTCGAGATTCCTTGAAAACTGAAGAGAAATTGTGGGCACAGGATGGGCTTTAATTTTTGCGAGAAATGCTAGAAGATTACGTAATTCAACTGTATTGCCAGAACTTCCATTTCAGCACTGGTGAATTTAGAATCAAGGGATGCCTTCTAAGTCAAAGGCTACTTCACTCATTCGAAAAAGCGTACGAGAGGTTTTGTGGAAATCGCAGTTTAATTAAGAACCGAAGGATGAGGCAAGCGACGACAATCATTGTGTTCAACTTCATAATTAGAGACATTCCATGTTAGCTATATTTTGACAAATCCAGTACAAATCCAGTGAGACAAATTCGAGGTTACGACATTTCCAGTTAAGATAAAAAAATTAATTAATTAATTAGACGTAAACATGTTTTATTTGTAATTCGAACGTTTCGAACCAACTAGGTTCATCTTCAGCGAATCTAACTGATAATGAGTGGCAATTTAAACCAAGAGACAAACAAACTAAAAGACGAGGTAAACAAGCGTGAGTTACATTTTCTACGCACAGGCGTACGAGAGGTTTTTTATTTATTTTTTTTTATTTCTTCATCTAAAATTTACAATATACTAACGAACAATTTACGTTACAAGACGATAGTGCAAGGAGCATGAAAAAACATTGCAACCCTGCACTATTACACTTAACATCACACTACGTTGTTACTCTACTCACTAATTGCATATTTACACTTAACATAAATACTTCTTAACATAGATACTAATACTAATACCAATACAAATGCTAAAGATACTAAGACAAATACAGGAAAATAATTTAACAGGAAGTACATGAAGAAAAAAAGAACCACTACAGTGACCACTCCACACAACGAAACCGTCAGAGAACCCGTGATGAATCTAGATCATCGTTAACTAAGACGAGACACTTTCAGAACAAAAGGACTTTTATGAATGGGGTTTTCTTGACATCAAAATGATTTTTGCCAAAAGTGTTCAAGATCTTTTGGTAGTGAGATGTCACTCGTTCTAAGCCAAAGTGAAGGATGCTGCTTCGAAAGTTGTCCTCGCACTTTAATTCCTAGAGTAACTGTCTAAACACTAAACTAAACAAAATTATCAAAGTTTCCTTTGGCAAGCATGATGTTAGGAGATGCATTCTGAGCCAAAGTAGAGGGCTTGGTTCCAAAAATTGTCCTGGGGGAAAGTTTACTAACAATCTATAGAGCACTGCATCAACAGGCTGATGTTGACAGATTCTATTCCAAAGAGCGGCCGGTGGTAGAGGCTTAACCAGTGTTTTGAGGATTGCGTTTGAGACTGAAGAAAACAGTTTGTTTAGCTACGCAGAGAAGAGCAAAGAAACATTTTAAAAGGTGGTAAAAGAAGAAACCGTGCTAAGCTCTGGAACGCCAAAGGAAGCGAACAAGGCAAGAAGGATTGAATCTTACAAGGAGAATGCTCTAAATTGCCAATATTGAAAACTGACTGCAGGCATAAGAAGTTTTGATTCATGCGAATGGCTGAGGAAAGGTACACTGAAGAAGGAGACAGAGGGAATGTTAATGGCAGCCCAAGATCAGGCGTTGAGGACGAATGCTATTAAGAACCGCATAGATAAGCGAGATGTTTCACTTGTGGAAAACGAGAAGAATCAATTGCCCATGTTGTGAATCATGCTTGGTGTCAAAACTTGGCTTTCTTCGTTATCTCCTTCTACATACGACACAAGACGATTATTCATGTGTCTCTCAATCTCCATGACGACTGTTTCATCAAACTTGTTGAAACTAAGTAGCAATTTTCCAATTGTCTTGAAAAGTGCTCTCTTTAGATCTTTGATTAAACGTTCGTACATCGAGCCCCACCAGGGACTCTTCGACAAATCAAATCTCCAACTGATCTCCTGTTTTGCTAAGTGATTCGTAATTGTTCATTTTTCGAATTTTCTTTATCCAGTTTGCAGTTGTTTGAGCATTGTCTGATATGAGCAACTTTGGTCTTGTCTTCCGAGTGGTAAATGCATTAAACTTTGATTGAAACTCTTCAGCTGTTTGCGATCGTGTACTCATAACCCAACAAGTGAATATTATAATGTATCCTCTCTCTACTTTGTTCTTGCTGACCCTGTATAGAAATGTCCCGCTAAATCGAGTCCAGTTGTTTCAAATGGCCAGCCAACATTTGTACGAAACGTCGGTAAATTTGCAGTAGATGGTCCTTTGTAAGGTTTTGTTGAAAACACCTGGCATATTACACACTTTCTCTTTCCTCGTTTCACAGCAGCTCTTAGTCTTGGGATTCACCAGTTTTCTCTGATGGCAGCCATAGTATCTGCAAACCTAAAATGCAGTATCTCCCAAAACTGATGAGTTTCTCTGAAAATAATCCCATTTCCAGGTAGGTTGGATAGTAGCCCTGAATTCTCCCATAACATTTCAAAGTACCAATCACCTCGTCTTCCTCAACTCTGTACCCTGGTTTTTGTTTGATTTCTGTTATCTTGTTTTGTTCATTTTTTACCCAGTAATCCCCTGCATTTAAATTTTCCTCTGTAGCCAGTTGCCCTTTTGTTGGCTTTCCTTTTTTTTACCTTGGCTAGACAATTTTTGGCAAATCTTAACCCCTATGCAGTTGTTCTTAAAGTCTGCCGATACGTTTTTCTCTCTAAAAGTTGTTCCCATTCATCTGATTTGCATGAAATACTGTTTCTTTCTTTGACCTTTGCTTACTGCTGAAGAACTCTTTACCTCTGGTTGATCTGGCCAATCTTTCTCTAAGAGTAGCCATTCTGGTCCTTCAAACTACTCCCCCTTGACCACTTTTTCAATATTTGCCCCTCGGCTCCCTATGTCTGCAATGCTACTGTTTGATGGACAGTATCTCCATTTGATGTCAAGCTTGTCTGTTATCTCTGCAACTTTCCTTGCTCTGTTTGCAACAAAAACTTTCCATGAGTTCCCTGGATTTGTAACCCAGAAGAGTGCTACCATGCTATCCATCCATATGTTTACTGAGGTAATAGGCAACCCCTTAAGCGCACTATGAACATTTATGGCCAGATTGGCAGCTATTTGCCTCCACACTAGTTCCAGTCTTGCAATTGATGTATTCGCTTTGATATTCGTGACTTTGTTGTCAATAGGCCTTTAGAAATTCTTGTTTCATGTTGTATTAATGCAATTGTTACTGATGAGCATGCAACTGCCATTGCATCTGCAAATATATGGAGATTTATTCCTTTCACTTTTCTGTTCTCTTTGATTAAACTCCTAGGAACTCTCACATTTTTCAATTTCTCAACCCATCTTAAGTAATCTTTAACAAGAGGCTTTGATAACTCTGGATTCCATCCTTTTGTTTCATAACAAGCTTCTCTGTACAACTTCTTTCCCTCTACAAGTGTTGGTGAGATAATACCAAGTGGTTCATACACACTGCTCCATTGCCTTAGCATACTTGCTTTTAGTCCACAACTTTGTTGATCTCAATTTATACAATATCCTCTCTCTTGTCCCAGCTTTATGCCTAAAATTTTGGATGGGTTTTTCATCTCCTCACTTTCAAGCTCTGCTACATTTGATTCCCATTGTGCACAGGAAACTTTGTATCTTGAACTCGGAGACGTCTCCGTCCCAATATGACAAAAGGCCCTGGGGAGGAGGATGAGGAGGGGGGGCTCTCTCCCCGATTAGTTTATCTGTTGAGATGGCTCATCCTATACCCTATACAAAATTTATCATTATTTAGCTCCTCTTCGTATCTGTATGTTGTTTACCAGGTGAGTCAGAAAAAACGTGGGGCGTTGGTCGGACTGTGGCGTCGCATTGAGCAACTCGATCATCGTCAGTAAAATTTTTTCACGCAGCCAACAGTCTAGCTTAGATCATAAAACTTTTCCCAATGAAATCAGTCACTTAATGCATTTGTTAAAAAAGATTTTCTTTGTAAGACGTTGTATTGGATTCTGGCAAACTGGTGAAATCTTTGACCGAGTCCTTCAGCATTTTAGACCTGCCAGAGTTGCAGGTACACGTTGCATTATCAGGGGATAAGCATGGTTCACACTCTCGGTCGTTAAGATCGTGCAGAAAGACCCAAGACAAAGACGCAGAGTTTGAGCCCCTTTTCTTTTGGGTCTTTCTGCACGACTCTAACAACTCAAAAGACCTAGTGTGAACCAGAGAATGCAAAAATTAAAGATCTTTGGTCTAGTTCCTGGCTAAATGTAGAAAATATTATCCGTTATGACAGGAACGTGATGACCTACAAGATCGTAAACAGATCATGTCCTGAAAACCTTTTTGATAAATACTTGCCCAGATCATGTTTTTCTTCATACAATACGAGAAATTCTCAGGATCTTCAAATCCCTAGATGCAGGACAGAGTTTTTCAAAAAGAGTTTTCACTATGCATCGCTGAAAGTCTGGAATGATACACCTTCCACGATTCGTGAGCTACCGACTTTAAATCGTTTTAAACAAAGACTAAAAACGCATTTAAAGGGCTAGATTCATTTTTAAAACACGACTCCGTGGAACAACAGCAGATTAGGAATGTAGGATTTTAGGCTTTTTAGGAATTTGATTTCTAGATTTAAATTTGTAAGTAGGTTTTTTATATTAAGTGCTGAAGGGTTTTTTTCGTGTATAAATAATTTTAAATGAAAATTTAAATGAAAATGAAATGAAGGCTTTAGGAAAAAGTGTTGTCTGGGAGACGTCCCATTACGATTTACAGAACGTTGATCTGCTTGAAAGAAACTTAATTTGAAGAAAAAGAAGCATGCATTATTTATGTCTTTCCAAATATTCTGTACGCAGGGAAGTTATGATGAGACCTCCCAGGGGAGAAAATGCTATCTCCTAACTATCTCATCCTCCCCTGATAATACCAAGTGCACCTTTAGGGTAAGACGGGGTAAAGTGAACTACGGCGTAAAGTGAACTACTCAGAACATTCACGCTTTGCTCCAAACGTAGAAACGCTATGATAAAACATAATTTATGACAGATGCTTGATTATATGTGCTGACAGAAAATCAAAATATTTTTGCTGAAGGGTTATTTCAGTTGTTGTGAAAAATCCCCCAATCCGAGGTAGTGAAAACAACTTCGGAAAATCGCATTTTTAGGTTTAGCCCCTCTTTTTCAGTCTTGATTTTTGACTCCAAAACGAAATTATTTTCGGATATGTTTTTGTTGATTAAAAGCTTGGTTCTATTTTCCAGAACAAAGATAACCAAGAAAGACTTTCTAGTTCGCTAGCATGGCATTTTGAAAGACCCACCGTTCAGTCGAGATTTTGCCTTGACCGGGGTAAAGTGAACTACCTGCATTGCATGCATGAAACTGGAGTTTTGATGCATTCCAACTTCCTTCATGTGAGAAAGCGTAGCCTTTCCCAGATTTTCTCAAATTAAACCAATTTCTGGGTATTTCAACTTAATATGACTAATGTAGGGCTTCTTTGTCAGGCTTGCAAAGAATCATATTTCAGCACTAAATGTTAACACTTCAGAAGCAATAGCAATTGATCTAATGGGAATTTCTTTACTTAAAGAGTCCCTTCTCTGTGCAAAATTTTATATTCATAAAATTGATTCAATTTCAGTTTTTGTTACGAAATTGAAAAGAATCTTAATCTCCGCAAAGGGATATCTTGGGGGAGAGTCTCTTACGACAATCGTAAACAAAATAACTTGGACAAATTCAGAATTTAAGATCTGAAGATGAAGATGCCCCCCTCCCCTTATTCAATGTTGGTGATGTGTCAAGGAGGGTCTCTGAGTTTTCAACATTTATTGAGGGGGAACGAGGGGGGGCAATGATGCTCAAAAGGTCAAAATATCTGAAAAAATGACTTTGTCTCAAAATTTATGTCCCTGATTGGAGTTTCTGTAAGGGTTCATGACAATCTTCATGTTCACTAATTGCACCCCCTTGTGAATGTTTCAAAACGACGTTATTTGAAGCCTTTCCGATGTTTAGACATCACTCAAGTACATGCAAAGAGACCGAGATGATATCACCAGCGGGGGTGCTTGGGGGCAAGAGCCCCCGGCAATTTCATTGAGCCCCACTGGCACTTAGATTTCTGAAAATTTCTATCCACTGTTGGCACCTCCAAAGCTTCTATGAGAATTTGGTTGCATTTTAAGCCAACCTGAAAGGTCCTTAAAAATTTTTTGCTTCAGTCACTGTCAGCACTCTGACAGTTTTTGCCCCCCCCCCAAGAATTTCATCTCTGGCGCCATCTCTGCCGAGAAATATGATGAAGGAAACAGGTGAAAGAAAGTAAATTATGTTAAGAATTTCTTTTTTAAAACTTAATCGTTTCATTTATGCTTTCCCAGTACTGGAGTTGCTTAATTTTGTGACGATCTGTGAGCTGAGTTTCTATAAGTATAAATATACATGAAGTTCTCTGCTGGTTTTTACCAGGCTGATCATTCATTGAAAAATTCTGCGTGAAAACATGAAAAAGCACGACTCTGGCAAAGGTGTTGTAGTCAAGGTTAGAGCACACGATAAAACATCAAGAAAGATCGGAATGTCTCCTTCACTTTTGCTTCATACATGAATATTTTGACTTGCTAATTCCAAAGGTTCTCCTGGGGCGTCAAAAATCTTTGCTCGGCCCTGTCTGAACTATTTTCCACTTAGAAATACGTAGATTGATCTCCAAAGCAGTTCAAAGTCGACAAAACAACTGAGTTTTGACCATCACTCTACTAGTTCACTTTACCCCGTTTTGCGGGGTAAAGTGAACTACCCAACTGCTTGCCAAAAACACGCTGATGCGTGGAAACGACAATCATCAAAAAATCAAAACATGCATCAATATTTCAGCAAAGGCCACAATGTCACTTTAACGCAAGAAGATTTGATATTTTCATCGAAATAACAAGTCAGTTCTACGAAAACCTACAAAATAGTTCACTTTACCCCGTCTTACCCTAACTTTTGCCAAGATGAAATACGGAAGGGGCTTGTTTCATCAGTTTGCCAGACTCCGATACAAGGTCTTACGAAGAAAATCTTTTTAACAAATGCATCAAATGACCGATTTCGATGGGGAAAGATTTACGATCTAAGTTAGACTCTTGGCTGCGTGGAAAAATTTAGTTCACGATAGTTGGGAGTCTAAATGCGATGTCACAGTCCGCCAAACGCCCCACATTTTTTGTGACTCACCCGGTATAGTTTTCTGTAACACTGTATTAATTTCTTGCAATATCGTATCTTGAATCTTTGTGGTCTCGTTATTTGTTTTTATTGTAGAACCGTATATTGTATATAAAGAATTTAAATCATATGA
Organism: Aurelia sp. 3 sensu Dawson et al. (2005); assembly: GCA_964020215.1. Classification (NCBI taxonomy): domain Eukaryota; kingdom Metazoa; phylum Cnidaria; class Scyphozoa; order Semaeostomeae; family Ulmaridae; genus Aurelia; species Aurelia sp. 3 sensu Dawson et al. (2005). The sequence continues at coordinate 5,775,928 of OZ026578.1, forward strand.
AACTGAAACGCAAAGCTCTTCCTTACCAATGCAATAGCGCCGCAGCAAAGTTTTTGACAGTAGTGAAAAAATGTTAAGATTCAAATTAGCTGCTAAATGCTGACATGAAAATTACGCCCAGTTTACAATAATGCGATCGAGATTATGCATGTCTGACCTTGAAAGTTTTGTACATGGTCAAAATCGAAGAATTAATTGGAGAGGAGAGCTTTATCAAGAACATCGGTATCAGGGCCACGAAAAACTTAATTTTGAAGGTGAGGGTGAGTCAAAATAAACGAAGGACAGCCGAAACTCCAATAGCGCTTAGAATCTTACGAGCATTAATTTTAAGATAATTCTTCTTAAATATTCGAAATTCCAGCAAAAAAATCGAAATTGAATAAAATGCATAATAAAAATATGCAAATAGATGAAGTACAAATAATTGTGCTAAGGACAAAGCTTTGCTTATGCCACGTTCCGGGCTTCGATAGCCTGCGTGCAGACTCTACTGATTTCTTTTCAGAGAGGTTCTCCTCCAGTAGAGTCTGCGCATCGGCGACCAAATCCTTGTTCTGAGCCACGCACGATTCCCTCTCTTGAGGAACCAAGTCACTGAATTGGATTCAATAGAGCGACCTATAGAGTGGGAAGGCATAACACCCACACACAATGGGGTTTCATTGGCCAGTTTTGTCCATCGAAGAGTTAATTAAATACCTGCTGACTCGAACAGAGACAGAGACGCTCATGAAAGAAAGGGATATGCGTCAGCCAATCAGGAAAGGTTCCATGTTTCTCATGAACTGACAACAAGGATTTGGTCGCTGATGCGCAGACTCTACAGGAGGAGAACCTGTCTGAAAAGGGATCAGTAGAGTCTGCATGCAGGCTAGGCTTCGACCCATTTCGCCCATTTCGCCCATTTCACCCATTTCGACCCATTTCGACCCATTTCGGGCTTCGACACGTCCGGGCTTCGACGACTTCGGCTTCGATTATCAAGTGAAGTAGGATTAGTACAACGTAAGATAAAATGAGAGTAGATTCGAAAGAAGAAATCGAATATAGGGGAATCGATGCACCGAAAAGAAAGAATGAAAAGATAGGCAAGCAAAGCAAAACAGGAAGAAATGAAGAGGAGTGGATTAAAATAATGTAAACGCAAATAATCATGTTGCTTGGTAAGTCCTGCGGAACAGAGAGCTCCAAGTTTGAATATTATTAGCTGCTACGAAGTCTTTCTTTGGTACTGTCAAAGGGTGCAAAAATGAGGCAAAGAATGATCATGTCATCAGTTAAGGTCATTTTGAGGGCCTGTTCATATGGAGGCGAGCCAGCCCGCTTAACGGGCTGGCCCGGTAGGCGAGACAGTTTTCAGCTTGTGTTCATATGGAGAAATTCCAGCCCGCTTCCCGAGACAGAAATTTGACACGTGTCAAAAATGAGACACGTGCCCATTGTTTAGAGCCGCAGCGCATGAGCAATAGACCTTTTAGCTATTCTGCAAAAGAGCCTGGATCAAGCGATATTTTCATACAATTTTATACTCGAGTTTCGATTGAGTGCCGTTAGAGCTTCGATCGCAATTGTTCACATTCGAAAATTCTACAAAATTTAATGAAATATCGTTCGATCCAGATTCGTCTCAGAATAGCTAAAAGGTCTATGGCGACATTTTCTTCTCGGTAGCCGGGATGGAGTGTTCATATGGGAAAATTTTCATCCCGCCTACCGAGATCTCGCCACCATAGCAGTGAGATCTCGCTAAGCGGGCCAGCCCGCCTACTCATATGAACACAAATCAAGTTTTATATTGGAATTAGAGATGAAGTGAGGTCTCGGCAAAGAGCTCCAGCCCGGTAAGCGGGCTGGCTCGCCTCCATATGAAAAGGCCCTTAGTGGTTGGTGAATTAAAATCAGTGGTTGGATTGGTAAAGAGTTGCAAGTTACTTGTCGCAAGTTGGTGCATTCAGCGAGTTGCGAGTTGGTACATTTAAAAGTAAGAAAAGTTAGAATTTCCATCTTATGTAGCTAGCACACTGTGATTTTTTGGAGAGCCTTGATAGAATCAAGGATTTCAAGTAGAGTCTCTTAATTTTCATCAAATCGAACTTCAGAATAATCTGCTATTTGAAGAGGGCCGCGAATATAGGCCTCGCTTTTGAACTCGGAAAATTACTGGAGAGAACGAATTGGTTTATTTCTGTTGGTAGCATGCCTTTTATCCGAAACAATCAGCAACTCATAACGAAGTTTCGGAGAAGTTTCTCAACTTCGAAGTGACCTCTAATCTCCTCTTAGAGTTTCTTTCAGGAGCACCAATATAATTTCTTATGAGCTGGTTCTTTTGCTGAAAAGATTACTGCACATCAGGCCTGACTGAAATGAATACGACAAATCATGATGAAGGGTACATCACTCTGTTAAAAATACCACCGAGATTTGAAGGCAACATGGTGTATAATGAATTGTTGCCAATTCCTTGAAGAGAAAAGTATTTTTGCTAAATAGCACCAAGCTGTACAAAATAGTGAAGCCTCGCAAATGCACAAATAAGATTATTAAAGGTTATTTCTTGAAGATGCCTTTCTTTGGTTCAAGATGCTTTTCCGCATCAAAAAACATCTAAAAATCCCAAATCTACTTGAATTTCTGAGCTCAGCAAATAGTGTGGAAACCCACAAGTCTTCTTGGAAGGAAACGACAACGCATTCACATCTCGATTTACTTTCAACGCAACTAAGGAAAGTCCCTGGCTTCAATTATCACCGTAACATTGTTGAAGGACAGCGGAAAAGGGTGCAGATTGTACCGATTTCATAGCTGCTTGGTAAGCAGGCCTGTATTTCCTTCATAAATGGCTTCTTATAAAGAAAATAGACAATTATGCTAAAGATGGCAGCGAGAAACTTTTACCAAGATACATTGAGTTCTATTTGCGAATTCTTAACAATTCTAAAGTAGTTCCTTTGAAGAACGCAATGCATCTTGGTAAAAGGTGCCTTGCCGTTATTTTTGGAGTAGATGTGCATAGCGTCCGGCTAAACAAGCTTGTTTATAAAGGAAATCCTCAAAAAAGACACATATATTGAATTGCATCTTTAGGAAACCTTTATCTGGCGACAAAGAAATTCTTTCAAAAGAACATAGGCAGCTCACAACTTTGGTTTTAACTAGCACTTTTCAGCTTCCAACTCGCAACTCTCCTACAACTTGCAACTTGCAACTCGCACAATAAGTGCAATTCGCAACCCGTATCTCGTACAATAAGTGCATCTCACAAAATAGGATAAACTTTCAAACGCGCTGCTGTGACTCACAATTCGCATCTTACAGAATTTAGGAATTAGATATTGTCAGATGAAAAGAAACACTAGCAACATAATGCACGGGAATATCTGTTTGATCCAAGATTGCCTAGAATCAAATTTTCTTATCACTTACCAACTACTTTTGATTCGCTGTCTTTCTTAGGGCTTATCAGGTTTACGAAAACATTTAAGATTGGATTTGAATGATAGTGTTCAACCAGCACATACCCAATGTATGCTAGATAACCTGCAATGAATAGGAAATACGTGTGATGTGAAGAGTAATGAACGTTTGTGTTTGTACGACTTACAGTAAAGTAAAACCCTGCAAACAAGAGCATCCTTTTCTAAAAAAAACAGTGTGACTACGTTCTTACAAATGTTGTACTTATGGCAGTTTCAGGGTGTGGTTCTTATCACAAGGACGCTTATGACTATGATTAATATAAAGCTGTACAGTATGTGTTAAAAAAACTTGATAGTGGGATGACTGCATTGGAATATTAGAGGATATGGCATTTGTTGTTGAAAAAAGCAATTTATATCACACAGCTTGATACAGAAAAATCTGCATATTCCTTGAAAACTGTCAGAGGTGTTCAGTTACCAATAGTTGGGACTGTGTTCTCACTGATATGGTGAAATTTCTTAATTAAGTATACCATCTCATAAGAACATTGAAACAAATCAGTCTGCTATTGATTCTTATCTTTGGATGCCTTTCTCCGCAAAATCAGTCTGCATGTCCTTATTTTGCTATGTTCTTGCTTGCGGTGCAGGGTTTTACAGTAGTTCAACGTATGGCTTCCTACCCAGTTTCATATTGATAGCAATGGTCAATAAGCAAATACTTAGTCCAGGTGAAGAAGATCACATCTCAGCGCTAGCGAATTACATAAGCGAGGCAGTTCAATGTTATTCAGTTCAGTTTCATTTTATTTAAATTCACTACATACGATTTATACTAACAATACAAACAAATAACTAAACTTCAGGTATGGAAAATGATGTCACAAAAAAATCAATACAATGATACGGAAAATTAATACAATATACAAATACAAGGAGGTCTAAATAAATTGTATGTAGGGAATTACTTAAAAGGAGGAGCTCTCTCAATAGGTAAACTAATCGAGGAGAGAGCCCCCCCCCCCCCCTATCCTAAGGTATAATCAAATGAATTTGTATGAGTTTAGATAATTGTGCATTTACAGTACCAAAATAGCTTGGATTCAACGGTCGAGCTTGTTCAATAAATGAAATTTTAGTTTTGTTTTGAACATTATTTTTGTTGGAGCATTTCAAAGTTCCAAGGGTAATGTATTCCAAAGTTTAGCACCTTGATATCGAATAGATTTTAGACCATACTGAAGGCATTTTTTCTTAGACATATATAGATCACCTTGACTAGCCTGTCTTGTGGAATACTGATGAACGGATGAACTGCGTAGGAAAAAGTCATGAAAGCAACTAGGTGAAGTTTTATTAACAGAATCAAAAACGAAAGTTAAAAGTCGCAATTCAAAGACCTCAAAGAGTTTAAGAAGCTTCAAATCATTGAAGATTGGAAGAGAAGGAGACATGTGGGGCTGAAATGAGATAGCTCTGACTGTTTTTTTTTTTTTGTAGCTTGAAATTTGGATCAATGCATGATGCATATGTTTGAGGCTACTAGAATGAGAGCAGAAATGACGGAAGCAGCACCACATTCTACGTAGCCAACTTGCAACTTTTATTGTTAAATTTGAATGTTTTTGTTCTTTTGTTAACAGTTGGTAAAAATGGTCTCTAAAAATCTTAGCGTAAAATTTAGTTGCAAATATGGTAAGGAGAGACAATTATCACGTTTTAGCATGAAATTTGAATAATCTATCCAAGCAATAATAATAATAATAATAATAATAATAATAATAATAATAATAATAATAATAATAATAATAATAATAATAATAATAATAATAATAATAATAATAATAATAATGATAATAATAATAATAATGATAATAATAATAATAATGATAATAATAATAATAATAATAATAATAATAATAATAATAATAATAATAATAATAATAATAATAATAATAAGAGGCCAAATTGTGGTTATTTCCTCGATTTCAACTTGAGACAGCCATCCTTTGTTCTTGATACATAAGGCTTGACCTGCTAGTTGTTGTTCTGTAGTTTCAAACACTCCTATTTCATTCCAAATTGCAACCATTCTCTTTCTGTAACCTCTCTTGCTGGGATCACTTTTCAAATAACATTTCATCACTACTTTGTTCATTTCTTTCGTCCAATGGACTCTCCTCCTTCCATCCGCAGTAGCTTGATGACGATCGGGGCAGTCCTGCGTTGCAACTGGACCCCTACCGGGCGCGGCAGCTTCACCAAGGTTTCCACTCCCGTTTACGCCGTTGTTAGGATTTTTTCTTTGAGACATTTCACTCATATAGAGGGTTGTGGTGGTAAGGTGTCACAACCACCGGTGTGTTTATCGAGAACACCATCTCTAGGGGAGTTGCCAACCAAGGCTAAAGAGTCCCCCCTACCCATGAGACAGACTTAACCCCGCCGGACGCCAACCCGGTATTTCAAGGTCTCGGAGTGGGCTGACAGGTGCTACACCTTGCCCAAGGGTGACCTGGAGGTAGTTGTGGCAAAGGGTAACCTCATTATCCCACGTCGAAACTCCACAACCGGGTGCAGTTTAGCGTCGTACCCAGGACAATAAGAGGCCAAATTGTGGAAAGTTCAGGCATAGCTTTACCAAATGGAGCAGAGATTAGATCTTTGGAGCAGAGTGAGGAATATAGATATCTCGGCATTCTTCAAAGTGATGATACCAAGAATAAGGAAATGAAGCAAACGACAAAAAAAGAATACTTCAGAAGGGTGAGAAAGGTCTTAAAGGCAAGTCTTAATGGAAAGAATACAATCGAGTCAATAAATTCATGGGCAGTTGCAACAGTGCGATATAGTGCAGGAATTGTCAGCTGGACAAAGGAAGACTTACGAGAAATGGACAGGAAAACACGAAAGCTGCTGACTGTGTATCGGTGCATGCATCCGCAAGCAGATGTCGATAGATTGTATTGGAAGAGGAAAGAAGGGGGTCGGGGCCTAATTAGTATAGAGGATTGTATCACTATTGAAGAAAATAGTCTTGGATATTATATAAACACGAAACAAGATCAACTACTGAAAGAAGTTTGCAAGGAAAATATCATCAAAGAGAGACAAAGCCCTAAGGAAAAGAAAAGAATGATCATTGAGAATAGAAAAGAAAGGTTTAGGGAAAAACCGTTGCATTCTGCTTACTTCAAAGAGACAAAAGACGTTAAAGATGAAAAAGAAAGTTGGGAGTGGCTGGCCAATGGATACCTAAAAAAGGAAACAGAAGGAATGCTCATGGCAGCCCAAGATCAAGCACTCAGAACAAACTGGGTATCGGTTATGATAGATAAAAGACAAGGATCTGCAATGTGTCGGCTGTGCGGGGAGAGGGATGAAACTATAAGCCACATTCTCTCGGAGTGTAAAAAGCTGGCACAAAATGAGTACAAGAAATGGCGTCATGATAAGGTGGCTGCCGTGATACATTGGCATCTGTGTCACAAGTTTGGATTTTCTTGCGGATCAAAGAACTATGAACACTTTGTAGATAACACAATTGCTGTACTAGAAAATGAAGCAGTTAAACTTCTATGGGATTTCTCCATGCAGACTGAGTCTAAAATCGAACATAACAGGCCAGATATAGTTGTCATTGAGAAAAAGTCAAAAACATGTTATATAATAGACGTGGCATGTCCCTTCGATACCAGAATTGAGAAAAAAGAAATGGAAAAGAAAGATGCTTACGGTGATCTGAAGTACGAGATATTCAAAGTATATAAAGGTGAAGTCAACAAAGTTTTTATCATTCCAATTATCATCGGAGCGTTAGGCTCAGTGACCAAAAGATTCAAAAGTTACCTAGAGCAGCTGAAGTGCGATGTTCACTTGGAAGTAGTGCAAAGAACCTGCCTTCTGGGATCAGCAAGAATACTGAGGAAAGTTTTGGACACAAAGTAGAAGAACAGGAGATAACATCAAGAAAAGATTAGTTGAACAGTAGAAGCCTACCTGCTAAAGCTACGGGAAGTAGCCTGCTGGTAGGACGCAAACCAGTAAATTACAACAACACTGTGAATGAGTACAATAATAATAATAATAATAATAATAATCGATAAGTCAGGAATAAGCATTGCTGGCATAGGTTTGGACGCCTCAAAATCAGGTGAAGTTGGTGGAGTTGCGTTTTTCAGCGCCAAGCGAAACAGAGCAGATCTAATCGTGTCCGCGACCCCTTGTCATGACGCTCAAGTGGTGGGGCCCTACCGGAATTCGAACCCACTCCGCCTGACTGTTCTGGCTGCAATGTCAGAGGATCACACGACGGCGCCACAACACCTTCAAAGCAAGTGAATCCAAGTCATAGAGGGCTTGCGTTTGAGCAATTCGCATCTATTGGTTGCATTTTAAATCTGTATCATTTTCAAAGCTATGAAAAAATGAATCAAAATGCGAGTTGAAAAATTATCTGGATTGAGTTTGCTTGTCTATCACAACATGTTTGCCTTAAAATCAAGCAAACACACACACATTTAAGCTTAATGAATGAACTTGGATTATTTTTGAGTGAAAAAATTGTTAAAATAATCCAAGCATCTAAACCAAAACAAAAAACCTAGCAAAAACCAAAAACGCATCAAATGTCATTTGGATATTGGATTTCACATATTTAGGTTTTATTCCGGTCCCTCCGATAGACTCCCCCGGCCCCTCCGAGTTTCATTCCGGGTGGGCCGCCTCTCCGAGTGCAGCAGGCTACGTGCAAGCTACTCAGAAGCTACTCCGGTAGCAGTTAAATTTAAATTCCTTGTTATTCGTAAAAATCACCCTGCAGTACTTCTGCACAGTGCTATGGAACGTACCTGTGTCAAAGCGTATCAAATCGGCTGCAAATATTGGCTTCTGGATTCTTGTCACGAACAGCGTTCCCAAGATGATGAGTTTGAGTAGTCTTAAAGAGCATGAGATTACTCCGATGAAGGTGTTGTAAAAGAACATGAAGTATGCCGTTATGTGGTATGCTTTTCTAAAAAGGAAAAATGCACACAGTTCAGTATACGGTCAGTTATTTACACAAGAAAGGACAGATAAAAGCCACTGTATGCATCAAATAAAACCAGGTTTTTCTAGCATTCTGTACTGATACCATAGACTGATTACATGTCGTAGTTGCGCTGCTTGATAAACTGATAATCGCTATAACTACGACTCATGATCAAGCTATTCGAAAAATCGGCCAGTTGAGGCTAGTTGAGGCCACCCTCGTAATGATAATTCCGGCTCCGCGGAATACACATAGAACGGGTGTTCATGGTCGGCAAATTATCAAGCTTGTCTTTTGATCTGTGTTGTTGTTCAACCTCGTCCCGAGGGCCTTTTGTCATATTGAGACGGAGACGAAAAGGCCCTGGCATCGGCTGGTCACATGACCATCAAAACACCCTCTCTCAGTGGGTGTCATAAATTATAGAAATTATAATTTATGCAAGATTTTAGGCCACAGCTACACTGCTGCTATACCCGCTATACTATGGCGGGGACAGGCAGCAGCAGACAGCCAAAGTTTCTGTCAGTTTTCCAAAGGTTGTCAATCGCACTATCGAATCATGATCAATGTTTTTGTCTAAAGCCAAAGCAGGTGCTGTGTTTTGAAAGTCTGATCGATGGCTCAGATGCAATTGCAGTTTTGCCAACTGGTTATGGGAAGTCCCTTCTCTCCCAGCTTCTGCCCGATATCCTTCCAACGAAGACGACAAACAATATTGTGTTGGTCGTTACTCCCCTGAATTCGATCATTGAAGATCAACTGATGGTTTGTAAGTTCTCCATATTTTCTCAATGACTACAGGGAAACTTGCCATTTGGCCAGAGATCAAATACATTTCGAATTGAGAGTTACTTGAATTGTTTGTACCAAGGATTATTCTTCGGTCATGCACCTCCGAGTTACACGAAAATAATCAAGATGTTATTTTTAAATTATTTTCATTCAGTCTCAGGGAAGTTTCCTTATCAAAACAAATGTACTAAAATGCCGCAGGAAGTTTGACAACGAATTTTGCCAGCCCAAGGAATTGCAAGGTTCTGTTCTCAACCTCGTCCCAAGGGTCTCTTGTCATATTGGGACGTCTCCGTCCCTATATGACAAAAGGCCCTGGGGACGCGGTTGGATTATTCTTAATTTTGGAAGAAATGAATTTCGAAACTTCGATCACAAACGGAAGTGATTTTGACATTCACAACGACGAACCGGTAAGTCATTGATTTGAATTGTACATAATTTATGTGAAAAGCAACAGCCAATCAGACTGCTTAGGTGACCAGCCGATGCCAGGGCCTTTTCGTCTCCGTCCCAATATCACAAAGGGGACGAGGTTGGTTGTTGTTCTTTCTTTGACATATAACTCCCAAGTGCTCCCGTCTCTTGACGGCAGTCTTTCATGCATTCCTTATGGGCTCGGAACAGGGCCGTAGCTACATTGGGGGTGCTGGGGGTGCGGCACCCCCCCTGGCCATATCTCAGTCGGCAAATCAAGTAAAATTTACACTCAGTCGGCAAATTGAGAAAATTCCTGAAATCTGCACGTTAATTTAGCAAAAACCAGTCGGCAAGTCATTTGAACTGCAATTTACAAATCCTACTTACTTAGAGACATCTTGGCACGATTTAAGGCAACAAAAGCATAGAAATTTTCTGCTCGCTTCGCTCGCATTTCGATACATGCGTCAGTGTATTATCGTAGTACCGCCTAGCTTGCTATGATGTGCAGGCACGCACCTTTATTAGATCCAATGAATCATATGATCCAATGAACCACAACTTCGGCATATCTTTAACTTTAGACGTTTATTCCTCTATTTAACACATAATTTAGATTAAATTAATCACTTTCAAAAAATTTTTGCTCGCTTCGCTCGCACTTCTGTCGAGATTTCTATGTGTTCTTGCTAGCATCATGCCACTGGTCTTCTTTAAAGATTTCTCCACTTCCCCAAGCATCCAGCGTCACAAAAATCTGTGCATCCTTCTTAAACCTTCCTTAACTTTCATCAACATTGTATTCTTTTTACGATAACGTCATATTTCAACAATGTAGTGAAACCATTGAGTATGGGGAAACTCTTTGTGTGTTTGTGCTCTTCTAAAAAATTTTCAGCTTGCTCCGCTCACATTCTTTTCGTATTCCGCGTATTCAGTAAAATGCTCATGGAAGGTAAGAGTGGAGTTAAAAGCCACCCTTCCCTTGCATAAGGATCATTGCTCTTACTAGACTTGATCAGAGTTTTAAAACAAGCCAAATTTCAAATTCTTTTTCTTGTTTCCTTTGGGCACATTCTTGTTTTTCCTAAGAGTTTAGGCAGGTGCAAATGATATTAGTGACGAGTTCCTTGAACTTTGCCTTTCTATCCTTAGGTTCTGAAATGGTTCTGGGCAGCTTGGGATAAAAAATAGCGTCTACAGCATTCTAAAGGATGTGGCCTCCAAAAAATTTTCCGGGGGCAAACCCCCGGACCCCATTGTGCCCCCCCTTCACTCGCAACTTACCCCCTCTAAAGGCAGGAACCTGGCTACGCCATTAGTGAAGAGGAACTTAAGCCCCTTAACAAGGAGTTGTGTGTCATGGAGTGTGTGTGACAAAAAAGCAACTCTCAGAAGCTATGCCCACCAGTCGGCAAACTGAGAGCTTGCACCCCCCTAGCTTGACACTTCTAGCGACGGCCCTGGCTCGGAAACAGGATCATTTTATGGAATCGACTTTGCGTATAGCCTATATCATTTTATGGAATCGACTTTGCGACTATATATACTATATATAGTCGATCCTCTCTCGACCAATCAGATCACAAGTAGAAGGTCCTGCGATCTGATTGGTCGCGCCATTTTTGCGGCGATTTTGGCTGGATTTTCAGTTAGTTTGATAATCAGGCCCAGATGAAGCGCAGTGGCGGCATCCAATTCAATGAACGAAGCGGAAACTGGGACTGAGGTAGTTAGTCTACTGATACCACTTCAATTGAAGTGCGCTTTAAGACGACTGAAAATTCAAGGGATTCTTTAACCCTGTCAGACCTAGGATATTAGATGCTCCAGGAAGACTGGGAGGCTGAGTCAGCTGCATATTTTCCTTCTGTTCTGGACAACGTAGAGCCATGAAACTTGGCATGTGTATAAGGTGAGCCCGAAAGTAAAATCCACTTTTAGATACATCACGTGACCTGCCAATGACTTAAAATGTTGCATTTTCAAAGTCATTAGGGTTCAATACCAAAAACTTTCAATCGTTGATTGTGAGAAAACGGAAATCAGTACAGACATCAATTGTCATGTTTTTAGTGTATCCTATGCCCAAATAGCATTTGCTCTGTCAAGAAAAATCAGTAAACAGTGATGATGTCATCAAACAGGAATGCAACAAATGTGCGCATGTTTAGTGCAAAAATCTGAAAAACCATAAATTCAAATTACAAAATAACTAGTTGGTTGAGCAAAGCATCAAATGTAGGATACATTCCTCCCTCTCATCACATTATCATATTAGCAGTAGATTATATTAGGATTTATTCGAAAATTTACACAGACATCTCTCGAAAAGCCATCGCGTTTACCCCTTAGAATGAATTCAATCTTTTGCAAACAATTAATTCTTGATTTTAAGAAAAATAAAAACTAAATGCTAGAAGGTTTCACGTTGTAAGTGCACTTAGTTATAATCTGCAGAAGGCTGATTCAGCCCCCTTAGGCTTGATAGGGTTAAGAGGGCCTCTTGAAATAGGTTGAAAAGCAGCCTCATACCAAACACAGAGAGATCCATATCAAACTCCCTAATCGTCTTTGTCCTTTAAGAAATGATCTGTCAATGCTCTATCTAACTGTTTCCTCTTCCTAGGACTGAGAAAGGCTCGTGTTCCTTGCCTGTTGCGGGTGCGCCAAGGTAGACAAGGTATACTGTTTACCGGTCACGATGATAAATCACATACTGAACCTATCTTGAAGATGTATGATTTGATCTTTAGCTAAGATCCTCAGCAAGATGCTAGTATCTTTGCATTTTCTTTTATTAAAACTATTCATGAAACTGTAAGCGAGCTTCTTAAAATTTTCGATTTCGAAACAGTGAAAACGGTCAAAGTACGTTGATAAAATTTTCTAGATACTCAACATGAATGTAGAAGGCGAGAATTCTTTCGCAGTGATTTACAGATTTAGAAATTGATCAAAACTCCAAGCCTGTTCGACATCATGACGTTGCTTTAATAATGTTTGTCGTTTAGCCCCTAGGAAAGCAGTGTCTGCATAAAAGTATGAATTTAATGAAATCTCAGAAAGAAATACATGTCTTTGTATCATCAAAAGCATTTTTACATTTCTTTCAACATTGAATTCGTGGATTGGATTATCATAACTGATCAGTTTCTAAGGCCCCGTTCACACTACTCCGTTTTTGTTAGCATCCGCTTTTGTTGCATCGAAGCTACCGTTCACATTACTCCGTTTTTGTGCGTTCACACTGATCTGCCCGATAACAAAAACGTAGCGAAAAACATCCGTTTTTGTGCGTTCACATTGCTCCGTTTTTGTGAAGCTAATTGTTGGATATTGGAGCGTTTTCAAAAACCTCCAATGCCTGCCAAAAGTCCTTGGAACACGTAGGCCGTTTCTTCATAATCCGCACTTCTAACCATAATTATCAGGTTCAAATACCCCCTCGCCCCCGATACAATGTTGATTTCGAAGGTTATTGTCCTACCATTCCAGCAGAGTCGCGCATCGTCCTGACATCCCGATTTTCTGACCACAAAACAACATTGTTCTAAGGGGGAGAGGGGGAAATCGCAAAACAAGGCAAAATTAGCAGAGGTGTTCCAAGACTTTTGGCAGGCATTGTCTGAATTTTATTTCGATAACCGTGCTGTACAGGAATAGAAACTTCACGCATCCTAAGGTTTTCGATGGTCCTGACTTCATTTGTGACCACCAAAAAGCCGTATTTTTTGCTGATGACGTCATAATTGGCAATCAAATCTACTTTAAAGCAGTGCCGCAGAACGGACTTTGGAGTCAAGGAAGCACAACGAAAAACGGCAGAAACTGGTCACAGAGCTATCAAATAAACGTTTTTCAGGCAACTTTTACAGTATTACATGCCGTTTGTTAAAGAATCTTATGCCCAGGAAGCATGAATACTTTTATATAGTGACAAAAGTTCACAGGCCATGCCGGCCGTGCCTGGCCCCTTCTGTACTGACTGCTCCGCAGAGGACTGAGTGCTCCCATTTCGCAAAGGAATCACAGTTTACAATCACACTTTACGAAAAGTAATTCCCATTTTCTCCATAATTCACGACGTAACATAAAATATTATGTGCCCAGTCGCTGTACATCATCGATAGTTTCCGAATTAACCAAAACTTATGCTGGTTCTTTCGTGATCGAGGGAGGATCGTCGGCAATGTCCACACTTTACGATAAATGCAGAATGAAATTGGATATGGTCTAAATTCATATTTTGAAAAAAGCGTTAACTGTAGGCTTTCTCAATTTTCTCCATATTACTTTGTCCAATCAACTCGAAAGTGCAAGAATTGGTACACCCCAGTCATGGTACACCTCTCACATAAGTTAGGGCCACTTTGCCAAACGTTGTGGGATGTTTGGACGATTTCAAAAACGTTAACTGTGCCTGTAACCTGTCGATTTCCAACATTTTTGAGCCGAGCACTTCGTAAATTCTATAGTTATTGTTTTGACTTGGTAACGTTGCGTCTCCTATTGTCTACTTGCAGTGCTTAAATTGAAAGGCATTGGAAATGATTAGCTGAGCATGTAAATTGCCTTTTGTTGACAACGTTACGTGGAAATTTTAAACAAAGATCGTAAGAATAATGACCTCGTAGATATTCCTCACGATCAAATTATCTTGTAACTGGTAACTGCTCCGAAATGGAGAATTAGGTTGTTGTTATTGTTATTGTTATTAACGCCGAAGGAACACACCGAAGGCTCGTCTCACCATGTTTAACAGGGTCACGTTTAGATTATCATGATCTGTGTCTGTCCCAGTGTCTGTCAACAATTTTGAATGATTGCATTGCGAAAAATGTCACTAACAATAACTGTACTAACTGTTCTTAACTGTACTAGAATATTTCATCATGTTTATAACCAATAGTGCAGGAAGAGAGGTCCGTCAAAGTGACTTAGGATCAACAAAGGGCAGCAAGATAAGTTGTAGCCTCGTTTTCATGTTTGACAAATCCACCCATTATAAGGCCATGAAAAGATGTAACGTTGGGGTTTTCTTTAGGAGATAGATACATAAACTAGTAATCTATCATTCATATCCTATTCAAGTGTAGCAAGCTGGATAGATTGATTATTTGAAGGATTCTAAGCGAAGCATCAGACTAACATCAATGAAAATACGGAAAATTGTCAATTATGACGTCACAAATGTGGAATATGAAATTTTAGTTATGACCAATGAAATCAGCACCATCAAAAACCCTTGGATGCATCACATTGTCTTTTTCTAAATCACCGTTCTCAAAATAAAATTCAGACAATGCCTGCCAAAAGTCCTTGGAACACGTAGGCCGTTTCTTCATAATCCGCACTTCTAACCATAATTATCAGGTTCAAATACCCCCTCGCCCCCGATACAATGTTGATTTCGAAGGTTATTGTCCTACCATTCCAGCAGAGTCGCGCATCGTCCTGACATCCCGATTTTCTGACCACAAAACAACATTGTTCTAAGGGGGAGAGGGGGAAATCGCAAAACAAGGCAAAATTAGCAGAGGTGTTCCAAGACTTTTGGCAGGCATTGTCCGTCTTTGTGCGTTCACATTAATCAAATGGGTTTTCAAAAACCTCCGTTTTTGTGGATATCCACTTTTGACAGCAATTTCGAAAACCTCCGTTTTTGTGGCGTTTTTGTGCGGATCAGTGCGAACACTTTCACAAAAACAGAGGTTTTTTCTCTCCGTTTTTGTACAAAAACGGAGTAATGTGAACAGGGCCTAAATCCCCCAATCACCACGAAAACGTAGGAACTTTAACAACCGTTTTGCTCGTTTTCAGTGTTTTCGGAATCGAAAATTCGAAGAAACTCGCTTGTAGCTCCATAAATAGAGGAATGTAAAACATACACAAATGCTAGTATCTAATTAAGGATCTTTGCTAAAGAATAACTCATAAATCAGTACTGATGGTCCTATCAATTTTCACAAGTGGGAACTTTTCTCTGGCTCACCCGGTAGTTTTCAGGCAACTATTAATTTAGACGCTCTGCTCTATACAAATCAGCAAATACTTGTCAGATGTACTTAAACTTGGTCTCCTCCGATCACAAATATAAAAAGTGGGAAAACTTGACGAATTACTCCTTCACAGTAGCCACTCAAATGGTATGCATGCTTTATGGGACAACCTGCATTTAAAAAAGTGAAACAAGAAAACTGCCGCATGTAATGGGTTGTCTCAACTTCGCTCAGAAAGTTTCAACGCATGCAATAAAGATACTGCTAATGACACTGCTCTTTCTTTTGAAGTCTCTCGTTATTTATGTCATCGAGGATATTCAATTGGGCTTTTGCAAGCAGCATGAATTGAGGGTGCCAACTCTTTGTTGGTCGTCATTCTTGTAATACATCACATGGTACCCTGGGTACTTTTTTGGGGCTCGGGTACCCAGGGTGATGAAATGGCGACAACAAAAAATTCACAAAGATACCTATTATCAATGGCAAGTTGATCTCCTTTATCTTGTAAGAATATGAATCTTGCAGCCAGGTATTGTCCAAGATAAGCAACAAATAGATAGAAAATATTTGGCCTGAAAGGAAGGAATCAAAAGTTGATAAAGGGTTCTTGGTATCAATTTACAGTGAATCTCCAATCATCAAAGATAACGAGTAATTGTTTTCACTCAATTCTGTGTATTTCTAAGAAGTCATAAAAGTTATCAATTCAGCTCGAAAGCTCAACCTGGATGGGAATACAGGGTTTTCAATGAAATCTGAAACAAAAATGCAACTTGTTTTCCATCAACGAAGAGATCAAGATCGGTTAACCCTAATCCACATGGGGGGTGTCTTCAGCCCCCTCAAGGTTTTTCTTGCCGTATTTTTCAAAGACATCAACTATGTCACTCAAACCTACCTGACTTTTACTAATTATCAATTTGCCAAATTTTGACCAAGAAATATTCAAACAATAGAACTCACAGGTCACGTGACATGCCCATATTTGGAAGCAGGTAGCAAATAAATCATTGTTTTTGATGATTTCAATGGAAATGTTTTATCATATTATGAAGTATTATACACCAAATGAATCAGTAAACGAAGAGCTTTAATTTGATACCAGAATTTCTGGAATTTGATGACGTCAGCAATTTTTTGATGATGACGTCATAATGGCCGCCATTTTGGGCTAATTAGCAAATTTTTGAATTTTTTCGAAATTTTTCAATTGAGGAGACTCCAATGATACGTTTTTAATGGGGTATCACCACTTTGCAGCTTCTTTTTGTCTATTTTTACCGAGAACAAATTAATTGCACAAATGACGTTATGCAAATTGGCTAATTTCTGCCATAATATCTCCCTAAAATCATTAATTTCTATGAAATTATATTCTCACATCAAATTTGTGGCTAAAGTAGACCAAAAACTGCAAAATGTTCATGCCAAACCTTCTTTAAATTCAAATTTAACTTGGAAGCCTGATTTTCACTGATTTTGAGCTTCATGACGTCACTGTGACGTCATAAGTTGTGGCAGCCACACCCAAAATTTGCTACAAGCTAGAAATGACTTGATCTATAACTGTGCCAAGTTGTATTGAATTCTGACGAGTCTAAGGCAGTTTTCAGGGGGGGGGGGTGGAAAGAGCCCCCCCCCATAAATGGTAGCTCGAAAAAAGCCCACATGGATTAGGGTTAAGAAAGGAGGGAGCAGGGGAGAGACATTGGACAGTCTAATGATGACTTCGAATTGATGAATGGAGGGACGAATCTGGGGTCTGAAGCTCTTATTTCTTTACTTGGACTAATTAAAATGCTTAGATCAGCCGAGATGTATAAGGAAAACATTCAAGCCCCCGAATAATTTCATCTTTTTGGCCTGAATCTGGTGACCTGTATAAATATATTATTATTACTATCATTGCAACATACTGATAGTTAAGATGTAAAAGAAATTGCATTAGCTTTAGCGGAGTAGTAGGAATTTATGAGACTAGGATCATGAAACGTCTCCATACATTCTCTGTATACTTAATAAACTAACAATTTGCTAACTAAAAGGTGCATCAAAAAATACTTCTCTATTTGAGCAGTTGTTGGAGCAACAGTGCATGTTCGTTACTGAAAATTCCAGCAAGAATCTAGTAATAAATCATGAAACCCATCTAAGTATCTAGCTGTACCATTAACAAAAATGATCTGCTTCTTAACATAAGGCAACACTGGTTCACTCATAGCACATTGACGCATTTGCTGAAAAACTATGAAACTGAGGAGCGTTTGCACCTCTCCACGCCTACAAGTATATGTTTTGCATGTTTGTTGCTTGGCACAAAACTGCAAATCTTGGTTGAAGTGGAAATAGCCGCAAAAGATTGCCGTTAAAATCGCCCACCACGAACTGCTGGTGGCTCTTTTATCACTGTGCAAATAAGGAAACGTTTTTGGGACGCCTGGTTGAAGTCAAATAAACAACAAACCCAGCAATCTCTAAGAGCTGGAGAGAAATCTTTGGATGAGTGATGATGAATTGGATTATCAAAGCAACGGCTGATGCCAGGAGAAGATTTACCAAATATCCTGAAAAAGAGTAATGTCAATCAGAGATAAATTCATCTAAAATGTTTATACATTCTCTTACATATTTATACCGGGTGAGTCAGAAAAAACGTGGGGCGTGTTAATTTTTTCATTGTTAAGTATAACTTCAAAATGTTTGTGTATCCTTGCATGTTATCTTGATTCGTCTTTACAGAAGTTTGGGCGTTATAATCACACACATTTTCCACAAGAAAGCAAGACATTGTGCAATGCAGAAAGTTTATAAATCATCAGATTTTGAGCTCATAGTTTTCTTATTGCATTCCTCAAAGTTTATTCATTGGGTGGAGTCCTCCCTTGTCACAATAAACATTCCACAGCCACTTTTACGAAACTATGCTTAGATTCATGTATAACTGTTTATGGTGGCATGGGAAATCCCCTGCCAGTAAGTAAATGAAAAAATATTTGAGGACCAAATCTGATGATTTCAATAAACATTACTTGAAAAGTTTCTGATGAAATGTAAGTTTCTTAAGTAACATTCTTCCAGCACTTGCTCTTCATTGTTCAGTGATAAGAGTTTTTAGGAAGACTTTCATATAGAAATATGTATTACACAGATTTTTCTAAAATGAGCCTGATAAGCAGAGAAGATACTGTAAAATGGCAAAAAATGTAAAACAGGTCCAACTTGATGAATGCCTACACAACACATAGCAACTTGCTGTGAACTATTTTTCCCACCTGTTCATACAGTATCAACTATTTGGATGAAAAAAGATATGGAACATAAAATTCCTTGTAAAACTCTGCAAAAACATCTTTCAATTTGCACCAGAAATCTTCCTTGAAAGCGAGTTTCTGTAAAAAAAGTTCCATGTGCTGTCCATACAAAAAAATAGCCTTGGCTTATTTCAGTTGCAGCCATTTGAATCTGACATTGTGTATGGTATTTATGGTTCTCATTTAATACCAACTGGTCATCTATTCTCTTCAGATATGGAAGGTGCACTTGTGTGTCAACAGGGGTGGTATGCCTTATGGAAAAGGGGCATTTCACCTCCAGACAAAATTTTCCACAACAACTGCATGACACTATTCGGTCAGGGCTACCACCAACAAATGACATTTCTCTGCAAAGGCATAGCCCGCATTCACTGATTTTCACATTCTTGTGTGATCTTCTGTACATTTCTTCAAAAGAATGGACTGCCTCCTCCTCCATAGCACTTCCATACCTCAATGCAGGTATGTCTCCTTTGATTCCTGATTTACTTTCAACCCGTTTAAAGATAGGAATCAGGTCTTCTGTCAGAATTTTCCCCCTTTTTAGTGTTTGAAACCTAGTTTTAATGTCATGTGCTTTAGAGGCTGTGATAACATGCTTCCTGAAAGAAAACCACAAGGGATTCTCACTTTGACCTCTTGTTCCTGATTCCACTGCAATTATGTCATCTCTTGACAGATGTCCAAAGTATTTCAGGATATCATCCTGTGTTTCAAAATTTGCCAACTGATCATCAAGTGGCCTCACAGATGTACCTGGTGGTGCACCATTTGCTGGATGTGCCTGGGTCTTTGCCAATGCAGTGAAGAGAATGCAATCACCATCTTCGCACACAGACTTTAATGCAGTTACAATGTCATTGAGAGTCAGTTTGTAATCACTTTGGCTGATGAGATTGAAGCTTTTCTTTAGTGAAGAGTTTAGTGAAGCCTTTCGTTTCCCTTTCTTCCCAAACTCGCTTCTTCCTATATCCATGTCTTTGATCTTAGTAGGTTGTATTGCTTTATTGTTGGACAACCACTCGCATGGCTTTGATGTGCATGAAGGATTGTTTAGGCCTAATCTACTTGCAGCTTCTATTCGAAACAATGTTGCTGCCACATGATTGCAGGTCTGAGACATACCTGCCATGCATGAGCAATGGGTACTTATTACCTTCCCACTTTCTTTGGCCAAGCATATCCATAATTTGTGAGGTGCATCGCTTATTCTTTGTGATGGTCTGCATGTTCCTTTAAGAAAGCAATATTTGCTGCTTCCATCGATATTATGAAAACTGAGAGGAGATAGCCAGCCTTGACAATAATAGCTATATCCTTTGGACGTCTTGTAGTCACTTAGGTCACTGTTGTCGAACTCATTTGGATGGAAAGCAAGAAAACAAAATATCTCTGGATAAAGAGTTACAGGCCAGAATTTAACTCCATATGTTTCATTGAGCCATCCTTCCACGACAGCTGACGGATCTGGGAGCGATATATCGCCGACGATTAGCTTGGACTGGTACTCCGTTGCAATGTCAGCTTGTACCTCTTCCGCCGTCCTCAAGATCGGCAAGTTATTCTCGATGGCAACAAAAGCTCTTGCTACAAGTTCATCTTTAGCTCCTGTAACTTTCAGACCACGAAGTCGCAAAAAACTCTTCAGTTCATCAACTTTCATCCCGCGAATCCTGCCGAGATCCATGACTAGGCCCACTCGAGTTCTTTCGCTTATAACACAGTAATTTTTGTGGCCTACCAGAGCTAATTACTTACATGAGCTTTTAAAAAGCTGTTCGTTAGTTAGTAGACCACAAATCGATTCAATAAGCAGCAAAATTATCAGCAAACAATCTTGTTTTCGATGACTGAAGTCGAAGTCAGCATAGAAACTCTTTGTTTACAACAACACGCGGAGAATGTTTTCACCCCAAATCTCGACCCAGTCTCCTAAATCAAAATGAGGCCGCGTTAATTGAAGTGGTGTATCTTTCCCGTATACATTTTGTATTGGATACCATTTATCATCCATCGCCTCTACAGTCGCACAAGACAATCCTAAAAAAATTTGTCCCAAAAACGATTGTTTTATTATGACCGCGCAGTTTTTAAAATATGCGTACAGTCGCACGCTTGTTCTCTAATATATGCGTAAAACTTGCCATTGTTTTGCAAAGAATCGGCTACCAAATATAGACAGCATTCAAACCAGATGAAACAGAACGAGGCAAATCAAATAGGGACCCTACATACACGATCAGGGATGGTGAAATGAACGAGAACCGCATAACCAGTCTCTGGGAATTGAAATAATGAATACGAAAAGTTTCAATGATTTAGGACTAAACGAAGAAAGTCAGAAAATTTTTGGATATTATTGTCTGAATTTTCCTTCGAAATTAAAAAGATTAGAACTTGGAAAGTTGACCGTCTTCCGTGCGTCTGTGGCGACTGTCTGGATCCGCCCCTGATTTGCAATAGTTTGACTTTGATATACACCATAAGGCTGGAAAGGAAAATTTAAACGCTGATGCGCTTTCTAGACTCTTGCCCCCGGTAAGCCTCTCTGAAAATTGGCAGGTGAGCCCAGATCAACAAACAGACCCTAAGTCATTCTTGCTAAGATTCACTTCAAAACACAACTTACAGGAAGAACAGATGCTGGATGTTCAGCTTGTTATTGATTTAAAAAAGAATCAGATGCCAAAGCCACCCCTTTTTGCTTGGCAAAGTAACCCAAACTTGGGAGCATGTTGGAAATGCTGGGAAGAGCTTCACTTGTCTGACGACCTACTTGTGAGAATTTTCTCTGATAAGTCAAGCTCCCCGAAGTCTCCACTCTAGGCCATCTGGAGGTCATATTGGAATGCATCGTACCTTTGTAAGGGTAAGAGGGCGGTTTTTCTAGCCTAAAAGGAAGGAAACTCTGCGATCATACATAAATTTATGCAAAGAGTGCGTGCGGAGTAAGACATCACCGACTCAAGGAAAGGCTCCCCTTCAACCTATTGTTGTCAGTGAACCCTTTACTTTCTGGGCCATGGATTATATGGGGCCTCTCCCTAAAACCTCTAGAGGATATAAGCATTTACTTGTGATTGGAGACCATTTCACAAAATGGTGTGAAGCATTTCCTACTAAGGATCAGAAGGCCCAAACGGTTGCTCATATTTTGGTGTCAAAATTGCTTTCTCGATTTGGCCCCTCTGAGGCTCTTCATTCTGATCAAGGTACCAATTTTGAGAGTAATCTACTTAAAGACATATGTAGCCTCATGGGTATTCAGAAGACAAGGACCACTGCATATCATCCCCAGGGAGATGGCCAAGTTGAGAGGCAAAACAGGACTCTTCAGGAAATCCTCTCAACGTTCGTAGCGGAACACCCTAATGATTGGGATCTCTTTGTAGACCAGGCAGTTTATGCATATAATACAAGCTGCCATGAATCAACTGGAGTATCACCTTATGAACTCCTTTTCGGTAGGGTAGCACGTATGCCTATTGAAGTAGATCTTGGTGTGCCTCTTCGGAATCCTAGAAGTCAGTCAGAGTATGTTCAGGCAGTTAGGAAGTCTATTCTTGATTCACATTCCATAGCCAACGATAATCAGTTAACGGCAAAGACGAGGCAGGAACGTGCATATGACCAAGGAAAGAGGCCATGGACCCCATTGGAGCCGGGAAGTATGGTGTGGCTTCGGAGGCCTAAAAAATGGAAATTTGGGAACAAGTGGGTGGGCCCGTATACAGTTCTCTCTAAGATTGGTGTCAATTATAAGATCAAATCTGATAATGGGAAGGACATGGTGGTTCACCATAATCAGCTAAAATTTCCATGCTCGAAGACCAACCAGAGGATCACCAAGAGCAGGAGGAACATAGGCCACCCTTGAGAAACATAAGACCTCAAAATCTTCGGCAAGTTGTCAACCCCCCCCCCCATTAGATATGGTGACTATTTGGTGCACTAGAAAATTCCTTGGTGGGATTTAAAATTAAGGGAGGGGAAGATGTAGTGTGCATGGGTCCTAGGGATAACACGTCAGTACTTCAGTTACATACGGTGATTCTCCATACGTATTGATTGATATTAAACAGACGTAGCACAAATATAGTAACTTGTTTACAACGAAATGATTTAGTCATGAATTGGAACATGAACGCTTAAGACGTGTGTTGTCTGTGCTCCTGACTCTGCCTCCAACCGCTACACATGAAATCAAAGGTGGTGACCAAGGATCGAATCCCCTGGATATAGTTTGACTCACTTCGTTGTGCAATTTCTAAGGAGATGATAGACTTGAACAGTTCTTGAAAGAATTGACAGAGAGGGGTAGTTTCATTCGCAACAGACTTTAAGTTGAAGCAATGTTTTGGTAAAACTTTGTTTCACCAGCATTACTTTGACTTCAACTCGCTCCATTATCGGATACCAACATCTCTGTTCGTCATACCAGACATCACTAATTGATATGCTTTCCATGAAGCAAATCTGAACCTCCATCCCTCCTGGAGGCTCAAACGTTTGAAAAAGTCTGGTACCAAGGGTAATATTTTCCTAAATTTGCCTTTAACCTCGAGAATGTGTGAGCTCAAATTTTCTTGTGGGGCCCCAAAAGGTTTGAAAAAAGGCGTTGGCCGTGTTTTCCGAGAGTTTGAAGGACACGGTCAGCAAAATACCCCTGACAGCTTTGCCCCAGACTACCTCATTGTTATCAGCCATTCAAATGTCTGATGAAAGTGAAGTGAAATAATAGCAGCAATATTGATTATTTATCAATCAAGGCGTCACTACGGAAAGTCCTGTCAATAACACCGCCGCGACGAAGAGTAAAATGCTGCGACGGCGAAGAGTAAAGTCCCTCGACGAAGAGTAAAGCGCCGCGACGAAGAGTAAAGCGGCTCCACGAAGAGTCCTATCATTCAAAGCGCCACAACGAAGAGTCATGGAACACAGCGCCGCTACGAAAAGGCGTTGCTCCGCCCCCTCGACAAAGTCATTTCATTTGACATTATTTACACACGAACAAATACCTTCAGCAATTAATAAAAAAGAAAACTTACTAACAATCTTAGATCTAAAAAATTTGAAATTCCTAAAAAGCCTAAAATCCTAATTTCCTAATCTGCTGTTGTTCCAGGGAGTCGTGTTTAAAATGAGTCTAGCCCTTTAAATGCGTTTTAGTCGTTGTTTAAAACGATTTAAAGTCGGTAGCTCACGAATCGTCGAAGGTGTATCATTCCAGACTTTCAGAGATGTATAGTGAAAAATCGTTTTGAAAAACTCTGTCTTGCATCTGGGGATTTGAAGATCTTGGGAATTTCTCGTATTGAACGAAGAAAAACATGATCTGGGTAAGAATTTATCAAACAAGTTTTCAGAACATAATCTGTTTATGATCTTGTAGGTCATCACGTTCCTGTCATAACGGATAATATTTTCTACATTTAGCCAGGAACTAGACCAAAGATCGTTAATTTTTGCATTCTCTATTATTGACCATGCTCGGAATTGAAGACGTTGAAGAGCAGCTAATTTTGTTTTACACAAGCTACCCCAAATAATGTCGTCATAAAGCAGATGACTCTCGACAAGAGCATAATACACACTGCAAAGCTGGGATTGCGGTAAAATATTTTTCAGCCGTTTTAGGGCTGAAAGACCAGCACTCATTTTGCCCTTTACACGCCTGAAATGCTCATCCCAGGTTAGATTTTCGTCAATAATGATGCCTAGGGACTTCGCTTGACTAACTTTTTTATATCCGAACCATCCAGCGTTAGAATCTCTGGAAGGTCAAGACTCTTAGTCTTGAGTGGATGTCCTATTACCATGAATTCAGTTTTTTTGGGATTAGGACTTAGTTTATTCACTCTCATCCACTTTGAGATATTGAGCAGCTCACGGTGTGCATGGTCGACTAATTTTACTGGATTACTAGAAGCAATTGTCAAGCTAGTATCATCAGCATAAATCCTAGCTCGAGAGGATTGCAAGCACTCTTCAAGGTCATTCAAATAAATGATGAAAAGAAGAGGACCTAGGCATGACCCTTGTGGTATGCCACAGGTAATCTTTCTAGCTTTTGAATGCAAACCATTTAGAGAGCAAAATTGCTTTCTGTTTGTTAGGTAGCATTCAAACCAATCCCCAGACTTGCCTCTCACCCCATACGCGCGCAATTTTTCATTAATACACTATGGTTGACCGTGTCGAAAGCTTTCTTTAGGTCAAGAAATACTGTAAAGTTGACTTAGCTGTGATCTATGCTCTCATACCAATAGTCAGTGCTTCCCATCAGCGAGGTTACTGTGGAGTAATGCTTGCGAAAAGCTGCTTGATTGCTCGTTAATCGTTTGTTTGTTTTGAGAAATTCAAACACTTGGCTGTGTAAGCCGCTCTAACATCCTCGAGAACACAGAAATTACAGATATGGGCCGGTAATTGTTTGTATCACTTTTTGGGCCCGACTTGTAAATAGGGGTGATCCTCGCTAGTTTCCAAATATGGAAAGATGCTATTCATAAGTGATGCGTTATAAATCAGCATGAGAGGATAAGCGATGGAAATGACCACTTCTTTTACCAACGTTATCGTTACTTTATCGGGACCGGATGCTTTTCCTTTCTCTAGCCGATTTATTGCATTCAAGACATATTCCTCATCTACCGTTTGAAAAGCATATCTCTGTTTTCTGGGATGATATGCTTCAGGCAGTCATCATCAGGGTTGGACCTAACCTGTTTTGCAAGATCAGGTCCAACTGAAACAAAGTGACGGTTAAGAGCCTCAAGCATATCACATTCTTTGGTCAAAGTTTTGCCTTAACTCTCAATGATGGAGGGGTTTGTGGATTTAACATCTTTTTCCAAGACCCGATTTATTGTCTTCCACATTTTTTTCGGGTCCCCCCCATTACTTTCATTGGTTAAATTTTTATAGTGATCCTGTATAGTGTTTCTAATTTCTTTTGTTACTCTATTACGTTGCTTGGTATAGAACCCACATTTCAGGATTCTTGGTTGCTATTTTCTTCAGCCTATCCCGGGTTACCATCAATTTCCTAATACTCGGGGTAAGCCAGGGTGCAAACTCGGACCAAACTCTTCTCCTTTTTATTGGAGCGTGAACATTCAAGATTGACTCAAAGATTTCCTGAAATGTGTTCGCCATACCAGATGGATCACTGGAAAGAGGGTCAAGTATGGTTTTCCAATCTATTTGTTGTAGGTCATGAAGAAAGAGGGCCTTGTCATATTGTTTCATATTTCTTGATTCAACTAACTTTGGCTTTGCGTGTTCTTTTTTCAATCGCCAGGCGTTAACTTTCCTTATTCCATACACCAAATAATGGTCCACCATCCCTGTTTCTAAGACATCTGCCTTTAGAATGAATTTTGGGTTCGATGTAGAGAAATGGTCGATGAGTGATTTACTTATTCTCTTATCACCCTGCTCAGTTGTTGTTACGGCAACTCTTGTATAGCTCTTTATCAGTTGTTCCAATTGATATTCATAATAGACTAGCTTAAGTTTTTTGGTGTTAGCGTTTTTGTGATCCGTGATCCATTATATCGCAGTTGGTGTCCCCTACTAAGATTATTTCCTTTTCTTCCTTATCCAGTTTCCCAAGAATTTCTCTCAGATTTTCAAATGCAACATGCAGCATGCAGCTCGCAATCTTGGGCATTTTTATCTAAACGCGTCTCACTACTAGGCCCACTGCAAAAAGTGCCGGAATTTCCCCATAGTGTATAAGAAGAAATTATTTGGAACTCGAGATATTTTTGGAAACTATGGAACACTAAGGTTAAAAGCACATTTCCTTTTCTCCATTTGGAAACTATTGGGAAACTGTTCTTTTACCCTAAATTTCCAACTCGAAAATCATGGAGAAATTTAGGTATTTTCTGCTGTGGCCAATAATGTCAATGTCATTGTCGTGCAGAATGATATCCAGTTCATTTTAATATTTCCTAAGGAATACAATATTTAGGAAAGCTATTTTAATACCGGGTGACCAAAAAAAAACTTCACGAGCTAGATCATAACTAGCTCGCTGAATTCAAAGGCTATTACCAAATTTTTTCCATCACAGTTTAGTTGAAAGGAGTAGCTATCTTTTGAGGTGCTGCATGGTCATTTTAAGTAATGATTACTATCCGAAAAACCAGATTCAAGGAAAATTTTGAATCCAGGATTCCTCCTTTTTAGTGAAATAATCGCCATCATATTCCAGTCAACATTTTGTGAAAACTCGAGATAGCGATGGATTAAACGTTGTCTGGGGAAATTTTTTGTTTCCAAAATGATTGATATCTGTTCCTCATTCAAATTTCATGCTTTAGAGTAAATTTAGAATTAAGCTTTTTTCACACTTTCCAAAAAACTCAATGGAAAGCGATGGAATGGTCCGAGAAATGAATGAATTTCCATGTTTTTATAACTGTTTTTTCGGACAGAAAGCATACCTTAAATTGACCAAGCAACATCCCAAAAAAAGCGGAGCCTTTCAGCTACGTGCTGATACCTTGTTTGTCTTCATAACGTTTTCTTTCAAGAAAATATTTGCGATCTAGCTCGTGAAGTTTTTTTTTGAGTCACCCGGTACCATTTCTCTCCCTAGAACCAAGCACCTTCCTTTTGTGAGTATGACTATTAGAGCTAAGACTCCGTTAACAATATTTACTGAATCTAATTAAGTTACCTGCAAATTTTCGTACTCCCCCTGAATTTAAATGCAGTCCGTCTTGTTTCAATGTACTGAATAAGATGTTATTGTTATCGATGATATCAAATCCATGTAAGGGTAACTCTTCCGCTAATAGAGTTACAATGCAATTGTGTAACCTTTGCATTCAATTCATGCGAGTCCTTTCTTCGAAAGACAGCAGAGTAGGCAATTTTCGATTGAGGATTATTTTGTTGGATTTCATTTAGGGTGTCCAACACATCTTTGCTTAAATCTTGTGTGGTCTGCTCGGAGACATTATTTGTTGCTGCATGCACTATTATCACATTACTATCAGTTTTGCCAGTTTTCCGTACAGCTTCCTTTATTTTCATTCCGGGTTGGAATTTCTTCTCAACGACATGGTGATCGTTCGACATTTGTTCAGTGCTTAGCTCTCTCAGTTGTGAATCGCCTACAATGAGGATTTTCATTTGTTTGTTTTCTTCACACTTCCCTGTTTGTTCCATCGTAGTTTTGGTGTTGTTTTCCGATTCTGGGGCGATGTTCTTGTCAGAATTTGCATTGTTTTTGTTCTTTTTGTTCTTTTTCTTTTGTTGTGTAGAATCTTCAGGAACAATACTAATGTCTTCAGCACCACTGTTGTTAGCTGACGCAGGCCCCGTTTACACGATACCGTTTTCATTTCATATCGGATTGGGTAAGGCAATCCGATATGATAATTTCTCCTGTCTACACGATGCCGTTTTCATTCCATAGCGGATTGGGGTTCTGTTTACACGATACCGTATCGCCTTGCACTGTAATGGTTTCACCGTATTCGGAAATGGTTCCATTGCGCATTCTGCGCAGCTCCCCTAATGAATTCGAGGCTAGTAGAATTGATAATGAGGTTCCGTACTGAGTTGATATCGGATTCGACCGTTTACACGATATCGGATTGGTTTCATGCCACTTTCAGAGCGTTTTCATTTGAAAACGCGAAAACGGTATAAAGCATATCGGATTGGTGCGTTCTCGTGTAAACAGGAGGCCAATCCGATATGAAATGAAAACGGTATCGTGTAAACAGAAGGCCAATCCGATATGAAACCAATCCGATATGAAATGAAAACGGTATCGTGTAAACGGGGCCGCAGTTGCAGAAGTCTTGTTACTTTGCTGTGTGTTATTTATCATGGGACCCTTCTTTTCTTTGTCTGATCTACTTTGAGCTTCTGTATTCATTGCTGGTCCCGTGGGAATCTTTGCATCAATAGGGCTAGGCTTATTAAGCTCTTTTCCTTCCAATAACTTTTTGATAATTTCTTGCTTTTGGTCCAATTGCCGTTCAAGAGATAAAATCCTGTCCTGAAGGCTTTTTATGAAATTAGTTTCGTAATCGATTCTCGGGTTATTCGCATTCTTTTCGGGCGCAGAGATTGTTCTGTTGGACATCAGAGCCTTCAGTGACAGAACCTCCGCGTGGATGTATTTTTTGAAATCCAAATAGTCGGTGTCAAAGTCAGATTCGTCAGCAGTAGACTGGCTCGTTCCTTTGACACTGGTATCGACAGATGCAGTTGGATTCCTCAAGACCTGATGCCCCATATCCGAAATTCGCAATAGAACCACGTCATCTTTACTAGCTTGACTGATCAACTCATCCTTTGTCGCATGATTGACTGCACGTAACACTTTAGGCCGTTCCCAGTCGAATTCCTTGCAGCAGTGGGAAACAACATTTTCCAAATTTTGCCCTTTCCATTGTTCCTTAATATGGCTTAACGCTTGGAGAATGACCAATGATTCCATTTCAAGCTTCAGTAATCTTTCTAATTCCAAAATCGATTTGATAATTCATAGCGTTCAAAAACACGTCTGCACGGCACAGCAACAACGCAACAGCTGGGGCATTTCCCTCTTCGTCAAATGCCATTCGACGAAGAGGGAAAAGCCACAACGATCTATTAATCCTGCCTCCCCGATGTGCATTTCGGCTCCACGAAGTGAGCTCATCAAATTTGTCCAACATCTGACCCCATAGTTCAAGTTAATGCAGATTTTCTGATTAGGGAGATTGTTAGCATTTTCGCATGTTCACTTTGAGACCTTTTTCATTTTATCAATATTCATACACGAGGTCCTTTCAGCAAATTAATAACCTATTGACAATATTTCATCAAAAATAATATGAGAAAAGAAAATGCATATGTACATATAGTAATATTCATTGCTGCTCTACCAAGGGGTCGTGCTTGGGTCCCGTGAAAGGTTCAAAAGATCATCTCTAAGAACTGTTTGCCTCATACTGTCATACCGGCATACTGAATATCAGATCCCCTTCTGTCGAGCCTGAAGCATTTCGAATTAAACTGTCGTATGTTCAACGCATGACAGTTTGTTTGAGGAAAATTGTAAATATTACATAC
The DNA here is from genome assembly GCA_964020215.1 of Aurelia sp. 3 sensu Dawson et al. (2005). Taxonomy (NCBI): domain Eukaryota; kingdom Metazoa; phylum Cnidaria; class Scyphozoa; order Semaeostomeae; family Ulmaridae; genus Aurelia; species Aurelia sp. 3 sensu Dawson et al. (2005). The sequence goes on from OZ026578.1 coordinate 5,806,007, forward strand.
CCGCAACCAAATAGCCAATTTGGAATCCTGCATACTTCATACTCGCCCTCTGTGGACATAGATGGAGATAAATTCAATAAACATGCTTCACTGTCAGCAAACTTAAACAAGTCGCTGATTATTAATCTTTCTTCGAAATGAGGAACTCACTGGCAAAAGGCAAAGTACTAATCAGTTTTAAGGGATTTTGCTTTTTTCGCAAGCACTAGGCATGAGATTGAGAAAGATACCAAATTGGATAGAGAGAATAGGTGTTGGCATCAGGACAGAGTTATAGCAAAAGGGTACGCTCATTGGAACGGCTAGGGTATCACGTAGAAACTGGAAAACATGTACTCAACATTGAGCCATGCCTGTGATGGACGATTAATTGTTCTTTGTACAAGAGGTCACTTATCACGAGTTCTATCTAAGAAACAACGAAGGTACTACAATGAAACTCGACTCAGTTGTTCCTTGGCAAGTTGACTATTTATTTATTTATGACCATTGTGATTAGCTAGTTACGTAATTTGTGCCCAGGAAACTAAAGCTATTGACATTGGGCACAATTTCATCCGTCCCCCAGATCAAAAATCTTGATTGCTGAAAACTTGATGAGGATGCTTGGTATGTTACGGCGGTTATTGATATGACGTACTTCTATATGTATGTATATACATATACATACATATAGGCAGGCATATATATATATATGTACTCAGAAAAAACACATGCTTGTAAACGTTTCGGCCAAAGCCTTCATCAGTATAACTTTTCAAAATCAGATGGAGCATACATATAGATAATGAATAACAAAAACAATACAAAACAATAGCCTAAGTGGGCCCTACCTATTACAATGCGTAATTAAAATGTGTAAAAGCAGCTGGTAATACAAAAGTGGCGGGAGAAAGATCAAAGAAAGCGCAGAGTTAAGAACTGCTGAAGTCGGTGGCTGTGTCTGTCTCGCCGAAGCTGAAAAAGATCGCATGCTACAACAAAACAAACAATAGAAAGATCCGAGAGCGGATTGGCAGAACAGAAAACCCTAAAACACAGCGTGTGTCCCTTACGAAAAGCTCAGCGCTAAAATCAAAACACAACAACCAAAATTATAACAAAAATGAAATCTATGTATCAACCTGCCTAGTGTTTAAACCCTTAGGGGCAAAGCAATCCAGCCGATATTGCCAGAAGCTTTCCTGCAACCTAGTTCCCCCCGTTAGCCTATCGATTATCTTTACGCTAATATCCTTCAGAAACCCGTGGTGGCCTTCTTCAGTAAAATGTCTGAAGAATTCCACCTGGGGTACTGAGGCCCCCGAATTAAACTTACGACTGCACGCCTTGTAATTATTAAACCTAAGCCTAAAAGGCGTGCAGGTGCTACCGACATATTGTACACCACAAACAGTACATTCCAACAAATACACAACATTTGACGAGTCACAATTAAACGAATAATTTATCCTATATTCCCGGCTATCTATGTTCGAATGAAAATGCTCACTATTGCTCATGACATTACACACTTGACAACGAGATTTACCACAACGAGAACATCCCTTCTTATCGGTCCCCCCATTTCCCTCATTATTCAGCCTAGCCCTAACGAGTATGTCCTTCAGGTTCTTACATCTCCTAAATGCTATTAAAGGTGGCTCAGGAAACACCGTCCCATGCTCCTCCGAATTTGTGAGCATAGGATGGAGTCTCCTGGTACAATAACAGAGCATATTTCAGAATATTTAGACCACCACCTTAACCCGTTGGTTAGCCAGAGTAGGTCTTATGTTAAGGACACCAACCATTTTTTATCTAGGCTAAGTAACTTAGGAAAGATACCAGAGGGGGCTTTGTTGTGTACAGTTGATGTTGCGGGACTCTATCCCAGCATTCCACACGGGGAGGGATTAGAGGCCATCAGGGAGGCGCTGGATAGAAGGGAAAACCCGTGCGTGGCTACTGATACCTTAGTGGGGTTGGCGTCCTTGAACTTGGAGAATGATTATTTTGAATTTAAGGATAGGATTTATAGGCAGAAATTGGGCACGGCTATAGGCACGAAGTTCGCTCAGGCCTATGCCAATCTCTTCATGACCCGGTTGGAAGACAGATTGTTGGATGCTTCACCTGACAAGCCCCTCATCTGGATGAGATTCATCGACGATGTTTTCTTCATCTGGATGCACGGGGAAGAAAAGTTGAAGTTGTTCATCAATCATCTCAACAGTAGCCACGAAACAATTAAGTTTACTAGCGAGCAATCACGGGATAGTATCAGTTGTTTAGATGTTCAGGTTAGCGTGGGGGAGGGGGGAGTCCTTTCGACAGACTTGTTTTGCAAGCCTACTGATACACATCAGTACTTGCATAAGAAATCTTGTCACCCCTGGCATACCAAGAAGGCGATCCCCTATGGTCAGTCACTTAGGTTTCGTAGGATATGTTCGGAAGATCGCCAATTTCAGAAAAGAGTAGGCGAGCTAGCTGGATGGCTTAAGAACAGGGGCTACGAAGAGTCTCTAGTTAATGAACAAATAGATAGGGTACGTAGGTTGGATAGGACGGCTCTTCTGGCAAATGCGGAAAATAGGACCGATACCCAAGGGAGGGGGGAAAGGGTACCACTTGTAGCAACATACCATCCAGCACTCAATAGTTTGGGCAAGGTGGCAAGGAGACTCCATCCTATTCTCATAAATTCGGAGGAGCATAGGGAAGTGTTTCCTGAGCCACCTTTGATAGCATTTAGGAGATGTAAGAGCCTTAAGGACATACTTTTTAGGGCTAGGCTGAATAATGAGGGAAATGGGGGGAGTGGTAAGAAGGGATGTTCTCGTTGTGGTAAATCTCGTTGTCAAGTGTGTAATGTCATGAGTAATAGTGAGCATTTTCATTCGAACATAGATAGCCGGGAATATAGGATAAACTATTCGTTTAATTGTGACTCGTCAAATGTTGTGTATTTGTTGGAATGTACTGTTTGTGGCGTACAATATGTTGGTAGCAACTGCACGCCTTTTTAAGGCTTAGGTTTGATAATTACAAGGCGTGCAGTCGTAAGTTTAGTTCGGGGGCCTCAGTACCCCAGGCGGAATTCTTCAGACATTTTACTGAAGAAGGCCACCAGGGGTTTCTGAAAGATATTAGCGTAAAGATAATCGATAGGCTAACGGGGGGAAATAGGATGCGGGAAAGCTTCTGGCAATATCGACTGGATTGCTTTGCCCCTAAGGGTTTAAACACTAGGCAGGTTGATACATAGATTTCAATTTTTTTTTACATTTTGGTTGTTGTGTTGTTTTGGCTTTTAGCGCTCAGCTTTTCGTTAGGGACACACGCTGTTTTTTAGGGTTTTCTGCTCTGCCCATCCGCTCTAGGATCTTTCCATCGGTTGTTTTGTTTTGTTTTATAAAGTTAGGTAAGATACCAGAGAGGGCTTTGTTATGCACTGTTGATGTTGTGGGACTCTATCCCAGTAATCCACAAGGGGAGGGTTTAGAGGCCATCAGGGAGGCGCTGGATAGAAGGGATAACTCGGGCGTGGCTACTGATACCCTTGTGGGGTTGGCGTCCTTGGTCTTGGAGAACAATTATTTTGAATGACACACGCTGTTTTTTTTAGGATTTTCTGCTTTGCCAATCCGCCCTTGGATCTTTTATTGTTTGTTTTGTTATAACAAATGATTTTTTTCAGCTTCGACGAGACAGACACAGACGCCGACTCTAGCGGTTCTTTATTCTGCGCTTTCTTTCATCTTTTCCGCTGCCACACCGGTTACCGTAATTTTAGCACCTTTGGTCTCACATATTGTAATAGGTAGGATCTCCTTTTGGGATATTGTTTGTATTGTTAGAATGTTTTAGGATTGATATGTATTGCTCGGTTTGATTATGAACAGTCACTGATGAAGGCTTACTCCGAAACTTTTACACGAAGTTGTATTTTTTGAGTTTATATTAATTTCTTAATACAGTCTAATGAAGGAGCTTAGGAGAATATATATATATATATAGCTACAACACACAAAAATATCCCTCCTAAAATTCTTAAATCTAATTCTGATTTGTGCGTGGAGCCTTTAACACAAATCTTTAACGATTGTGTTGACAATTCGACTTTTCCTGATGAGCTGAAGTGCGCGGATGTCACATCTCTTCCCAAGAATGGACCAACCAATACCAGGACTAACTTTAGGCCAATTAGCGTTCTGCCAACGGTCTCAAAGCTGTTTGAAAGAATAATGGACAAACAGATAGTTGCTTTTATTACGCCTTTTTTATCTTCACTTCTCTGTGGTTTTCGACAAGGTTACAGTGCTCAACATGCTCTCGTAAGGCTTTTAGAAAAATTCAAGATAAGCCTCGATAAAGGTGGTAAAGCAGGGGCAGTATTGATGGATCTCTCCAAGGCATTTGATTGTATTAGACATGATCTCTTGATTGCAAAATTGCATGCCTATGGCTTTTCTTATGAAGCATTAACACTCATTAATGATTACCTCACAAAGAGACAACAGAGAGTCAAGGTAAATGGTTCCTTCAGTTCTTGGAAAGAACTAACACGAGGTGTCCCTCAGGGGTCAGTCTTAGGCCCACTGTTGTTTAACATATACATCAATGATCTCTTACTTTTTATTCAAAGCTCAGATATCTGTAATTATGCAGATGATACCACAATCTATGCTTGCGACAAGAACCTGGAAAACATAACTCATAAGCTTGAAAATGACTGCAATGTAGCATTAGAATGGTTTGCCAACAACTTTATGAAATTAAATGCAGATAAATGTCATCTTTTGGTCATTGGGAAGAGATGTGATGATCCAGTTGCTGTTAAGATTGGAAGCGCCGAAATCGTTAATAGCTCTGAAGTGAAATTACTTGGAGTTCATGTTGATAGTAAACTCTCCTTTGACCATCACGTCTCGAAACTTTGCCAAAGAGCCAGTAATAAACTTTATGCACTTGCCCGCATATCCCCGTATATGGATCATGACAAACTAAGAATCTTGATGAGGGCATTTATTACCAGTCAATTTCAATACTGCCCTTTAGTTTGGATGTTCCACAACAGGCAGCTGAACCAAAAAATCAACAAAATACAGGAAAGGGCATTGAGAATAACATATAAGAACACCGAATCGATTTTTAGTGACCTATTACAGCGGGACTGTGCAGTCACTATTCATACAAAGAACTTGCAAATACTTATGACTGAAATGTACAAAACTAGAAATGACCTAAATCCCTCATTCATGCAGGAAATTTTCTGTGAAAATATTACTCACTACAACTTGCGTAACAATAACAACGAATTTTTTCAACCAAGAGTGAGATCAGTCAACAACGGCTCTGAAAGCGTCAGATTTAAAGGTCCGCAGCTATGGCAAACGTTACCACCAACAATACGCAATTCAGAATCCCTTTATCAGTTTAAAACAAGGATAAAGAATTGGTACGGAGAAAATTGTTCATGCAGGTTATGCCGCACATTTGTTCCCAACCTGGGCTTTTTGTAATGCACATTTTTAGATATCTGTTTTTATACTGTTTGATATTGACAATTTGTAAATATTTTATCCACCATTTTTATGTAATGTTTGTATTGTAATATTTTTAGGTTGGAATTAATTAGCTAACTAATTTTAGCTATTTTTACTATTGTCCAACTGTAAAGAAATTGATAATAATGATAAAAAATAATAGATATTCAAAGAAAAACACTTCTGGTAAACGTTTCGGCCAAAGCCTTTAACTTTTCAAAATCAGATGGAGCATACATATAGATAATGAATAACAAAAACAATACAAAACAATAGCCTAAGCGGGTCCTACCTATTACAATGCGTAATTAAAATGTGTAAAAGCAGCTGGTAATACAAAGGTGGCGGGAGAAAGATCAAAGAAAGCGCAGAGTTAAGAACTGCTGAAGTCGGTGGCTGTGTCTGTCTCGCCGAAGCTGAAAAAGATCGCATGCTACAACAAAACAAACAATAGAAAGATCCGAGAGCGGATTGGCAGAACAGAAAACCCTAAAAAAACAGCGTGTGTCCCTTACGAAAAGTTCAGTGCTAAAATCAAAACAACACAACAACCAAAATTATAACAAAAATGAAATCTATGTATCAACCTGCCTAGTGTTTAAACCCTTAGGGGCAAAGCAATCCAGCCGATATTGCCAGAAGCTTTCCCGAAACCTAGTTCCCCCGTTAGCCTATTGATTATCTTTACGCTAATATCCTTCAGAAACCCGTGGTGGCCTTCTTCAGTAAAATGTCTGAAGAATTCCACCTGGGGTACTGAGGCCCCCGAATTAAAATTAAACTTACGACTACACGCCTTGTAATTATTAAACCTAAGCCTAAAAGGCGTCCCGGGGGGGGGGGTACTTCACTATAAATTCATACGGGGGTGTGCGCCGCAAGGATTTCTGTTACGACCCAATCCCAGAAATTTGGTCCGATATTGATACCCAATCCCAGAATATATGTCAGATATTGATACCCAATCGAAGAAGTAACAAAAGCAATTTGACATCAAAAGGATTAGGGGTTGAGGGCTGGGAACGATTATTTTGGTTCCAAGTGGCCATTGGAACGAGGTTCTGATCTGAGGACGTTTTTCAAACAAAAATACTTGAAATCAGTTCACCTGAAACTGACAACGTGTTGCCTAATTCATGTTTTGACAGCCTTCAAGAAAATTTGAGTTTTTTTGATAGAGAGGGAAAGGAAATTATCATTCTGGGAGATACTAACTGTGATTTCAGTCATGCAAACAATAATCCGAGCCATGTTGTGCAGTTACATGAGCTGTACGACCTTTTCGGTATGACACAGTTAATCAAGGAGCCTACCAGGGTTACTCTGGATTCTTCAACTTTGATTGATCATATTGCCACTACCAATTGCAACAACATCGCAGAGAGGGGGGTACTAGAGACAGGGCCGTCGCGAAGGAAGCTTTGCAGGGGGGGTGTAATGGTCTAAATTTGCCGACAAAGGGCGTGGTCATTGGGTGTGGTCATTAGAACTAGTCATGTCTGAGAAGTGTGTTTATTTATTGGTTCTCTCAGGCATTAATTCATAGAATTTTCATCATTGCACAAAACAGCGCAAAATGCAGTCTTTTGGTCAAAAGGATGTAGCAAAAGGGTGTGGCAATTGGTTTTGCAAAGTCATTGAGGACAAAGACTATATATGAAATGTAACATTTTTCATGCACCGGACACGGACAGCATAATTATTCATTGATTGCCAAACACCATTATTTGTTCGTGTAGAGGTTGTGCAGCAAGATGCCAGAGATCAGAGGTGCATAAATCTAGGGGGTCCAGGGGGATGCTCCCTTGGAAAAATTTTGTAAATTTGACCTCTAGGGTGGCTAGAATGCACCTATTCCTCTTATTCTAAGGCAATTTCACACGCAGCTAGTTCCCAAAAGTTTGGTCGTGTCTTTTGTCAATCTCAAAATACTCTCTTAAAGTTAAACTCTCTTTAAGCTGGCTTTGATAATATTCTTACCTTCTTACTAAAATAATGACTAGATTGTATATTTTTTCTAACAATCTGTTTGAAGAAACTATGAAGATGTGAATAGTATGTGAATTAGTTTCAATAAGAGGCAGATTTCCTGTTAAATCAACAGGGGCTGCCAAGCAGACCTTTATTGAAATGGAGTATTCATTTGTCTTTATTCTGAAAACATTAACAGCAGCAGTATTCAAATATTTCAAACTTAAAAATGCGACAAAATCATCACTGCACAATATTCAATTCATCACTGCACATTTTCGATTCATCACTGCACTATGACTGCACAAATTGGTCATCACTACACCTTAAATTAACCCTTGGTTTCTCGATTTTTACACCATGCTCTACTTGGTATACATGAAGAAGATCTTTTGCTTAGATACTAGCTTTCAGAATTAAAGCAAATTGCAAATAGTCTGTTGATTTCCAATTGCTGTTCCCAATGTTTCGAACGGCACCAACCTGTTTTCCCTTTTATGTTCTGGGTGGAATCTCTCGTTGTCATCTTTTCTATGGTTGTCGTCGAAAGCTCTACCACACACAAGACATTTCAGTTGCACATGTTTTCGTTTTCTGGTGACATCGGTAGTAGTACTGCCACTCATTTTGCTCCTTCTGACTTTTGCCCAGCAAAATCAGCCCGAACATCGACCAGAAATTAAATATCGTCAAGTTGGCAAGTAAGAATTTCAAGACAAAGAACTACAAGAAAGACATATCCTGTGCTTGAACATCATTGTCGAATTATGACACATTCTTATGAGGCGCAAACACTTCGATTCCCTCGTTACTCATTTCCTTTCTGTCGTAAAAATAATTTTGTTTTTGGAATAAGATCAAAGCAACTATTTATTTTACCACAGATTGCAATAGTTTACACTGCTTTTGTGATTTTATTCCGTTCTAACTTTATTAGTCATACAATAACTCACTGTTTTGTGAACAATTTGTGGAGAACGCCGACTAATTATTGCTGAGCAGAGATTGCCCAAATTTTACCAATTTGCCGAAAAATGCAGGTTTGAGGATTCATTTGCCGACTGATGCTTTTTTCAGGGGGGGTGTCACACCCCCCACACCCCCACGTCGCGACGGCCCTGACTAGAGATAAGTCCCAGTGACCATTATCTTGTTTACTGTATAAGAAAGTTACGCGGTGGGGTTAAACGCCAACATAAATATATTACTTCTCGACAACTAAAACACTTCAATAAAGATGCCTTCCTCTCTGATCTATCCGCGGTTGATTGGGAGGCTATTGTAGCAAATGCTCATGACATTGATGACGCAGTTCGTCAGTGGACCCATATTTTCGCGCTAATTGTTGAAAAACATGCCCCTACTTTAAGTAGAAGAGTTTCTGATAGATACACGCCTTGGCTTAACGCTGATTACTTCAAATTAGCTAAAACGAGAGATAAACTCAAAAGTCAAGCTGTAAAAGGCAATTCAAAGCTGCTGATGGAATGCTACAAGCAAATTCGTAACAGGGTAAACAACATGAATACGCAACTTAAGCGCAAATATTTTTCTGAAAAACTTACGCAGTTTCAAGGAGATCTCAAGAAAACTTGGAAAACCATCAACCAAGTTATTAACAAAAAGTCTAGCACTACAGTTGTACCTTGTCTTACTGTAGACGGCCAGACAGTCAGAGGTCACAAAGATATTGCGTCTTCAATGAACGAGTATTTCTGCAGCGTTGGGAATAAACTCAGTGAGAAAATCCCGAAAAAAGCTAATCCACTCTTGTCAGGTGAATACGCTATCGAAACTCCTCCTTTGAGTTTCTCTTTTTCGGCAATTATGACGGATAAATTATCTTCGACCTTGAATAAGATGAAGACATCGCATGGTTCTGGCCACGATGGCATTGCAAGCTTTTATTTAAAGATTGCTTTGCCAGTTGTGGGCGGGTCTTTGTGTGATCTCTTCAACAAATCATTGTTTGCAGGAAAATTTCCGGAGGACTGGAAAATAGCGCGTATTGCACCCATCTTCAAGAGTGGAGCCAAGGACGACAGGTCCAACTATCGCCCAATATCCGTTCTTCCATTCATATCTAGACTATTCGAGAAATTGATTTTTAATCAGTTTTATGAATACCTGGACGCAAATAAATCACTATACGAGCATCAGTCTGGTTTTAGACTCTTACACTCGGTCGCTACTGCCCTAATGGCTAGCACCAATGATTGGTACCTGAATATAGATAACGGAAAATACACTGGCCTAATTTTTATTGACTTGAAGAAGGCCTTCGACACGGTCGATCATGAAATCCTGTTAGAAAAACTTAAAATGTATGGAGTGACTGGCCTGGAACATGACTGGTTTACATCTTACTTGGATAATCGTAAACAATTTTGCAGGATAAATGGCTCTTCTTCTGATGTGAAGGGAATAAATTGTGGAGTTCCTCAAGGCTCTTGTCTTGGTCCACTGTTGTTCCTGATCTACATCAATGACCTGCCCTTTTCCCTGCAAAAGTCTCATGTCAGCATGTATGCTGACGATACGACCATTTCGCTCTCTTCAAAAAGCATTGGTGACCTGCAAAATGACTTAAATTTAGATCTTCTGAAGCTACAAGATTGGCTGCATGCAAACAAACTTTCTTTGAACGTTGTGAAAACGCAGTCGCTTATCATAGGTTCTGGACCAAACATCCGTAAGATAGAAAGCCAGCCTGATGCTCAACCATCTTTTTCAATAGGTGATCAGGAAATTGAAATGATTGCCAATGCAAAATACTTAGGTGTTCAAGTAGATAGTCAACTAAACTGGGACAAACATGTCGATACTATCAAGACCAAGGCTAATCGAGCCCTTGGACTTATTAAGTATTCTAAGAAATATCTTCCATCTGATGTGCTCAACAAAATGTACAGAGGGATTGTCGAGCCCCATTTGAGTTACTGTAGCTCTGTTTGGGGCTGCTGTAGTAATTCAAAAATTAACGTCCTGCAGAAAATTCAAAACAGGGCTGCAAGAATTGTAACAAATAGCCCATACGATGCCTCTGCTGCTCCACTAATTCAGAACCTTGGCTGGCCGACTATCAACAATCTTATAAGAAAAGAGACCGCCACGCTAACATATAAATCTTTGAATTCACTTGCCCCAGTCTACATGAGAAAACTATTTACAAAATATTCAGATGATAGAGAACGGTCTTTGCGCTCAACAGAAACTGATCTAAGGTTACCGTTGCTAAAGACTGTCAATGGCCAAAAGGCTTTTTCATATCGCGGTGCAAAACTTTGGAACAGTTTGGAAAAAGAGGCAAAATTGGCACCCTCCCTGAAAACTTTCAAGGAACGACTATGAGGGCGGTGTAACTTTATTTTCTACTTCATTTTTATTATGTTTTATTGTAAATTAGGTATTATAGCATTGTATATTGTAAATTAGGCATATAAATTTCTTTTGTTCTTAGTTTAGCCTATTTTCCTTTATTTTATGTTATTTTTTAACAGGTCAGTTTGAAAAACATGTATAAATATATGAAACTAATACCTGTATAAATATTTTAAAATGAAAAATGAAATGAAATGAAATGAATGCTTGAAAATTTATCCAGTTGTACTTTCATTCAACACCCATTGCAGAATTTTGAGTAACCCCCAATCCCAGAAAATTCCGAGTGAAAGTATACCCCAATCACAGAAATTTTCCAGTAAGAGACTACCCCAATCCCAGAATCTTCAGGCCAAAAACTACCCAAAACTGGCGCACATCCCCGTCTTATCCATAGTGAAGTACCCCCCCCCCCCGGGGAAAGGCGTGCAGGTGCTACCGACATATTGTACACCACAAACAGTACATTCCAACAAATACACAACATTTGACGAGTCACAATTAAACGAATAATTTATCCTATATTCCCGGCTATCTATGTTCGAATGAAAATGCTCACTATTGCTCATGACATTACACACTTGACAACGAGATTTACCCGAGATTTACCACAACGAGAACATCCCTTCTTATCAGTCCCCCCATTTCCCTCATTATTCAGCCTAGCCCTAATAAGTATATCCTTAAGGTTCTTACATCTCCTAAATGCTATTAAAGGTGGCTCAGGAAACACCTTCCCATGCTCTTCCGAATTCGTGAGCATAGGATGGAGTTCCTGGCAACCTTCCCCAAACTATTGAGCGCTGGATGATATGTTGCAACAAGTGGAACCCTTTCCCCCCTCCCTTGGTCACTGGTCCTATTTCCCGAATTTGCTAGAAGAGTTGCCCTATCCAACCTACGTACCCTATCTATTTGTTCATTAACTAAAGACTCTTCGTAGCCCCTGTCCTTAAGCCATCCAGCTAACTCTCCTACCCTTTCCTGAAATTGGCGATCTTCCGAACATATCCTACGAAACCTAAGAGCCTGAACATAGGGGATCGCCTTCTTGGTATGCCAGGGGTGACAAGACTTCTTATGCAAATACTGATGTGTATCAGTTGGCTTGCAGAACAAGTCTGTCGAAAGGACTCCCCCCTCCCCCACGCTAACCTGAACATCTAAGAAACTAATACTATCCCGTGATTGCTCGCTAGTAAACTTAATGGTTTCGTGGCTACTGTTGAGATGATTGATGAAAGACTTCAACTTTTCTTCCCCATGAGGCCAGATAAAGAATACATCATCGATGAATCTCATCCAGACCAGGGGCTTGTCAGTTGAAGCCTCCAACAACCTCTTTTCCAACCGGGTCATGAAGAGATTAGCATAGGCCGGAGCGAACTTCGTGCCTATGGCCGTGCCCAATTTCTGCCTATAAATCCTATCATTAAATTCAAAATAATTACTCTCCAAGACCAAGGACGCCAATCCCACTAGGGTATCAGTAGCCACGCCCGGGTTTTCCCTTCTACCCATCGCCTCCTTGATGGCCTCTAAATCCTCCCCGTGTGGAATGCTGGGATAGAGTCCCACAACATCAACAGTACACAACATAGCCCCCTCTGGTATTTTTCCTAACTTACTTAGCCTAGATAGAAAGTGGTTAGTGTCCTTAACATACGACCTACTTTGGCTAACCAACGGGTTAAGGTGGTGGTCTAAATATTCTGAAATATGTTCTGTTATTGTACCGCTAATTTTAGACCTAAATCCACGTGGCAGCCCCCTAAGGACGACCCTGTTCTTGAAAACTACCTTCTGCTGCTGGAGAAGGAGGTAATGTCTGTCTCGCCGGAGGGTAAGAACTTTAGTAATCTTTCTTCTTCTGAACAACTTTCTTTAAAGCAACTTAAATCTGATAGGAACATAGTGATCAAGGAAGCGGACAAAGGATCAGCGGTTGTAGTATGGGATAGGGGGGACTACATAAGTGAGGCTAACCGACAATTAGACGATAGGCAGGTTTATGAAGAAATAGAGGTGGACCCCACGATAGACTTGGGTAAGACCATTACTTCTAGGTTGAATGAGTTGAGGGAGGAGGACCCGAGATTAGAGGAAATGACTGAGTATTTGGAGGTTAAGGATTCTAAGTTAGGTAGATTTTACTTGTTGCCTAAGATCCACAAGGGTCTTAGTAGTGTTAAGGGGAGACCAGTCATTTCCAATTGCGGTACAATAACAGAACACATTTCAGAATATTTAGACCACCACCTTAACCCGTTGGTTAGCCAAAGTAGGTCGTATATTAAGGACACTAACCACTTTCTATCTAGGCTAAGTAAGTTAGGAAAAATACCAGAGGGGGCTATGTTGTGTACGGTTGATGTTGTGGGACTCTATCCCAGCATTCCACACGGGGAGGATTTAGAGGCCATCAGGGAGGCGATGGGTAGGAGGGAAAACCCGGGCGTGGCTACTGATACCCTAGTGGGATTGGCGTCCTTGGTCTTGGAGAGTAATTATTTTGAATTTAATGATAGGATTTATAGGCAGAAATTGGGCACGGCTATAGGCACGAAGTTCGCTCCGGCCTATGCTAATCTCTTCATGACCCGGTTGGAAGAGAGGTTGTTGGAGGCTTCAACTGACAAGCCCTTGGTCTGGATGAGATTCATCGATGATGTATTCTTTATCTGGCCTCATGGGGAAGAAAAGTTGAAGTCTTTCATCAATCATCTCAACAGTAGCCACGAAACCATTAAGTTTACTAGCGAGCAATCACGGGATAGTATTAGTTTCTTAGATGTTCAGGTTAGCGTGGGGGAGGGGGGAGTCCTTTCGACAGACTTGTTCTGCAAGCCAACTGATACACATCAGTACTTGCATAAGAAGTCTTGTCACCCCTGGCATACCAAGAAGGCGATCCCCTATGGTCAGGCTCTTAGGTTTCGTAGGATATGTTCGGAAGATCGCCAATTTCAGGAAAGGGTAGGCGAGTTAGCTGGATGGCTTAAGGACAGGGGCTACGAAGAGTCTTTAGTTAATGAACAAATAGATAGGGTACGTAGGTTGGATAGGGCAACTCTTCTAGCAAATTCGGGAAATAGGACCAATGACCAAGGGAGGGGGGAAAGGGTTCCACTTGTTGCAACATATCATCCAGCGCTCAATAGTTTGGGGAAGGTTGCCAGGAAACTCCATCCTATGCTCGCGAATTCGGAAGAGCATGGGAAGGTGTTTCCTGAGCCACCTTTAATAGCATTTAGGAGATGTAAGAACCTTAAGGATATACTTGTTAGGGCTAGGCTGAATAATGAGGGAAATGGGGGGACTGATAAGAAGGGATGTTCTCGTTGTGGTAAATCTCGTTGTCAAGTGTGTAATGTCATGAGCAATAGTGAGCATTTTCATTCGAACATAGATAGCTGGGAATATAGGATAAATTATTCGTTTAATTGTGACTCGTCAAATGTTGTGTATTTGTTGGAATGTACTGTTTGTGGTGTACAATATGTCGGTAGCACCTGCATGCCTTTTAGGCTTAGGTTTAATAATTACAAGGCGTGTAGTCGTAAGTTTAATTCGGGGGCCTCAGTACCCCAGGTGGAATTCTTCAGACATTTTACTGAAGAAGGCCACCACGGGTTTCTGAAGGATATTAGCGTAAAGATAATCGATAGGCTAACGGGGGGAACTAGGTTGCGGGAAAGCTTCTGGCAATATCGGCTGGATTGCTTTGCCCCTAAGGGTTTAAACACTAGGCAGGTTGATACATAGATTTCATTTTTGTTATAATTTTGGTTGTTGTGTTGTTTTGATTTTAGCACTGAGCTTTTCGTAGGGGGCACACGCTGTTTTTTTAGGGTTTTCTGTTCTGCGAATCCGCTCTCGGATCTTTCTATTGTTTGTTTTGTTGTAGCATGCGATCTTTTTCAGCTTCGGTGAGACAGACACAGCCACCGACTTCAGCAGTTCTTAACTCTGCGCTTTCTTTGATCTTTCTCCCGCCACCTTTGTATTACCAGCTGCTTTTACACATTTTAATTACGCATTGTAATAGGTAGGGCCCGCTTAGGCTATTGTTTTGTATTGTTTTTGTAATTCATTATCTATATGTATGCTCCATCTGATTTTGAAAAGTTATACTGATGAAGGCTTTGGCCGAAACGTTTACCAGAAGTGTTTTTCTTTGAATATCTATTTTATGTTTAAAGCATCTTTGAGAATGAGCTTTTGAGAATATATATGTATATATATATATATATATAAATATAAATATAAATATATACACACACATTCCATTGCGCTTTCTTTTATCTTTCTCCCGCCACCTTTGTATTACCGGCTGCTTTAACACATTCATATTACGCATTGTAATAGGTAGGACCCGCTTAGGCTATTGTTGTGTATCGTTTTTGAAGTTCGAAATCTATATGTATGCTCCGTCGGATTTTGGAAAGTCATACTGATGAAGGCTTTGGCCGAAACGTTTAAACGAATGTGTTTTTTCTGAGTTTCTATATCTATTTTTATTACATATTGAGATTGAGCTAATGAGTACATATATATATGACCCGCTTAGGCTATTGTTGTGTATCGTTTTTGAAATTCGAAATCTATATGTATGCTCCGTCGGATTTTGGAAAGTCATACTGATGAAGGCTTTGGCCGAAACGTTTAAACGAATGTGTTTTTTCTGAGTTTCTACATATATATATATATTTATATATTCTCATAAGCTCATTCACTATATGTATTAAAATAGAAACTATAGCTCCTATAAGAGGCAGATGCAAAAAAAACGAAAACTTTTCTTAGCACACTGAGGCCTTTCAAACTTAAGTTATCATCAGAGTGTGACTGACTAAAACGACGAAGATACTACATTTACATAAGCTGTAGCATGACTATTTGACATTGGTATGTGTCCAAAGATTAAACTTGGTATCCTGTGGCGAAATATAAAATCATTTTGAAATGAGTCATGAGTTGAGAGTGGCATGTCCAGCTTTGAATAGCTTGCTTTCATAGTGCAATAAAAGTTTAGCGTCTGTAAGAGCCATGAAAACAAAGACTTTGAAAAAGGGTTCTTTAAGCGAGTTATTTGCCTTTGCACATTCAAAAACGTGTTTAGGAAAGTTGCATGACGATTTACCAGTTCTGCATTCAGAAATGTGATTGTTCATTCTGTTCCTTAAATTTGTGGTTTGACCAATGTAGGTGGTACTATTAGAAGTTCCTTCGCATGAATTGTGTTGTATTTGTTGTAGTTGATTTATTGTTGTCTTTTAGCTGTTGTTGTTGTTGTTGTTGTTGTTGTATCACGTGTTTAGTAGGGAGTTTTGAGGAACAGCACAGGAAGTTTTGGTGGTTAGTTAGTTGAAGTTCGAAATCGTTGATGAGATTTGAGTTGTTTATGTGGGTCAAGGAGTCTCACTGTATCGGAATTTATTAGAGCTGTCGAAGAGTATTGTGCTGAGATAATCGTGGAGACCTTATTATGAATGTACCATTAGTCGAATTGTAACTATTGTAAATACTGCTTCGCTGCATTGCTGTGTTATTTGTTTGCTGTTACGTGCTGCTGCTCGGCCATTTTGAAAACACGGATCGATTAGCTACCATTACACAAACCGCGATAAACACAACATTTGGAGGTTCTACCAAGATCAGATACACAAATTTAAAGATCGAGCATTGTTTGGAACATATTTTGGAGGAGTGAAGCAGATATTTTGCTCCTGAGGAGCTACGAAGATGCCAAGGCTCCCACAGATCGTCAAATTTAAGGGAGACAACGAAGCGAGCTTCCAACGTTGGTGTGCACAATTTGAGGCACAGCTCAAAGCCTTTGGCATTGACGATGATGATAACTCGTGGAGGGATTTACTTCTTATTTATATGGAAAATAATGCATTTTCACTTGCAGCAAAAGCTATTTCTGGTAACCAGGGGATGACATATTTGATATACATATTATTGAGCTGGATGCTTTTGTAATTGAGTCTCCTTTTCTGATTTGATATACATATTATTGAGCTGAGATGCTTTTGTAATTGAGCCCGCTTTTCTGATTTGAGATACATATGATTGAGCTGAGATGCTTTTGTAATTGAGTCTATTTTTTCTGATTTGATATACATATGATTGAGCTGAGATGCTTTTGTAATTGAGTCTATTTTTTCTGATTTGATATACATATGATTGAGCTGAGATGCTTTTGTAATTGAGTCTCCTTTTCTGATTTGATATACATATTATTGAGCTGGATGCTTTTGTAATTGAGTCTGCTCTTCTGATTTGAGATACATATGATTGAGCTGAGATGCTTTTGTAATTGAGTCTCCTTTTCTGATTTGATATACATATTATTGAGCTGGATGCTTTTGTAATTGAGTCTGCTCTTCTGATTTGATATACATATTATTGAGCTGGATGCTTTTGTAATTGAGTCTCCTTTTCTGATTTGATATACATATTATTGAGCTGAGATGCTTTTGTAATTGAGCCCGCTTTTCTGATTTGAGATACATATGATTGAGCTGAGATGCTTTTGTAATTGAGTCTATTTTTTCTGATTTGATATACATATGATTGAGCTGAGATGCTTTTGTAATTGAGTCTATTTTTTCTGATTTGATATACATATTATTGAGCTGAGATGCTTTTGTAATTGAGCCCGCTTTTCTGATTTGAGATACATATGATTGAGCTGAGATGCTTTTGTAATTGAGTCTATTTTTTCTGATTTGATATACATATGATTGAGCTGAGATGCTTTTGTAATTGAGTCTATTTTTTCTGATTTGATATACATATGATTGAGCTGAGATGCTTTTGTAATTGAGTCTCCTTTTCTGATTTGATATACATATTATTGAGCTGGATGCTTTTGTAATTGAGTCTGCTCTTCTGATTTGAGATACATATGATTGAGCTGAGATGCTTTTGTAATTGAGTCTCCTTTTCTGATTTGATATACATATTATTGAGCTGGATGCTTTTGTAATTGAGTCTGCTCTTCTGATTTGATATACATATTATTGAGCTGGATGCTTTTGTAATTGAGTCTCCTTTTCTGATTTGATATACATATTATTGAGCTGAGATGCTTTTGTAATTGAGCCCGCTTTTCTGATTTGAGATACATATGATTGAGCTGAGATGCTTTTGTAATTGAGTCTATTTTTTCTGATTTGATATACATATGATTGAGCTGAGATGCTTTTGCAATTGAGTCCGCTTTTCTGATTTGAGATACATATGATTGAGCTGAGATGCTTTTGTAATTGAGTCCGCTTTTCTGATTTGATATACATATGATTGAGCTGAGATGCTTTTGTAATTGAGTCTATTTTTTCTGATTTGATATACATATGATTGAGCTGAGATGCTTTTGTAATTGAGTCTCCTTTTCTGATTTGATATACATATTATTGAGCTGGATGCTTTTGTAATTGAGTCTGCTCTTCTGATTTGAGATACATATTATTGAGCTGGATGCTTTTGTAATTGAGTCTGCTCTTCTGATTTGAGATACATATGATTGAGCTGAGATGCTTTTGTAATTGAGTCCGCTTTTCTGATTTGAGATACATATGATTGAGCTGAGATGCTTTTGTAATTGAGTCCGCTTTTCTGATTTGAGATACATATGATTGAGCTGAGATGCTTTTGTAATTGAGTCCGCTTTTCTGATTTGATATACATATGATTGAGCTGAGATGCTTTTGTAATTGAGTCTATTTTTTCTGATTTGATATACATATGATTGAGCTGAGATGCTTTTGTAATTGAGTCCGCTTTTCTGATTTGAGATACATATGATTGAGCTGAGATGCTTTTGTAATTGAGTCCGCTTTTCTGATTTGAGATACATATGATTGAGCTGAGATGCTTTTGCAATTGAGTCCGCTTTTCTGATTTGAGATACATATGATTGAGCTGAGATGCTTTTGTAATTGAGTCCGCTTTTCTGATTTGAGATACATATGATTGAGCTGAGATGCTTTTGTAATTGAGTCTATTTTTTCTGATTTGATATACATATGATTGAGCTGAGATGCTTTTGTAATTGAGTCTATTTTTTCTGATTTGATATACATATGATTGAGCTGAGATGCTTTTGTAATTGAGTCTATTTTTTCTGATTTGATATACATATGATTGAGCTGAGATGCTTTTGTAATTGAGTCCGCTTTTCTGATTTGAGATACATATGATTGAGCTGAGATGCTTTTGTAATTGAGTCCGCTTTTCTGATTTGATATACATATGATTGAGCTGAGATGCTTTTGTAATTGAGTCTATTTTTTCTGATTTGATATACATATGATTGAGCTGAGATGCTTTTGCAATTGAGTCCGCTTTTCTGATTTGAGATACATATGATTGAGCTGAGATGCTTTTGCAATTGAGTCTATTTTTTCTGATTTGATATACATATGATTGAGCTGAGATGCTTTTGCAATTGAGTCCGCTTTTCTGATTTGAGATACATATGATTGAGCTGAGATGCTTTTGTAATTGAGTCCGCTTTTCTGATTTGAGATACATATGATTGAGCTGAGATGCTTTTGTAATTGAGTCTATTTTTTCTGATTTGATATACATATGATTGAGCTGAGATGCTTTTGTAATTGAGTCTATTTTTTCTGATTTGATATACATATGATTGAGCTGAGATGCTTTTGTAATTGAGTCTATTTTTTCTGATTTGATATACATATGATTGAGCTGAGATGCTTTTGTAATTGAGTCTATTTTTTCTGATTTGAGATACATATGATTGAGCTGAGATGCTTTTGCAATTGAGTCTATTTTTTCTGATTTGATATACATATGATTGAGCTGAGATGCTTTTGCAATTGAGTCCGCTTTTCTGATTTGATATACATATGATTGAGCTGAGATGCTTTTGTAATTGAGTCTATTTTTTCTGATTTGATATACATATGATTGAGCTGAGATGCTTTTGTAATTGAGTCTATTTTTTCTGATTTGAGATACATATGATTGAGCTGAGATGCTTTTGCAATTGAGTCTATTTTTTCTGATTTGATATACATATGATTGAGCTGAGATGCTTTTGTAATTGAGTCTATTTTTTCTGATTTGATATACATATGATTGAGCTGAGATGCTTTTGTAATTGAGTCTATTTTTTCTGATTTGATATACATATGATTGAGCTGAGATGCTTTTGTAATTGAGTCTATTTTTTCTGATTTGATATACATATGATTGAGCTGAGATGCTTTTGTAATTGAGTCTATTTTTTCTGATTTGATATACATATGATTGAGCTGAGATGCTTTTGCAATTGAGTCCGCTTTTCTGATTTGAGATACATATGATTGAGCTGAGATGCTTTTGCAATTGAGTCTATTTTTTCTGATTTGATATACATATGATTGAGCTGAGATGCTTTTGTAATTGAGTCTATTTTTTCTGATTTGATATACATATGATTGAGCTGAGATGCTTTTGTAATTGAGTCTATTTTTTCTGATTTGATATACATATGATTGAGCTGAGATGCTTTTGTAATTGAGTCTATTTTTTCTGATTTGATATACATATGATTGAGCTGAGATGCTTTTGTAATTGAGTCTATTTTTTCTGATTTGATATACATATGATTGAGCTGAGATGCTTTTGTAATTGAGTCTATTTTTTCTGATTTGATATACATATGATTGAGCTGAGATGCTTTTGTAATTGAGTCCGCTTTTCTGATTTGAGATACATATGATTGAGCTGAGATGCTTTTGTAATTGAGTCCGCTTTTCTGATTTGATATACATATGATTGAGCTGAGATGCTTTTGTAATTGAGTCTATTTTTTCTGATTTGATATACATATGATTGAGCTGAGATGCTTTTGCAATTGAGTCCGCTTTTCTGATTTGAGATACATATGATTGAGCTGAGATGCTTTTGTAATTGAGTCCGCTTTTCTGATTTGATATACATATGATTGAGCTGAGATGCTTTTGCAATTGAGTCTATTTTTTCTGATTTGATATACATATGATTGAGCTGAGATGCTTTTGTAATTGAGTCTATTTTTTCTGATTTGATATACATATGATTGAGCTGAGATGCTTTTGCAATTGAGTCTATTTTTTCTGATTTGATATACATATGATTGAGCTGAGATGCTTTTGTAATTGAGTCCGCTTTTCTGATTTGATATACATATGATTGAGCTGAGATGCTTTTGCAATTGAGTCTATTTTTTCTGATTTGATATACATATGATTGAGCTGAGATGCTTTTGTAATTGAGTCCGCTTTTCTGATTTGAGATACATATGATTGAGCTGAGATGCTTTTGTAATTGAGTCCGCTTTTCTGATTTGATATACATATGATTGAGCTGAGATGCTTTTGTAATTGAGTCTATTTTTTCTGATTTGATATACATATGATTGAGCTGAGATGCTTTTGCAATTGAGTCTATTTTTTCTGATTTGAGATACATATGATTGAGCTGAGATGCTTTTGTAATTGAGTCCGCTTTTCTGATTTGAGATACATATGATTGAGCTGAGATGCTTTTGCAATTGAGTCCGCTTTTCTGATTTGAGATACATATGATTGAGCTGAGATGCTTTTGCAATTGAGTCTATTTTTTCTGATTTGATATACATATGATTGAGCTGAGATGCTTTTG
This sequence comes from Aurelia sp. 3 sensu Dawson et al. (2005), assembly GCA_964020215.1. Lineage (NCBI taxonomy): Eukaryota > Metazoa > Cnidaria > Scyphozoa > Semaeostomeae > Ulmaridae > Aurelia > Aurelia sp. 3 sensu Dawson et al. (2005). The sequence continues at coordinate 5,827,555 of OZ026578.1, forward strand.
TAATTGAGTCTATTTTTTCTGATTTGATATACATATGATTGAGCTGAGATGCTTTTGCAATTGAGTCTATTTTTTCTGATTTGAGATACATATGATTGAGCTGAGATGCTTTTGCAATTGAGTCTATTTTTTCTGATTTGATATACATATGATTGAGCTGAGATGCTTTTGTAATTGAGTCTATTTTTTCTGATTTGATATACATATGATTGAGCTGAGATGCTTTTGTAATTGAGTCTATTTTTTCTGATTTGATATACATATGATTGAGCTGAGATGCTTTTGTAATTGAGTCTATTTTTTCTGATTTGAGATACATATGATTGAGCTGAGATGCTTTTGTAATTGAGTCTATTTTTTCTGATTTGATATACATATGATTGAGCTGAGATGCTTTTGTAATTGAGTCTATTTTTTCTGATTTGAGATACATATGATTGAGCTGAGATGCTTTTGCAATTGAGTCTATTTTTTCTGATTTGAGATACATATGATTGAGCTGAGATGCTTTTGTAATTGAGTCCGCTTTTCTGATTTGAGATACATATGATTGAGCTGAGATGCTTTTGCAATTGAGTCCGCTTTTCTGATTTGAGATACATATGATTGAGCTGAGATGCTTTTGTAATTGAGTCCGCTTTTCTGATTTGATATACATATGATTGAGCTGAGATGCTTTTGTAATTGAGTCCGCTTTTCTGATTTGAGATACATATGATTGAGCTGAGATGCTTTTGCAATTGAGTCCGCTTTTCTGATTTGAGATACATATGATTGAGCTGAGATGCTTTTGTAATTGAGTCCGCTTTTCTGATTTGATATACATATGATTGAGCTGAGATGCTTTTGCAATTGAGTCTATTTTTTCTGATTTGAGATACATATGATTGAGCTGAGATGCTTTTGTAATTGAGTCCGCTTTTCTGATTTGATATACATATGATTGAGCTGAGATGCTTTTGCAATTGAGTCCGCTTTTCTGATTTGAGATACATATGATTGAGCTGAGATGCTTTTGTAATTGAGTCCGCTTTTCTGATTTGATATACATATGATTGAGCTGAGATGCTTTTGCAATTGAGTCTATTTTTTCTGATTTGATATACATATGATTGAGCTGAGATGCTTTTGTAATTGAGTCTATTTTTTCTGATTTGATATACATATGATTGAGCTGAGATGCTTTTGTAATTGAGTCCGCTTTTCTGATTTGATATACATATGATTGAGCTGAGATGCTTTTGCAATTGAGTCTATTTTTTCTGATTTGATATACATATGATTGAGCTGAGATGCTTTTGTAATTGAGTCTATTTTTTCTGATTTGATATACATATGATTGAGCTGAGATGCTTTTGCAATTGAGTCTATTTTTTCTGATTTGATATACATATGATTGAGCTGAGATGCTTTTGTAATTGAGTCCGCTTTTCTGATTTGATATACATATGATTGAGCTGAGATGCTTTTGCAATTGAGTCTATTTTTTCTGATTTGATATACATATGATTGAGCTGAGATGCTTTTGTAATTGAGTCTATTTTTTCTGATTTGAGATACATATGATTGAGCTGAGATGCTTTTGTAATTGAGTCCGCTTTTCTGATTTGATATACATATGATTGAGCTGAGATGCTTTTGCAATTGAGTCTATTTTTTCTGATTTGATATACATATGATTGAGCTGAGATGCTTTTGTAATTGAGTCCGCTTTTCTGATTTGAGATACATATGATTGAGCTGAGATGCTTTTGCAATTGAGTCTATTTTTTCTGATTTGATATACATATGATTGAGCTGAGATGCTTTTGTAATTGAGTCCGCTTTTCTGATTTGAGATACATATGATTGAGCTGAGATGCTTTTGTAATTGAGTCTATTTTTTCTGATTTGATATACATATGATTGAGCTGAGATGCTTTTGTAATTGAGTCTATTTTTTCTGATTTGATATACATATTATTGAGCTGAGATGCTTTTGTAATTGAGTCCGCTTTTCTGATTTGAGATACATATGATTGAGCTGAGATGCTTTTGTAATTGAGTCTATTTTTTCTGATTTGATATACATATGATTGAGCTGAGATGCTTTTGTAATTGAGTCCGCTTTTCTGATTTGAGATACATATGATTGAGCTGAGATGCTTTTGCAATTGAGTCTATTTTTTCTGATTTGAGATACATATGATTGAGCTGAGATGCTTTTGTAATTGAGTCTATTTTTTCTGATTTGATATACATATGATTGAGCTGAGATGCTTTTGTAATTGAGTCCGCTTTTCTGATTTGAGATACATATGATTGAGCTGAGATGCTTTTGCAATTGAGTCTATTTTTTCTGATTTGATATACATATGATTGAGCTGAGATGCTTTTGTAATTGAGTCCGCTTTTCTGATTTGAGATACATATGATTGAGCTGAGATGCTTTTGCAATTGAGTCTATTTTTTCTGATTTGATATACATATGATTGAGCTGAGATGCTTTTGTAATTGAGTCTATTTTTTCTGATTTGATATACATATGATTGAGCTGAGATGCTTTTGTAATTGAGTCCGCTTTTCTGATTTGAGATACATATGATTGAGCTGAGATGCTTTTGTAATTGAGTCTATTTTTTCTGATTTGATATACATATGATTGAGCTGAGATGCTTTTGCAATTGAGTCCGCTTTTCTGATTTGAGATACATATGATTGAGCTGAGATGCTTTTGTAATTGAGTCCGCTTTTCTGATTTGATATACATATGATTGAGCTGAGATGCTTTTGTAATTGAGTCTATTTTTTCTGATTTGATATACATATGATTGAGCTGAGATGCTTTTGTAATTGAGTCCGCTTTTCTGATTTGAGATACATATGATTGAGCTGAGATGCTTTTGCAATTGAGTCTATTTTTTCTGATTTGATATACATATGATTGAGCTGAGATGCTTTTGTAATTGAGTCTATTTTTTCTGATTTGATATACATATGATTGAGCTGAGATGCTTTTGTAATTGAGTCCGCTTTTCTGATTTGAGATACATATGATTGAGCTGAGATGCTTTTGTAATTGAGTCTATTTTTTCTGATTTGATATACATATGATTGAGCTGAGATGCTTTTGCAATTGAGTCCGCTTTTCTGATTTGAGATACATATGATTGAGCTGAGATGCTTTTGTAATTGAGTCCGCTTTTCTGATTTGATATACATATGATTGAGCTGAGATGCTTTTGTAATTGAGTCTATTTTTTCTGATTTGATATACATATGATTGAGCTGAGATGCTTTTGTAATTGAGTCCGCTTTTCTGATTTGAGATACATATGATTGAGCTGAGATGCTTTTGCAATTGAGTCTATTTTTTCTGATTTGATATACATATGATTGAGCTGAGATGCTTTTGTAATTGAGTCTATTTTTTCTGATTTGAGATACATATGATTGAGCTGAGATGCTTTTGCAATTGAGTCTATTTTTTCTGATTTGATATACATATGATTGAGCTGAGATGCTTTTGCAATTGAGTCTATTTTTTCTGATTTGATATACATATGATTGAGCTGAGATGCTTTTGTAATTGAGTCCGCTTTTCTGATTTGAGATACATATGATTGAGCTGAGATGCTTTTGTAATTGAGTCCGCTTTTCTGATTTGAGATACATATGATTGAGCTGAGATGCTTTTGTAATTGAGTCTATTTTTTCTGATTTGAGATACATATGATTGAGCTGAGATGCTTTTGTAATTGAGTCTATTTTTTCTGATTTGAGATACATATGATTGAGCTGAGATGCTTTTGTAATTGAGTCCGCTTTTCTGATTTGATATACATATGATTGAGCTGAGATGCTTTTGCAATTGAGTCTATTTTTTCTGATTTGATATACATATGATTGAGCTGAGATGCTTTTGCAATTGAGTCTATTTTTTCTGATTTGATATACATATGATTGAGCTGAGATGCTTTTGTAATTGAGTCCGCTTTTCTGATTTGAGATACATATGATTGAGCTGAGATGCTTTTGTAATTGAGTCCGCTTTTCTGATTTGAGATACATATGATTGAGCTGAGATGCTTTTGCAATTGAGTCTATTTTTTCTGATTTGAGATACATATGATTGAGCTGAGATGCTTTTGTAATTGAGTCCGCTTTTCTGATTTGAGATACATATGATTGAGCTGAGATGCTTTTGTAATTGAGTCTATTTTTTCTGATTTGATATACATATGATTGAGCTGAGATGCTTTTGTAATTGAGTCTATTTTTTCTGATTTGATATACATATTATTGAGCTGAGATGCTTTTGTAATTGAGTCCGCTTTTCTGATTTGAGATACATATGATTGAGCTGAGATGCTTTTGTAATTGAGTCTATTTTTTCTGATTTGATATACATATGATTGAGCTGAGATGCTTTTGTAATTGAGTCCGCTTTTCTGATTTGAGATACATATGATTGAGCTGAGATGCTTTTGTAATTGAGTCCGCTTTTCTGATTTGAGATACATATGATTGAGCTGAGATGCTTTTGTAATTGAGTCTATTTTTTCTGATTTGATATACATATGATTGAGCTGAGATGCTTTTGTAATTGAGTCCGCTTTTCTGATTTGAGATACATATGATTGAGCTGAGATGCTTTTGTAATTGAGTCCGCTTTTCTGATTTGAGATACATATGATTGAGCTGAGATGCTTTTGTAATTGAGTCTATTTTTTCTGATTTGATATACATATGATTGAGCTGAGATGCTTTTGTAATTGAGTCTATTTTTTCTGATTTGATATACATATGATTGAGCTGAGATGCTTTTGTAATTGAGTCCGCTTTTCTGATTTGAGATACATATGATTGAGCTGAGATGCTTTTGTAATTGAGTCCGCTTTTCTGATTTGAGATACATATGATTGAGCTGAGATGCTTTTGCAATTGAGTCCGCTTTTCTGATTTGAGATACATATGATTGAGCTGAGATGCTTTTGCAATTGAGTCCGCTTTTCTGATTTGAGATACATATGATTGAGCTGAGATGCTTTTGCAATTGAGTCCGCTTTTCTGATTTGAGATACATATGATTGAGCTGAGATGCTTTTGCAATTGAGTCCGCTTTTCTGATTTGAGATACATATGATTGAGCTGAGATGCTTTTGTAATTGAGTCTATTTTTTCTGATTTGATATACATATGATTGAGCTGAGATGCTTTTGTAATTGAGTCTATTTTTTCTGATTTGAGATACATATGATTGAGCTGAGATGCTTTTGCAATTGAGTCCGCTTTTCTGATTTGAGATACATATGATTGAGCTGAGATGCTTTTGCAATTGAGTCCGCTTTTCTGATTTGAGATACATATGATTGAGCTGAGATGCTTTTGTAATTGAGTCCGCTTTTCTGATTTGAGATACATATGATTGAGCTGAGATGCTTTTGTAATTGAGTCCGCTTTTCTGATTTGAGATACATATGATTGAGCTGAGATGCTTTTGTAATTGAGTCCGCTTTTCTGATTTGAGATACATATGATTGAGCTGAGATGCTTTTGTAATTGAGTCCGCTTTTCTGATTTGAGATACATATGATTGAGCTGAGATGCTTTTGTAATTGAGTCTATTTTTTCTGATTTGATATACATATGATTGAGCTGAGATGCTTTTGTAATTGAGTCTATTTTTTCTGATTTGATATACATATGATTGAGCTGAGATGCTTTTGTAATTGAGTCTATTTTTTCTGATTTGAGATACATATTATTGAGCTGAGATGCTTTTGTAATTGAGTCTCCTTTTCTGATTTGATATACATATTATTGAGCTGGATGCTTTTGTAATTGAGTCTGCTCTTCTGATTTGATATACATATGATTGAGCTGAGATGCTTTTGTAATTGAGTCTATTTTTTCTGATTTGATATACATATGATTGAGCTGAGATGCTTTTGTAATTGAGTCTCCTTTTCTGATTTGATATACATATTATTGAGCTGGATGCTTTTGTAATTGAGTCTGCTCTTCTGATTTGATATACATATGATTGAGCTGAGATGCTTTTGTAATTGAGTCCGCTTTTCTGATTTGAGATACATATGATTGAGCTGAGATACTTTTGTAATTGAGTCTATTTTTTCTGATTTGAGATACATATTATTGAGCTGATATGCTTTTGTAATTGAGTCTATTTTTTCTGATTTGATATACATATGATTTGAGCTGAGATGCTTTGTGATTGAGTCTATTTTTGCTGATTTGAGATACATATTATTGAGCTGAGATGCTTTTGTAATTGAGTTCTCTTTTTGACTTGATATACAGATTGCTGAGCTGAGATGCTTTTGTAATTGAGTCTGCTTTTCTGATTTGATATACATATTATTGAGCTGAGATGCTTTGGTAATTGAGTCTGCTTTTCTGATTTGAGATACATATTATTGAACTGTGATGCTTTTGCAATTGAGTCTGCTTTTCTGACCTGATATACATATCATTGAGCTGGAGATGCATTAGCAACTGAGTCTGCTTTTCTGACCTGATATGCCTATCCTTGAGCTGAGATGCTTTGCAATGGAGTCTTCTTTTCTGACCTGATATACCTATTATTGAGCTGAGATGCGTTTGCACTTTAGTCTGCTTGTCTGAGTTGCTGAGTTGAGCTGAGTTGTTTTTGCAATTGAGTGAGCTGTTCTGACCTGAGATCCATCACATGAGCTGGGTTGCTTTTGCCATTGAGCCACCTTTGCCGCCCTAACGCACAGCATGAGTGCTCTTGACCCTGTCATTACTGAGTTGCCGAGAATTTTGGGGCCTGCTTTTATGCAACTGATGAGAAAGTTTTAGCCCAGTGCCCCTTTGGAGCTTCATTCACTACCAATACCATTAAATAACGATAACTACCACTACAACTAAATTGAGAACATCCCCTGCTGGCTGCCCCGCAACGAGACATATATCATAAGGTAGGTTGTGATGTGTGCTGGGTTGTGAGAGACTTGAGCCCCACTTGTACCTACCAACGCATTGCTTTGCTATCTCACCCTGATTTTGTCATCAAATGCCATGTACTATGAAACCAATTAATATGCTATTAATGTGATGCTGTGTGAATGAGCCCCCTCTTCCTTTTGTGGATCATCATCGTTGGGTTGCTGTGCAGCGGAAACCATGCTGGTGATGTGGTGTATGTTAGCCCCCGGATACCTTATTTGATTCTATTACCTTCCAACATAACTACATTATGATAAACTGCTAATACTAATGCAAAGACCAAAAACCGCCCAAAATATTTTGCTACCGGTATCTGTATGCGTGGTTAGCAACTTGTATGCAACTTGTGAGTTGCTGTGCTGATTTGGCCAAGTTTCCAATCAAATAAAATTGAACCGGCGGCTGAATTTTGTGCTTCACAATCCGTTACTGGGCTGCTGTGCTTATACGTAACCAGATCGAATGTGATTGGGCCCAGAAATACCACTCCATTCCGATTAGCCCCCATTAGTGAGACAACAAAGACCAAATCAAAAGAAATATTTTTGGTAGCTTTTGTGCCAACTAACTCGTATGCTGCTACTGAAATTACTGCAGTCTTAGGCCCAGGTATGCAATCAATTTAAATGAACGGCAAGGGGGCTGAGTTACGCCACCCCTCTGGTATCTACCACTGGTACCGCTACCATCGGATTGCTGCTGTGCCTGGGATGCTGTGTGAAGATAACTTTTTTGCTGGTAACTAGCCCAGTGCAGTTGACCTGACGTGGAATTTTGTTGCCCACCACTACTACTAAATATGGTCAATCCAAATTACTTCTACGACAAATACCCAATAAACCATAATATTCTGGCAGCTAGATATTTATATGTGCCAACCAACCTGTCTATGTATACAACTAATCAGCTACTGTGCTGTTTGGCTCTGGTTTCAAACAAAATTAAAATAAGAAAACTTCTTGCTTTTGTAGCTACTACCACAACTATAGGGTGTTTCAGCTGTGCAACACCAATTCACCTGCTATTAATGTGCTTGCCATCTGAAAGAAATCCTAACGTATTGTTATCATTATTACCTTGCTATGGGCTGTGTGTTTAAGATCGACCTACCAAATGATAACCAAGTGCAGTGTGCTTGAGCCCAGCGGAACCTTAAGGTACACTTCCTAACCATAGACTAAATTCATTCAATCCATCTGAATACTTCGACCATGACCGAACAACCAAAGACATTCACTAACTGGGTTGTAATTTTGACTAATGCCAGAACCACAAGCAGGGAGGGAGGGAGGAAACTATTTGAACTTGCCGAATTGATGACTATGTCGGTTCATAACCGCCAAACACATGAAAGCTGCACCACGCGGTCAGGCCCAAAGGCTCATGGGGATACCCATCATGCCTTGCCGTTAACCTTAATTTATTCCATAAATTCTCACTTAACATTCCGCGGCATTCCGGGCCATGAGGAGGATAATACAACAGAGAAATTACAGCATGTGTTTGGCAGTATTTGGGGTCGCATGTCAATCAAATAATATGTTGTAATTTGGTATACATATTCTTAGTAATATCCAGGGGTACAATCTCCCCTGTGGTAAGGGGGAGATGGGGCCATGCTGGTATGTGGGAGCATGGCAAAACCGCCAAATTTCCCCAAAGGAACCCCAACCCCAGGGTGTGGCTAAAGGTCGCCGTACTGTTACCTGCCTATGGGGGGGGGGGACCTAATGTCTGCGGGTACCATCATGTTAATGAGTGTGCGAACAGCCTAGACTTAACCCCATTGAAAATAACGAAAAAATCGCATGGTTACGGACTGTGCCCTTTCTATTGCAGTTGGAAGAAATTCCAGGAAAATTACTTGGAAATCAAAACATGTCCAAAAAGATCGTTTCACATGTCATACGACTTTGAAATTGACAACTAAAAATTTACTTTTTTTAATCAACTTGTGAAGGAGTCCACAAAAGGTCAAATAGCTTGTAACTACGTGTGGAAACAGGGAATCTTTATCTAACATTTTGTAAAACATGTTTGGACGTATGAACGAATCCTAATAAAGATTTAAAAATAAAAGAAAAAGAGAGAAGAAATTTCTTTTCTCTTTTTCTTTTTTGGGCTTTGATGCCCAGGGTAGTTTGGACAAGGGGACTGGAGATCTTTTTGCTTCAAGAATCAAAGTGCGTTTTTCATTCTTCGCAGGTAGGTAGGTAGGTAGGTAGGTAATCATATTTAACGTGGCTAGCCTGCGAAAGTCTGAGAGAGACTTATTTCCAGCAGGGGCAGATGTTTTACCATCAACCCGCCGCAGCTACCAGATTTCCCTCACATGTCTCTAGTCGACCTGGGCTAGAGTTACGGACAGCGACCAAACTGTCCAGCATGGGATTCGAACCGTTCTGAGACCTTTGGTTTATGAGTTAGTCGCCTTAACCATTCGGCCACACGCAAACCTCCTTACTCTTCAGCTCAGCTCTTCTCAGAAGAGAAATTTAGCATGTTTTGGCGGGAAGTTTTGGCGGGAAGTTTTGGCGGGAAGGTCTGAGCTCTTACGCAAACTAAATTTTGGCCCAATATTGACGGGAGAGTATGCCTGTGTTTACGGAGTAAGTTGCTGAGATGCCTAAAAAATTCTCACAGAAATATGGGAATCTGAAATTTGGTAAAGAATGATACTGAAACGTATATTGTTGATCGAGTGGCCTTCAACAACACCTGAAAATGTTTTGAAAAACTTGGCAAGAGATAAAAGTCAAAGTTAAGGAGGGTAATTGAAAGACTGGAGAAAATATGTTTTTCGTTCATTGAGATTAGCTTACATAAATGAGAATTCACCAGGGTGCTCCCCAAAGTAAAACTGAAAGTGTTTTGTTGGAGGTAAATATTTTATATCTTGAAGAAGTTTTGGAAGTGATGTGACTTACACTTGACCTCATTTCCAGCTTTTTTATCAGTTTCCTTCCCTGCACGTTCATTCAGTTGAGTCCATAATGGACTTTCCCATGGACTTCGCAAGTCCGAGACCATAGTGACTGGAAGATTCCATTTATAACCCAAACCGGAGAACACTACACGTATTTTTTTATAAGAAACTGCTAACAAGAAACTCAACTTTCAGATCGCCAAAAATATTGAGAAACTCCAGTATTGGGAAAATATTACTTAAGAAACTACTTATTTCCACAAAGGAAATCCCAAGCATATTTTACTCTATTTTCACATCTTTCCCGTATCATATTTCTTGAAAGGTACTCGAATAAAATCTAACATTGGTAAGGCCTCAAACAACTTTGTTTTGGAACGTTCAGGAGGGAACAGGTAATGAACATGGAGTATGTTGTGGAACCTTAAGACACTCGTAAAAAAACACCTGAGTACTGAAATCTGATAATTTTAAGAAACTTTCAGTACTGGCTCCGATTCTTAGTTTCTTATAAAAAACTAGGAAGTAAAAGCGCTCGCTTCGCTCGCGCTTTAACATTCCTAGCTCCTGCGGAGTGCTTTTTATGGCTACCGTACACCTTCAGTAACCACCATTTAAATTCAGCATGAAATCAGGGTTAGCAGATCTCCGGAACGCCCCGAAACCAAACCAGGGGTCGGAAAAAGGCCAGATAAAGCAAAACCTTTCAAAACAATGATCCATTGTAGTACCACCTATCGTTCTATTGTTATTCCAAGCAATGGGCACTTGCATTCCATTGTTTTCACATACTATATTGTGTAGCTCCGATGAAAACCCTGTATCTTTGATGTTGCCTTGCAAAGAAAAATGTCCTAGATTGTGATTGTCTGTACTCCAGTTTGAAGCGAATTGAATGAAAATTGACCAAAATCTTAAAAGAAGCCAAAATTAAGCCAAACAGTCAAAGTTAATTTTTGAAGCCAACATTAAGGGAAACGAGCCAAATTTCCAAAATTTTGCTGAAAAAAAGCCATGTTACCAGCCTTGAATCAAATCAGATCAGTTCTGGTCATTCATAAGAATTCAAGTAACTAAGTAAGAGTGGTATCCTATACTCCATAAAATGAGAAAATCAGACATGTCTCTTTCTATAACATTCCTTTACTCCCAAATGAGTCTCACATAAACCTCAGCAAAATTGTTACGTTTTCAGCACATGAATCCAGGTCAAACCTGGAGCCTATTGATAAAGACATGTCATGCATAGATTCGTTTCAAATATCTAAAAGAAAGTTGGCTCCTAGGGTAATTCTTTGAATGGTCAGATTTGGAGAAAAAAGCCTCTCCCTTCCACGCTCCAACGTCGCTTGGAAACGTTGCTAACTTACCCGACCATTTTCTTCTCAAATTTAAAGAAGTGAAAGTGTAAATAAAAGCTGAACAGTATGCTTTTAAGCATATCCTTTTTATTTGCTTTTGCTAATAAGAGCTCTTCTCTTCCTCCACGGTGACTCGTCTTTTCATTGCAGTTTCGATCTTACCTAAGGATTTCTGACTTTTAAATAAAGTTTCCTAATCTTTTCGAATTTGAAAAGTGGCATTTCACTCATTCGAAAAAGGGTGCGAGATTTTTTCAGAACAGAAGAATTTTTACGGATTTTGGTGGAACATTTGTGGAAACAAAAGGACTTTTGAGGAAGATGTACAAGAAGTTTGAAATGTTGAAATGCCCCTCGGAATTTGGGGGCAATTTCCCCAATCCCCAAAATTTCTGCCACTGTTAAAGAAGCCTACCAATATAGTGCCTTCGCAGTAATACAGGAAACTGCGAAGGCAGTAGTAATACTTATTTCCTGTATGGTATGATACAGGAAATAAGTGAAAATAAGTCAAACTATGCCAAGGCTTTCCATGAATGAAATGAATAGCTGCTAAGTTATATTTTCTTGCAATGAAAATATCAATTTTTGATGATATAAGAATGGAGTTTCTTATCAGCAGTTTTTTTTTAAGAAACATTCGTGTTCAACTGTACACTTATAAAATAGATGTGTGCATTGATATGTAAGGGATTGGAAATAAGGTGCTCTGTGAGAAAATACTATGGTATGTTAGAATTCAGCTTTTCATATGAATAAACTGCGATTTTATTGAAATATGGAATATCTTGTTGGTTCCCATAGGTAACCTTTAGCCTCAAAGGATTCAGTGGCATGGGATATGTCCTTTCAATCGGACTGTACGACCACACGACCCCGGACCCTGTGACACTGGACCCTACGACCCCAGACCATACGATTATACGACCATTCGACCATACGACCCCGATCCAAAGTTTGATACATATAGCTTAAGAAAATTTTACACCACCGATGGTTTAGTGAACACGCAAGACATTAGTACGTGTCAAAGTTTTCTTGGTCACGTAGAATTCTGTGTATTCATAATGAGCTAGCCAGTTGTTGTGAGCAAAACCGGCCCCTCTAAATACAATTAGAATGGATGAATATCTATGTTGAATATCCACAAATATGCACTTCTTCAAATTTTCCATGTTTCAGTTAGAAGGCCATGAAAGTATCAGACTCAGAATGGAGGGCTATAAAGCATTTCGACCGATAGGGCTACTCCAGTCTTTCTAGCCTTTCTAATTTTTCTAGAACAATAACAAAGAAGTAAGAAAGTTATATCTTAAATGCAAACATTTCTTTATTATCATCCAGATCCCCAGTCACTCATGTGCATATCTATTGACGTTGAAAATAATGGAAGTATCAATACATCATAAAAAAGTCTTGTTAACCAAATACATAAAACTTTGGCCTGGGGTCGTATTGTCGTATGGTCTGGGGTAGTAAGTCCCGGGTCGCAGAGTCCTCATGTCCGGTCAAAAGAACGTCTGAGTTTACGTGATGGGGCAGATTTTCAGTATTGCGAGTTGGCAAGCTAACGGCTGCATGCATGATATAAGTAAAAAGACTTCAGAAATGATCTTATGGCAGAAAATCTGTCCATTGTTGGACCTTTTATGCAGAATTCTCTTTCAGAGTTCGTAAACAAGTAGTACAAAAGATGATACTGATAGAAGAAAAATAGTGATGAAGTCATTTACTAACTTGTTGAAAAATAGACCTAGGACCTTTCATCATTATTTACATAATTTTGAAATCATGGAAAAGCGATGAATCAGGGGAGTAGCAAAGGCAGTTACTGGACTCGAAGTAAGCTTTGCTTAATTCATTACTAAACTTGCATTATTTTCATTCAACAGCAGACAAGAAATAGCTATTTCGTCATTAATTAAGAAAATCGTTTCGCCAAATTCAGACTCTGCACACCTCAGTTATCTTACTTAGCTTAGCCCCAGCGATGACGGAATTGCTGAACTGTGATTGAGGTTATTTCCAAGTCACCCGTTTTGTAATAACCGAGGCTCTCCCTCGCTGTGAAACTTTAACCATTCTCTTCTTTGGTAAAAACTTGGTTAAAGAACAGTTTACAATCAAACATTTTTTATACGGGTAAACAGGATTTCTTTGGATTTGGCCTTGAGCCAGTCATCCAAGTCAACATTTGGAAATGCTCCTAGGGTCACAGGTCTGATTTGTACTGTATGCCATTTTTGCCGAAGCAGAGAAACTCGTGCTATGCGTGTATGGCCTTTAATAAAAGCGTCAAAAATCAGTTTGAAGAGTAATCACTTTGTAACTTGGGCCAAATCTTCATTAGGAATTGAGTAAAGGTTCCATGCGTTGTAATCAGTAAATTTATAAGCAGAAGACCGAAAAAACTACAAGGGCAGATTCTTAATTCGTAGCGCTGCGACAAAACCAAGAGGAGAGGTCTGCAAAATAGGGCAATAACTTCGTTGTATCCAACGTGAGCATCGAAATACTTTTACCACAAGCCAGATAGATACTGCAGCTAACATAATATCAACTATTTGCAAGCTTTTACTCCCTCGGTGTCTGGAAAAAGCAGCTGCAAAACTTGTTTTTAGCTCAGATTGAACGCTGCCATCACATTTCTATGGCTGCCATTCAGCATCCACAAAGAAAGGTCAAAGGTTGAGGCCTATTGTTGAATTGAATTGCTAAAATTTGGGTACAAAACCCCTCCTCACATTACCCCAAGATACTGTACGAAGAAAAGTATTGGACCACAGGCAAGCCTTTATCGTCAGCTATTTTACATCTTTTTTCTGAAATTTTTGGAGGTAAGCAGTAGGCGTGAGGAGCTGCGTGCGGGAAAGTGTCACAAACAGGAATGTGCGTAACAAAACTCTTCATCGCTTATATATATAGATACGTGTATTTTGACCGAGGAAACCTTGGCATGTCTTTGCTTTATTTTCACTTGTTTGCTGTATCATATTGCTCGAAAGGTACTTTCAGTGGTCTCAAAACATTGGAAAAGCTTCAAAAAGCCTTGTTTTGAAATATTCATGAGGACAGAGGCAGTGAACATGCAGATCGTTATGAAACCTTTAATAAACTTGTAAGAAACTTCGAGTATTCAAAATTTTGACAATTGTAAGAAACTTTCAGTACTGCCCCAAATTCTTAGCTTCTTACAAAAAAATACGTGTATTTCCTCATAAAACATTTGAGCAAAGTAAATGTAGAACTTACCTGTCCTTCTTTTGGACATCAGACTGCATGATCCGTTACAGTTATAGGACTATGGGAGTTGTGGAGCAAAACCTGCTCTCATCTCACTCTCAGATTTTCTAAATTTCAAGAAAAATGTCTTAAATCTGAAAAGAGTGTGACAAAGGCGGATGTGATTTGATGAGTCCTGCCAGCATAATTTTTCATGGTAGTGGCCAAAAGGTCACTCATTTCACACAGAATGCACCTTGCCAGCAATCAGCTAGTGCAGCTAGTCCCCTATTATTCGTTTCGAATTCTTGGGTTCTTGATGTCCGAGAGAGATGGAAACGATGATAATGAGGGCAAACTCCTTGGTTTTAATCTGGCTCCGAAACTCCCAAAGAGAATGAAGACGACGATATCTTGATAGGAGAGCACGGTGATAATAACGATGAAACAGTGCCAGATGAATTTGATGAGTCAGAGGCAACAGACGATAAAGGGTGCTGGTGGACAAAACCTTGAGATGCTGCCAAGTGCTATCCTGATCCGTCAGAGCGATCGTTGTAACAATTAGCCGTCTTCAGTTTAGATTCGAAACTTTGTTTTAATGAAACGTTGATGTTGCAAGCGCTTGCCATCGTCTCAAATGTCCAAATAATTTGATTCTATGACTGTTAACATAAAATCGCAACAGGCCCGCTTCCTACCTACACTTCTGATAGACCAAACAATCAACCCATTTGACATCATTTTAACTCAAAAAGACTAGAGATCTACTTTTATTTGTCGATTTCAAAGTGAACTGACTTGTAAAATAATCTTTTCGGACATGTTTTGATTTCCAAGTAATTTTCCTGGAATTTCTTCCAACTGTAATAGAAAGGGCACAGTCTGAAACCATGCGATTTTTTCGTTATTTTCAAAACCCTGTTAACCTTGATTTAGGCCGAATATCGAGAAAATGCACATTGGAAGTGTGCATCAGAGTTCATTTTTAAGAAATTCGTTGTCATTGTTTGAAAATATTCGAAAATGGCAAATCCGTGGCCAAAAAGAAAGACGGGCTTTAGCCCTTTTTCGAGGCTTGGTTTGTTTACAGCGAGCCGCCATCTTTAAAAATAGCGTGATCTGATTGGTCAATCTCCAAATCAAAACAAACTCAGCGGTCTATTGAAAACAAAATGTTGCCCTGTTAACAAATACAGAACATTTGACGAGTCACAATTAAACGAATAATTTATCCTATATTCCCGGCTATTTACATTAGAATGAAAATGGTCACAATTGCTCATGACATTACAGACTTGACAACGAGATTTACCACAACGAGAACATCCCTTCTTATCAGTCCCCTCATTTCCCTCATTACTCAGCCTCAGTGGCGTAGCCAGGTCCCTGCCTTTGGAGGGGCAGAGTGCGAGCGCAGCGAGAAAATACGGGGGTCCGGGGGCTTGCCCCAAGGAAAATTTTTGGGGGCCACGCCCTTCAGACGCTCGGAAAATGAGGGAAACGCCTTTTACGGACATATTTTGCATCATAAACATGACTACATTGAACACAAAAGGCAGGACGTTTTGTTAAATTTTCATCAAGAAATTATCCTCATTATTGCAAGTTACTCTAAGAAAGCAAAAGAAGAATTCTTATTCAGTTACAAGCAGTGGGAAGCGGTCCAACACATCGAGTGCAAAATACGAAATGAATCTTCTCAGCTTTACTGCAAAAGGATTTGGTGCTGGTCGTTCGATCTTGATATTCAAGAAATTGTCTCTCTTAGCTACTTTATTATTGTCTAGTCAGTCTACAGAATCTTTTGCAAGAAGCTTTTACAAAAGAAATTGTTGTTCAGTGTACAGGTTCTTCAAATCATCTTTTGATGAGATTTTTCCAGAGAAGTAGCAAATAAGGATCGGCCTACGACAGGCATTTACAGGCTAAGATAAGTGGGGACATTGAAATGGATGGGTCCAGGGTCAAGTCACCAGAAAAATTTTTGATGACATGCATTCTACTCTGGCTTAGAATGCCTCTGCCAACATTGTTAAAAAATTTCTTCGGATCCCGCATTCCTCTAGGTACGCCACTGGAAAACCAAGAATGCACCCTAACTAAGAAGTAGACGAAACTTTCGGTGCCGCTCTTATGATGGAAGGGACGAAAGCTTTTCTCTTTTCTTTCAGTCATATCTGAATTCTCGCCGAAATTTCGCAATTTAGTACCATGGGTGCCTGAGACAAAACAAGTAAAAGGACAACAGCTGAGAAAGTCTGAACTTTGAATTGATTTGAAACACTGATAAAAACTCTAGAAAGCGCAACGATGCTGATGGACAGGGCCGTCGAGAGCCAGCTCGGGCCATGGAGTAATCTATGGTGTATACAGAGCATGAAGAAAGTGCGAGCGAAGCGAGCCGAAAATTTTTGAGAAGCACAAACAGAATTTCGCTGGATGGTTGAAATGTCACATCACTGTAGAAGAGATGCACTGTCCATTAAAGTTAAGGAAGGTTTAAGTTGGATTCATAAATTCTTGTAATGCTGGATATATAGGAAAATGCAGAAATCGTTCAAGAAGACAAATGGCAGCATAAGTACACATGGAAGGAGGAATTCTTGGTAGAAGTGCGAAACGAAGCGAAAAAAATTCGAAAGATGTGATTAATTGTATTGTATGTTCTGTGCCAAATAGACTCATACACATACCAAGTTGAAGTGGTGCCTAGGTCAGTTTCAAAGAAACTAATGAAGCTGAGCTGCAGGCCTTGCTTGGACATGATAGCAGGCCAGGCGGTACAAAGATGATCCCAAGATGATACAGTGATGACGCAAGTATGTACGTGCAAGCGAAGCGAGCAGAAAATTTTTGATTCTTTTCTTGGCTTTATCGCACCAAGATGTCACTTATTAGGGCAAGAATTTCATTCCTGTTTCTTTTATAACATTGACAAATCACGCTGCCACAAGTGTTGGAGAAAAATGCAGCCGACTCCCCCCCCCTTCAGTTTCTCAACGGATTTGGGAGAATTGCAAAACTCATCTCTGGCGATGATTGGGGGGGCGGCCGCCCCCTCTTGCCCCCCTGGCTACGCTACTGCTCAGCCTAGCCCTAACAAGAATATCCTATTCTATTACACATTGAGATTGAGCTCATGAGTATAAATATATATATATATATGTCTGATGAAGGCTTACGCCGAAACGTTTACACGAAGTTGTATTTTTTGAGTTTATATTAATTTCTTAATACAGTCTAATGAAGGAGCTTAGGAGAATATATATACATATATTCAATTTCAGCCAATTTCAGGAGAGGGTAGGCGAGTTAGCTGGATGGCTTAAGGACAGGGGCTACGAAGAGTCTTTAGTTAACGAGCAAATAGGTAGGGTACGTAGGTTGGATAGGACAACTCTTCTAGCAAATTCGGGAAATAAGACCAATGACCAAGGGAGGGGGGAAAGGGTTCCACTTGTTGCAACATATCATCCAGCGCTCAATAGTTTGGGGAAGGTTGCCAGGAGACTCCATCCTATGCTCACGAATTCGGAGGAGCATAGGAGGGTGTTTCCTGAGCCACCTTTAATAGCTTTTAGGAGATGTAAGAACCTTAAGGATATACTTGTTAGGGCTAGGCTCAGTAGTGAGGGAAATGGGGGGACTGATAAGAAGGGATGTTCTCGTTGTGGTAAATCTCGTTGTCAAGTGTGTCATGTAATGAGCAATAGTGAACATTTTCATTCTAACGTAGATAGCCGGGAATATAGGATAAACTATTCGTTTAATTGTGACTCGTCAAATGTCGTGTATTTGTTGGAATGTACTGTTTGTGGTGTACAATATGTTGGTAGCACCTGCACGCCTTTTAGGCTTAGGTTTAACAATTACAAGGCGTGCAGTCGTAAGTTTAATTCGGGGGCCTCAGTACCCCAGGCGGAATTCTTCAGACATTTCACTGAAGAAGGCCACCGGGGGTTTCTGAAGGATATTAGCGTAAAGATAATTGATAGGCTAACGGGGGGTAATAGGATGCGGGAAAGCTTCTGGCAATATCGGCTAGGTTGCTTTGCCCCTAAGGGTTTAAACACTAGGCAGGTAGATACATAGATTTCATTTTTGTTTACTTTTTGGTTGTTGTGTTGTTTTGATTTTTTGTACTCAGCTTTTCGTTAGGGACACACGCTGTTTTATTAGGGATTTCTTTCTGCCCATCCACTCTGGGATCTTTCTATCGTTTGTTTTGTTTTAATAGACATTTTTTCCAGCTCCTGCGAGACAGACACAAACACCGACTTCGGCAGCTCTTAACTCTGCGCTTTCTTGTGATCGTTCTCCTGCCACCTTTGTCATTACCGCTACTTTAACACTTTTTCAATGCCTATTGTAATAGGTAAGATCCCGCCTAGGCTATTGTTTTAAATTTCGTAATCTATATGTATGCTCTGTTGGATTTGGAAAAGTTATTACTGATGAAGGCTTACGCCGAAACGTTTACCAGAAGTGTTTTTATTTGAGTGTCTATACTATTTTTAAAGCATCTTTTAGAATGAGCTTTTGAGAATATATATATATATATATATATATATATATACATATATATATATATATATATATATATATACATATATATATATATATATATATATATATATATATATATATATATATATATATATATATATATATATATATATATATATATATATATATATATATATATATATATATATATATATATATATATATATATATATATATATATATATATATATATATATATATATATATATATATATATATATATATATATATAAATATTCAACAGCTAGCGAGCAACCAGGATTTCTCCTTTTTCGGTGCAAACGGAAACAATTTTTAAAATTCTCAGGAAAATCGAGAAAATTAAAATGCGCCACAGCCGGGAATCGAACCACGGATCTCCTGCTTTCCGGGCAAGCGCCTTAACCTTTAGGCTACCGTGGCACGTTTTAATTTTCTCGATTTTAGCACCTTATGGGTTGCTTTCGGCTTTCGCCTTTTTCAAGCAGCTTATTTTATAAATATTCAACAGCTAGCAAGCAACCAGGATTTCTCCTTTTTCGGTGCAAACGGAAACAATTTAAAAAAAAATACATATATATTCTCAAAAGCTCATTCACTATATGTATTAAAATAGAAATATGTACTCAGAAAAAACACATGCTTGTAAACGTTTCGGCCAAAGCCTTCATCAGTATAACTTTTCAAAATCAGATGGAGCATACATATAGATAATGAATTACAAAAACAATACAAAACAATAGCCTAAGCGGGTCCTACCTATTACAATGCGTAATTAAAATGTGTAAAAGCAGCTGGTAATACAAAGGTGGTGGGAGAAAGATCAAAGAAAGCGCAGAGTTAAGAACTGCTGAAGTCGGTGGCTGTGTCTGTCTCACCGAAGCTGAAAAAGATCGCATGCTACAACAAAACAAACAATAGAAAGATCCGAGAGCGGATTGGCAGAACAGAAAACCCTAAAACACAGCGTGTGTCCCTTACGAAAAGCTCAGCGCTAAAATCAAAACACAACGACCAAAATTATAACAAAAATGAAATCTATGTATCAACCTGCCTAGTGTTTAAACCCTTAGGGGCAAAGCAATCCAGCCGATATTGCCAGAAGCTTTCCCGCAACCTAGTTCCCCCCGTTAGCCTATCGATTATCTTTACGCTAATATCCTTCAGAAACCCGTGGTGGCCTTCTTCAGTAAAATGTCTGAAGAATTCCACCTGGGGTACTGAGGCCCGCGAATTAAACTTACGACTGCACGCCTTGTAATTATTAAACCTAAGCCTAAAAGGCGTGCAGGTGCTACCGACATATTGTACACCACAAACAGTACATTCCAACAAATACACAACATTTGACGAGTCACAATTAAACGAATAGTTTATCCTATATTCCCGGCTATCTATGTTCGAATGAAAATGCTCACTATTGCTCATGACATTACACACTTGACAACGAGATTTACCACAACAAGAACATCCCTTCTTATCAGTCCCCCCATTTCCCTCATTATTCAGCCTAGCCCTAACGAGTATGTCCTTAAGGTTCTTACATCTCCTAAATGCTGTCAAAGGTGGCTCAGGAAACACCTTCCCATGCTCCTCCGAATTTGTGAGCATAGGATGGAGTCTCCTGGCCACCTTCCCCAAACTATTGAGTGCTGGATGGTATGTCGCAACAAGTGGAACCCTTTCCTCCCTCCCTTGGGTATTGGTCCTATTTCCCGCATTTGCTAGAAGAGTCGTCCTATCCAACCTACGTACCCTATCTATTTGCTCATTAACTAAAGACTCTTCGTAGCCCCTGTCCTTAAGCCATCCAGCTAACTCGCATACTCTCTCCTGAAACTGGCGATCCTCCGAACATATCCTACAAAACCTAAGTGCCTGACCATAGGGGATCGCCTTCTTGGTGTGCCAGGGGTGACAAGACTTCTTGTGCAAGTACTGATGTGTATCAGTTGGCTTGCAAGACAAGTCTGTCGAAAGGACTCCCCCCTCCCCCACGGTAACCTGAACATCTAAAAAACTGATACTATCCCGTGATTGCTCGCTCAGTTTTTTAGATGTTCAGGTTAGCGTGGGGGAGGGGGGAGTATGTATATAGATACATACATACATATATACATACATACATACATATAGATAATGAAAGTCGTCGCCAAATCGTACAGTGTGATAAGCATACGGGTACTTTGGGATGCAAGGAAGAAAGACGAAGAACTTGCCGAATACCTTATAGCAATGAAAAGAAGGGAATTGGAAAGGCTTATGATAATTTGCGAAGTTTTTAAAAACTTTGCAAAAACTTTGCAAAGTTTTTGCAAAGTTTTTTCGATCCATCTAATATAGAACTAAAAACTGTTAGATACATGGTGAAACGGCTGAATCTAAGAAAATTAGGTGAAATAAGAAACTTTCAGAAAAACTTCGCAAATTATCAATTGGCCCCCGTAAATGATAATTTGCGAAGTTTTTTTGAAACAGCCCAGAATTGGTCAGCAACCAGGGTAGGGCATTGTGTGTCTGTAAAACATTGTACAGTGCGTTGAATCGTCATCAAATCCACTCTTTCGGACGACTTTTGCCGAAGTTTACCACGAGACTTGCAATCACCACACGTTTTAGGCCTAAAATATGAAATTGCTCACAACAACGGGCAAACGCGTGAAAGCTACTTCATTTGCCGCTAAATCAGCTTGCCTTGATACTGTCTTGATGATTAGACACAACAAAATCAATTATCAGGCAAATTTAATAGCACTTTAGAAAAACTTCGCAAATTATCAATTGGCCCCCCTAATTGATAATTTGCGAAGTTTTTTCTTAACGGTCCAGAATTGGTCAGCAACGAACGTAGGGCATTGTGTGTTTGTAAAACATTGTACAGTGCGTTGAATCATCATCAAATCCACTCTTTCAAACAACTTTTACCGATGTTTATGACGAGACTTGCAATCACCACACGTTTTAGGCCTACAATATGAAATTGTTCACAACAACGGGCAAACGCGTGAAAGCTACTTCATTTGCCGCTAAATCAGCTTGCCTTGATACTGTCTTGATGATTAGACACAGCAAAATCAATTATCAGGCAAATTTAATAGCATTTTAGAAAAACTTCGCAAATTATCAATTGTCCCCCCTAATTGATAATTTGCGAAGTTTTTTCTAAACGGCCCAGAATTGGTCAGCAACCAAGGTAGGGCATTGTGTGTTTGTAAAACATTGTACAGTGCGTTGAATCGTCATCAAATCCACTCTTTCAAACAACTTTTACCGATGTTTACGACGAGACTTGCAATCACCACACGTTTTAGGCCTACAATATGAAATTGTTCAGAACAACGGGCAAACGCGTGAAAACTGCTTTATTTTCCGCTATATCAGCTTGCCTTGATACTGTCTTGATGATTAGACACAACAAAATCAATTATCAGGCAAATTTAATAGCACTTTAGAAAAACTTCGCAAATTATCAATTGGCCCCCCCTAATTGATAATTTGCGAAGTTTTTTCTTAACGGTCCAGAATTGGTCAGCAACGAACGTAGGGCATTGTGTGTTTGTAAAACATTGTACAGTGCGTTGAATCATCATCAAATCCACTCTTTCAAACAACTTTTACCGATGTTTATGACGAGACTTGCAATCACCACACGTTTTAGGCCTACAATATGAAATTGTTCACAACAACGGGCAAACGCGTGAAAGCTACTTCATTTGCCGCTAAATCAGCTTGCCTTGATACTGTCTTGATGATTAGACACAACAAAATCAATTATCAGGCAAATTTAATAGCATTTTAGAAAAACTTCGCAAATTGTCAATTGGCCCCCCTAATTGATAATTTGCGAAGTTTTTTCTAAACGGCCCAGAATTGGTCAGCAACCAAGGTAGGGCATTGTGTGTTTGTAAAACATTGTACAATGCGTTGAATCGTCATCAAATCCACTCTTTCAAACAACTTTTACCGATGTTTACGACGAGACTTGCAATCACCACACGTTTTAGGCCTACAATATGAAATTGTTCACAACAACGGGCAAACGCGTGAAAGCTACTTCATTTGCCGCTAAATCAGCTTGCCTTGATACTGTCTTGATGATAAGACACAACAAAATCAATTATCAGGCAAATTTAATAGCATTTTAGAAAAACTTCGCAAATTATCAATTGTCCCCCCTAATTGATAATTTGCGAAGTTTTTTCTAAACGGCCCAGAATTGGTCAGCAACCAAGGTAGGGCATTGTGTGTTTGTAAAACATTGTACAGTGCGTTGAATCGTCATCAAATCCACTCTTTCAAACAACTTTTACCGATGTTTACGACGAGACTTGCAATCACCACACGTTTTAGGCCTACAATATGAAATTGTTCAGAACAACGGGCAAACGCGTGAAAACTGCTTTATTTTCCGCTATATCAGCTTGCCTTGATACTGTCTTGATGATTAGACACAACAAAATCAATTATCAGGCAAATTTAATAGCACTTTAGAAAAACTTCGCAAATTATCAATTGGCCCCCCCTAATTGATAATTTGCGAAGTTTTTTCTTAACGGTCCAGAATTGGTCAGCAACGAACGTAGGGCATTGTGTGTTTGTAAAACATTGTACAGTGCGTTGAATCATCATCAAATCCACTCTTTCAAACAACTTTTACCGATGTTTATGACGAGACTTGCAATCACCACACGTTTTAGGCCTACAATATGAAATTGTTCACAACAACGGGCAAACGCGTGAAAGCTACTTCATTTGCCGCTAAATCAGCTTGCCTTGATACTGTCTTGATGATTAGACACAACAAAATCAATTATCAGGCAAATTTAATAGCATTTTAGAAAAACTTCGCAAATTGTCAATTGGCCCCCCTAATTGATAATTTGCGAAGTTTTTTCTAAACGGCCCAGAATTGGTCAGCAACCAAGGTAGGGCATTGTGTGTTTGTAAAACATTGTACAATGCGTTGAATCGTCATCAAATCCACTCTTTCAAACAACTTTTACCGATGTTTACGACGAGACT
This sequence comes from Aurelia sp. 3 sensu Dawson et al. (2005), assembly GCA_964020215.1. Lineage (NCBI taxonomy): Eukaryota > Metazoa > Cnidaria > Scyphozoa > Semaeostomeae > Ulmaridae > Aurelia > Aurelia sp. 3 sensu Dawson et al. (2005). The sequence goes on from OZ026578.1 coordinate 5,851,606, forward strand.
TGCAATCACCACACGTTTTAGGCCTACAATATGAAATTGTTCAGAACAACGGGCAAACGGGTGAAAACTGCTTTATTTTCCGCTAAATCAGCTTGCCTTGATACTGTCTTGATGATAAGACACAACAAAATCAATTATCAGGCAAATTTAATAGCATTTTAGAAAAACTTCGCAAATTATCAATTGGCCCCCCTAATTGATAATTTGCGAAGTTTTTTCTAAACGGCCCAGAATTGGTCAGCAACGAACGTAGGGCATTGTGTGTTTGTAAAACATTGTACAGTGCGTTGAATCATCATCAAATCCACTCTTTCAAACAACTTTTACCGATGTTTATGACGAGACTTGCAATCACCACACGTTTTAGGCCTACAATATGAAATTGTTCACAACAACGGGCAAACGCGTGAAAGCTACTTCATTTGCCGCTAAATCAGCTTGCCTTGATACTGTCTTGATGATTAGACACAACAAAATCAATTATCAGGCAAATTTAATAGCATTTTAGAAAAACTTCGCAAATTATCAATTGGCCCCCCTAATTGATAATTTGCGAAGTTTTTTCTAAACGGCCCAGAATTGGTCAGCAACGAACGTAGGGCATTGTGTGTTTGTAAAACATTGTACAGTGCGTTGAATCGTCATCAAATCCACTCTTTCAAACAACTTTTACCGATGTTTACGACGAGACTTGCAATCACCACACGTTTTAGGCCTACAATATGAAATTGTTCAGAACAACGGGCAAACGCGTGAAAACTGCTTTATTTTCCGCTAAATCAGCTTGCCTTGATACTGTCTTGATGATAAGACACAACAAAATCAATTATCAGGCAAATTTAATAGCATTTTAGAAAAACTTCGCAAATTATCAATTGGCCCCCCGAATTGATAATTTGCGAAATTTTTCTAAAATGCTATTAAATGTGTATGATACTTGATTTTGCTGTGCGTAAGCATCAAGACAGTACAAAGGCAAGCTGATTTAGCGGCAAATGAAGTAGCTTTCACGCGTTTGCCCGTTGTTGTGAGCAATTTCATATTTTAGGCCTAAAACGTGTGGTGATTGCAAGTCTCGTGGTAAACTTCGGCAAAAGTTGTTTGAAAGAGTGGATTTGATGACGATTCAACGCACTGTAGAATGTTTTACAAACACACAATGCCCTACCTTGGTTGCTGACCAATTCTGGGCCGTTTAGAAAAAACTTCGCAAATTATCAATTAGGGGGGCCAATTGATAATTTGCGAAGTTTTTCTAAAATGCTATTAAATTTGCTCGATACTTGATTTTGTTGTGTTTAATCATCAAGACAGCATCAAGGCAAGCTGATTTAGCGGCAAATAAAGTAGTTTTTACGCGTTTGCCCGTTGTTCTGAGCAATTTCATATTTTAGGCCTAAAACGTGTGGTGATTGCAAGTCTCATCGTAAACATCGGCAAAAGTTATTTGAAAGGGTGGATTTGATGACGATTCAACGCACTGTACAATGTTTTACAGACACACAATGCCCTACCCTGGTTGCTGACCAATTCTGGGCTGTTTGAAAAAAACTTCGCAAATTATCAATTAGGGGGGCTAATTGATAATTTGCGAAGTTTCTTTAAAATGCTATTAAATTTGCCTGATACTTGATTTTGTTGTGTTTAATCATCAAGACAGTATCAAGGTAAGCTGATTTAGCGGCAAATAAAGTAGTTTTCATGCGTTTGCCCATTGTTCTGAGCAATTTCATATTTTAGGCCTAAAACGTGTGGTGATTGCAAGTCTCCTCGTAAACATCGGCAAAAGTTATTTGAAAGGGTGGATTTGATGACGATTCAACGCACTGTACAATGTTTTACAGACACACAATGCCCTACCCTGGTTGCTGACCAATTCTGGGCTGTTTGAAAAAAACTTCGCAAATTATCATTCAGGGGGGCCAATTGATAATTTGCGAAGTTTTTCTGAAAGTTTCTTATTTCACCTAATTTTCTTAGATTCAGCTGTTTCACCATGTATTTAACAGTTTTTAGTTCTATATTAGATGGATCGAAAAAACTTTGCAAAAACTTTGCAAAGTTTTTGCAAAGTTTTTAAAAACTTCGCAAATTATCATAAGCCATTGGAAATGCTGTTGAGATCTTAATTTCAAACTATGGTAATATGGACTTGCATAACTGGCATCGAAGTTAAGAAGTGGAAGAAGAATGGAAGTCAAACAGCTACTGAGGAAAACCGAGCACAGGAAGATGTCAACGATGACGAAGGTGAAGGCGAAGGTGATGCAGAGAATGAAGATGTTGAAATAAAACCAGGAATAAGCTTTTGGATCGTAGTTGACACCCCTCAGCATCATTTAAAAGTCATGGAAAGTGAAGTCATACAAGTTATGCTGACATCTGGATTAGATATCGACAACTGCCGACCAATAAAGGCACGAAAGAAGGAAAATAATGTCAGTTACTACGCAGCAACCTTGTGCCAAACAAACAAGGATCATAATCTGAAATATGCGGAGGAGCTGGCAAGAAATGGCGCGACAGTACACGTCGTCATACATTCATGTTGCCACTTGCGTGCGACTCTCAAATGATGTGGTACCAACAAGCGAAGAATTTGGAATTAGGCCAGTCAGAATAACCATTACTAGTCAGTGTAAAAAGGAGTTTGGCGATGCTTTCTTAAAGGCCATGGAGCAAATCAAATACACAAACTTCGAATATGACCTGGTTGATAAAAGGAAGGTATTGGATGAAGAACAGCCTTCAACCTCAAGTGCATCCGCATCCCAGCCACTTCATGCAAAACCAACGAACAAGATCTGCACTGCAATTGACGTCATTAAACGTGTAATGGAAAAGTTAGATGCACGCCTCCACCGCGGTTACATATACAAAAAAGTGCCACATGGTAGGTTTAAATTACCTTAACAACCTCCTTTTTAATGTAAACTGAGAATTGATAAGTTTAACACAGCATTTTGCAGTCTTTTGATTTGTAACGGTGAAATACAAGTTTGTCATAACCAACTAGTGAGCAACAGTGTGCAGCAGTGAGCTACGCGCTCCAACAGTGAGCAAGGATGAGCAAATATTCGTCAAAACGAGATTGGCCTTGCATTCTGTTCTATTTCTTCACCACTGCTCACCCTTACTGCGCGTAGCTCATTGTAATTCACCATTGCTGACTACTAGTACTCTTTGTCAGTTCTCAAAAGTCCTTTTCTTGTCATTCAGGGAAGTACGCCTTCATAAAGGCATCAACAGTGACAGACTTTGTGCATTCATTGCTGTCCAATACGCAACTGGCCAATGTCCTCACACCAATGCTAACGCCTGTGATCAACATACTCACATACAAAGGTTGCAAGATCGTCAGGCAGATCGACATCGACTACGACCTGGTGGAAGTGAAGCCATGCGGCGTATGTTTCAGCTTTTCCCGCAAAACTTTCGCAGAAAACCTGATCGCAGAAGAAAAGATATGCCTGATTTCACCTCGAGCATACGTAAGCTACACGTTCAAAGAGGATGTCGTGCCCTACCCACGCTTGTTCGTCGACAGCTTGAGGAACAGCATGCCTGATGACGACGAGCTGCTTTCGTTCCTACAGAAATGGTATCAACTGGCACTGAAGGACAAGTTCCCACAGAAAGCGAAAAAGCTGTGCTGCGTTGGTGAAGCAGACTCGGGCAAGACGAGCTGGTTCGCTCCGTACGAAGGAATATTTTCGCAAGACAAGCTGGCCTCAGTGACGAGGGATACCCACTTCTCAGCCAGTATGCTGAATCCCGAAACCGAATGCCTTTTCGTGGACGAATGGCCACCTGATGCCCTCACAGCCGATGATGCCAAGAGAATACTACAGGGAGGATACGTCGCCATACCCCAAAAACGCAAAGAAGCAGTACACCTCGTGTATCGTTCAGGAATCTACATTACTTGCAACACGATCCCACCATTTTCCGGTGTCGATGAGCAAGCGATACGTGCTCGGATCACGGTGTTTGAAACGAATTCATTAAAGAAAAAGAATCCATACGCTACAGGCTGGCTGCGAAAACATTGCATGCAGTGCTTTCACTGGGCAGCAGAGCGCCTGCGAGGCACACCTCTATGGTCAGACGAAGACATCACAGCACAGTTAGACGATGAAGATCAGGGAGCCCTGTAGAATGACTTCACAGGACAAAACGCTGCGAAGCTCATTGACATCAGCGAGATAGAGCAAATGGAGTTCTCACAGGATCTCGACGCTATTGTTGCCAAAGCCCACAAGCAGCCACGGGATGTGGTGCCAAGCGAGACGGTCGATCGTGCGTTGCTCGTATACGAAGATGAAAATACAGAAGACTGGATGCGACCGGAAAACGAAGCATATGTAGCAACGGGAGACACCAACGAGTTTTCATATCATAAAGCAGTTTTCCTGGTGACCATGTCAAAGCGACATTGGAAGGAGTTGAACACCAATGATGAAGATTTGGAACGATTCAGACGCAGAAGAAAATACGATTGGAGCAAGTCCGATTCGATGTACGATGCATGGCTCCTTATCGACAACACACCGAGGAAGGACTTCGACATTCAAAGAGCGCTTTCCACAATGGGAGGCACTGATGGAGAAGAAATATGGAACAAATCGCGAATCTCACATTGATTCAGGATGCAAGCTTGCAAAGAGAAGCAACTAGTGATGAAGAAGATGACATTTTCATAACGCAGTCAACACCACCACAAAAGGAATCACGACGCCGAACAAATACTATGATATTTCGGCGTCGAGCAAAGGCAAGGAGGATAGAGCCCGACTCTGAGGACGAGTGAAACGAAGGATACTTCAAAGACAGCCGTTGCTGCGTTGTTTACTAATGTTGAGGCAATGTTGTTTTTATATTGTGTTACTAGAACACATGTTTAAATTTGAAATCACAATATGTTCTTAACAGAATCATATGTTTACATTAAAATAGAGAAGAAATACGATCTGAAAGAATTCCTCTAATTTTCTTTCAATTGTCTATCACACACAGCAACAACAACTACAACAACAACAACAATAATATTACATCATCAAATTCAAAATGGCCATCATTTGTTCAAGTAATGTAAAATATTATCTATTCCCAACAAACAGTGGGCTACAGTGAGCAACAATGAGCTACGCGCTCCAACAGTGAGCAAGGATGAGCAAGTTTTCGTGAAATCGAGATCAACCTCGTACTGGGTCATATTTGCTCACTGTTGCTCATCGTTACCACGCGTAGGTCACTGCTGTTCAACATTGCTCATCGATTTTCCTAGCAACAGAACTTTCCCCATCTAAAGTCTAATGAAATAAGTTATTTCATCAGCAACAACGACGACAACAATGAAAGCAACAACAACAACAGCAACAACAACAACAACGATAATATTACATCATCAAATTCAATATGGTCACCATTTGTTCAAGTAATGTAAAATATTATCTATTCCCAACAAACAGTGAGCTACAGTGAGCAACAATGAGCTACGCGCTCCAACAGTGAGCAAGGATGAGCAAGTTTTCGTGAAATCGAGATCAACCTCGTACTGGATCATATTTGCCCACTGTTGCTCATCGTTACCACGCGTAGCTCACTGCTGTTCAACATGGCTCATCGATTTTCCTTGGGAACAGAACTTTCCCATCTAAAGTCTAATGAAATAAATAATTTCATCAGCAACAACAATGACAACAATGAAAGCAACAACAACAAAAACAACAACAGCAACAACAACAACAACGATAATATTACATCATCAAATTCAATATGGTCACCATTTGTTCAAGTAATGTAAAATATTATCTATTCCCAACAAACAGTGAGCTACAGTGAGCAACAATGAGCTACGCGCCCCAACAGTGAGCAAGGATGAGCAAGTTTCCATATCAGCGCGCTTTCGTGAAATCGAGATCAACCTCGTATTGGGTCACATTTGCACACTGTTGCTCATCGTTACCACGCGTAGCTCACCGCTATTCAACATTGCTCATTGATATCCCTGGCAACAAAACTTTTCCTATCTAAAGTCTAATGAAATCAGTAATTTCATTCTGCCTTTAAATCAGCAACAACAACGACAACAATGAAAGCAACAAAAACAACTACAACAACAAAAACAATAATGTTACATCATCAAATTCAAAATGGCCATCATTTGTTCAAGTAATGTAAAATATTATCTATTCCCAACAAACAATGAGCTACAGTGAACAACAATGAGCTACGCGCTCCAACAGTGAGCAGGGATGAACAAGTTTTCGTGAAATTGAGATCAGCCTCGGAATGAAATTTCTTGCTCATCGATGTTCACTGTTGGAGCGCGTAACTCATCTTTGCTCACTGTAGCTCATTGTTTGTGGGGAATTGATAGTATTTTTACATTACTTAAACAAATGATGACCATTTTGAATTTGATGATGTAATATTATCGCTGTTGTTGTTGTTGTTGCTGCTGCTGCTTTATTGATGATGGATAAAATCCAAAGCCAATCATCTTACACTCTTGAGGACTGACAAGGAAGAAATGACACCACCATAAAAAGTCACCAAAGGAAGACCCTCAATACATCATTGACATGATACCTTTGAACCCTAAGGGATGACTAAATACAAACAATTTAGAAATACGACATTATTTTCTAGACAAAATTTCTGCTCGTTTTTTAAGCGAGTCTGATGTCCTCTTTTCGTGAAACTTGAACCGCGGGTCACGCAACATGCATGTCCATTTCCCAAACCCGTAAATCTTCAAGCATTTCTTTAGAAAATAATCTTCTTCAGGGGTAAAAGGCACCCTTGTACTGACAATTGGCTTCGCTTTTTTCTTGCTTGCTTGTCTCACAGGAGGCTGGTAACTTGTGATGCCGTCATCATCATCTTGCTCCGGCGTCTTCTTTCCAAGCTCCTCCGCCGTGATTTCCGGCTGAGTAGCACTGTCAATAACTTCATATGATTCATTACGTCTCCTCGGAGAATCCTCGCAGTCGGAAGAGCTATCGCTTGCAAATGCTACTTTTTTTCAGTTCTTTGTCGACATCTCCGTTTTGTAACTTTTTCACAGCACGTCTTGCGTACGTTGCAATTTCACGAGAGCTCCGTTTTTGATAGTAGGTTCTCGCCACTTGTGAGCTGTGTTTTTGATCCCGGCTAACCATATCTTGCTCCTCCACACTGAGTTTTCGTGAGCTCTCTTTCTCCAGTATTTGCCGATATCTTGTCGGGTGAACATAAATCCCAATGGCTGCGAAAACGATCTTTGACATAAGAATACTGAAGTTCTTCATCTGCGTACCACTCCTCGTTACGAGAACATAGTCACATTGTGGGTTCAATAACGGTCTGATATGCATAATGTAGTCGTCGACAATCCGAGTGCTCGTCTCGTCGAAAATTAGCGAATCAAAGGAGTACTGTTGGGCAGTTCTGAACTCAGTCTGGTCAACGAAGCCCCCATTTTCCTTTGCTTTCTCCATCATTCCTATTGTCAAATATTGATACGTCATCGGCCGAGATCCTTTCACTCTCGTAAACAGGTACACAGCCACAAAGCGAGTAGCGAATGATAAGTCGGCGGCGGTGACACTCGTCATCGGATAACCCTTGCAGTTTGAAAGAGTCACCTTGTATTGTGGCAAATGATACGGGATCACTTTCTCCATTTCGTCCATTGTCGCCCACTGATTCGTTGCAGCGAGAACTTCGACAGAAAGGTTCTTCGACCACTCAGTTAATTTTCGTCGCGCTAAAGCCCTTTTGCCTCTATTGCTGTAGACCTCAGATACTGCTAAATTACCGAGCACTGTTGCCGACAATCCACTGGACTTGCGAAAATCAACAAGGTTTTTTTTTAATTTACTCATTTATAACGATATTTATTTTTAATTTACTCATTTAATCCTCTTTGGGGACACTAATTGTGATCTCACTCCAAAACAAGCTGAGCAGCCCATAGATAACAATTCTAAGCACATGCTTGATCTCTACGAGTTGTTCAGCTTCAAACAGCTTGTTGATGAACCAACTAGGGTCACTCTAACTACCTCTTCCATTATCGACCATATTGCTACAACACATGCGAGAAACATTGTAAAATCCGGAGTGTATGAAGTTTCTTTGAGTGACCATTATATGGTCTACTGCATTCGGAAATTTAACAGAGCAGTGGAAAAAGGCCATAAAATGATCAAAACTCGGAAGATGAAAAGTTTCAACGAAGAAGCATTCCTGGCCGATGCATCTGGCATTTGTTGGGAGCAAACGCTTACTGAAACGGATGACATAGATGTTCTTGTAAGCAATTGGTCAAACCTATTTCCTTTGATCATAGAGAAACATGCCCCAATGACTGTAATGCGTGTTTCAGAGAAGTACTGCCCCTGGATTGACAAGGACCTGAAGAAACTAATGCAGACCAGGGATAAGCTAAAAAAGGCTGCAGCCAAAAGAAAGTCTCAATTCCTTATGGACTCTTATAGACAGGTCCATAACAAGGTCAATGTCCTAAATATCCAGCTAAAGAAGCAGTACTATACTAATAAGATCTCTGCATGTCAAGGTAACATGAAAGAGTCATGGAAGGCAATCAATGAACTCCTTAATAAGAGATCAAAGTCCAGCAACATTGATTGTCTTAAAGAGTCTGGTTCCGAAACTGTTCATAAAAAAGATATTTCAAATGCAATGAACACTTTCTTTTGCTCAGTAGGTAAGGATCTTGCTGACAAAATCGATCCAGCTCCAAATCCCTTTCTTGCAGGTGACTATGAAATGAACAAGCATAAGGCAACGTTCCACTTCAGGACTATTAAAGTGCAGGAGATCAGGGATGCATTTGCCACGGTTAAGACAGCAAAGAGCTTTGGGACTGACAACATCTCTAGCTACTTTCTGAAGCTTGCGCTGCCTTTCATTGAAAACTCGCTTGCTTTCTTGTTCAATACATCCATTGAAACGAGTCGTTTTCCCGACTCATGGAAAGTTGCTAGAGTTACTCCGATTTTCAAAGATGGAGACAAGGCTGAAAAGTCTAACTATCGACCAATATCAGTCTTGCCTGTCATCTCAAGGCTCTTTGAAAAATTAGTAACAAATCAGCTGTACCAGTATATGAATGATAACGGCCACTTTTCATCTGGCCAATCCGGCTTTTTGCGCCTTCATTCAACAGTGACATGCTTACTTAAAAATACTGACGACTGGTATAATGGAATGGATCTTGGAAAGCTTGTGGGTCTAGTGTTCATCGACCTTAAAAAGGCATTTGACACTGTAGATCATGACATTCTCTGCAAAAATGCAAAGCTTGAGCTCTACGGTGTACAACAACGTGAAGTCTCTTGGTTTAAATCCTATCTAACGAACCGGAAACAATTTTGTAGGGTTAATGGGGTAGATTCCGAAATTGGGGACATTGAGGTTGGTGTTCCACAAGGTTCATGTCTTGGTCCTCTTCTCTTCCTTGTCTACATCAATGATCTCCCACAAGCAGTCCTGGATTCCAACGTGTCCATGTATGCTGATGATACCAGTTTGTGCTACCAGTCTCACGATATGACTCGGCTGAATGAGGCTATCAACAGCGATCTTAGAAAATTGGATGCTTGGCTACAAGGCAATAAGCTTTCCCTGAATGTAGCGAAAACTCATTCTATGCTTATTTCCACCAAGCAGAAACACAACATTCTCCAGGGTCAAAATGAAGACTTGAAATTGAAAATACGTGATGATGAGCTTGAAGTAGTCAAAAAGACAAAATACCTCGGTTTGCAAATTGACTGTTCTTTGGATTGGAAAGAACACATCAAGGCAATTTCTGCCAAGGTCTCAAGGGCAGTTGGATTTCTAAAACATGCCAAATCTTTCCTTCCGAAAGAAACTTTGCAAACTCTTTACAGGGGTATTGTGGAGCCCCATTTTCGATACTGCTGCTCTGTCTGGGGCTGCGCTGGTTCAACTGAAATTAATCAGTTACAAAAACTTCAAAAGCGTGCTGCTAGGATAATAACGAATAGCAGCTTCGATGCCCCAAGCAGACCTCTTATCGAAGGACTGGGATGGAAGACCGTTGACGAACTAATAACGGGCGAATCTAAGACAATGGTCTTCAAGTCCCTGAATGAGCTGGCTCCACAATACATGTGTGACCTCTTCACCCGAAATTCGCTGTGCTCATCATATAGCCTTCGCAACACGGGGACCGACTTGAGGTTACCGATGAAAAGGTCAAACAATGGCCAGAAATGTTTCTCCTATAGAGGTGCTAAACTATGGAATAGCCTGCCAGCCGAGTCAAAGCAGGCAACCTCTCTGTATAGTTTCAAAAAACTATTTAGAAACAAACACTTTTTCCTTTCGATTTTACTGTAAATTTTGAACATTATTGTATATAAGTTTTAGATATTGTAAATAAGGTTTTATAGTTTAATTTGATTAATAGCTTTCTTCCTTTTATATTATATTGTAATTAATGTTTTTATCGGAGGGCCCCTTGAAAATCAACTTGTTGAAGGGCAACCCTCCTTAAAAGAATTAAATATGAAAATATGAAAAATAAATATGATATCCCATCAGTGTTACATAAACTAAATAATCTAAGTAATAATCAAATACAATCATATTTACAGAAAAGAAGAATGTCTAATCTGCAAGGCAATGATCTTCCAGGGAGTCGTTCTTGAGGGGGGGGGGGCTATCGCGAATTGTCGTTGTTCAGTAAATACCCTTTCAGCTTTTTCTTGAATAGGGTTAACGATGACAGTTCTCTGATTTCAAGTGGAATGTCATTCCATATTTTGATTCCGGAATATCAGAAGCCCTTCTTTCTGTGTTCTAGATTTACTTTCGGGATATGAAGATCTCTATTATTTCTTGTGTTATAACTTGAGAGATTGCATCTTTGTTCATACATATCCCAAAGGCTTTCCGGGAAAAGCTTGTTTACAACCTTATACACCATCACTGAGCGATCGAAACGAATGAGGGTCTCTATATTTAACAGATTATTCTGCCAATGATCCTTTATTTTCGCTCTCTCAATTACGGATATGGCTCTGTTTTGTAGTCGCTGCAAAGTGTGAAGGTTGGTAGCAGGGAGGCTCCCCCAGATGACATCGCCGTATCGTAGATGACTCTCAAAGAAGGCCCGATATACATCACATAACTTTGACTGTGGGAGTATATCCTTCAGTAAGGTCTGTAATTGCTTGTAGGTATCCAAATTGCGCCGAGCTACCTAGGCCCCATTCTTTCCCAATATGTTCGACAAACTTGCAAATGTGTTGAGCAGAACCAATGCAATAGTCTATGTGCTCCTCAGAAAGCTCCTCCTCATCATCCTCACTGCAGTGTTTCAGAAACTTCATCACTCGTATCCCATTTTGTGCCGCCTGTGATTCTAACATCCCCCCTGCGCAAACAGCACAAAGCCATTCAATGTACTTCTTTCCAATTCCACTGGATATTGAGTAACACGGCATCTTTGTCGTATCTGCACGCTTTTTCAGCCCATCCCCAAATTTTGAAGCTCCAGGGCTGCTTTGTTGCCGCTTGATGCCCTGTTCGATCAGTCTCTCGCTTGGTTTCTCATCAAAGTAATAGTACCATCTATGCTTAGTGTCCACATGTTTTCTGCAGCCCCTCTTGCTAAAGAAAGTTCGATTCTCACAACATTTCACTGGGCAAGTGTAAGTTTTATCTTTCAATTCTCTGAGAATTAACGTTCTTTTCTGCTGCCTTGCTCCATCAACCTTTGACCAGTCCATGTCTGTCTTTGTGTTGAGTTGTTTACGAACAGACCTCATTTTATGCAAAACGTAACAAATTCTTTCGCAAAAGCGCCCCTATTAAGCAACGTCACGGCTACTGATTGGCCAAATTTGAATTTGTAATTGAATTAAACATAACTGAAACGTTCGATGTTATTGTTAAACAAATGTTTTCTTACTCTCCTGACATAAAGAAAGAGAATGACTCAGAAGAGAATAAGGAGGAATGCTACAGGAAATGCACTTTTACAAATCTCAAAGGAACTCTGCGGCGACAGGGCATCTAGACTGATCATTGTTCGATGAACGCAGCATTCCATGTGATCAACATGATCAACGTGATCCCAGAGGACTTTCTCGACCAATCACAGTGATCAGAGAACAAAGAGTTCCCTACATTTTGTTCCCTACGAGGAGGAAAACTAAGTTCCACTTCCAATTTAAGGTCACGAGGGTCATTTGAATTCACTGGGGTCAGAGTCCAAACTTTTGTTCCCTTTCCACTGAGAGTTGGGGCCAGTGGAAAAAGCATGGGGTGTGCGTGTGATCTATTATGTTCAGAAGTATATATGAGTATATATAATCCCCTTGAATATATCTATTGAAATTTTTGTATAAAAGAGCAAGCATACGCAAGGCTCTCTCTCAGTGAACAGTAGAATGAGTTAGATATATGTGTGTGTGTATAGCTGTTGAATATTTATAAAATACGCTGCTTGAAAAAGGCGAAAGCCGAAAGCAACCCAGAAGGTGCTAAAATCGAGAGAATTAAGACGTGCCACGGTAGCCTAATGGTTAAGGCGCTTGCCCGGAAAGCAGGAGATCCGTGGTTCGATTCCCGGCTGTGGCGCGTTTTAATTTTCTCGATTTTCCTGACAATATTAAAAAAAAAATTGTTTCCGTTTGCACAGAAAAAAGGAGAAAGCCTGGTTGCTCGCTAGCTGTTGAATATTTATAAAATACGCTGCTTGAAAAAGGCGAAAGCCGAAAGCAACCCATACGGTGCTAAAATCGAGAGAATTAAGACGTGCCACGGTAGCCTAATGGTTAAGGCGCTTGCCCGGAAAGCAAGAGATCCGTGGTTCGATTCCCGGCTGTGGCGCGTTTTAATTTTCTCGATTTTCCTGAGAATATTAAAAAAAATTGTTTCCGTTTGCACCGAGAAAGGAAAAATCCTGGTTGCTCGCTAGCTGTTGAATATTTATAAAATACGCTGCTTGAAAAAGGCGAAAGCCGAAAGCAACCCACAAGGTGCTAAAATCGAGAAAATTAAGACGTGCTACGGTAGCCTAATGGTTAAGGCGCTTGCCCGGAAAGCAGGAGATCCGTGGTTCGATTCCCGGCTGTGGTGCGTTTTAATTTTCTCGATTTTCCTGAGAATATTAAAAAAAATTGTTTCCGTTTGCACCGAAAAAAGGAGAAATCCTGGTTGCTCGCTAGCTGTTGAATATTTATAAATATATATAGATTCTCAAGAAAAACACATTCATTAAACGTTTCGGCCGAAGCCTTCATCAGTATGACTTCTCAAAATTAGACGGAGCGTAAATAGGGATTCAGAAATTAAAAAACAATACAAGACAGGCCTAAGCGGGATCCTATTAATTACAATGCGTATTTAAAATGTGTTAAGTAGCAGGTAATGACAAAAGCGGCAGGAGAACACCTTAAGAAAGATCAGTGAAAGCGCAGAGTTAAGAACCGCTAGAGTCGGTGGCTGTGTATGTCTCGCAGGTTTCCAGCTCCTGCGAGACAGACACAGCCGCCGACTTCAGCAGTTCTTTACTCTGCGCTTTCTTGTGATCTTTCTCCTGCCACCTTTGTCATTACCGCTACTTTAACACTTTTTAATACGTATTGTAATAGGTAAGATCCCGCTTAGGCTATTGTTTTTGAATTTCTGAATCTATATTTGGTAAACGTTGTACGATAAAATATAGTATAGAAATAGCAGATGCAAGAAACGAAAAAAGGTCTATGAACTTGGCACACTGAGGCCTTTCAAACCTATGTTATCATCAGAGTGTGACTAACAAAACCAAAGCAAACCTATATATACATGTTGTTAAGTAAACTGATACATAATTGAGATAAATGAGGTTAATTTAAGAGGGCATGTCCTGATCTGAATAGTTGGTCTTCATAAGTGGTCAACAGGTGTGGGCTTTTTAATGCCATAAAAGCGTATACTTTAAAGAAAGGTTCTTACAGGTTTTTATTTTGATTACGCTTTTAAAGTATACGCTTTTATGGCATTAAAAAGCCCACACCTGTTGACCACTTATGAAGACCAACTATTCAGATCAGGACATGCCCTCTTAAATTAACCTCATTTATCTCAATTATGTATCAGTTTACTTAACAACATGTATATATAGGTTTGCTTTGGGTTTGTTAGTCATACTCTGATGATAACATAGGTTTGAAAGGCCTCAGTGTGCCAAGTTCATAGACCTTTTTTCGTTTCTTGCATCTGCTATTTCTATACTATATTGTATATATATATATATATGTATATATATATATATATATATATATATATGGGTTTCTGAAGGATATTAGCGTAAAGATAATTGATAGGCTAACGGGGGGAAATAGGATGCGGGAAAGCTTCTGGCAATATCGGCTGGATTGCTTTGCTCCTAAGGTTTGAACACTAGGCAGGTAGATACATAGATTTCATTTTTGTTCACATTTTGGTTGTTGTGTTGTTTTGATTTTTGCGCTCAGCTTTTCGTTAGGGACACAAGCTGTTTTTTAGGGATCTCTGTCTGCCCATCCGCTTCTGGATCTTTCTATCGGTTTTTTTGTTGTAACATACTTATTTTCCAGCTCCTGTGAGACAGACACAGCCGCCGACTTCAGCAGTTCTTTACTCTGCAATTTCTTGTGATCTTTCTCCTGCCACCTTTGTTAGTACCGCTACTTTAACACTTTTTTAATACGTATTGTAATAGGTAAGATCCCGCTTAGGCTATCGCTTTTTAATTTCTGAATCTATATGTATGCTCTGTTTGATTAGGAAAAGTCATTACTGATGAAGGCTTACGCCGAAACGTTTACAAGAATGTGTTTTTTCTGAGTTTATATATATATATATATATATATATATATATATATATATATATATATATATATATATATATATATATATATATATATATATATATAAACAGGTTAACACAGAAAATGAGAACCTTGTATTGCAACTAATAGTTTCACGTTGATACGATCATCAGGCAATAATGCTACAAACTGTTAGAAGCTAGCATTTACGGGAAAGTCGGCACATCAGTTAAAACAGAAAACAATAGGGAGTAGTTTTTAGGGTTATAATAGGATTAAGAGTGATAGTGTTAGAAAGTTCTAGTCAAAAAGTCCCACGTGACTTGGCCTTTGCGTGAAAGTTGCTAAGTAGAAATTTGTTTTGGTGTCGGCATTTGGATAAGAGTTCTGATCTGTTGTTTAGGAGGTCCGTCTGATTTTCAAACGAGATGATGGATAACTTCTCAGTGAGACAAAGAAGGCATCTTTTTGTGATGTTTGTGATATATATATATTTATTTATCACGAGTGGGCCACCACAATTGGAGAATTAAAAATATTTTCCTCCCCAGAATCGTACCCGCGACCTTCATGTCAACAGACTCTCCGATAATTCCACTGAGCCATTCAAGCTCAATGAAATTATGGAGAAATCTGAAGTCATTCAGATCTAAGGTCCTACACCGTCGACAGGAGAAATATTTTGTTTTTTCGTGTTTCGGCTTAAAGCCTTCATCAGAGCCATGCATACGTATATTTTTAGTTAATGCCGAATGAAAAAATATATATGCATGGCTCTGATGAAGGCTTTAAGCCAAAACACGAAAAACAGAATATTTCTCCTGTCGACGGTGTAGGACCTTAGATCTGAATGACTTCAGATTTCTCCATAATTTCATTGAGCTTGAATGGCTCAGTGGAATTATCGGAGAGTCTGTTGACATGAAGGTCGCGGGTACGATTCCGGGCAGGAAAATATTTTTAATTCTCCAATTGTGGTAGCTCACTCGTGATAAATATAAATCACCGTGTCAGCTAATGCCGAATGAAAAGAAAAAAAAATATATATATATATATATTCAATCGGCATCAGCTGACACGGTGAAATAATTTATCACGAGTGGGCTACCACAATTGGAGAATTAAAATGTTCTCCTGCCCGGGATCGAACTCGGTACCTTCGTGTCGACAGACTCTCCAAAACTCCACTGCGCCACTCAAGCGCAATGAAATTTTGGAGAAATCTGAAGTCATTCAGATCCAAAGTCTTACACCACGACAGTGTGTAACTATATATAACACCACTATATATATATTTATATACAACACCACTATATATATATATATCACTCCAAATTTTGAAACAAATACCTATCCAAATTTGCCTGAGTGAAATCTTCCACTCTGTTCTGACGTAAAACGCGCAGCTTCAGTTGTTAGAAGGCAGATTAGTCGCGAGAAGGGGTGTTCAGGCCACAATTAATGTCAAAGCGCTGCATACACAATTGCAATTTAGGGCATAAAAGATGAAAATGAAAACAGAATCTAAACAAAGAGCCTGGAGAGGGAAGATATCGGTGGAGTGAAGGCAAGCAAAGTAAGGAATTAAATTTTTTCATTTAGCAACATTTTTAGGCTGGGCATCGTGGACCCAATCCAGAACAATCGTGTCCACAGTACCCATTGTGATATTTATCGACCTTCTTTCCAAAATCGTCGTCAAAAGTTCGAAAACTTCTTGTGGTGCTTGATAGCGACTGAAATGCAAAAGATACGCTGCCGCTGTTCTGCAAGTTAAATTCCTCTTGAAAATACATAAAATTTACACACTCTACAGGAACTCTACAGGATCCCAGTACCTACTACTTCCATACAAAACTAGCAAAGACAACGTTGCATGTCAAAATGTCTACGAATGTGGTAAACAGTTAATGGCTTCATGTATGCACTTCTTTAAGTCCTGAGGTCAAGAAACTCAAAAAAAAAGTTACATTTGCAAGACAACGTGGTTGGTACATTGCCGTTTAGTTGAGTCCTTTGACTAGACTATGCTGCAATGCTGCTTTTGGCTAGGTGACAACGAGATTTAACATTCCATTTCTATACTATCTTTGTGCAGATTTTCGATACTTTACTAATGCCTGTGGCAACGAAGGTGCACAGTGACAGCCGCAAAATCTTCTTTGAAAAAATTTCAAAAACAGAGAGAGACAAGCAGACAGATAAACAGACAGACAAGACGAATCCATTTCTAAAGTTGCTGCCCACGACTATTATGCTTATTCACGGCAATGATCATAGATTTTGTGAACGCAAAAGGCCTTACCATAAAAGTGACTGGCGATTGTCTATTTGGAGGTACAAGAATCCATGATCTGTCACCTCTTCGTAGCTTCATCACATGCTCTCTGAATTATGTAGATAAAAGAAGAGTTCAATAAAGTTTTATCGTTACTTTTTTCTAAAAAATATGTTGCTATTCCTTGCACCGTGGCGAGCATAAGCTTGGCATTGTTTTCAGAGAGGATCTGTGTCGGTCTCTCCATCAATATGGTCTTACATAGAGGCTATTTGCAAAACAGAGGCCTCCCTTCTTTGAATTGGTGAACCAATGCCAGGGGTACACATTCTGTGCAAACTGACAGAAAGAGAGATTCGGAAAGACTTCACAGCCAGGTTCAGCTCCAGAACAAGATTCAGATTCAGAAGTCAAATCTATGGTCAAATTTGTTTATTTTTCCAATAAGTATCTTTGTAACGTCGGTATTAGATGATTTGTAGAGAAAAGGTTGTCGTGGATTTTTGAAAAATATCGACTTTGATCAGGCCCGTCCGGCCTATTCCTCGTCTTTCAGCCCAACCAGTGCACGATAAAAATTTGCAAAAATCACCATGAAATAGAGGATAGTCAAATCTATGGTCAAATTTGTTTATTTTTCCAAGAAGTGTCTTTGTTACGTCGGTATTAGATGATAAGTTGGATAGTTGCGAATGTTGTCCTGAATCTGAATCTTGTCCTGAATCTGAATCTTGTTCTGGAGGTGAACCTGAATGTTGTTCTGTGGACATTATAGTTAAAGCTTTATTATCGCTATAACTACATTCCTGGCCTCGCTGTATCAGTTGACTTCTAATGCTATGAGAGACGGTCGTCAGATCCCTTTGTTTTCCTTGCTATAAGAAGTCACACCTTGTTGATCTTCAAAGAGCTTCAAAATGAAACCGCGCTAATCCTCATGACCGAACGATACATGCGAGGCTGGCAACTGAATTATTGGCTGCCAATAATTGAGACGCGCTTTATATAGCGATAATAAAGCTTTAATCGAATCGATGGAATGGCCGTTGCTCTAGAAATAATTCTGCTGTGGATAAATCGAGAAGCTCAAAACAAACACTTTAAGGACCTTTTTAAGCTTTTTTAAAGGTATCTGAACAATAATCTGGGGTTAGCAAGAGTGGTAATGTGAAAAAAGCACGGTTTGTTTGGGGCGAAAATTGGCCTAAGTTGCAAACAGAGGAGCTTTCTCATCGCAGCTTCCAACATGAAATGGCTCGTTATGCCTCGAATGTCGGAAATAAATTGCAAATGATGATCGAAATAGGTAAGGCATGTGGTTTTGCATCGAATTTTGACACCCCGAAGCCATTTACTAGGCGCAAAACAGTTCGGAGTTGACTCCGCGCGGAATTTCCGCGCATATCCCAAAGGAGAGGCAGAGCAACGAACTCACTCTGGAGACGAGACTGGCACTGAATTGAAACGACAGAAAGAAAGAAAGAAAGAAAGAAAGAAAGAAAGAAAGAAAGAAAGAAAGAAGGAAGGAAAGAAAGAAAGAAAGAAAGAGACAGCGATATCGCACCTTGCTAATTGTTTTGATATATTATGCAGCTAACGCTGCAAAAAGTCACAAAGAGCAGCTCTAGTCTTCCACTATCAAGCATATTACTACTCATAGAAGTCCATTTTTACTCTTCACAAATGTTGCGTTTATTATGCAAGCAATTTACCAATCATTACCTGTACAATGCAAAGACTTGAAAGCAGATAATACTGGACTGAAGTGAAGCAAAGGTGACAGCTGTATACACCAGTCCGTGCGTCACTCCTATAAAAGAGACAGCATTCCACATTTCAAAGAAAGCACCACCGAATGACAATGGACAAAGAAAGCTGTTGTTTCATATGCCATTGGCGGTGATCTTCGAGTTAGAAATCTACTTTCAAATAAAACCAGGGACGTAGGAAGCATCTCAAACTTGGGGGTACGACGCTTCGAGGGCACTTTTTCCTTAACAAAAAAGGGCATTTTCTAAAATAAAAAGGGCACTTCTTTGTTTATTCCAAGATCTTGGGGGGCACGTGCCCTCAGTGCCCCCCCCGGTTCCTACGTCGATGAAAAAAACTATAAAGTCGATTACAATAAAAATGTTACACGTTTCATGATTTGTAATATGAAGACCATTGCTCTGTATATAGGTAGATATATGTATCATAAATTTGGTAAACATATAAAAGAATGCTCAATTCTTCTATGCAAAAACTTTGCACGTTAGCCATTCCCAAAAAAAAGAAATTCGAAGACATGGAAAATAACATGAGAACGGTTTGGGTACTATTCATCCGATTTAGTAATGTTCTAACAGAATAACGGATAAGGGCAAGTATGAAATCATATTTTGTGCGGAAATTGAAAAGGCTGTGATATCTTACTCACCGCGGATAAGAAATGTTCCAAAATACAGCAACGTGAACTGGCAAAGTAACGTTGATAATCATAATATAATCATAGCTTAGAAATCTTCATAACAGAACAAAATTAGGTAGCACCTACACCACGTAACAAGCAAGGAGAACTGAGTTATTCAAACCTAATTGAAAAATGTCCCTAAAATAGTGTCCTTGTACTCTACTTCAGCCTAAAGGGGAATAAAAAACCTGGTGCCTAAGCCCACGTAAAGGTTAGTGTTGTTCAAAATTTTCTTGGCAAACTTAGTCAATGCTTCCTTCATTTAGGCAACATTGGATTACGAGTAGCGTTGATAGACAAAGTAAAAGTGTTTCCACGAATATTTATTGGCAAACTGTCAAAGCTTCTGAAATACGCTCTGGTAAAGAAGGAATGGAGATTAGGTTCAGACCAAAGAAAAGATTTTTACTCAAAAGCTTTCCTGGGGATGCCAATTTACGCAAACGTTGCTGCAAATGGTCAAAGATTCTTTGTTAGCACCGGCGAGCATGAAGTCTGGAGAAGCATCCTAAACCAAAGTAAAGGGCGCGTCCTTAGAAAATTTCCAAGGGGCTTCGCTACCATACTTTCTCGTTTTCCTTCCCTATCAGTTGATATGCCCTGAGCAAACTACCGACCATATGTGCTAAAACATAGACGCATTTCACAAATCTCTCACTAGTAATAACCTTGATTGTATGTAAATTTAACAAGACTGGTAGTGCAATCCATGTAAATTTCATTCAAGCCATTCCAACACAAACTTTTTCAAGTTTTGGAGCATATGCTACTCTGCAATGGCCTTGAAAACCATCTTTGGAAAGATTCACTCTTGTAATGGCCTTTTCAACTTGCAAATTGCCTTTACAGTCGAGGCAAGAGTATTGTGACCGATTGAAATAGATTATGCGGATATTAATCGTAAAATAATTCAATATTGATTTTCAAGAATCAAATAATAATAATGTTTTCATTCAACTGACAGCCCCTACACTTTGTTAAGTTGGACAATAGTTCAGCGGATGTGTGTGCTTGAGGAAGACAAAACAAGGCATTCAATGTATTTAGCAGTACGAGGGCCCTTACACCACATGTCATATCATTATTCGAATTATTATTCGATTAATAATCCATTGATGATTTGGACAAATCAAATATTTTAGGATTATGCTGGTCACACTACTCTTGCTTTGACTATAACATTAATCGATCAATGATCTAAAATTTGTAGTTGAGATGAATCAGTGATGATGGCATTTAGCTGCATTTAACCATCTGCACACGTGCATTCAGCAACTTGGATATGTCGAGAAGTGTGTTTCTTTCTCAGATTCTTGCATTGATGAAGACTTTGGAACCATAAAATGGCAAATCATTGAAGAATTTCTAGAAGGACGGATAAGGTTCTAAATGTAAGGATAGGTCCAGCATGGGCCTATTCTCGACAAACTTTCCCGGGAACTCAATTTCATCGGCGATGGAATTTCATTGTGCGTTGATACATAAACTATCGCATAACCTTCATTGCTTCAATGACAAGAACATTCTGTCATCTCTCTTACAATTGTAGAAATTTAACTGCAGTGGGAAGCGCAGTCTGATCAAAAACTTGATGATAAGAATGGAAGCAACGATCATTGGAAAAGTCGAGACAGTTCCATGAAAATTATTAATTAAAATCCGGTAAATTAAGACTTACTGGTAAATCATGAAATCCCAGCAATTATATCAGAGACGTAAACGGTTGAACAAGGCCAAGATTAGTATAAATGACGTAAATTGTTGGGAAAGGTCATGTTATGATTATTAGTACGTTTCAATAGGATCTCCTATCATCCTCAGCTACGAAACTACATGTGTAAATTTTAGACTACGTTCACACGATGCCGGCACATTTTGAAAACGGTGAAAAATTCGACGGATAGGCTTCCTGTTCACACGAAAACGGCACATTTTTTGCCGACAGATTTTGAAAACGGTAGATTTTGAAAACGGAACCCTAACCAGCAATTTTGGAAACAACATCGTGTGAACACTCGAGAATGATGAAAACAGAACATTTCTCGACGCTTTTGGAACGTGACTTGTCGATTCTTATGGTTTGGGCATATTTCTTTTGCATCAAAGTCTGCAACGATGTCTTTACTGTCAAAATTCCTACCGTTTTCAAATTGTTCCGGCATCGTGTGAACGCTAGCTCAAATTTGCTACCGTCACATTTGTCATCGTTTTCAAAATGTGCCGGCATCGTGTGAACGCAGTCTTATTAGGAAACAAGAAATCGTATTGCTCTCACAACTAGTAGGAAGCAAGCAATTACATGTATCCAAAAGGATACAAAAATGCTTACTCGTGCTGCGCTTGGAGTATTTTTGCATATGCCATCTAAGTGAAGAAAGATGATTCTTGGTGATCAAATCACAATTTTAAGAGTATTGTATCAGCCCGGGGGAGGTACTTGGTTTGCCAACATATGGGGAGGTGCCGCTGGAAAATCTGAAAAGCTACCCTGTCCCGGAGTCAGATTCCTGAAAATGATACCCTGTCCCGGAACGAGAGGTTCTTAAACAATACCCTACCGTTGAGTTTCTTTAGCCAAAATTGTGCCCTGGCCTGGAAATTCGTAAAAAATCTATCGGAAAATGTGGAAATGTTGCCATCCCAGCAATTTAAATCATATTCATTGAGTGCAAATGGCCTACGATGACCTTTCGGAGTTAAAAATGACCATATCGACCCCATATGGACCCTATCGTGGAGCCGATTTTTACAAAAATGATACCCTGTCCCGGAGTCGGAATCCTGAAAATGATACCCTGTTCAGCGGCACGTCCCCGTACAGAAAAATATATAAGTGCCCCCCCCCCGGGGGTATCAGCTCTCATATGTTTTCGAAATTTCTGTTCAATTGGGCAGCAAGGCGGAATTTCGTTTTCGACCAATCACTGCATTTGTTGACGTTTGAGGGCCTCGACCAATCAGAATACACCATGACGTCACGTCGATGGAGGAAGCTGTGGGAAGCTGTGGGGAAAACATCCCCCCCCCCCGAATATCGTTTTTCTGACAGTGGTTATCCAACTTTGGACGAATTTTATTAGTTTACATCAAAGTTTAGCAAATTTTGAAACTTTTTGCCGCTGCAATTTTCGATCGATTGCTTTCTTTAAGAGAAATCGTTTTTTAAAGTACACGAAAATTCGAGTCTTCTATGGAAATGACATCCATTTAGGCCCTATTTTAAACCCTCGACCTTTCGCCTTCTCTGCAAAGAAAATTCGAGGACTTTTGAAGTTTTTGCAACTGCTACATAAAAACGAAAATTGTTTTGAGATTTGATAAAAATAACCAGTTGTGGGTCCCCTGGGATGGTGTGATTGATTGTTTGATGTAATTGTTTTGACTAGGATGAAATTCATTCATCAATTTCCTCAGCAGCGTTCTCTTGATTCTCTTACTTGATTGGCTGTTCTGAGAGAGTTGACGGGAAAATATCTCCATGACTGGTAGTAGTAAAT
Organism: Aurelia sp. 3 sensu Dawson et al. (2005); assembly: GCA_964020215.1. Lineage (NCBI taxonomy): Eukaryota > Metazoa > Cnidaria > Scyphozoa > Semaeostomeae > Ulmaridae > Aurelia > Aurelia sp. 3 sensu Dawson et al. (2005). Next base: position 5,874,673 of record OZ026578.1, read on the forward strand.
CTCGACTGCTTAGTTTAGTCAATCGTCTTTTGCGCTTTTCATGTTAAACAAACATGCCAAAGTTCAAGAAAACGTGTGGAAACTCCTTTCACGAAGAACAGTCAGGCGATACCTAATCATACTGACGATTTTGAAAGCTGAGGCCAGGATCAAGTTGTAAAAGTAAAAGGAGGGATGAACTGGCTGCGCTAAATTTTACCGAGGAATAGATAAATGCCTAGATGTCATGTTTCAAGAAACTTCCAAACCCATATCACAGAGAATGATAAAACAAGTAGGTAAATTTTAAGAAACCTTCTTACTGAGTACATTTATAGGAAAATTTCGGCCGGTGCTGAGAGCTTCTTACAATAGACCTTTTAGCTATTCTGAAAAAGAATCTAGATCGAACGTTATTTCATTACATTTAGTAGAATTTTCGAATGTGCACAATTGTGATGGAAGCTCTAACGCCACTCAATCGAGTCTCGCGTATAAAATTGTATAAAAATATCGCTCGATCCAGGCTCTTTTGTAGAATAGCTAAAAGGTCTAATGTCATTGAATACTCAAGAGTATCTTATGAGTTTCTCAGAGCTCCTTGAGAATCTTGGTGTTCACGACCTGTTCCTTCGTGAACATTTGAAAACAAAGTTTTTGAAGCTTCTCCGATGTTTAGACGTTACTCAAGTAACTGCCGGGTTGAGTATGATCCATGAAACAGGTGAAAGTAATGTAAAAATATACTAAGGATTTACGTTATCAAAATAAATGGTTTCTCCCAACTCTTAGTTTCCCAGTACTGCAATTTCTTGATTTTCTGGCGATCTGAGAGTTAAGTTTCCTATAAACTGTTACTTATAAAAAGATAAGTGTGAAGAAATTTTTCTAGCAGCAAAGGAGGTTCCAACCATCTTGCATTATTCAGTCATTACTCTTGGCTGTATTAAGTAAATAGATTTTACGATATACAATTATTTTAACAGGAAAATTAGGTCCAAGACTGATCTTAAGTTAAAAAACATTATTCCGCAAGGGAATTTCTGGGCATTTCATTCTTACACGTAGGTGCACGAGATTTTTGAAAAAAAAATGGAAAATTTCTTGTAGGGTTTCCTTGAAAACAAACGGATTTTTTCCAAATCCGCCCAAGGCATTTTAGGGGGTAACTTGCCCATCCAATATGCCCTCCAATTTTTTGTTCCGTTTGCTTAGGAACTCTGCCGACTAAAATGAGTGTGCTTGCAAAGACTGCACATTCTAGCAGTCTTCAAAGCAAGCAACAGTAATGAAGATGTTGGTAATGATGGAGAAGGCGACAATGAAACAGAAGCGGACGAAGGAGCAGATATTGATAAGGTAGAAATAAAAAACGTTCTTCTTGGAGAGAGAGGAAAATTCTGAAATATCCGTATACGTTCGCATTGTTGTGGAACCAATCTGTACTTGGCAGCGTAGATGATAGATCTTTACTTTGTTTTCTTTAGTAACAACTGTGTGTCATCTTATTTAAAATCGAAATATCTATTAGCTAAAAAATAGCTAGTCTAATTCGATTATTTAAAATATACAAGACCGACAAGATTAATTTCGAAGGCATACATTGTCATCATAGTCATTACCTTATTCACGCTCTGAAAGAATTTCTCTGCCTTTATTTAGTGGTCATCGGCTGCCAGTGGTGTCAGTGAGTTTGTTTACATTTTGATTTTGACCCTTGCAGATGAGAGACTCTCCTCCTTATTGTCAAAACGAGCAATCACACCATCCCAGGGGACTCAAAACTTGCTCTTGTGATCAAAACATATCAAAACAATTTGCATTTCTGGGTCGCCGTTGCAAAAACTTCAAAAAATCTTCGAATTTTCTTCGCAGAGAGGGCAGTAGAGAGGGCGAAAAGCCGTATGTTTGACATAGGGCCTAAGGAGATGGAATTCCCATCGAAGGCTCGAATTTTAGTGTTATTTAAAAAACGATTTCTCTTGAGGAGAACAATCAATCGAAAATTGCAGCAGTAGAAAGTTTCAAAATTTATTAAACTTTGATGTAAACTAATAAAATCCGTCCAAAGTTGGATAACCACTGTCAGAAAAACGATATTCGGGGGAGATGTTTTCCCCACAGCTTTCCACAGCTTCCTCCATTGACGTGACGTAATGGTGTATTCTGATTGGTCGAGGCCCTCAAACGTCAACAAATGCAGTGATTGATCGAAAACGAAATTCCCCCTTGCTCCATTGGGCACCATAGCACACAGATCGTAGCTCAAAGCCACTGCCCTATTGCTCAGGATTAAGGAGTGTCTCCAGAGTAGCTCGTTTTCATTCTAGGCCTGAGCCCAAAAGCTGTAGTTTTGAGATGGAGGAAAATTTGGACTTTCAAGACTGACATTCCAACTCTCAATGCACCAGCATCGAAGAACAACGTATTTGCCTTTAAGTTACGCATTGAAGAAGCAAGGAGAACTTCAAGTCCTAAGGACTGATTCTATCTAAATTCAAATCGTAAGGCCAGATCACATCTGTTATCCTTTTTGGGACAACCAGATTGGCATTTAACAGTTTGGCGAAATTTGGCAATAGAATATAGCTAGTCATTAATAACTGACAATGGATTTCTCAGATGCTTCAAGTCATTGTACATTGACGACTTTTTAAAAACAGTTAACACTGTATTGCTCTCTGTGTATCACCTACTTTCTCCTTTATAGAACATGTTTATAAAACATCTCGACGTACCGGAATGAAGCCAAGCCAAGCGAACCCAACCCAAACAAAAGATAGCATCCTATGGGAAGTTAGACTTCTTTATCGATAGGATATGTACCTAAAAATTGGTGATTTTACTTTTTGACAACGATTTATTTTCATATGCATGCAGTCTGTTCTCTTTAAGTGACCGAGTACCGCCTCAAGTTGGTACTTCTTTTCTCTTTAAATTCCATCTTCCATAACTATTTTTCTCAATTTATAGAAAATATGAAGGTGGAACAATCTTTAAAGTGCAAGGAACAAACAATATTCAAATCTTCGATGAATATGCGAGAAAAATGATAGTAGACTTACAGTGTACACGGCCACAGCAGAAACAACTAATGAAAATATGACTTGACAGGAATATCTGAAATCTGAAAATCAAGAGGGTTAGCTCTTTAATGATTTGCGCTGTGGAGCTGCATGCAAATCTTTAAAATACCCTTAAAAACAAACTCAAGGTATAGCGCGGATGGCTGAACATTGATAAGACAAGACTAAACAACACATAAACAATAGTTAAAGGAATTGAGTCCATATAAATAGTTGAGCGTTAACACTGTCCTGAATTTTTGCTGACAAACCGCTGACGGCCCTTTGTTGTCGCACAATAGTGCTAAAGTCATTAGCAGTGGAGACCAAAGTCTCCTTAATCCTTGCATTATCTTCAGGAATTTCTTTTGTTTAATTTCAATAGGGATTAAATGACGACTTTTGTTTCATGATTGAAAAGAAGTTGGTATTGGTCATGAGAGCGCTATTCATATGGACTCAATGCCTTTAAAATGAGATATGCAGGCTAATGTTCAAATGTATGTATGGAGGCGCAAAACAGACAAAAACGACGCAAAAGGCATAGTCTTACATGCGTGAGCACGTATGCAACGTTCAAAACAAACATTAACTTTGTTTTGTAACAATTCTGCTTGCCGTGCAATTGATGAAGCATACTGCTGGGTAGTCTGCGTTCCTGCTCCGCAGACTATCTTCCAGAATCGTCTAACTCGAAAGGACTTACTATTGTTCTGGAGGCACCCGTGCGCAGAAAGCCAAGTGAAGTAGGTACGAGCGAATTTGAGTGATAGTTGATGCTGAAATTTCACCTGTTAAGTTTGAAGGAACAATAAGGCAATTTTCTTTACGTTTGGAAGGATGGAAGCATTTTCACAAAGTTGCTGTGTCCGTTCAAAGAACTGGCAAAGGAGAATGTTGATTTCTGACAGTGCAAAAGTTGACATTTTTGTTTTGGCCTACACTCACCTTCGCTCACATAAGCAAATGCAGAATCCTCGCCAGGTCGATCTTCTCCAGACAATCGAGGAAAATTGCTCAGTTAGGCCCAGCTACTAGCTTCGAAGCAAAATTACACTATACAACATCTCAGTTTGATTATTTGTTAAACCATGGGACCATTGCTCGATAACGTCAGTTGGATTTGTATTGAAATTAAGAAAATTATTGATAAAACTGTTGATCATCCGCAGTTTTTTATTGGCGACTCTCAAGTTTAAAATGTAGAGCGGACAAAGTATCTGGGTGTGATAATAGACCGGAGTTTAAGTTGGGAAGAACACATTAATATTCTCCGTACCAAAGTTTCTCGAGCAATTGGGTTTTTGAAATATGCCAGAAAATTTTTACCTCAAAACACATTAAGTAAAATGTATCGGGGCATTGTAGAGCCCCATTTTCGGTACCGTTGTTCGGTGTGGGGATGCTGTGGGGCGACCAAACTGCAAACCCTGCAAAAGTTGCAAAATCGAGCGGCGAGAATTGTAACGAAAAGTAAATTTGATACACCTGCTATGGCACTAACACATAATTCAAATTGGCCAACTATAAGTGAAATTATTAGAAGTGAAACTGCTACTAACATGTACAAGTCTCTGAATGGCCTCGTACCTGAGTACCTTTCCAACTTGTTTGTCAAAAATTCAACTCGAAATGTCAGAGAACTAAGAAATACTGAAACTGATCTTTCGCTACCACTGCGGAAAACTAAAAATGGGTAAAAGGCAATATCCTTTCGTGGACCTAAGCTTTGGAATGAACTCGAACTTGATCTTAAACAGGCATCCTCCCTTGCCACCTTCAAAAAAAGACTAAAAAATTGAAACACGTGTTCTTCTTATCATTCATAAAACATCCCTTTATTTAGTTTTTAGATTTTGCCACGGCCCCCTGCAAAGTAGTTGCTGATCAACTGACGGGGCTACCGTGTTTGAAAAATTGAAAATTGAAAAATTGAATTGAAAAATTGAAATCAACTGACGCAGCTTAAAAGGTGGACCCCAAATTATGATCAGACACTCGGATAAAGGATTCATGCTGCAAGCATTTAAGCTCAAGCTTCAAATATTAGCAGTCATCTGAAGGGCGCAAATCTTCAGATAGTAATATCTCTTGTTGACTTTGAAAAGCTAGCAGAGCTGAATAGACACTGGGTGAGTATAAGACCAATCCCCGTACGAAAAGCCTTTTTTCGGCAGATATATCGATCTATCTATGATTAATATTTCATCAGTCGGCATAAGCTGACTCGATGAAATACTTTTATCATGAGTGGGCTACCACCACTGGAGAATTAAAATGTGCTCCTGTCTGGGATCGAGAATGGGATCTTCGTGTCAACAGACTCTCCAGTGGATTTTTGGAGAGACTGTTGACATAAAGATCCCGGGCTTCGATCCCAGGCAGGGGCACAAATTAATTCCCCAATTATGGTAGCCCACTCGTGATAAATCTCTGTGAGTAACATTGTCATAACAAGGATTACAAGGAAAAGTCAGAAAAAAGAGATACACCACGCTTGAATGCCACCAGTCAAATGATTCAAAGTGATCTGGTATCTAAAAACTTTTTTCAACTTCAATTGACAAATACAATCCTTCTTTTAGATGTTCTTGGCTCTTAAGGAAGAAATCCATGTCTTAGGTTTGAGAGGAAGTACAACCCCTTGCTCAGATATTTTCAAGATGCAGGTGCTGAACATTAAAATTGGGGAGTTGACCCACCAGGTCTAACTTACTGGTATGAAATCATGACAGGCAAAAAGCCAAAACTCAAATTAAAACACCCAAGTTGAAAAAGGCATGGACACCATTAACAAGGCCAATAAGAAATTTTTTCCTTACTGGGCTCTCCGTATCAAGGCAATGATGATGACAAGCATAGCATCTACCGGGTGTCCCAAAAACTAAATGCAACAAATTTGATCGGGCTAGCGACAAACAGGGATGACATGACCGGAGACGTAGGGGGAAGAAGCCCCCTATTAATTTCACTGAGCGTCCTCCCGTCGGCACTTGAATTCTAACTGTCGGCACTTCCGTAGTTTGCTTGTTATGGTCTTTAGAGAGTGAAGTTGCCTTTTAAGTCAAACTGAAAGGTATGATCCATAAAGATTTTGCTTGCTTCGTTCGCTGTAGGCACTCTGACAGTTTTTATCCCCCAAAATTTCTTCCTTGGGGCTATCTTTGGCTAATGCAATGAGTGGTATTCATGTTATGTCCATTTTTACGTCATTAGGCCTAATGTGAAAGGGAGGCACGGTATGCTTATGAAGCGAAAGTCTGTCTTTTGACTTTGAAATCGATTAATTTGAACTGAACACTCTCTATTTGCCATCGTAACATTAACGGTAAACGTATCGCACACATAACTTAGCTCCATAAGAGTTTTTCGAAACTTCGTCCAAAACTAGGTCTAAAACTGAAATAGAGACTGAAAGCTTCAACACATTTCGAAAAACAACCATATTTGGAATTAGCGCCCCAGAATTGACCAAAGCCACCGTGCGTTGCAAACTTACTTCGACTCTGAAGATGCCCCCCCCCCCTTATGACCCAGCCAACATCAGATCTTGCAAAAATGAAATGCTCTTTCGGCTATTAGGCGTGATTAAATTAGGAAAACGGCGCTCAAAAATCACGTGACCTCCACCCTGCCTCCACTTCTTTGAGGTTTCAATGTGATGCCATACGTCAGTATGGTTTGTGGGGCGTCACTATTGCATTTGCTATCAAACTTTAAGCTCTGTACTCTTGAGTACCGAATAAACGGGGGGGTGGGAATAATCGGGGGGTTGGAAATGGTTCGATATGGCAATAATAGGGGGGGGGGTTGGAATAATCGGGGGGGGGTGCTTGGAGAAATAGAAAATAGTCGTTTTCTTAGGTAAACACGTATCTTTTATATATTCATGTGAACAGTGATGTTACTGATACAGTTACTTATGAACTCTGGTTCTGTTGAATGCACTTATTGAGACTTTTTCTTGCGTTTATTCATAAAATTTGTTAACTACCATTTCATTTTTCCAAAAATTAATAAAAGGGGGGGGTTTGAATAAGAGCGGGGGGTTGGAAAATTTTTGAAAAATTAATAAGCGGGGGGGGACGATTATTCGGTACTCGAGAGTAACTGCTTGAATGTTTCCTTAAAACATAATTGTTTGCTAATGTTTGAATCTTGAGAAATGCATGTATAAAAGTCTTTGAAATCGCGTTGGTGCTTTTGGAGATTACTTGTAATTTCTTCTGTGCAGCATGCTTCAAATTTAGAAAGTTTTCTTCGAATTTCTTCGCTTGAACTTGAAGAAGACAGAGCTGGTAGCTTGAAATCAGATTAGAGCGTTCTCTAAAGTTCTGAAGTTGTGGGACTTTCATTGCAGCTCTTGACACATTACCTGCAGGTCTTGATTGTTTCTACTTTATTACCAACGACCTGCATTGTTTCTGGATTTAAAGTTGAATCACAATTGAAAGATTTCTGCAATCTTGGAAGATAAAATGTTTGCTCTTTTTGCAAAAAAAGTATTTTCAAATTGCGAAACTTTCAGTGGAGTTCTATTCAATGCTGTTTGTTATTCAGCACGCACATCATGCTGCCTCTAGCTATGGCCTAGGCATAGAATTTTAGCTTACAATAATAACTTCATTATCAAAACAAGCAAAACAAGTGCCTGAATAATGCTCAACAGATTGTTCAGTTTAAATACCGGGTGAGCTAGATAAAAGTGGCCCCCCAAGCGGGACCTCTTATCACGCCATCACGTCAATTTTTTCACCGTTTCACGCCATCACGCCGAAATATTTTCCATATCACGTTCACGTGCAGAATTTCTCAGTATAAGTATCTTTTTGAAAGATCTGATATGCACCATCACTATTCATAAGTTGGAGCATAAATATTGCAGTAAAACTCATTCACGAAAAAGGTGTCCCAAAAAAATTGGTGCCCCGTGCCCGTTATGTGGTTACTGTGATGGAGATGCAACTTCAATGGTCTCGGATTTAACATAGTTTTATAGGCCAGGCTTCCAACTTAGGGTTTGAGATCTTGTATGATTCGATCTATCGGGGCAGTTGCTAGCTTTATGGCAGACCAAGAATCTGCGCAGACGAAAGGCAAAATAAGTGTTTGCTTTATAAACAATACTTCTGCTGTTCTCCAGCAATCGTCAAAATCAAGTTACGTTATAAAGAAAGGGTTCTAGCGTTGTATTCGGATTTTCTCTACATTTTCAAACGGGCTGACAGTGTCTTATAGATAAACAAGATTATCAACCCCTTCCAAGATGTGAAAAACCCATAAACACAACGCTAGAACACTTTCTTGGAAAATTTACTTAATTTCAATATTGTTAGAGAGCACTAAAGTTTTGTATTTGAAGCAACCACTTATTTTGCCTTTCCTCTCCCATAAACCTGGAACCACTCACCACGTTGCCTCAAACAAGGTATCAAACCCTAAGTTGAAGCCTGATCTATGCAATTGTGTAAACACCAAGACAATTGAAGCTAAATAAAGCTCCCTGTAGATTCTTGGAAAGCACCCTTTTTAGCGAATAATTGTAAGTAGGTCTTCCTGTGAAATTGGAAGATAACAGAATTTAAAATCACTTAGAATCAGATCATTTTTAAAATTGAGAATAAAAAAAGCGCGTATGAGTCCTTCGGCATAGATAAGTCCAGGTCTGCATTTTCAGAAGCATGCTTTCACAATACATGTACTAACTTTGAGTCATACAATAGTCGGTTGAGGAGTTACTGTTTGAATCACAAGTGTTATAATCTCTGAAAGAATATACCTTCCTAGAACTTATTCCTAAAACGAGTGAAGTGTCAAATGACGTACATGCAGTTCCTTAAAACAAAGATTACGGTTTCAATGTTACAAATGAAAGAAAAACAAGTATAAAATGAATGGGCAATACCTTACGAAAATTGGCCTAAATGAACCTGTATTACATAAAGTACTTATCCTAGCAAAAATTCAGTTTTCCTAGTCGACTAACGCTCACTGAGGCTCACCAAATGTACAGTTTTCGAGTTACAAGAATTCAAATATGAGGGTGGTCATAAAAAACAAAAACTTCATGGACGAAATTGTTGTTGGTGGACTGGCCACCATTTAACCTGCCAGGAAAGGCAGTCAGCAGAGAGCTGATAGACGATCGTATTGCTTCACTTTGGAGTAGTGAGGTAGGTCCAGAAAAACTTTGAATGAGAAGCGATCAGCTTCGAAACAATTTTGCGATATATGGCGAAAACACAACCAAGAATCAGCGGCGTCGCCAAGAAAATTGACTAGGGATATCAGAAGGTAATCTGGGGGTGAAGCCCCCGGAAAAATTCAAGGATATGTCCACTACTTTGGCTCAGAGCTGCTCTTCAGATCCCAAGCTGCTCCTTTGTTTGTTTGTTTGTCAACTTATTTTAATTCGATTCTTGCCTAGCTATACATATTTACATATATACAACTAATCTAAATCGAATATACAAATGAATTAATAAAGGAATGAAGAAATTAATTGATAAAAGGCATATATGGGCAAGACTACATGGTAGAACTGAAGTCACAGGCATTACATTTACAGGTCAGGCCATCCCATTGTTTGATCAGATTCTTGAAGCTCTTTAAATTTTCAGCTGATTTTAATTCATTTGGCAAGCAATTCCATATTTTAGGTCCCATGGCTCTCAGGCTATTGGAACCAAAGGTTACTTGATTTGGCCGAAAATGATTCAAATTGTTCGGATTTCGTGACGAATAATTTGAAGTCCTAACACTAAAGATATCATTCATAAATGTTGGATTAAGTTTATTTAATGTTTTGAAAATCTCAATACAAAGTATTCTTTGACGAGAAACCAGCATTATTTGATTTTAGAAGTAAGTTATCATAGGAGCTTACATGATCATTATGCAGGAATCTCAGCGCACGTTCTTGTATCTTTTCGATTTTCTGTAACGATTTAGTTGACGAAAAATACCAAACCAAAGGACAGTAGTTAAAGTTCGAGTATACAAAACTTTGGACTAAGATTTTCTTCTCGGCAAAAACCAATGAAAGACTTAAGTCTTTTCAGGACATTTAGTTGCGATGCAGCTTTCTTGCAAATATTTGATATATGTGGATCAAAATTCAGTTTGTAATCAAGTGTTACACCTAGTAGTTTTACGGACTCTTCGGACTGGATAGATTGTCCGAGAAAATCAAGATTTATTCCAGAAGTATCTGTCTGATCTTTTTTGACAAAGAGTGCATGAAATTTGTTAGGATTAGCAATCATTTCATTTTGATCGAGCCAAGAAAGGGCGTTGCCTGCTTCCTCTTCCAAAACCTCGACAAGTTTCGGCAATGACCTAGAAAAGCAAGCTAGCGTATTATCATCAGCATAATTGTATAAAGACGCTTGCTTTATAAAAAAGAATAGATCATTTACGTAGAAATTAAAGATAATAGGCCCTAGCACTGATCCTTGTGGTACCCCTGAAACAATATGTTGGAACAAGCTGTACACATTGTTTATCCTCACACTCTGTTTTCGCTTTTTTAAATAGGAATGGATCAATACTAATGCATTTTCATCAAAACCATATGCATGGAGTTTAGCTATAATCAGTTCATGCGGAATTGAATCAAAAGCTTTTGAGAGATCCATGAAAACGGATCCAACAAGGAAGTCATTGTCTAATTTAGATTTCCACTCTTCTACGAGTCTAATCAACACATGTTGAGTACTGTAGGCCTTTCTATAGGCTGCAATGAAAGTCGACAGTGTTTCATCTAAGAAAGGAGTAAGTTGTTCCTTGAGAATTTTTTCAAAAATCTTTGAAAATGTGTTGAGTACACTGACTGGACGATAATTTTTCTCGACAGTACGAATAGGTTCCCCCTTGTCCAAAGGACAAACCGCAGCAGTCTTTGCATTCTGGGGAAACACAGAATTTCGAATGCTGCAATTTATGGCTCTTGTCAAAGGGGAAGCTAGTTCATCACTGGCCAGACGAACAAGTTTTGGTGGGATTTGGTCCACACCAGTGGATTTTCTACCATCAAGCATTTTAGCTGTACCCATACATCCTTGGTAGAAACCTCGTTGAAGGAAAAGGTTTGAAGAGTGCGTTCAGCGTTTTGCACTATAGCTACTATGCTTGGATGATTCTTGTACTTATCAAGAATTAACCTAACAATTTCTCGATCGTCATCAATAGAATTAGCTTCGTCAATTTTGCATGGTTTCTTTCCAGAAATATTTTCCACAATATTTATGTAATAATCATTGCAGACTTCACACAACTCAAGATCATCTGTGACAATTCTGTCGCCATTTACCAGGGAAATTTCGTTACCAGTCATGCCACCCTTATTTGAAAGAAACGGTTTTACGAGATCCCAGAAGGCTTTATTTGACATGAGACCGTCACTTGTAACTTTTTTGAAATGATTCTTAATAGCCTTTTTACGTAGAGCAACACATCGGTTTCGCTGCTTTTTGAAAGCTATTTCGTTTTCCTTCGAAGGGTGTTCGTTCAACCTATTTTTTAGCCTTGTGCGGGTATAGATACCTTTTTTCAGTTCTGGGTTCATGAAGGGTGCGTTATTTCCCCTCAGAAACTTTGTTTTGATAGGTGCATGTTTTTCAACTAGGTCTCGGAAAGTTTTAGTCAGATGGTCAGATGATTTATCCGAATCGTGATCATCACATTCAAATTTTGCCTGCTTAACATCCTTTAAGAACTTCTCTGGGACAAACTTTTTGTAGCTTCGATACCTCATTTTTTTCGGTTTTAACCTAGGAACAGTTGATTTCATAGTTGTGACTACAAGACTATGGTAGTCACTTAGACCAGTTTCAAAAACAGACGTTTTCTGAAAAGATCTCGGTCGATTGGTAAGAATGACATCAATGGAGGAGCTGTGATTTTTGGTAAAGCAAGTTTTTGACTTGACTATGTTGGTCAGATCGAAGACGTCACAAAAGGACATCAATTTTTCAAAGCCCGGATCTGCTCGGTCGTGAGTATCGATGTTGATATCACCCATAATGATGATGTTATCATAACTATCCAATGCTCGATTTACGGAGGAAAACAAGTCTGAAAGAAAAGTTTCTATATTTGAATTTGGTGGACGGTAAATGCTGTAAATAATCCATTTCTTTTTTGCAACCGTTAATTCAGAACACAGAAGCTCCAGGGAGGGAACTTCAAATGCAGTCATACGATTGCAGATGATGCCATTCCTTGAGTATTGCAGAAGACCACCTCCAAATTCAGACCTGTCAAGGCGTATGGGGCTTTTATAATTGTTAATAAGAAACAAATCGGTCTTAAAATCGGAATTCAACTTTGTTTCTTCAACGAGTAAAATATCTGGGAGGCACCTTTCAGCAATCATTCTCAAATCTATAATTTTGTTTCGCAGACTGTTTATGATTAAAAATCCGATAAGCAAATTCCTGGAGAATTCAACCCTTAGACTAAATAAAAGATCAATATCATTGCAGACCTGTTGTCAGGGCCGTCGCGACGTGGGGGTGTGGGGGGTGTGACACCCCCCCTGAAAAAAGCATCAGTCGGCAAATGAATCCTCAAACCTGCATTTTTCGGCAAATTGGTAAAATTTGGGCAATCTCTGCTCAGCAATAATTAGTCGGCGTTCTCCACAAATTGTTCACAAAACAGTGAGTTATTGTATGACTAATAAAGTTAGAACGGAATAAAATCACAAAAGCAGTGTAAACTATTGCAATCTGTGGTAAAATAAATAGTTGCTTTGATCTTATTCCAAAAACAAAATTATTTTTACGACAGAAAGGAAATGAGTAACGAGGGAATCGAAGTGTTTGCGCCTCATAAGAATGTGTCATAATTCGACAATGATGTTCAAGCACAGGATATGTCTTTCTTGTAGTTCTTTGTCTTGAAATTCTTACTTGCCAACTTGACGATATTTAATTTCTGGTCGATGTTCGGGCTGATTTTGCTGGGCAAAAGTCAGAAGGAGCAAAATGAGTGGCAGTACTACTACCGATGTCACCAGAAAACGAAAACATGTGCAACTGAAATGTCTTGTGTGTGGTAGAGCTTTCGACGACAACCATAGAAAAGATGACAACGAGAGATTCCACCCAGAACATAAAAGGGAAAACAGGTTGGTGCCGTTCGAAACATTGGGAACAGCAATTGGAAATCAACAGACTATTTGCAATTTGCTTTAATTCTGAAAGCTAGTATCTAAGCAAAAGATCTTCTTCATGTATACCAAGTAGAGCATGGTGTAAAAATCGAGAAACCAAGGGTTAATTTAAGGTGTAGTGATGACCAATTTGTGCAGTCATAGTGCAGTGATGAATCGAAAATGTGCAGTGATGAATTGAATATTGTGCAGTGATGATTTTGTCGCATTTTTAAGTTTGAAATATTTGAATACTGCTGCTGTTAATGTTTTCAGAATAAAGACAAATGAATACTCCATTTCAATAAAGGTCTGCTTGGCAGCCCCTGTTGATTTAACAGGAAATCTGCCTCTTATTGAAACTAATTCACATACTATTCACATCTTCATAGTTTCTTCAAACAGATTGTTAGAAAAAATATACAATCTAGTCATTATTTTAGTAAGAAGGTAAGAATATTATCAAAGCCGGCTTAAAGAGAGTTTAACTTTAAGAGAGTATTTTGAGATTGACAAAAGACACGACCAAACTTTTGGGAACTAGCTGCGTGTGAAATTGCCTTAGAATAAGAGGAATAGGTGCATTCTAGCCACCCTAGAGGTCAAATTTACAAAATTTTTCCAAGGGAGCATCCCCCTGGACCCCCTAGATTTATGCATCTCTGATCTCTGGCATCTTGCTGCACAACCTCTACACGAACAAATAATGGTGTTTGGCAATCAATGAATAATTATGCTGTCCGTGTCCGGTGCATGAAAAATGTTACATTTCATCACTGCAAAAAATGATGAAATTTCACCACATTTTTTGCTGGGGAAATTTTGGGGAAACGGACTCAATTCCCATAATTTCCCAAAGGGGAAATGGAAATTTCCGTTTCCCTTCAATTTCCCATAGAAACTTGACCATTTCCCTTAAATTTCCATCCAAGAACTATGGGGAAATTTTGGTATTTTTTGCTGTGCATATAGTCTTTGTCCTCAATGACTTTGCAAAACCAATTGCCACACCCTTTTGCTACATCCTTTTGACCAAAAGACTGCATTTTGCGCTGTTTTGTGCAATGATGAAAATTCTATGAATTAATGCCTGAGAGAACCAATAAATAAACACACTTCTCAGACATGACTAGTTCTAATGACCACACCCAATGACCACGCCCTTTGTCGGCAAATTTAGACCATTACACCCCCCCTGCAAAGCTTCCTTCGCGACGGCCCTGCCTGTTGTGACGCATTGCTAGACATTGACAGGGAAGTTTCTGTATTTAATTGAGGTGATGTAGCTTGAGAAACATCGCGATCAGGTGCCGAAAGGACTGATTGGGGTGATGCGAAAATGTTTTGCTTGGTAGGAAGGGAATTCGTAAGTGCTATGGGCTCAGGCAACTTCTTATTATTGTCGACCACATGTGAAATTGAATTTGTCTCTATACTCCTAAGTCACGTGTTATTTAAAAAATCAATGAAGTTACCAGTTAGGATATTGTTCCCGTTGTAGTTAAGATGCAGTCCCCATCTGTCTTGATCGTTCGTACTGATGTTATCCTGGTCAATGTAGTCAATTTTGCATTGATCTAATAGCTGTTTAAGCAGAACATTTACTTCTTTCCGTTTCTGATCGAGTTCTATCGAATCGGTTCTGCGCACAATACTTGACACTGCAACTTGTTCTACCCTGTTGCTTGCATGCATTGCCAAATTTACAATCTTTTTCGCTACAACTTCAGGGCTTTCATCTCTCAAATTATTGGTACCGCACAAGATGATAACTCCATCTACTCCCATTTCAATTGTAGGCTCCATGTAAGAGTACATATGTTCGACTCTCGCTCCTCGAAAGGTCTTGACATTAATACGATATTTAGGCACTTCTCTCGTAAGATCTTGTCTTCGGACTTTAGACACCATTGAATCGCCTACAATAGATATACTTTGCTTTCGAAAACGAGTTCCGTCTTTCAGTCTTGGATTTGCTCTGCTCCTATTTGTGGCTGCTGAGGCTGCTGCCCTACCTTGTTTTGAATTTTGCCCTGGGGACGCCAATGGAATTTCATTTTCTTTCGTATCGATGCCTTTTCTCTCCGTTACATAAGCTTAAGTGTACTCCCCTGGGACGACGTTTCTTTTCCTCTCTCCGATGTTATTTTCTGCCTGCTGTTCTTGACTATTCACTTGAGACTGTGGTGGGAATTCATGCATAGTCATGGTTATGCTTTTCCTCTCCTTTGTTTGAGCGCATTTACACTCCCCATGGACCACGGTTTTGTCCTTCACTTCCATGGTATCTTCTTCGATGTTTTGTAAGGCACTAAAACGATTCCTTGTTTCTATGGGCTCAATTGAACTTGTTACTGGTTTAGTTGCAGTTGTTTCAAAAAAATTTTCAAATCTTTTTTTCTTAGTGAAACTCCAACCTTGACAATCTAATTCCCTTTGGGCTCTTGGACGGAATTTCACTGATATCCCATTGTCTTGATTTGAATCAGGGTAGGACTTCTCTTTTTCCATTGAAATTGTATCTTTGACCTTTGGACTCCTAATTGCAGCGCCATCCAATATAAGGTAGAATTTTTGAAAATTTGTAACAGTGTTTCTGAGAAATTAGCATCTCCAGTATAATTTGCCTCCCTTCGTCCCATGTTTGCTTGTATAATATTGGAAACCTAGATATTTTTGTAACAGAAAACAACCGATACTAATGTTTGTCTTCGCCTGAAATTGAAGCTTTGAACACTGCATTGCTAGTCTGGGAAAATTTTTGATCATGCTAACTTTTTACTTTGGCTGAAAACGACTCTCTCAGTCCAGCTCGATACTTCTGTAAGATAATATCTTTTCCATTCTTGGATAACAAGGCTTTCGAAAAAGCTTTGGGCAACGAAAGAGCAAACCGTGAAATTTCCCGGTGTCCCGGTGGGCCTGTATAACATGTTTTGGGCTGGTAAAATATGGAAATTTTTCTGAAGGGATCTTTAGCATGCTAGTTCTTGTGGATTATTTGTTTATAAATTTTTTGAAAAAACATAAAGAATATCATGCTGCAGTTACAGTACAAAAACAGTTCTTAGATTTCAGTTGACCCTCTAACAGGGATTATTTATTCACTTTCCCTCCATCTCAATTTCTCTCAGGTAATGTTCTACGGGACTAGGATACATTCGTTGTGTTCTTTTCTGATTCCTTCATCACGTCATCACGAAATTTCAGTCCTCCTTCACGTCATCACGCGCTCAAAAACTAGTTTTCACGTGCACGCAAGCAACATGGATCACGCCATAACGTGCGGAAAAAACAGCTTTCACGCCATCACGAGCAATAAATGGGCTAATCACGCATCACGCCAGATCGCTTGGGGGCCACAGAAAAGTTCCCACTCTTGAAAATTCATAACACCAAGACTACTTCATGGATTTGAATCATTCAAATTCTAGTTAAAAGTCGAAAGGTCAAAGTATTTTTGTGATTTTTCTCGCTGTCCTACCAGCACTAGAACTATTGGTAAATTCAACTTATAAAAATTTCATGGTTGCAAAATGACAGAAAAAGGGCCTAAAATATTGACCAAATCGCAAGAACTCTATTCAAATCGAACAATAGGCCATGGGCGTTTCACCTCCCTCAAGAGTTATTAAACACTAGGAAGTTAAGCGCTCGCTTCGCTCGCGCTTCAACATTCCTAGCTCCTGCGGAGAGCTTTCTTATAGACTTGCTCCAAGTCTGTTCCTTTCGTCCTTCAAACCGTTCCATTTACGGTAGTTCATGGCTTAGCCATTCCACCATAACACTGCAAGAAATGTTCAAATTTCTCCATAGTGTTTAAGTTGGGAAACTTCACAGTTTCCAACTAGTTTCCCGATTGGAAATTAACACTCTAAATTTCGCTGCAGTTTTCGAAATGGTAAATTTACACCTCTGATTTACCATACATTTCCAATTATTGAAATTAACACCTCTGATTTCCCAATAGTGTTCGTCCTTGTAGAAACTACTAGTTTCCAACGAATTTCCAACATCAAAATTGAAATTAGGATTTCCACGCAATCACATTTTTTACAAATCGAATCATTTGACATTTTGGTTTTCCAAAGTTGCGATTACATTATCATATCGCTTCATTTGATGCATTGCCATAAATCATAAAAAGGGGAAGTTTTTGATCAATTTCAAGGCATCTGTTTCAGGCTTATCACATCCATGAAGGTAGGTGCCCAGTGTCCCTCGCCCAGTCCCAGCCAGGGCAAAATTCAGTACAATTACGAATTTTGAATGTACGAACGTAGAAATTTCTCCAGTGTTTAAATTGGGAAACTTAACCGTTTCCAACTAATTTCCCGATTGGAGATTAACACTCTAATTTTCGCTGCAGTTCTCGATATAGTAAATGTACACCTCTGATTTACCATAAATTTCCAGTTATTGAAATTAACAACTCTGATTTCCAATAGTGTTCGTCATTGTAGAAACTAATAGTTTCCAACGGATTTCCAAAATCAAAACTGAAATTTAGGATTTCCACGCATAGATGGTAAAGTGCGAGTTGCGAGTTGCGAGTTGGTTCTTTCTGCGAACTGCGAGTTGCGAGAAAGTGCAAAGTGCGAGTTCGTACATTTAAAGTGCGAGTTGCGAGCTCGGAAAAAAACTTCAAATGTTCACCTTTTTAGCCAAAAAACTGGGATGTTTTGGATGGGTCTTGTAAATCAAGGGATTTCAAGAAGAGTGAAGAATCTATTAATGTTCATCAAATCGAAATTCAAAGTTTAGCATAATTCGTAGAGGGGCACTAACATACGGTTTTTCTTTGCAGGGAGAACAATCTCATACTCATAAGTATAGCAATATAGGTATAGGTGCTATTTGAGTTGGTAATTCGCTATTTGTCCAAGACAATTTGGAAATCATAGCCAAAACTGACAAAGTTTCTTAGTTCAAAATTGAACTGTGATCGCTTCTTGGAGTTTCTTAATTTTGTGGAGAAATTTCAGGCTGATCATCACATCCATACGTCCATGAAGGTAGGTACCCAGGGTCCCTCATCCAGTCCCAGCCAGGGCCAAATTCAGTAAAATACGCCTAATAAAGGAGTTACCACCAATCCCAGGCCACCGATTTACGAAACTTATATTTGTTACAAGTTTTATTTGCTTGCTGAATCGTTAGCCATTTTTGTGTGAGACATTACTCTGATTGTGCTCTGGAATCATTCGAGACTCTTCCCACAATTACAGTTCACAGCTTCTTTGGTGTCTCTCAAATCCCATTCTAATAATGCACAAGAAAAGACTCATTTACCGCAGAGACAGCCACTATTGAACTTCAAAGGGAAGGCGATGACGTATCAACTTCGAGCTTTGCACCCAATTCCCAAATGCACGATAAAGGT
Organism: Aurelia sp. 3 sensu Dawson et al. (2005); assembly: GCA_964020215.1. Lineage (NCBI taxonomy): Eukaryota > Metazoa > Cnidaria > Scyphozoa > Semaeostomeae > Ulmaridae > Aurelia > Aurelia sp. 3 sensu Dawson et al. (2005). Next base: position 5,893,256 of record OZ026578.1, read on the forward strand.
TTTAAGCGCGCAAAACAGTCAGTCGTTTCAACTCATCTTTGATCTTGTTTACTTTCAGTTTTTGCGATCGCGCTGCTGCATGATTTGAATCGTAGCTGTCTCGCTGAATTCCACAAAGCTCGAGATCTACAAACCAAGTGACCCAGCAACAACAGACGTGATTCAGACAGGTTTGTGTAATTTCATACTTCAACTTTACTCTTTGTCGATCCTGGGGATAGGAGTGATTTACCTCGTTATGTTGTTATCCAGTCCTGCATAAGTCTCAACGCAAGTTTTTACTTATGCGCTGCAGTTTTTCATTTATATGAAGATGGCTGCACTAAGAGGACGGACTTACTCCATACCGAGTCCCAAATGCACAAATGAATAAAATCCAGTGAGGGTGTAGCTGCTCGACCAGCATTCTTCCATAAGTTTGTGCTTTAGTTTAGTGCTTAGACATTTGAACTAAACAAGTGGTCGCCTACAATTCCCTCCGATATAGCACAGAAACTTTTTGTGGTTGGGTAATTCATTAAATGTTTCTGCCTTTGACGTGACATTTTTCTTATCTCTGTTTCAAAGCCCAAATCAAAGCGGAAGCTCATCACCTGCGAATGTTCTTTCAAGGTTCAAGAAATGGTTAGTTGAAATTTTTTCTTCTTCTTGCATTGCTTGCTTGATAGAGATCGTGTAACATTTATGAATCTCCTTAGTTTTTTCTGCGAGGTTTTAGTAAGCAGCGTGACCATGACAGAAATTGACGGGTGTCTCCAGAGAATCAGTAACCGCCATTTGGATGAGCACTCCTTTCAGGGCCAATTTGCCTAAATTGGCGCCATAGTATAAGCATCTCACTGCGCCTGCGCACTCTGGATGTGGCCATATGGGAACATTTGGGCAGTCCTGCCTTTCATGTACATATTCAAGTTTCTTTGTTTGTTTCTGTCTATGCTTATGCCCCTGCTTATGATGTCTCGTTACGATATAAACTGATAATTTTTAATGAAATTATCAAGTGGACTTTCCAAATATTGCATTTGGTTGCTGACGTAAGTGTGAAAACGGTCATCTATCTTTTCATAATCCCAGTCAAGCGTGCATAGACTAGGGGCGCTGCGCTGATGCAGTTCCCCTGCAGATGCAGATGCAGATGCAGATGCAGATGCTGTTTCTGTTCTGTTCTGGACAATTAGAGCCCTGCAATTTCGCATGTGTCTTCATCAGAATTAAATCTATTTTCAGTTCATTGATGTGTCACGCGACCTTCTCATGACCTCACAATGTTGCATTTTCAGATCAGGCCGGGGATGGTTCAGTTCTGTTCTGAAAATCTTCAATCATTGATTTCGAGAAACAAGCAAGCGGAAAAAAACATCAGTCCAGTTTTTTACGGAATTTGTGTGGTTAAATTGCATCTGTTTTGCGAAGAAAATTGGAAAACGAATGATGATGTCATCGCAAAAAATTCATGTCCTTTGCACATCTTTATTGCCAAAATACGCACAATCTTGTGTCAAATTGCAAAGAAATTAGTGGATAGAAGATCAATCTTAGTACAAATTGCTTTGTCCCTTCCTTCTCCGTTGCAACTGCATCTTTTTTCTTTATATGAGAAACTTGGATCAGGCCATGATACTAAAAGTTTCTTAATTTAACATGAAATTTTGTCCATTTTAGTACTAAAAGTTTCTTAATCGGTTTCTTATTTTTTGAATGCATGAATTGTCAATGTGGTCGCTAACACTGCTGCAGATATGTTTCTTGATATTTAAAACATCATATTGAATAACAGTGTTCTATCATGTTGAAAACACAAATGGGTAGATAATATTGCCCAATAATAAAGGTTCAACGATCTATTTGCTATAAAATTCATGCTTTTAAGTTTGAAAAGTTTTTTAGTACTTCCCAGTATAGTACTAGAGTTTCTTAAAATTTTGGCCATCTTAGTAGTAGTTTCTTACAAGCCAGTTTCTTATAAAAAAACGAGCATTGCAAAAGGTTCAAACATCTTCAAGCTGTCCTCAAGCTTTATATTTTGACCACTATTGAAGGAAAGTGACTATGGTGTATCGCCCCAAAATATACTCTTACACCTTGTCAAGAATCTGCAAAGATCAGCAATTAAATCTATTCGAAAATCGACAAATCCACATACCGATAAACATCAGAAAAACAACAAATCCAGTCAACCCCAGAAAAGGTCAATAAACCGTAAATAAATCCAAGAAGAGCGTCAATCTCTGGAAGATAAGGTAAAATACTAAGCTTTTGAACGAAAATAAATGAAATCAATACAGTAAATCATCAGAAATGGGAGGATCTGATGAATGAATGAGGACGAGACATTTTGTTGCTGTTGTTGTTGTTGTTGTTAATGTTGGACTAACTCATGTTTTTGCGACCACCTATCTCGGTTCAATGAAATATTTTACCGTCTGAACCGTCTGGTGACTTGCGAACTTTCAAAGAAGAGTACAACAACACCTTTAAATATCTGGTAAGGAGAGAAGTGCAACTTCCTTGTTCAAAAGAGAGCAAGATAGATCGGGAATTTTCGTCCGATTATTTGGACCTGAGAAGTTGTGTTTTTTCAAATTAGTCTCAAGGAACGATGCAAGGAACACAGCTGCAAACTGTTGACAGAAAAAGCAACGTGAATTTCAAGCCGCTTGATCTAGTATTTACTCCACTCCAGGCCATCTTCAATGGAAACCAAAGTATCAAATCAGAGTTAACTCTGATCAAATACTCGTTTTTAAGTCGTCTTAAGTTAGATCTTCCCACTACTGGAAGTTTTCGAGCTTTACTGAGCTTTTATAATTGTCATTCCATAAAATTTGATAGCAGAAAAGTTCGAAAAAATCGAAAATTCCGCTAAGGATTGGAAAAATTTACAAACCTGCTTTCCAAAATCGAAGTGTTTCTAGGTCTAAAAAAATTATTCCAAAGACGCCTTCGAATGAAAACTTGCAAGCAAAGAGGTAAGATTCCTTTCTAGACGTTTGATGGACATCTAAACATAGCACGAAAGAATGACATGCTCCACTTAGTTTGCTTTTGTTTCCTTTATTGAGAACATCGAATACAATAGATTATATTTGACAGACTCAGTCTCTCAAGCAAAGTCATTTCAACTCCGTTGATTCACAGTTTCTTACGAGTTTCTTCTAGGCTTCGTAACAATCTTCATGTCTACCACCGTTCCCTGGGGGGGGGGGGGCTGACGCCCCAAGCCTCCTACGCCTATGCTCAAGTACTTTCCAACTAATATTATGCATGCAAAAAATAAGTGAAAATAACAATGCTGGAAGGGCATCTTTGACTAAGGGAATTCATCCATAACCATTTTTGTTGCAGTGCGCGACGAACCCTTCATAAGAAAGTCAACCCTTGGATCTCTAACGAAATCTCTTGTTCTTGTAACCATATAAATGCATTGATAACAATAAGCATTAATATCCTTGTAGCAGACTTTTTATTGCCCTAATACTTGGGGCTTTTGAGCAATTTCACCCCAATTTCACCCGTTCGCGGAAAAATTCACCAGTAGTCTTTTTTTTCGTCTTAGCACTGCCTCGACTGCTGCTGCTGTCGGCACTCCAATCCAGTCGAAGAAAACAAAGAAGTAAGTAACTTATTCAAGCTGCTCATACTTTTGTGCAGCAAAAGCGATTAAAAAACTTAGGTTGAGTTGATGGGACTTCTTTTCCATTCCATAACAGGTAAAATGCAAGTTACATATATCTAAGATCACTTTTTCCATGCTTTTGTACTCACTTTCATATTTCTTGATAGCGACTTGGCTCGAGAAGTTGTAGGAGATAAATCGTAGTGCATTTTAATAAACGTATTTAGCCGTTTCTTTTCTTATTAAGCATTCATTTTTGTATTGTATTCATCGTAATTCCAAATGGAAGGCTCTTTGAACAACAACCTTTTGTTGAGGGGTTTGAAAAATTATTGAAATAAAATGAAAATTAACTGTTCATAAGAAGGCAATCAGTCTGGACTCTGGTTTGTAGAAAAGTATGTTCTTATTCACGGGGTCTTCCTGTATAGTATTACTATGACAGCTGTACCTTCCGCAGGGAAGTATCAGTGTGGAGAAGCCATGTGACAACTTCCCACTCTAAATCATTGGCTCTATCCCAAATACAAACTCTCGCAATTCATCCATTAAACAGTCGATATTAACATCTTTCTTTCAATTTCTGCTACAGTTCTTCGAGTGCCGCAGTAAATTTGTGGAAGAAAGGGGGTGGAAATGATGGCAGAACGTCAAACCCAAGAATTTATGTCTGATGAGAAAGATCAGGGTAACATCCTGAAAGTCAGTTCCCCCAACTGGCAACGTGCAGTAATTAGACGAGCTAATTGAAGACTTGATAGAAGAAACGAAGAAGAGGCTTGGACGAGTCCAATTAAATTTTGATGAAGTGAAGAGTCGTTGCTGAGTCTTCTATGAAGAAGGAGACCATCTAAGTAGTTGAAGTCAGCTTTAATTGACAACTACCGGATGTCCTAAAAAATTTATGCGTTTAAACAGTTCCTGCAGAGAAGCTTTCCTTCAAAAAGATTTCCGTTAAATTTATGACGTAGATGTGTTCTGAACTTACTATTTGTGTCCTCATAGAGCAATTCACTTAAACATGCAATATTTCTGAAGAAACCTAAACAGATGGTTTTTGAATTTTGCTGCTACTATCCGAGCCACTGTCTATTCGTATTTGGGAGTAAATTTTGAGTCAGATCAGCGATTTAAAGCGTCAGTTTTTAAAAGTTTGTTGCTCAATCAATAGGAACGGTGTCAAGCAGGGTACACTACTAAAAGAAACTTTCTCACCCAAGTTTTGTTTCAGTTGTAGTTGCTCAGTCATTATAATGAAACATTAAGGCATTTGACTTCAAAGCACAACGAATTTCCAAGGAAGGATATATTTAGAAGAAATCTGAGCTGCCCCAAGAAATCTTTGTAAGTCACCCAAATACCCAATTTCACTACGTGGTTTGATAACCATTTGTCGTAGGGTGCGTTATAATTTTGGGTATGTAGATGAATCACTCCGAGAAGGCGATTTTGAATTGGAGATGGAAGATAGCAAAATCTACGAAACAAAAAAATTGTTTTAAATCCAGGCTCCTTGGCAAAACTGTTCAAACGCTTAGCCTTTTCTGGGACACTCAGTAGTAAAGTAGCCATTAAGGACGTATCTTTTGTCATGTAGTAAAATTGTGAAAGATAAACAAGTAAATAAAGTAAAATATAAAACGCTTTGGTATGATACGTTTTAAGGATAGAATATTGTCAAGTCCTCTCTTGATAATGGGCTATGCTAGAAACGTCATTCTTAATTCAGTGCATGTCAAACTGCTTCCATTTTACTTTATTTACTTGTATAACCATCAAATATACTCTTTTAATCTTTGATAACTGGCTTTGGACTCGCACAATCAAGCTCCTTCATAGAAGCGAACTCGAAACCCTTAAAGGGAATCTAAACACACATACAAATATTTCTACAAAAATGCAAGTGGTTTGACGCTTGACCCACGTTTTTATGCTTAGATTCTCTCTAATAGTCAGATCATGTTTAGCGTCAACAATAACGAACAGAAACAAGACACAGGCCGAAGAGCTGTGTTGTCTTACTTCCTTCATATGGGTGAGATTAAAGTGCTTCTATTCCAACCTATCATAAATATGGTGTTTGGTAACCTTGAGTGGCAGTTTTGGGATTATGATAACAAATGCAACTATGCTGTCATTGCAACAAACAAACTCATAGATCCAATGAATGAAAGTGGAACCTTACAAAAGTATATTACTGAGTTATGCATACGGCAAGAAAAAATACGTATTATTCGCTGAAAGGCAACTTTTACTTAGTGCTTACATGGGAATTTAATCCCTTTCTGCCTTGCCAGGGTATGGAGGGTGATTTTGTCCATGTCTATATAGACAGAAACTGGCGGGATGAAGAGTCTGCCCGAAGGCAAGGATGAAGCTGACATAAATGCGCATGCGAGAATGATCAGTTTTTGTTACTGCAATCAATTCGATTGTAGGAAGTTTTTATCCCGTCCTTGTCCTAATCGAAACCTATTTTTGCTTTTGCAGTAGTCATGCTTGACCTCAGTTATAAAAGCTCGTTATAAGCATCATTATTATTATGGAAGTTATGAAAGGCAATGTTTCCATCATTACATGCCTATCTTGTTCCTTACAATGCAATGTCATTTGTCGAGCTTTATGTGGGAATATGTTAGCAAGATGAAGTACAGTAGGTTCCAGCGTATAAGAAAGCCCCCTTCAGAAGAGAGAAGTCTCATTTTCTTCACAAGAAAAAATTCTACGTCTGAAATTAAGATGTTTCTTATTTTTAGGTTTGCCATAGTATATTCCTAAATGCCAAAAAACTATTCCCATTAATGACTTTAATGGAAGGTAGTGTCCTCAAAACAGGATGAGCATTTTCAAAATTAAAGATCCACACAACAAAAAAGTAAAAGAGGCTAATTGCAGTACAAAATATCCGGTTTTCACGAAGTCAGCCTGTACTGCATCGAAAAAGTGGTACAATATCATCGTACAATACTACCAGTAGTGTTCAATATGCATGCATGCACGGTGCTATCACGTACATTGACTTGGTTTGATTTGATGGTACCTATGTGTAAGAAACTTTGACCCTGATCATGAAAATGTCCCTTTAAATAAGAAACTTTATGAGGCCTCACATTTAAAAATGGTTTCTTATACGCGGCAACCTACTGTATTTTAAAAGTTGAAAACTATTGCAGACATTTGTCTATATTTTATAGCCAATGAGTGTTTAATTTAACTGAAGTAGTCTGCAGAAATGATAAAGGTCAAAGGAAGATAATGTCTGTTTTGTGATGTCTCCTGTCAACATCAATGACGTTTGTAGTTAAGGTAGACATTCGACGGGTCTGTTGGTACATACATTCAAAAGTGAATTGGGCTCCAAGCTCCAAGACTGTGTTCTAACAGCACTAATTATCAATTATGTAAAATGAAACATAGATATAGAGAAGTTATCATGCTAGCTTTCTCAACTGCAACATCTTTTGTTACAGTTTCTCTACCAAGAAGGCGAAGAAAGGGGAGAATCATAAAATGCTTGAATTTCACTTGATACCCTAGTTTGGAAAACAAGTCAACATGTAACATTTCGCCAGTAATAGATTTATGCGAAACTCCAAATTTACCTATGTTTTCCAACCGCGAAAACTAATGAAACATGTAACTTTTCGTCCTAATAAATCTATGGGAAACTCCAAATTTACCCATGTTTTCCAACTGTGAAAACTCATGTGTAAATTTCCCTGCCGTTTCCTTCAAGAAAAACAGACGTTTATCCGTAATTTCCAACTTGGGAAATCAGGCGTTTATTTTAGAAAATTCATGGGAAAACGAAATGTGCTTTTAGCCGCAATTTAACACGTTGGAAAACAATAGTGAAACTCGTAGTGTACACATGATATTTTTTTGGATTATGCTTGGAAACTAGACTTTTAACCATAGTTTCCTACGAAAAAATTATGTGTAAACCAGATCACTTCTTGCCGTGTAAGTGTGAAAAAGAGAGAAGAAAAGAGTGTACAATTTGCAGCCTTATGAATTATTAATGAGATAGATCTTTTTGTTTCAATGACGTAGGCGGACAGACATTGTCCTGTCCGCTGGCGGCATTCTTAAATGGCCCCAATCAGGGAGCGCCGCCCCAATGAACCATTCAGCATCGCAATAGGGCAAATGGTTTCTGGTGCAGAAAGTTGTAACGGGAGAAATTTCATTATTTCTGATTCAATTGGTTAGATAACTATATTTGCTTATTGTCTTTGTCTTTCAATAATTGTAAGGATCCTGCATTATTGTATAGAAGACATAGAAAACATACCCCTGGATTTGCGGTTGTCTGGAAAATCGGGAGTTGGGTAATGGGAGTGGGGAATGGGGAGCGAGTAATGAGGAAGAGGTAATAGGAGTTAGCATTAACTTACTCTTGAAAGTTTTCAATTAAAATGTATCATGCACTGAAATTTCGAGGAGAAATCTTGTCTCTGTGTCAAAAAATTAGGGTAAAGGGGATGAAGGCCTGTATGGTTTTTAAGTATTTTTTGCAAGAAACTATTTGTGTGGCTTCTTAACTTTGGGACTAACTCTATGCAGTAAGTTGTTCCTTGTGATTCCTCACGTTCGAATACCAATGTTAGCAGCGCAGCCCTCAAAGAATGGTCATGAATCTAAAAAATCAATTTCAGGAAGTTTAGAGCCACAACATGGCACTAATGTTGGCCCAATCTTATGAAATATTACTGTAACACAAATCTAAATTCAGAGTGTTCACTTTGAAGCAGTATGTGTTTCATTGGAAAATGTCGACTTCTATTTCCTAATCTGCGCTACTTACTCCCCTCTCCCCACTCCACATTCCACATACCCACCTTTCTTGATAGGTCATAGCGATTTTTTGCTGTCGAACAGCTTTGTATGCATTTCAGATATTGTTTTGTCTAAAAACTGGAGTACTTAAACTTTGAAGTGAAAAAATTCAGAGACTGAGCTCCTATTACCCAGTCTCTGTTTCCCATTCCCTACTTCCTACTTTCCACTCCCTACTTTCCACTCCACACTCCCATTGCCCAATTTCCACTTTTCCAGACAACACGTATTTTTGGCATTGATTTATGCCTTGGTGGAATATTGGCATGGCGGATCCAGGAGCAACCGAAAAGGGCAGAGGACATCGGATTGACGGAATAGACTTGGGGCAAGTCTAGCTTTGTTATGACATCTGATAATTCACCTTGAATGTATAGTAATCCTTATGAACATCAGCAATACCAGGCCTTCGCATATTATCATACTTTCATATCTTGAGAGAATTCTTATGAATGTTCTTCATTTGTTTTGAAGAAACTGTTCAATTTGACAATAGATCTATCCTGGTTAGGAAGTGGGTCCACGTATTTCTTTGATTGGAAACTAAGAACTTGGGCCAGTACTGAAAGTTGCTTAACATTGTTAGATTTTGGGTACTCAGAGTTCCTTATGAGTTTCTTAAAGGTTACATAGCAGTGTTTATGTTCACTCTCTGTGCCTTTCTGAACATTTCAAAACAATGTTTATTGAAGCTTTTCCAATGTGTAGACATCATTCAAGTAATAGAATAAAAATGTGTCAAGGAGTTCCTTTATGAAAACAAACTGTTTCTTAAGTGATATTTCCCAGTACTGAAGCTTCTTAATTTTTTGGCGATGTGAGAATACAAAAGATCCTTTTATAGTACATTTGTACAAAAAGTGGTGGATCACTGCAATGCTCGGGATGGTCGTTTCAACTTCACAATAGCAAAAGAAGGTACCGAGTAGAGTGCCTTCTCATTCGGCGGGGGTGACAGGGACGTAGGAAGCATCTCAAACTGGGGGCACGACACTTCGAGGACACTTTTCCGTAAGAAGTAGGAAGCATTTCCTTAAAGTAAAAACGGCACTTCTTTGTTTAGGGATCAGTCATTATTAATGCCGGGTAGGGGGCTGGAAGATATTTTTATCGATAAATATAAGTTTTTCGTAGCCCCTTCAAATGTTCATTAAGATTTTCAAGGGCCCCTTATAATTTAGCTGTAATTTTTGGTGGCCCCTCTCTACTCTATATCAAATTTGATGACATATTCCCAAGCGACAAATCATGTTTTCTGATGCTAAGTGAAGCAAAGATGACATACATAGAAATGCTTTGAAGAGAAAAAGGTGGCAGAGCACCTGGAGATTTTATGAAAAATATGATACTTTGAGGAAAAACGCAAGGCATAACAAAGATCATAAAAGGATGATATTCGCATTTCAGATAGCTGGGATCAGATTTGCTAAGTTTTCATGGCCCCTTATTGTACACTGAAGGCTTTCAGTGGCCCCCCTTTCACTGCCGTAAATTGTTGTTAGCCCCTTATCCAGCGTTAATATTGACTGGTCCCTTATTGCAAAATTTAGGGGGTCACGTGCCCCCAGTTCCCCCTCGGTTCCAACGTCCATCTGTGAGACATTTTTCTGGGATCTGCGTGTTCAATCTTGGCTGTCAAGGTTCCTCACGAGGTGGAGGCGTTTGGGGAGGTTAGCCTCGATCCGATCGACCATCAACAAAAACCAATGACATGGAAGGAAAAGACTCGATTTTTAACTTTCAGGGTTCCCATTGCTGAAAGGATGACTGAAAAGTCTATTTTTACACCAAGAGGCGATCTTTATCTTTAATTCTGTAATAAATGATAATGGTTTAGAATCTAATTAGGAAGAGGTGATTTCCGATCTGAATAGTATATTGCACTGTTTAAAAATTTGATATCTCATGCGGGGTCTAAAACAATGGGTTAGGAAAGTCCTAGAAACGTTGACCTATTTTCCATCATTTTTTTAGAGCTTCAGACTTCCTTCATTAGCTCAAATATTTTGTAGAAATAATGCTTCCAACATAACTAAATTTTGTCAACAAAGACCTTTCATCTTCAGTCTAAATTCAAGAAAGACATTGCAATTAATTCTTTTATTTGTACCATTTCATGGGGAATTTTCCTTTGAGCTCTCTACACAAAGGTTTTACCTCTAGCAGAGGGCATCCAATTAAGTTTTTTTATGGAAAATACGAATTCAAACGGCGGAAAAAGAAAGCGAGATGAAAGTTTACAAGTCAGAGATGCAGAATGTAAGTTTCCTTTGCTTGAGTATTTTTGCCGTTAACTTAAGAAACCATTTATTTTGAGAGAGAAGCTCCTCATTTTATTTAATATTTACTTGTGTCCTCATTATTCGAAAAGTTCGTGAGTAAAGTTTAAACAATGGATAAGCTTCAAAAAATATTCTTTTGAAATGTTTACAGGGGCACACGGGAAGTGAACGTGAAGACCGTTATGAAATCTCTAAGAAATGCCTAAGAAGCTGGGGGTACTCACTCAATATTTGATGATTTTGAAAGCGAGTTTCAGTACTGGCCCAAATAGTTAGTTGTTACTGAAGGATACGCGTAATTTTCCCCCATTTATCAAGTTTGAACCTTCCATATATTCATAGTTTTGCAATATTGTTCAATAATTTTCAGTTTCTTGTACCAGTATACTTTGCAATAATGTCATCCCGTTTCTCATCCCTGACGTGCAGGGAATGTTTTGGCCGGTGTGAAGGAATAGTCTCGCGATCGAAAAAAGGGGACGTATTTGGGTGGTAAGGGTATTTCTAAAAATGTGTAATGGACGTTTTGCATGAAAGACCCGATTTGTGACACTGTGTACGGCCCGCCAGAAGGTGTACCATGGCATTGGGCGGTGGTGCCAAAAGAATTTTTCGGCTTTCTGAACATAGATAGTTGCCTTCATGCGAGTCATTATCAGGTTCATATATGCAGTCAACGTCAAAAAATTAGGGAGAGGATGTTACCTGAGGGGCATTTTGCTCCTGAAAATCTTGTACACCTTTGTTGTGTAGAAAAACCCATCAATAATGAGAAAAGTCCTTGTGTTCTGAAAAATGTTGTAAGCTTCTTCAAAGGAATGAAGTGCCTCTCGATTTTGCCAGGACATGTTTGTGTTCATTTCTTTTGGTTTTCATTTGCTAGGAATACATTCAGGAAATTTTTCCTGCTTTCTTGCCTTTTCACTCATTTTGCACCACTTTGGTACAAAAGAAATTGTGTGAAGAAAAGTATTTACATTGCCCTGGGTAACAGAGCCTCGAAATTATTTTTTGGCTCTTGTACCCAGGGTACATTTACATCTACTTCCAGGGTCTTGAAGTTGGGATCTAGGATCTTGGAGTCAGGGGTCCTGGTGTCTTGGGGTCCAGCAAATAGAGCATGCCATCCGTTGGGCTTTAATGAGCTTTTGGTAGTGCACTAATACACCTTTTGTCTGATTTCCAATTGGGTCGTTTGAGGTTTTGCGCTTCTTTTGACTGTTCGTCTCGACCATGATTGCTTTCTTTGAACTTCTTTGAAATTTCAACAAAGCGAATCAACTCCCGTGCAGTCTGAAGACCGAGCCTTAGCGCCCATATATGTAGATTGATTTTCAAACAAATACGAAAGATTTTCAATACCCAGGCAATTAATGCCTAGAGGATATCTCTCACCCATGAGAAGTTGCATTTCCTTCATTATTCTGTGCGAGAAGTCATTTATGCTTTGATCGATGTTCTCGGCCATTTTCAGTCATTTTGCAACCATGAAAGTTTTGTAAAGTTGAAGTAACCTATATTTGTAGTGCAGGTAAGACAGCGAGAAAAATCACAAAAACACTTTGATCTTTCGGCTTTTAACTAGAATTTGAATGATTCAAATCTGTGAATTAGTCTTGGTGTTATGAATTTTCAAAAATGGGAGCTTTTTTCTGGCTCCCCGGTAGCTTCCGAGATTTGCAACAGCTTTTGAAGTGCTCCAGAATGGCTATCGCTTTCTTGCAACAGAGGAGACTTGTCTGGTTTACAAAGATGGTCTCGTTTTCATGTCACATGTTCTTGCTTCTTGCTTCTTTCCTGTGTGAGGCAAATGAAAGATCTGATATGCAATAAAAGAATTAAGGATTGCTCCTGAAAAATGTAATACTGACCAGGGTCAGGCTTGTAAATCTTGTGAATATACTTCATGATCCAAAACGAACTAGCAAAACTAGAAAGAAAGATTTATAACATGAACAACACATTGATCCTACTAAAACTCTTTCGTTCTACTTTTCTTTCGAAGGTAAAAGAATCTTTTCTGTCTTTCTGTTATCAAGGATTCTGAAAGTAAGAAATGAATCTTTTCTTCATGAAGACCAGCACTAAATTGTCTTCAAATTGTCAAAACATTGCCTTAATTTGTTTGAAATGTTCCGTTTGATTTCTATGTCCCAGGGGCGGATCCAGAAACTTTTTAAATGGGTGCACCAGGGGGCCAAAGTATAGGAGTCCGGGAGTGGAGCCCCCGGAAAAATTTTTGGAGCCACACCTCTTTTTCTGTCTGGGAACGTCCAATTTTTTAATGAAGCTTGGACAACACGGTAGAGATAAAAAATCACTTGCACACCAAACGGAAAACCTTATTTTCACACAGTTTAGGCCAAGAATTGTTCCAAAAATTGTTCACTGAAACATATATTTTTATTTCAGATTTGGCAGGCATTGTGTTACATTTTTAGATCTATGGAATCATATGGAATTGATTTTATTGAACAGTTGCCAGGCTTATTTAGTGCTCAACCAAAAGATCATTGGCTTCAATTCAAGTACCATATCACAGGAAGACCAATGGCTTGAGGTTTCCTTTTAGAAGCAGAAGGAACCTCACCAGTTGATTGGCTGCGATAAAACTGGGGATGATCAAACTTACAAATAATTTAGCATGGAGATTGGCCATTGTAACTTCTCTTGGAAAGTTCCTTCAATCACCAACAAACTGTGTACATGAAGGAAATTTCTTTTGACAAGTTTCTTCAGACAGTAGCCCATTACCTGATAATGACCTACTGTAAGGTGTTACTCTAATAAAATTAGGAAAAGGATGCTCAGGCTAGGGTACAAAACACCAACTAAAAGAAGAAATAAATTTGGCATAAATATGGAACCAAAAAATAATTATTTTTCTTGGGCTACAGCCAAAATTATGCAGTGAAAATGGTAGGTTTCATGACCAATGTACTGGGATATTTACAAATTTGATTTTGATGTTGTTGCTTGACTCTGATTTTGTTTGTAAATCATGTTTTCATTTTATTTTACTTCCTAATTTTTCTGATTGTTGAGAACCGGTTCTCAACCAATTCCCAAAGTTTGATAACCCAGGCTAGGCCCTAACTCTATTAAAATTTTTTGTATTTCCTGGCTGGAATGTTCTTAACTTGACCTTTGCACTTTTGGCGGGTTTCATTTTTCAGTAATTGTTGGAAGGGAGACAAATAAAAATCAACAACGTTCATTCCAAGCAAAAGCTAAACATGCTATATACAATCTTTCTTGCATCATCCTTCCTGAAAGACTTTATCAACAGTTGCAAGCACTGTTCAATGTCTGAAACAACTTCGCTGCAGCATGGGTATCTGCCACCATGTTAGCTCTGATAACAGCATTGATAACAGGGCGTCAATGTGGAAACTCTTTATGAGATTTCGCAATAGCGACCTTTGAGCATGAGTGGTGGGACACTAGTAAATTAGATTAGGTTAATTTAGCATCTTTACCTACCTTGAAATGCCATAAGATTCTCTTCCTTGACATTGGCAGCCTTTCTCAGCCATAGTTCTTGCCTTGAACTGAAGAGCTCCATCAAATGTTTGGGCCTAAATTGAACTTTGTTATCTCCTGCGCATTGCTATGGCTACGCAGTGGTCTCGAAATCGAACTTTCCACTGGAAAAAACTATGGGATGGCAATGAGGCCTCAATCTTATTGTCAACTTTCGGGTGATGCGCGTAACATTTGCCTTACCTTATATGGGATATGCCATGGCAGACGTCATAGGTTTAGGTTTTCAAAAGCAAATGACTCGAGGCTTGTTAGGGGGTGAACGATAGCCTGCGTGCAGCCCCTACTGTTTCCTTTGAGTTGAAACTTTCCGTTGAAAGTTTCAACTCAAAGGAAACAGTAGGGGCTGCACGCAGGCTAGTGAACGAAGGCTGAGAAAAATTTTGAAAAAGGCGGGAATGCAAGTGAATGTTGGGATGGGATGGAAAGCGGCCATGACGAGACTTGATTCCGCAAGGATTACGAAAAGAATAAATTGAGCGGGATGGACATGGTCAATGCTTCGAAGGGGATCCAGTGTGGAGGTAAGATCATAGGTTTTTATTGCATTTGCAAGGGCCTTTATCCTATTATGTGACAACGAAAGTAACGGCCTTCTGATTTTTGAATTCTCGAGAAGCCACAACATGGCATATGATTGCCTAGGCCGAATGCAATAACCAACAAGGACCAAAAGAGAAAACTGCAAATGAACATTTTCTGCTGAATTGGTTAAAATCCATTCATACTAACTTTCAGTATTGGTGCAATTTCTTATTTTCTTATAAAGTAACTGTACATACCTTCAAGGCAGCAACAGATTGTTTGGCTAACTGGCGTGAGGCCAGTAGCAAGACGTCTTTTGGCAAAGTTTACTGAGTGTATTTGGTAGGGGTCTACTGGGATAAAGATGGGTAACTTTGAGGTAAAATGGGTAGGGTGTATCCCAATATATCTCTCTATCTTGTAAAAATCCTGCTGTATGCCAAGAAAGAATTTGGCAGTAGCAGAGACTTCATGAATCCAAAAAATAGCAAAAAGATTGAGAACATCCGTCACTTTTACAGCTTTGACTTCATGAATCCAAAAAATAGCAAAAAGATTGAGAACATTCACCACTAAAAAGGTTTGCCTGTTAACAGGCCTTTTCAAATTTTTAGGCTGTAAATGGCTGAAATTTTCAAGTGAAATCAAGACACTTATGCAAGTTTCTTAAAAAAGAAAGAAAACATGTATATAACACTTTTGAAATTGCATTTTTGTGCTGGAACTTGGATTTATGGATTTGGACTGGGGAATTTCAGCAACAACAAAATAAACTGGATCACATCTATTTAACTGTTTATATTTACTTGCAGGTATATATACAGGGATTGCATGCAAAATGAACTGAAATTCAAGATTGCCTTTTGCTGACATGACAAACCACAGGTTTTGAGAGGTTTTGGAGGGTGGAGGGTCTTCGTGAAGGAGGAATGTGGAGTTTGCAGCTGAAACTTTGCAACAATGCTTCTGCCTTCAGCCAGCAAACACAGTATTACATGAAAATTTTTCGTGTGGTGAAGATAAACTTAGTTGATTAGAACTTGTCATACCAGGTTAAAGTTTGTGTATGTTCTTTGCAATATTGTAAATCTACATATACCAAGAAGATTTTCTTCAAAAGGAAATATTATCTCTGTCTTAAGTGACATTTCTGCTCAAAAACTTGGCATTGTGTGGCCAGACCTTCCTAATTTTACTTCTCTTCCTATGTTACCAAAACAACCCTTAACTTTAATGGGCATTTTGATGATTTAAACATTTTATGTCAAAAAACTTGAAAATCATGCGGTCTAAGAAACCATAAGCAAAATGCTTTATTCTGACAATGATCACTCAGATCTTATCATGCAGCTGATGTGGTTTAGAATCAGAAGAAATTATTCAGCTATTGGTTTGGTTACTCTGTGTGATTTTCATATCAGTTATACTGAACAATGTAGCTCCAGTGGCAGAGCCAGATCAAAAATAACAAGGGGATAAAGTCGACAATTTTCTGACTGGGCCCCAGTCACTGGGGATGTATAAAGGTATACCCAGACATTTGAAATACATTTTTGAATAAAAATTTTGGCCAGATTTTTTAAAATTGGTTTCTCACTGATGAAAAGAACAAGTAGCCATTGTAAAGTTACAAAAATTGAGCAAACTTATTGCCATCACTGAACTGCAAAAATAGAACAGGAAGATTCAGTTACCTATTCTTTCACATACTGATACTGAATGATACTTGAAGAATCATTACAAAGCAACATCAAAATTGAATCATTTTGCATACTCATACAGAAAAATTTCTATGGTATATTTGTGCTTTTTCCTGTATAGCTTCTAAATTAGCTTATATTAGCTTCTAAATTGATATTTGATAATCCAAAACTACAGAAATATACTGCCTCTTCCTACCCAAAATTTCACCCATCAAAACATGCATAGCGAAGCTGAGATAACAGTTGAGCTCTGGTGAGCACCATTTATTAGGCATCCTCAGCAGTGAATCTTTGCATGCTGGAAAGGAGGTTTTGTTGCTTGGAAGTTGTTCATTGCATCCAGTCATGACTGAGGGCCATTTTACTCCCAAAAGATCTCATACACCTTTGACAAAAATCCTTTTGTTGTCAACAAAAATCCATAAAACTCCTTTATTCTGAAAAAATCTCATACAAATTTTTAATGAATGAAATGCCCCTTGGTCATGACCTTTTTGAGAAGCACAGTAATGTAGGATTCAATGTAAGCTGTGCTTAAACTAATAGAGTTATGGAGTTATGCTTGTTGCTGCAAACCAACAATTAAGCAGCCATTGGGAACAATTAACAAGCATGGTTCAGTTTAATTTAACAGATTACCACAACAAAGGGTCAAGATGCATGATTTCTGTAACAATACAAAACCATTTTAACTTCCATATGAAACCAATGTTAACCAACTTTTACAGAAAAACTTTCCTGTTTATAAAACATCCCAAGTCTAGCATATTCCACCCATTTGTTTCCTATACATTCACTATATTGTCATTGTGTGGCATCAAACCACAGATGCTATGCCTATTTCTCAAAGGAGTCTGGACAAAGCAGTATCTTTATACATGTTGAAGCAGTCTTACTAGTTCTTTGCAAGTGCACAACAATGTTGGAACCTCAAATACTGTACAGCTCACTTTGAACCTTTCCATCAAAATATCTTCCTTTCAAAAAACATTAGAAATATTGCTCGATCCATGCTTTAAGTCACTTTCATAAGGCACACGTACACCACGTACAAATAATGTGGGCTAGTAAAATCCTTTGTAACCTTCCGACTTTCACTTCCAGCAACAGTTGAGGCAGCTCATGAGTCAGGTACTTAGGCCTAACGAAAATGTTGTTTGTTTGTGACATGCAAGGAAGCATTTTTGTAATTCTTACTCTGCATTCTCTCAGATCGTGAAGGAGTCCTGAAGAAGCTTTCCTGATTGATTCTCAAACTAAATCAACAAAACCAACTTTCATTGGCTGCTAACTTGTCACAACTGTTGGCAACGGAGCCAATTTCATCTCCACCTGAAGCCGAAGAACGTAGGCCTGCCATTGACCTCCATCGGTTTACCCGTCTACCATTATTGTTCAGGAACGAATAATGAATTCACAAAACAAACAATTGAATCAATAATTATCCTCCTTCTTCTTCTCACCATGATCCGAACGTCTGAATTGTTCTGCCCCAGGAGGCATCTTCCAGTGACAAGCATAAAATTTCGCTTTCATCGGAAGCCATTCTTCAGAACGTTGTTGAGAAGAATTTCTTGGCCTGACTGTGTTTTCATTTTTACACAACCCCCTGCTTTCGCCGGAAGTTGCGTTTTGAGCTCTATTGTTCTCTATCAAGGAGACTGGAAACGAATGTTACGCGCATCACCCGAAAGTTGACAATAAGATTGAGGCCTCATTGCCATCCCATAGTTTTTTCCAGTGGAAAGTTCGATTTCGAGACCACTGCGTAGGCATAGCAATGCGCAGGAGATAACAAAGTTTAATTTAGGCCCAAACATTTGATAGAGCTCTTCAGTTCAAGGCAAGAACTATGGCTGAGAAAGGCTGCCAATGTCAAGGAAGAGAATCTTATGGCATTTCAAGGTAGGTAAAGATGCTAAATTAACCTAATCTAATTTACTAGTGTCCCACCACTCATGCTTTGAGTTGCACCCTTTTGAAAGGTGCACACAATGTGTTTCTTTTGTCTCCACAAGGCTTCAGTCAGCAAAAGGGACTGGGGACCGGTGCATTCTCGTTGCCAATTATATCATGACAATTGAGCTGTCAATGAAATTTGATTGATACCGGTGCAAACCTTGAGTGTATTGAGCAATCAATCGATTTTTTGCATTTGGTTGTTATGGATGGCTCCTCCACAACTTCTCCTACTTCCAATTCTGCCGCGACTAACTATTTTGAAAATTTCAACAAGCGACGTTCAGAGTATTTTTCACCAAAAAATACTATAAAATAGAAAATTCAGAAACTTAAAGACCCATGACTGACCAGCATCCTTTGCGGGCCCCGAATACTCTTCCCCACAGCTTCCATTAATTTCTGTATACAGAAAATAGCTGTGTTCGTAATCCGTGTTAATCTTCGATTAAAATAACTTAAATGGACGACAAATTATATCAATGGCTTTCTTAGTCCATAAACAATGCATTTAAGCATGTATTTTCGCTCCGGATGGTCAGAGCTACGCAAATTGGAGGCAATAATTATAGGCCAAAGTAGACAGGAAGAAACCCGAGAAAAGGAGAGGAAATCTTGCTTATTTGCAGAGAAACAGACATTGGAGACTGAATTACCTTTACGATCAAACATTAAACTCAACAAGGAATAGCATCTAAAAGCCTGAAAATCAAATTGCGAGGAAATAATGAAGGAACTGTACCTCATGTTTTGGATGAGCTGGCGCCCATAGAAGAAAGAGATTCGTAGGCCAAAATTTACGGATCTAAGCTGGTCTGTTGGTCTTCTTCATCGAAAGATCCAAGAAACAAAGCCCCATAGTTATTCCTTCGATGTCCACTTCAGAGCTGTGCCGATCCTGGAGCGAGATCTAGAGGTAATTCTTGATCTTCTCTGCCTTGCGATTTCATGTTTTCCGTCCAAGCAAAGAAGCCAGGAGAACGCTGCAAGTAAGCATCTTCTTACGTCCTGAACCTCCAGTACAATAACTGCGTTGTTGTTGTATCTAGTGTCAGTTCAATGGTTTTCAGGACATTATAGGAGCTTACATGCAGCATGATGAATAACCGTTTGGCGGTTGAAAGAACGGTAGACTTACTACATCGTCGTAGTTATCAATATTGACAATTCTGTGTGGGTCTCGCTTGATGAATGATAAATTAGGTTAATTGTTATCAGTCCATCAATTTTTGTAAACAAAAACAAAGGCGCGCAAAGGCTGCTGGTCAGTCATGGGTCTTTAAGCTATAGAACAGGCAGGTTGAAGTTTTCTATGCATTTAATAACGAAAAATTGTGATCATTTTAGTTTTAAATTAATGACATTTGAAAGGGTGCACCTGCACCGGTTGCACCCCTCTGGATCCGCCCCAGAATGACATTCTACTTGAGTTCGTGGTTTGTTCTGTATCATAAAAGACCAGGAACTAATGTCAGTATTTTCTCAGTCAAGATAAGCCCTGCACACTGAACAAACATCAAGCATTTTGATAATAAACCCAACATTGCCGAGAGACAATTCACGAGCAACAATAAACTGACGGAGCCAGGTTATTGGCTAAAAAGTCTAGCCTACTCTCTTTAGATGAGATGCTGATTGCTAAAATTAGAGGAAGGAAATATCCTCTGAAAATACCACATGACCCCGAAGAAAGTTCCAAAGCTATATCATAACTAGCTGTCTAGACTGAAAGTTATTGACTCGTACTTGGTATTACAATTTGCTTTGAAGTTGAAAGTGTATCATCATTTAGTAAGGGCCTGAATGTGAAATATATGAAACATGAAAGGCTTGGCGATCTATTGAGATGCTGCATAGCTATTTGAAGCTGTCATAACTGTCCAAAAAACCAGAATCAAAGAAAATGCAGAAGCCCGCATTTCTCATTTTCAGTTAAAGAACCATAATTAGCTTCCAGTCAACATTTTTGTGAAGCTAAAGGTAGAGGTGGATTTGAATTCATCTGGCCACATTTGCAAATTTATTGACCACTGCTCCTTATTAAAATTTCTTCCTGTAATACAAATTTGGATTTATTCTTTGTCACGTCTTTCAAAAAATGGAATGGTAAGGGAAGGAAACTCAGAGAAAAGAAAGTATCACAATATTTTGGATCTGGTTTCCTCGAAGGTAATCATAGCTCGGAGATCTGTAATTTTGCAGATGATAACACCATTTACTCATGTGGGATAGACCTACATGAAATTGTTACCAATCTTGAAAGTGATCTCAGTAGATTGCTGGAATGGTTTACAAATAATGGAATGGTTGCAAACCCAAAAAAATTCCAGCTTATGTTCCTTGGCTTGAAAGGCCAGAGAAGACTGCGACTTAATATCAATGAGAACAAATTATCTGCAACAGATCATGTTAAATTGCTAGGAATTCAAGTTGACAACAAATTAAAGTTTAACAAGCATGTTAAAACGTTGTGTTCAAAAGTCAACAAGAAAATCAGTGCCTTTACTAGGCTAAATACGTATATTTCTAGAGAACAGGCATTAACAATTTGCAACGCGGTTATCTTATCGAACTTCAATTATTGCCCTTTGATCTGGCTATTCTGCAACAAAGGTGCAAACAAAGAGATTGACCGCACACACAAACGTGCTCTTCGGATCCTCTATAAAGAATACGAATGTCCCTTCGAAACATTGCTCACGCGCAGTGGCAGTTTTTGTATACATGTTAGAAACTTGCAGAAACTCTTGACAGAAATCTACAAGTCTATGAATCATCTTAACCCATCGCTGGTATGGGAATTTCATGAAAAGAAGCATGTAACTTATGATCTAAGAATACAAAATCTTTGTAAACTGCCGCAAATAAAGACACAGGGCTATGGGCAAGAATCACTGTCCTTTAGAGGGAGCTTCCTCTGGAACACCCTTGATGATACTATTAAAAATCAGCCAACACTTGCGGCTTTCAAAAAGAGGATCAAAGACTGGGCTGGTGACAAATGCACCTGCAAAATATGCCGCTAATGATTCTTTCTTTTGTATAAAGTATATCTTTCTTGTAAATAGTTGGTGTGAATTAGTATTTTATTATCTACTATTGTAAATACCAACTTTAAATATGATTTAAATGAAAATGAAAAATGAAAATGAAAATGAAAATAGCTGTAACTGACCAATCAACATCTCAAAAAGCTAAGTCCCTCAGCTACCTTGGCCGCCTTGGATGCCTTGTCCGCTTCATAACATTTGCTTTCAGAAAGTTATTTCGATCTAGCTAGTGAAAGTGAGGTCATCCTAGTGGGTTAGAAAAGTTTTGAATTATTTATTGCTCTGTTCCACTAAAAACCAACAAAATCCTCAAATCAAAATCAAATTACAGGGGAGATACAAAGTGGCCATGGCAAAGATTATTTGATGCCGAGTCGTCAGTTCGAAAGATAAAGAGCTGAACCTCAATGAATATTCCTCAGATTTTACGGATGTTTGGACCGGAGCCTGTAATAAGTGATTGCGTTTTCACAACGTTCAGAGACAGTTTGTTAGCATGCGACCAATCCTGTAGCTTCAAAAGATCTAACTTTACTTTTTGAAGAGAGGGAAATGGCCGTATCATCAGCATACATGCTGACTAGAGATTTCTGCAAGGAGAAAGGCAAATCATTGATGTAAATCAGGAACAAGAGTGGACTAAGGCAAGAGCCTTGAGGAACTCCACGATTTATTCTCTTCGCATCAGGCGAGGTGCCACTCTGCAGAATTGTTTATGTTTATCCAAGTATAATGTGAACCAGTCATGTTCCAGGCCAGTCACTAGGATTTCATGATCAACTGAGTCGAAAGCCTTCTTCAAGTCAATGAAGATTAGACCAGTGCGAAGAAAAGCAAATGCTGCGACAATTTTACTTAAGCCGGATCTCCACTAGGCGGAAAAATGTCGAGGCGGAAAAATTTCCGGCAATCTAATTGGCTGATCGAATTGTCGCCTCGGAAAATATGTCGAGCCGCGAATAGTAGGAATACGCTCTTATTTTCGCGGCTCGACATTTCTCCGCCTGGTGGAGATCCGGCTTTAAAGACCCATTGTCAACCAACAAGCTTTCCCCTTGTTTATCAACATTGCACCTACGCAGTTACGTGTTTTTCTGTGTCAGAAAATAAAACTTGCGCAGCTACATAGATTCTTGCAAACATGTTGAAATCATCAACAAAGGACCTGGCATTTGAATATTTACCCAGCCTTTATGCCGTTGGATCATACTTTGTTTCGAGAATAAAGGGAGTCAGATCGTTATCACCTTATGAATTTCAAAGCACAGCGAAATTACTGACGCCTGCCTAATTCCATTCTTTTATAACAAAATTGGCGACTGAATGTCTTTCGCACAAAAGAGGTCAGTGTTTGTAAACACTTATTTGACAACACTGGTTTTGTTGGTTGACAATGGGTCTTTAAGTAACACTTTATTAATTTGAAGTTTCGATTGGTGCAAGCTAACTCCATATATTGGCACGATCAGAGCGATACGCGTTGCTGACAAAGAGTTTTGGTTCAGTTAAATGAATGACGCGAGACAAAACAGGGGCTTGAAAGGGAAGCGAAAAACCTATATCGAGTAGCCTGATAGAAACACCCACAACCTAATTTTTCTTTAGCTAAACAATGTAAAGGCACGTGTAAAAGCTGCCAAATACAATAGACCATAGACTATATTTTCAGCTTGGCCCGGGCAAGCTTTGAACTATATGTATTCCTCTAATTGATACCTTTTCTTGCTGTGATTCTTGACAAGTAAATTGGCAGTATATCTATACATATAATTCTCCTTGAACCCATCAGGTGTTCCTAAGTAACGCCTTTTGATGTCCTGTAAGAGACAAAGTAGGAAACTTTCTTAGTGACATAAAAGCATAAGATTTGCTCCCAAGAAATATGCATGGAGTCTAAGAAAGATGATCTTCAAGAATGGCGGAAATACCCTTATCACCTTTCCTGCCCCTTGTTGAAAATTTCCTGTTCGCGGTCACAAGGCCTGATGTGCAATCAGTTTTCAACACTATGTAATACAGGTTCATTTAGGCCAATTTCGTGAGGTATCGTCCATTAATCCTACAACCGAAATCTTTGTCAGGTTTATCTTTAGGAATGCATGTACGATTTAGGAATGCCATTTTGATTTTCGTGGAGGTACCAGAAAAGTTTTGAAAAGCCCTATTTTGAGTGATGTGATCGCAATACGGCAATGTCATTCCTCGTGAAATTGGAAGATTTGTGGGTTTCCCTGTGGCCCATTGAAAGATTTGACTTGCATGCTCAGCCAACAGCATGCTACATTGCTACCCAAGCGAGCGCTGATTCTCTGATTGAACACGCTTAGATGATGCAGTGGCCAGTGGTAAATGTTTATAAATTTACCACTCAGAACAGTGCTATATGGTAGAATCCATTAGCAATACTACGTGATACATCGCATTTTGCTTAGTATTTCGGTAGCCAGCGCGCAGACTTTGGTTACTGGGGAGGAGAGGAACGAACGTCCTCCCCAGTAGCCAAAGTCTGCACACAGGCCATTATTTCGGCAGCTCGTGCCACTTCTTAAGTTGAACATAAAATAAACTGTCGTGGCTAAGTTGTTAAATGTTTAGGAATTGAATGCCAAGGGCATTAAGGTGGCGGTCCGGTAAAAAACCTAAATTTGTTATTTGGACTTGTTTTAGCAAAGTTGGGTGATTATATGAAAGGGCTCATGACAAAATGTTGATATTTGAAAAAAAAATTCTGAAAAAATTAATTTATGTGCATAATTAATTAGTTTGAAGGCGCGGAAAGCTGTATATGTTTGAACAAAGATAACTTTTAGTAAACAGCTTGGATTCCAATGAAACTTTACATCATCCTTCTATAAGGACTGCTGAATGTGCTGAACCTCAAAAACTGGAGTTAGTTGCTTATTTTAGAAAAAAATTCAAGTTTATTATCAATGATGAAAAATCTGCACTCGCACCTCTGGAAAATAAGGGCAATTGAGTCACTAAAAGCAATGCAAATTTAAATACTTGAGATTTAGCACATGCAGCACTTCATGCTTGATAAGGATTGTAAATTTGAGGCTGATATCATTTGTTATTTTGAAGCTATCTTTGTTCAAAGTTTAAAAATCACCAAAATTCTTCATTTTCGGAAAAACCAAAACAAATATTAGGGTTTAGTTTTATGTGAGATTCTAAAAATTTGGCACAACTTTCAAGTATTATATTCTTTCTACAAATAAGATACTCTCATTTTTCACAGGTTTCAAAAAACAGTTGGCTCTGTTTTCCTATTTGTAGTGAAAAAGTCCTATTCCACTGTCACATGTAACGATTTCTCCATAGCAACCATTTGCATTAGCAACTACCAAGTCCTTGGTACATTAATAAAGTAATGCCATTGTCTTACATGTTACCATATGAGATAGGAAATTGAATATGAACGTCTATATTCAATCTCTTTTGCTCTGACAGCAAACTTTTGTCATCCTAAAATTTTGATTCAGAATCTACATTTGATTCCTGTTCTTACAATCAACGGTCTTGAATATGGCGTTTGAAGGACATCTGCAAAGATACTTCCCAACTCTAGAACTAACTTTTCAGTACTTTCACTGCAAATAAAACATCTTCCACTGCATTCTTGTTGTTTTTTTATTTCAACGCAAGATAATTCTATACCACTCTACACATCACATGATGATCTTGTGGCAAAAGGCAGCTTTACAAGATACATCAGTTTGACGTTAGTCTTTCTTGCATTCTCTTGCTGTTGGGCAATGAGAATTTTCAGGTAGGAGACAAAAGACTATCACAGATTCACTAAAAAGTATTTTCCATCGTGAAATCATTGTTTCCTTTTATCAAAGAGTGAAAATTTCACCAATGTTGATGTACTTGTGTTGGAAGAAACACTGCTTTATCTGTGTACAATGTCAGTGTATTTTGATGCTATGTTTATGTGTCCACTGTTTTCTCTGGAAAGGCTTTTTGATTCACAGTCATTCTCTATTTCTTATTTTCTTTGGCAAATGGAGTTTTACAACCAGCAACTAGGGCCTTTTTGTTCTCCCTCCACAAAGTTGTCCTTCTAGATTTAGGCCGGTGCAGTGCAACAGAGTTTAGGCCTGGCAGTAAAACCTTGAGTGACACATTCATTTTTCTTTCCTGTAAATGTGATACAAAGGTTGATGCCCTTTAAATTCTCGCAGACTTGCACTCTTCTACACCTGGTTGGAACCTCTTTCCGCCGTTTCCTTCGGTCAAATTAAGGAAATTCAATCTGCTGCATGGGTACTTTCAGTTAACAGTAACTATCAAAATGATCTTGCAGTTCAAAGAGGAAGAACATATCAACTATTTCATGCAGTGTGCATGAAATTCAACTCAATCATAACTAAAATGGGGGTGGGAAGGCGTTATTGCGTAACTATGGGCGTTGCTAGGGAAAAAAATTTGACCATGATGTATACTTTTGCTATTTTCGGGTACTTATGATTCCCTGAGGTAAAATAGTATCCCAGAATCAAAATCTACAATGATGAAAGCACCAGAATTCATCTAGAAAAATTTTTTGACTTTTTATGAAAAAATCCGATTTCATTACCGGACCAAGGAAATTGATTTGGTTGCTCTCATCTAGTCAGTCAAGGGCTTTTATTCCAATTCTTTCAACAACAACAAGACATTTCAGATACACAACCCAGTACAACATTAGTCTCATGTTGAATCATGCACATACCATTTGCCGTCAGATGTCTGCAAACAGGGACTGCGGAGCCGGGGGTGCTGGGGGGGCTTTAGCCCCCCAATAATTTTCAAGAGATTTTAGCTTTTCCACAAATTTTGTTTTATGATTAAATATCGCCATTTGCTTTATTAAATTTTTAACACCCTTATTTGGAGTGTCTGTATACCCCCACAGTACCGTTCTTCGTGCATTTATCAGAAATCAAGCTAAGCAGAATGCTTTTGAAAGGTTTTGTCTCAAATGAAATGTGTCCAATAGCATTGTACCGAGATACAACAGCATCATGATCGTTAGCACAGCTTCGTACCCAGAGTTTTAGTACGCGATAAGTAAAATGCTTTCATGATATGCGGCTATTTTTAAAGCAAATTTCATCCTGAAAGATTGCTGATCAGGGGAGTTATCCAAACCTGTAAATCGCAGAATGTTAACCCGGCAACGAGCAAAGAGAGCGACGATAAATTTTTTAGCAAGACGTCCATCAACTCAGCTTCGCTCTCTGTAGTGTCCAAACACGTATAATTTAGCAATTCTTAACACTCATATGAAGAGCACAGAAAATATAAACTGTCTAAACTCTATCGACTAATTTTAACCAACTAATTTTAATCAAAGGACCCAACAACTGTATACAACATTTTCCCAAATTTGAAAAAATCATTGGATTTTTCAGTGCTACAAAATTTGAAATTGAAACAGTGTTTGCGATATTAGGTTCTCTATGTTTAAAATGTTTGCTTCTGAAAGTAGAGACACAGACACTGTGTTTCCATATCATTATTTTTCGGAGATAATAATTTCACGAGATTGTGAAAGTTTTTTTAACTTTAGTCCGAGCCTTTTTGCTATGAAAGATAAAAATGTAATACAAGTACATCTCTATAAATGATGCTTTTAAAGGTGATTTTGCGATTGGAGATCCTGATGATAACTGTCTTTTCCAAGACGAGTTTGCCTATGGAAAGGGGCGTTAGTCGCATTTATAGCCAAAGTAGAGGGCGTGGTCATATCAAATTTTCTGGGGGCATCGCCCCCAGACCCCCTCAAATTCGCTATTACCCTTTAGCCCCCCCCCAATCCAAAATGTGCTCCGCGGTCCTTGTCTACAAATATGTAAAAGCGTTATACCTTGAATAAGTCTATGACGAATTTGAAGACTAGGAGAGCCAAGCAAATAAAATGAGGCAGGTCTGTAAATGTATCTACATCAGCGATTTTGGACTGTTTCTTCGCAGAATCCTATAAGAAACAAATTTCTTCAGAGACATGTGTCAAAAACTAACGTGCAAGCTGAAATTCAAGACAAAGAACCATTCAATTGTTCTTTATGAAGTCGTCAATAGCGAATATGCGCTTGAATACCAAAATCTTAGGAAATGTGCTGGACACCAACACCAAGGCGCAATTGCACCACAGGCAAAAGACTCCTTGTAGGCCTGTCCACCGAAGGTCAACTAATCGCTATTCGGTTATCTGATCACTGTTCGAATAACAGTTTATTTATTTATTTATTTATTTATTTATTTAGTTGTTTATTCATTTCACTTCTTTAAGGAGGGTAGCCATTCAACAATGTTAATTTTCAAGGGGCCCTCCATTTATAAAAACTTACAAAAAAATGAAATGTAAAACTAAATTAACCTAATTACGATTCGAGATATACATACTACTAACAACCCTATTCAAAATCCTATTACAATCTAAAAATAAATATCTACAATAAAAGAAAAGCCATATGACAGTCACCTATTTACAGCTAAACAAGACATTTTCTAAAGCTGTACATGGAGGATACCTGCTTACACTCAGCTGTGAGGCCATTCCAAGACCTAACACCTCTAAATGAGAAACATTTCTGTCCATTTTTGGACTTTTTCTTAAGTAACCTTAGGTCAGTTGCTGTATTCCTAGGATTCCTTGAGGTCAGCTGGGATGTTTTTGTGGAAAGATTACAGATGTACCGTGGAGCCAGCTCATGAAGAGATTTAAATACCATGATATTAGACTCACTAGCAATTAGCTCATCTATGGTCTTCCAGCCAAGTTTCTTTATGAGTGGCCTGCCTGGGGCACCAAAATTGCTGCTAGTTACAATACGAGCAGCATGGTTTTGGCGCATTTTGAAGCGAGATTGAAAGTGGAAAGGATTCAATGATGGCATCTGGTCTTCGCTGTCTTCTATTCAGGTCGCCGCATTGATCATCACTGTGAAACCGTAAATAGGGAAATCATTGAAGAAATTCTGAAAGGAGGGACATGACTCTTACTTTCAGAAAAGGACGTCAGGCCAGCATGGGCATCTTTTCGACAAATTTTCCCTGGCCCTTAAATTTTGCCAAACCACCCCAATTCCAAGTCTTAATAGCCAAGAATGAAATTTTTTCTCTTCATTCTTCCAGCAAGTCATGTTTCTTTTCTAATTCTTACACTGCCAATCAAGGAATCATATGGCAGAGCCAAAGGGGTATGAAGAATTCTTGACTTGTTTTAAATCTGCTCCTTGAGATTGGACAAAGAATGGAAGGATAATTGATATCTTGCTTTATTACCCGACTGAAGTTTCAAAAACGAGGCAATACAGAATCCCGCCATTCCTATTGGCCAATCGCACATTGCCCGCGGGTTTCCCGTAGCCTTGTATAATACGATACAAGGACGCGTTTTTGTCGCCACAGAACCTGCTTTAGGCCTAGGCCTGTGAGATTTCTGTGAACTCAAACGACCTGACTGCAACAAAATGTGTTGGATGAAATGTGAGTCAAGATTAGAAGGTATCGGGTAATAAAACTCATACTAACCGGTTTTGTCGTTGTACAGGAAAATATAAAGACCTCGGGCTTTATATTTTCCTGCACAACACAAAACCGGTTAGTATGCGCATAGAGAAGAACAAGGAAGATTAAGTTTCTTCTCTGCTCTACTACACACTTTTTCAGTAGAGTATGTTGCTAAACCCTTTTAATTAAAAGGGGGTATTTTCCGACTTTCTGAAGGGCGTGGCCCCCACGCATTTTTTGGGGACTGCCGCACCTTGACGCCCGTACCCCCGTATCGCTTGCGCTTTGCGCTCGCGCTAGTGCTTCAGTCACTTATCCGTCTAGAACCACCCCTGATTGAATATCTTTTCACGTCCTGACTCCGGCATCTAACGCAGTATTTTCAAATACTTAGGAGTACCGATGTTTACTTACCTCAGCCATGCAACCTTTGTAATTTACGTACTTGCTAATCGACAATGCCAGCCTATAATAAACATAATACTCTACATTGATTAAAATCTGTTCTTATACTGTACTTTTAAGCACAGATCATAGATATACATACTGGTGTGGTTACGTAATCTCTGTTTTTGCCTGGCCTGCGTGACCAAGTGATCTCAAAGGGTTTTAATGTCCCGTAATTTCTAGTCAAGTCAAGGGCAATATGGCACCTTGCGTTTGGGACATTAGATCACATTGGTCACACAAGTGGAAGGCAGTGCGCCAGCCTGCGTTTTGGACATTAAATCGCGTGGGTCAGACAAGTCTAAGGTAGCGTGCCAGCCAATGTTTGGGATCACTTAGTCACGCAGGCCAGACAAAACAGAGATTACATCACCACACCAGTATGGATATGTATGATCTGTGCTTACAAGTATTAGCAAAGTGAGATATGTCACATGGTAGATTATCTGCCGCGACAGCAGAAGGTTCCGAGTTCGAATCTCGGTCTCACCACGATTTTTCCATTTTTCTCCTTTCGTCGAAAATTTTAGTATCAAGAAGAAATTCTGTATCTCTAAATGTATAGAATCATCTTTGCTGTACCAGATCCCGGTTTCTGAAAACGTCATCTATATATATAAGCGCTGAGGCTCGGTCTTCAGACTGCACGGGAGTGGATTCGCTTTGTTGAAATTTCAAAGAAATTCAAAGAAAGCAATCATGGTCGAGACGAACAGTCAAAAGAAGCGCAAAACCTCAAACGACCCAATTGGAAATCAGACAAAAGGTGTATTAGTGCACTACTAAAAGCTCATTAAAGCCCAACGGATGGCATGCTCTATTTGCTGGACCCCAAGACACCAGGACCCCTGACTCCAAGATCCCAGATCCCAACTTCAAGACCCCGGAAGTAGATGTAAATATACCCTGGGTACACCGGCCAAAACATTCCCTGCACGTCAGGGATGAGAAACGGCATAACATTATTGCAAAGTATACTGGTACAAGAAACGGAAAATCATTGAACAATATTGCAAAACTATGAACATATGGAAGGTTCAAACTTGATAAATGAGGGAAATTACACGTATCCTTCAGTAACAACTAACTATTTGGGCCAGTACTGAAACTCGCTTTCAAAATCATCAAATATTGAGTGAGTACCCCGAGCTTCTTAGGCATTTCTTAGAGATTTCATAACGGTCTTCACGTTCACTTCCCGTGTGCCCCTGTAAACATTTCAAAAGAATATTTTTTGAAGCTTTTCCATTGTTTAAACTTTACTCACGTACCTTTCGAATAATGAGGACACAAGTAAATATTAAATAAAATGAGGAGCTTCTTTGTCAAAATAAATGGTTTCTTAAGTTAACGGCAAAAATACTGAAGCAAAGGAAACTTACATTCTGCACCTCTGACTTGTAAACTTTCATCTCGCTTTCTTTTTCCGCCGTTTGAATTCGTATTTTCCATAAAAAAACAACTTAATTGGATGCCCTCTACCAGAGGTAAAACCTTTGTGTAGAGAGCTCAAAGGAAAATTCCCCATGAAATGGTACGAATAAAAGAATTAATTGCAATGTCTTTCTTGAATCAAAAGTCTTTGTTGACAAAATCTAATTTTGTTGGAAGCATTATTCTACAAAATATTTGAGCTAATGAAGGAAGTCTGAAGCTCTAAAAAAGGCAGTCTGTAAACCACGGAATCACGAAACGGCGGAACGAAATGACGAAATGACGGAACAAAATGACGGAATCATAAAATAATACAGTATCTCTATTTGGTACGCTCCTACTAACTCTAGACACTGTGTCAATGACCCCAGTTTCCTTGTTTCTCAGTGGAAAACTAAAACTTTGGTAAAATGGTGTCCAAAGAGCAATGCAAGTGACAAGTTGCGGGGGATTCCCTGGTGCTTCCCGTCGCTGTGCACTGTTCAAATCATAGATGTTTATGGATGCATGAACGTATACGTATGTTTGTTTTTCTATATGAAACTGAGGTCCGGCACTGGTAGGCAGTTTTAGGGCCATTCTTTAATTTCAGGGCCATTTTGCTGCCAAAAGTTTCGTACGTGTATTCTTTGTCAAAAGGGCAGATCAGATCACCTATTCATCCACTGTAGTTAGGTCTGAAAGCAAGTACACGTATTTTGTTATGAGAAATGTCTTAGGAGAAGCTCTTCTGTCAGATCGCCAAAAGAACAAGAAACTCCAGTACTGACAAAATTTATCTTAAGAAACTATTTATATTGCTAATGGAAATTCTTAACATATTTTGACTTTACTTTACTTGTTTCCTGTATCAATTTACTCGAAAGGCACATAACTTACATCTATGGATTGGAAAGACTTCAAAAAAGCTTCCTTTGAAATGTTCAAGAGGAAAGACGAAGCAAGTTCATCAGAAAGAACCTTAACTCATAAGAAACTCTGAGTACTCAAATTCTGATAATTTTAAGAAACTTTCAGTACTGGCCGAAATCTTAGTTTCTCGTGAAGAAAATGCGTGCAAATTCTTAGTTTCTTATAAAAAATACATGTGTTACGTTCAATGTAAGTTGTGGTTTATTCCTGCTATTTTATTAAAAAGCATCGAATTCCTCATACTTAGGTGTAATCGAGGGGCTTTTCACTCCCAAAAATCTCGCACATCTTTGGCAAAAATCCTTTTTTTCAAGAAAAATCCATCAAAAATCCAAATAAATCCCTTTGTTCTAAAAAAATCTCGTGCGCTTTTTCCAATGAGTGAACTGCCCCTCTGGTACAATGTCGAAAACAATGCCCGAGATCACATTTTGAGGACGCTAACGAAAAGAACCTTGAATATTCTTTCCTTTTGACGGTAGAATATTGATCATTTCTTGACAGGAGCCATATAAATAAGTGTACGTTGATGCATTCATAAACATATATGATTTGAACATTGCACAGAGATGAGAAGCACCGGGGAATCCCACGCAACTTGCATTGCTCCTCTGGCCCTATTTTTTACCAAAATTTTAGTTTCCCACTGAGACAAAAGGAAACTTCGGTCATTGGCAAAGTGTCTAGAGTTAGTAGGAGCGTCCCAAATAGAGATATTGTATTATTTTATCATTCCGTCATTTCGTTCCGTCGTTTCGTCATTTCGTTCCGTCGTTTCGTGATTCCGTGGTTTACAGACTGCCCTAAAAAAATGATGGAAATGTTTTGGACCGGGCATGTTCTATTCGCTGGACCCCAAGACCCCAGGACCCCAGACCCCAAGACCCCGGACCCCAGACCCCAAGACCCCGACCCTAGAAATTGATAAAGATACTTTTCGTCATGTAAGTTTTTGATATCAAAGTGGTGGAAAATGAGTGAAAATGCAGGAAAACTGGAAAACCCTACCAGATATAGTCTAGCAAATGAAAACTGATAAATCTACCATGTAAAGAGCCATTTGACTACTGTACTGTACCAGACACATGCCAACAACGGAAGGGCAACTACTCCTTATAAATCACGGCAATTTTTAAGGACATTGTTTTGTTTCCTCAAAACAATTTTAGAGATTCTTTCATTAACCTGAAATATATCGGGTCGGGCGCTTTTTGATGGAGAGACACTTGCACTGTGAAAATTCCCCACCAGAGAAATTCTTGCAATGAAAAGCCCTGGCCTGAAACAGCTGATGCCATTACTCAACGAATTGTTCAAGAAAAGTCTCTTAGCTCTTTCAAAACTCTGCATGGAGTTCCTTAAATTTCGGCAATCCTGGTACTGGTTTGTTATAAACAAGTTTCTTATAAAAACCAATACAGAATAAACTGTAGCCGCAACATGAGAAACCAGCATGTTGTGAAAGCTAACCAGCAGAATAGAAAGTTAGAAGTATTGCAAAGTCTCCAATGATTCTGTTAAAATCAGGAGTTTTACGCGCAACTACCAACGATGGAGATAAAGTTTCGTCAACATAACTGCGATTATACCTCAAACTAAGACAACTATAATGTTGCAGTTCACAGCATGAAAAACGTGCAATAAAAACGGAAGTAAAACGTCACTCGTTCATAACAAAACAACAGGCCTATTTTCCGCATATTCTAACAATTTCTTTGACCAGGTGAACTGTTCACGACAAAGGTGAAGCTTTGTTGTCCACCAACGCTTCAAATACTTCAGATTAACAGTAATCTCTAATTTCTTTCCTGGGATTGCCCAGTTTCAATATTTTTTGGCTCTGGCACCCAGGGTTATATCCAGGCAAAATGTTAATTTCATAGTATGTTATAATGCCAAATCAAGCTTGCACACCTTTTATTTTACAAGAAACCTAAGATTAAGCTCGAAAAATGCAATTCTGATTGAAGAAGTGCCAAGACATCAGTCCATTTCTCATGTCTATTACCACTTCATGGAGACCAGCCTTGTGAAAGGACTATCACTGCCCTCTTTCAACATGTCAACAATCTCAGTGCTCAAATTATCTCACAAAGTTTTCCTATTTTCCTCTCTATTTACCCATCTTCCAACACTTTGATATAAAAAGCTGCATGATGAAAATTATTTACATTTACTTCTGGGGTCTTGGGGTCCGGGGTCTGGGGTCCTGGGGTCTGGGGTCCTGGGGTCTTAGGGTCCAGCGAATAGAACATGCCTTTAGACCGCCCTTGGACCCCGATGAGATATCACATTTTTTATTCAGATCGGAAATTAGCTCTTCCTAATTAGATTCTAAACCATTATCATTTATTACAGAATTAAAGATAAAGATCGCCTCTTGGTGTAAAAATAGACTTTTCAGTCATCCTTCAACAATGGGAATGGAAACCCTGAAAGTTAAAAATCGAGTCTTTTCCTTCCATGTCATTGGTTTTTGTTGATGGTCAATCGGATCGAGGCTAACCTCCCCAAACGCCTCCACCTCGTGAGGAACCTTGACAGCCAAGGTTGAACACGCAGATCCCAGAAAAATGTCTCACAGATAGACGTTGGAACCGAGGGGGAACTGGGGCACGTGACCCTCTAAATTTTGCAATAAGGGATCAGTCAATATTAACGCTGGATAAGGGGCCAACAACAATTTACGGCAGTGAAAGGGGGGCCACTGAAAGCCTTCAGTGTACAATAAGGGGCCATGAAAACTTAGCAAATCTGATCCCAGCTATCTGAAATGCAAATGTCATCCTTTTATGATCTTTGCTATGCCTTGCGTTTTTTCCTCAAAGTATCATATTTTTCATATACTCCAGGTGCTCTGCCACCTTTTTCTCTTGAAAGCATTTCTATGTATGTCATCTTTGCTTCACTTAGCATCAGAAAACATGATTTGTCGCTTGGGAATATGTCATCAAATTTGATATAGAGAGGGGCCACCAAAAATTACAGCTAAATTATAAGGGGCCGTTGAAATTCTTAATGAACATTTGAAGGGGCTACGAAAAACTTTTATTTATCGATAAAAATATCTTCCAGCCCCCTATCCGGCATTAATAATGACTGATCCCTAAACAAAGAAGTGCCGTTTTTACTTTTAGGAAATGCTTCCTACTTCTTACGGACAAGTGTCCTCGAAGTGTCGTGCCCCCAGTTTGAGATGCTTCCTACGTCCCTGTCATCCCCGCCGAATGAGAAGGCACTCTACTCGGTACCTTCTTTTGCTATTGTGAAGTTGAAACGACCATCCCGAACATTGCGGGGATCCGATACTTTTTATACAAATGTACTAAAAAAGGATCTTTTTTACTCTCACATCGCCAAAAAATTAAGAAGCTTCAGTACTGGGAAATATCACTTAAGAAACTGTTTGTTTTCATAAAGGAACTCCTTGACACATCTTTATTCTATTACTTGAGTGATGTCTACACATTGGAAAAGCTTCAATAAACATTGTTTTGAAATGTTCAGGAAGGCACAGAGAGTGAACATGAACATTGCTATGAAACCTTTAACCCTATTTCACATGGGGTATTTTTTCGATATTTTGGCATGGCGGGGGGGCGTTTTTCGCCCCCCCTCTTTTTCTCTGAAACTACAAAAGATATAACAATGAAACTTTCCTCCATTGTTCTTTGGACAATAAGCTTTCCAAATATAACAATGGTAGTTAATTAATCACGTGATTTGTTGCTAGGCAACCAAAAAACAAAGGAAAACTGGCCAATTTATAGCTGCTTTACAAGAAAAATTCTATTTAATTGAATACTCAACCGATTTTAATGAGAATAGTCTTAAATGATAGGAAATATATTGTACAATTTAAATATATACTTTGAAGCAATCTGAAGTATCTATTTATAGACCAATTAGCGCTTAATTAGCTCTTTATTCCCTTCTACTTATTGTCACTGCAGTTTTTCCATAGTTTTCTTGCTATTTCTGACATAGATCGACTTAATATGCATGAAACAAACAAGATTAAGCTAAATCGCAACAAAAATCTTAATTAATACATTAATTTATTCGAAAAATGACGTCATAAATATAAATGACGTCGTAGATATTAAATTTTGCTGATGTCAGCAAATTAGCAAAAATCATACATCAAGTGAAAGCTCTCATCAAGAGCAATCGAATGATACATGTTTCAAGTAATTCGGACGAGAAACAAGGAACTTATGGATGTTCAAAGCCGTTTTTTGTCAACTACTCTCCAAATATGGTGCTATTGTGGTCACATGATCAAATCTAGAACAATGAGACATTTAAATTTTGATTGCCAATTAAATTTGAGTAAAAGTCACAAAGTTTGGTCATCATATCTTGTGTCGTTTCGGCGCAGTGTAGAAAAGTTTGGTTGGGGGGGCGAAAAACGCCCCCCCCCCCATGTGAAATAGGGTTAAGAAACTCATAAGAAACTCAGAGTACTCAAAATCTGACAATGTTAAGCAACTTTCAGTACTGGCCCAAGTTCTTAGTTTCCAATCAAAGAAATACGTGGACACATTTCCTAACCAGAATAGATCTTTTGTCAAATTGAACAGTTTCTTCAGAACAAATGAAGAACATTCATATGAATTCTTTCAAGATATGAAAGTATGATAATATGCGAAGGCCTGGTATTGCTGATGTTCAAAAGGATTACTATATATTCAAGGTGAATTATCAGATATCATAACAAAGCTAGACTTGCCCCAAGTCTATTCCGTCAATCCGATGTACTCTGCCCTTTTCGGTTGCTCCTGGATCCGCCATGCCAATATTCCACCAAGGCATAAATCAATGCCAAAAATGCGGGTTGTCTGGAAAAGTGGAAATTGGGCAATGGGAGTGTGGAGTGGAAAGTAGGGAGTGGAAAGTAGGAAGTAGGGAATGGGAAACAGAGACTGGGTAATAGGAGCTCAGTCTCTGAATTTTTTCACTTCAAAGTTTAAGTACTCCAGTTTTTAGACAAAACAATATCTGAAATGCATACAAAGCTGTTCGACAGCAAAAAATCGCTATGACCTTTCATGAAAGGTGGGTATGTGGAATGTGGAGTGGGGAGTGGGGAGTAAGTAGCGAAGATTAGGAAATAGAAGTCGACATTTTCCAATGAAACACATACTGCTTCAAAGTGAACAATCTGAATTTAGATTTGTGTTACAGTAATATTTCATAAGATTGGGCCAACATTAGTGCCATGTTATGGCTCTTAACTTCCTGAAATTGATTTTTTAGATTCATCACCATTCTTTGAGGGCTGCGCTGCTAACATTGGTATTCGAGCATGAGGAATCACAAGGAACAACTTTACTGCATAGAGTTAGTCCCAAAGTTAAGAAGCCACAGAAATAGTTTCTTACAAAAATACTTAAAAACCATACAGGCCTTCATCCCTTCACCCTTTACCATAATTTTTTGACATAGAGATAAGACTTCTCCTCGAAATTTCAGTGCATGATACTTTTCAATTGAAAACTTTCAAGAGTAAGCTAATGCTAACTCCTATTACCTCTTCCTCATTACTCGCTCCTCACTCCCATTACCCAACTCCCGATTTTCCAGACAACCGCAAATCCAGGGGTATGTTTTCTATGTCTTCTATACAATAATGCAGGATCCTTACGATTATTGAAAGATTATGACAATAAGCAAATATAGTTATTTAACCAATTGAATCAGAAATAATGAAATTTCTCCTGTTACAACTTTCTGCACCAGAAACCAATTGCCCTATTGCGATGATGAATGGTTCATTGGGGCGGCGCTCCCTGATTGGGGCCATTTAAGAATGCCGCCAGTGGACAGGACAACGTCTGTCCGCCTACGTCATTGAAACAAAAAGATCTATCTCATTAATAATTCATAAGGCTGCGAATTGTACACTCTTTTCCTCTCTCTTTTTCACATGGAATGGTGGAATGGCTGAGCCATGAACTACCGTAAATGGAACGGTTTGAAGGACGAAAGGAACAGACTTGGAGCAAGTCCATAAGAAAGGTCTCCGCAGGAGCTAGGAATGTTGAAGCGCGAGCGAAGCGAGCGCTTAACTTCCTAGTAACATCATAAAGAACGCATTCAGAAGCAAACGTTCAGCATATTTTTACGGAAGCCAAGAGGTGCCAGACAATCTTTATTTTTTCGGTGCATTTTAATCTTTGTTTTCTTGAGGACAAGTTTTATTTTTTGAGGACAATTCATACGTTTAAAGGACGAGTAAGAAAATTTGAGGGCAAGTTAGAAACTTTGGGGCCAAGTTAGAAATTTCGAGGACAAGTAAGAAAATTTGGGGACAAGATAGAAAGTTTGGGGACAAGTTAGGAATTTTTAGGACAAGTAAGAAATTTCGAGGACAAGTTAGAAATTATGAGGACAAGTTAGAAATTTTGGGACATGTTAGGAATTTTGAGGACAAGTAAAAAAATTTGGGCGACAAGTTAGAAAATTTGGGGACAAGATAGGAATTTCGGGGATAAGTTAGAAATTTTGAGGACAAGTAAGAAAATTTGGGGACAAGTTAGAAATTTCGGGGACAAGTTAGGAATTTTTGGGACAAGTTAGGAATTTTGAGGACAAGTAAGAAAATTTGAGGACAAGTTAGAAATTTTGGGGACAAGTTAGTAATTTTGGGGACTAGTTAGTAATTTTGAGGACAAGTTAGAAATTTTGGGGACAAGTTAGAAATTTTGAGAACAAGTTGGAAAATGAGGCTGCTAAGGTGAGATATGGTATATAATGAGGCTAGAATTAGTTTTTTCTGCCTCAACGGGCAACGGCCGAGTTTTGCACAAGCACTTAATCATGAGGTATTCTTTTTGAGCCTGATTTGCTTTGGAAAAGATCAATGGTGGTATCCTTCGCATCTGCCATGTTGTGTCATGGATGTGGCTAATTTTTGCCCAAAGGACTGGCAATTTTGCAGTGGCTGTTGCACGAAGATGCCCCTATAGGTAGTGGTCAGGCAACATTCAGCGTCTTCATCAAAATGAACGAGCAAACGAGCAAAATGAACAAAAAATCACAAAAACACTAATAGACCATTTCTCAATAACGAGCCCCAGGTACATCTTAAGAGCAGATGTTTTACGGATCGGGATGGTTGACCACTACATGGTGTATGGCGTAAGAAACATTAATGCTTGGAGACTCAAAAAGAAAAAACCAAAAATCATTGAGACGCGCAGCCTTAGCAAATATGATAAGGAACTTTTTCGAAACGATCTACGCCAGATCGATTGGCCCGCCATCCTTGATCCACTCTCTGAAAATCCAGATGCAATGGCCTCCGCCTTTCAGGAGATTTTTGAGCTTGTCTTAGATATGCATGCACCTCTCAAAAAAAGGAGGGTACGAGGTGACTTTGCACCTTGGCTAAATCAATCCATTAGAAACCTAATGAGGGAGAGGGATATGGCAAAAAGAGCTGCTGAAAAATCTCCTGAGAAATGGAGTGTATATAAGCAACTTAGAAATAAAGTAACGAAAGAAACAAAGGTTGCTGTACAGTCACATTACCACGGGTTAATTAATGAAAATAAGGACAACCCGAAGAAAATGTGGCACACTATTAACAGGGTCCTAGAAAAATCTTCAAAATCGACAATGCCTGCGAGTTTGAACATTGAGGGTAGAAAACTAACCAAAGAAGGGGATATATTGGAGGCATTGAATCACCATTTTGTCTCAGTTGGGCCGAAGCTTGCCAGTAAAATTGAACAAAATGCCAATGATGATCCTCTTAAACATATTGATAGTGAACCTAATACGATGCGGCTTACCCCTGTTGATGACAACTACGTACCAAAAGCCATTAAGCAACTAAAAAATGGCAAGGCACCAGGGCCTGACAAGATTCCGACAATGCTCATAAAGGACGCGGCGGATCTCATATGCAAACCATTGACAATGGTACTCAACTCTTCTTTGCGGAAGGGTATTTTCCCTGATGTCTGGAAACTGGCGAGGGTCACCCCTATCTTCAAATCAGGTTCTAAAAGCGAGGCTAACAACTATAGGCCTATCTCGGTGATCTCTGTGTTCTCAAGGATTCTCGAAAGAATTGTGCATGATCAAGTCTACGAATACCTCAAGGCAAACAAGGTACTAACAATGAGTCAATCAGCTTTTCAAAAACTTTGTTCGACAGTAACGTCATTGATTGATAGCACTGACTACTGGTATGAGAATATTGACCACAAACAATTTAATTTAGCAATATTTCTCGATCTCAAAAAGGCTTTTGATACCGTTGACCATAAGATTCTCCTAGAAAAACTGAGGAAATACGGTATTCGAGAACTTTCTGGAGACTGGTTTCAATCATACCTAGAAAAAAGAAGGCAGTACTGTGCCGCCAATGGTTATGAGTCAAGGCCTAGGACAGTTACATGTGGTATTCCCCAAGGTTCCTGTCTTGGCCCCCTTCTCTTCATAATCTACCTGAATGACTTTGAAAAATGTTTGAAAGTTTCTAAGGCTGGTATCTATGCTGATGATACTCACGTGACCGTAACATCTATGAATGTTGAGGAACTTGTTCATAAGGCTCAAGAGGAACTGACCCATATTTCGGAATATATGAGGTTAAATAAATTAAGCGCCAATCCTCAAAAAACGGAGTATATGATAATTGGACGCCCTCGTAGAACTAATAAAGTCGAGATACATGAAACATTGAGACTGAATGGCTCAGATATAAAACGAGTGAAAAAAACCAAATCACTTGGAGTCATTGTAGACGAAGGGCTTAATTGGGAAGAACAATTCAAAACTGTCAAAGGGAAAGTTCATGGAGGTCTTACATCTTTAAAGAAGCTGAAAAACATCCTCCCACAATCTCAGTTAAGCAATGTATATCGTGCTCTTGTAGAAAGTCACATGCGATATGCAGATGTTATTTGGGGTAGCCTCTCAAATTCAAAAAAGGAATCCCTTCAGCGTCTTCAGGACAGAACCATCTCCATAATCGAAACGTCCAGGATTAAAGACGAATGGTCACATAATTTCCTTCGCACTGAGCAACTTGTCATGTTTGATCGTGCCGTTATGGCCTATAAGATCATGAACAGACTCTGCCTAGAAAATCTCTGGAACAAATTCCAACAAAGATCCCAGTACTCCAGCTACAACACGCGATTCTGCAGAGATCTTCAGATTCCGAGGTATAATCTGGAGTATGCCAAAAAAGGATTTTCCTATTCAGCTCTTAAGGTCTGGAATGAAATCCCAATAAGAATTAGGGAACTTCCTACCTTGTGCCAATTCAAAAAACAACTAAAAACATATTTGATGAGCTGAAAGCCAGTTAAAACACGACTCCCTGGAAGATCAGCGATGCGATTAGCCCTCAGTATTTTATATTTTTGTTTGATGTAATATAATTAATAAAACTTTATTTTTTTGTAAGCTGAAGGGATTTCGTGTATAAATAATTTAAAATGAAAAAAATGAATCAGACCGACCATCAACGCCAGTAGTGCCAACAGACCTATGATCGCCATCAGTGTCATGGGAATAAGTGCCTTATTGGCAGCACTGTCGATGGCGCAAGCATCAAAACCTTTACGCCTTGAGCAATTTGAAAGGAAGACAAAAGTGACTACTAAATCAATCATACGGGTAAAATGAAAAGAAAAGCTCCTTCGCTTTCCTACCTTGCCTGGTGAAAACCAGAAAAAATTGTTCAAAACTATGAAGAAGAGACTTCATCAGACAAAGCATTACTAACAATAGTGCCAACAAGCCTACGAATGGCATTAGTGTCATGGGAAATGCCTCATCGGCAGCATTGCCGATTGCACAAACAAAAAGGCCTTTAAGTTTTAAACAATTTTTTCTGGTTTCCAGCAGGCAAGGAAGGAACATTTTACCCGTATGACTTGTTTTGTCAGTCACTTTTTGTCTTCCTTTCAAAATTGTTCAAAGTGTAAGGTTTTGATGGTTGTGCCATCGACAGTGCTGCCAATAAGGCACTTATTCCCATGACACTGATGGCGATCATAGGCCTGTTGGCACTACTGGCGTTGATGGTCAGTCTGATGAAGACGCTGAATGTTACCTGACCACTACCTCTAGGGGCATCTTCGTGCCACAGCCACTGCAAAATTGCCGGCCCTTTGGGCAAAAACTAGCCACATCCATAACACAACTTGGCAGTTGGCACTACTGGCGTTGATGCTCGGTCCGATGAGGAAGATGAGCGTTGCCTGACCACTACCGCTAGGAGCATCTTCGTGCAACAGCCACTGCAAAATTGCCAGTCCTTTGGGCAAAAATTAGCCACATCTATGACACAACATGGCAGTTGCGAAGGCTACCACCATTGATCTTTTCCAAAGCAAATCAGGCTCAAAAAGAATACCTCATGATTAACCCTATTTTGGTTGGGGGGGGGGCAAATTTGCCCCCCCTAGCAGATTTTTTTAAATAACTCTGCCAGGAAGAATTTCATAGCCATGAAACTTCTTGACTTTTTGCAACTACTTATTTTGCAACTTCTCAAAAAGTTTCATCAAAATATTTTGAAAAATGAGGGGGCGGGAGACAATTTTCTGGGACTGACCGAGGAAAAATAGCAAATTCTCAAATCTCAATTATCGCGAAAAAAGGAGCAGAAGTGGAATATTTTGCAAATTTCTTTAGTAATGTAGTGTTATTTGATGCATTCTATCACAAGTATCATGTTTGGATGGAAAATATGCTCCAAATTTAATTTTATCGCGATTTTCCTGATTTTGGCCAATTTTGCCGCTTTTCTTGACCACACAAAGGAAAATGCTTACGTGAGCAAAAATGATGGCTATTTTTAGGTTAATTTTTATATTTCCAGAAAGTACATGTCTGAGGCTTTTAGCAAACCAAATTTGGTCACTCTATCTATTACCAGTCAAGAGTTAGGTAGGGGGGGCTTTTTTGCCCCCCCCCCAACCAAAATAGTACTATCAAATAGCCCAACCACTATAGGGTTAAGTGCTTGTGCAAAACTCGGCCGTTGCCCGTTGAGGCAGAAAAAACTAATTCTAGCCTCATTATATACCATATCTCACCTTAGCAGCCTCATTTTCCAACTTGTTCTCAAAATTTCTAACTTGTCCCCAAAATTTCTAACTTGTCCTCAAAATTACTAACTTGTCCCCAAAATTTCTAACTTGTCCTCAAATTTTCTTACTTGTCCTCAAAATTCCTAACTTGTCCTCAAAATTTCTAACTTGTCCTCAAAATTTCTAACTTGTCCTCAAAATTACTAACTTGTCCCCAAGATTTCTAACTTGTCCTCAAATTTTCTTAGTTGTCCTAAAAATTCCTAACTTGCCCCCAAATTTTCTTACTTGTCCCCAAAATTCCTAACTTGCCCCCAAATTTTCTTACTTGTCCTGAAAATTCCTAACTTGTCTCCAAAATTCCTAACTTGTCCCCAAAATTTCTAACTTGTCCCTAAAATTTCTAACTTCTACTCAAAATTACTAACTTGTCCCCAAAATTTCTAACTTGTCCTTAGCCCTAATCCACATGAGGGGTGTTTTCCACCCCCCCTTGAGGTTTTTCTTGCCTTGTTTTTCAAAGACATCAACTATGTCCCCCAAACCTACCTGACTTTTACTAATTATCTGTTTGCCAAATTTAGATCAAAAAAATTTCAAACAATAGAGCTCACAGGTCACGTGACATGCCCATATTTGGAAGCAGGTATCAAACAAATCATTGTTTTTGATGATTTCAATGAAAAGGTTTGATCATATTATGAAGTATTATACACCAAATGAATCAGTAAACGAAGAGCTTTCATTTGATACCGAAATTTCTGGAACTTGATGACGTCAGCATTTTTTGATGATGACGTCATAATAGCCGCCATTTTTGAATAATTAGTAAATTTTTTTATTTTTTTAGAAATTTTTCAATTGAGAAGACTCCAATGATACGTTTGTAATGGGGTATAACCACTTTGCAGCTTATTTTTGTCTATTTTTACAGAGAACAAATTAATAGCACAAATGACGTCATACATGTTGGCTAATTTCTGCCAAAATGTCACTCTAAAATCATTAATTTCTATGAAATTATATTTCAACATCAAATTTGTGGCTAATGTGAACCAAAAACTGCTACGTTTTTGTGCCAAACCATCTTTAAAATTCAAATTTAACTTGGAAGCCTGATTTTCACTAATTTTCAACTTCATGACATCACTGTGACGTCATAAGGTGTGGCAGCAACACCCAAATTGCGCTACGAGCTAGAAATGACTTGATCTGTAAGTGTGCTAAGTTGTATTGGATTCTGAGGAG
Source organism: Aurelia sp. 3 sensu Dawson et al. (2005) (assembly GCA_964020215.1). Lineage (NCBI taxonomy): Eukaryota > Metazoa > Cnidaria > Scyphozoa > Semaeostomeae > Ulmaridae > Aurelia > Aurelia sp. 3 sensu Dawson et al. (2005). The sequence goes on from OZ026578.1 coordinate 5,937,380, forward strand.
TCTAAGGTAGTTTTCAGAGGGGGTGGAAAGAACCCCCCCGCACATAAATGGTAGCTCGAAAAAAGCCCCTATGGATTAGGGTTAAATTTTCTTACTTGTCCCCAAAATTTCTAACTTGTCCTCAAAATTCCTAACTTGTCCCTTAAAAGTATGAATTGTCCTCAAAAAATAAAACTTGTCCTCAAAAAACAAAGATTAAAAAGCACCGAAAAAATAAAGATTGTCTGGCACTTATGGGCTTCCGTATATTTTACCTTCATAGGAAGTCCGTTTTTGTGCGTTCACATTGCTCCGGTTCTGTGAAGCTCATTGTTGGATATCTGAGCGTTTTCAAAAACCTCGGTTTTAGTGCGTTCACATTGATCAAATGCATTTTCAAAAACCTCCATTTTTGTGGATATCCACTTTTGATAGCGTTCTCGAAAACCTCCGTCTTTGTGGCGTTTTTGTGAACACTTTTGCAAAAACGGAGGTTTTCCTCTCCATTTTCGTACAAACACGGAGCAGTGTGAACGGGGTCTTAGATAGCCTGCGTGCAGACTCTACTGATTCAAGCAAGTCCACTGATTCCCTGAAGAGAAGTGAGGTTTGTTCTCCAGTAGAGTCTGCGCATCAGCAAAACAAAGCCTGTCCAAAGTCACGTGTGGTTCCCAGGCTCGAGGAACCAGACCTCATTGGTGGAAAGAGATCTCTATTGTTGTCTTTTAGTTTAATTGATTGATAAATATCTTCTAGGAATTCTCGTAATTATTCTTATTGAATTTGATTCAGTGGGGCGGCCGTAAGAAGGATTAAAAATAAAGTAATCAAACACCCCCGCACAATAGGATTTATTTGGCAAAGTTTGTTTAGGCACACGCCAATTAAATCAAAATATGCCTGTGCTGATATCAGCAGACTCGCTTTGTATCGCTGATTCGCAGACTCTACTGGAGAAGGAACCTCACTTATCTTCAGGGAACCAGTTGAGTCTGCAGGGCCTGATTACATGGGCGAGTTGACCCGCTTGCAGCTCGGATCTGGCTCGGCTCTGGCTCTCCAGTAATCGAGATTACATGGAGAGGTTTACCTACTTGTAGCTCGGCTCTGGCCCTGTGCCAACCCGGCTAAAAAACCAAGACGAGGCTTTGTTTGATTAGCGATGGTCAAAATGCATGCGCGTACAGCGAGTCAACCCGATATTGACTCGGTTGTTGCAATTACATGGGATAGTCAACCCGGTGTTAACTCGGGTGCTGCAATTACATGGGAAAGGCCAGCTCGCCTGGCCGGGTTGACCCACTTTCAAAAAGCGAGACAACCCGGCAGTGTGGGTTGGCTCGCCTCATGTAATCGCAAAATGGTTTTATGAAGGATTTGACTGAAGCACCGGGGCAGCTCACTGAGCCGTAAACGAGCTACAGCCGTGTCAACTCGCCAATGTAATCAGGCCCTTAGATGCCAGTTTGTGATCTCAAGACACAACACAACCGCCTCTTTCTGGATGGCTATTAAAGGCACACCGACAGACCATTGAGGAAGATGACTTCATGGTGAACTAACGGTTTATCTAGGCATATAGTTTGCATAGAGAAAGGTATACATATGTTGGACAAAAGCTGGCTGTACTATGTTTAGTGGACAGGGGCAGACTGGGCAGTCGGGCTACTAGGCTGAGGCCCGAAGGAAGTGGTTCAGATCATATCTGGAAGGCAGACAGCAATACTGCAAGCTTAACCTCTATGAGTCTAGGGCTAAGACTGTCACATGCGGGATTCCCCAAGGATTCTGTTTGGGTCCTCTTCTGTTCATAGTGTATCTAAATGACTTTGAAAAATGTTTGAAAGCATCTAAGGCTTGCATGTATGCTGATGATACTCAAGCATCGTTGGCATCTTCAATTGTCGATGATTTGGTTCGCAAAGCCCAAGATAAATTAAGTAATATCTCTGAGTGGATGCGACTGAATAAATTAAGTGCTAATCCACAAAAAACAGAATATATGTTTTTTGGCCACCCAAATGGAACTAATAACAGGCCCGTCGGAACGAAATTGATATTGGGGGGGGCTGAAACAAGGTGTGAGCGAAGCGAGCAAAAATGGGGGTCCGGGGGCTTGCCCCCGGGAAAATTTCTCATGACCACGCCCTGTAGATCGTTGGAAAACGCCCCATTTTTGGAAAATGTGCCATTGACGGAGGCAAAGGATCACGACTAATTATGGTCTTTCCATGAAAGTTTTGAAATTTTTGACTTGTATATGATAAAAGATATTGCATTTTGGATAGAGTCTGGTAGCTTCCTCGAATATATACGAGTTTGAATCTTCATTCTTAGGACCTTGGCTTTTACAGCCTTTTTCACTTACAAAATCATCAAACTTCTGCAAATTATTGGGGGGGGCTGAAGCCCCCCCCAGCCCCCCCGCTTCCGACGGGCCTGAATAAGATAACCGAGCAAGAAAAACTAAAATTAAATGGCTCAGAAATAAAACGAGTGAAGAAAACGAAATCATTGGGGGTAATTATCGATCAATGACTCAATTGGGAGGACCAATTTAAAGCTATCAAAGCGAAAGTACTCGGGGCCTTGCTTCTTTAAAAACCTTAAAAAACATTGTTTCGCAATCTCAATTAAGCAATGTCTATCGTGCGCTCGTAGAGAGTCATATAAGATACGCTGATGTCATATGGGGTATTGTGTTGGAGCTGCAAGAATGCGAAACAGTAACAACACATCACGCCTCTCCATTTTGCACAACATCCAGTAAACAACTATCGTTCTATTCAAAACAACACGATCAGGGGTCTGGGTCCAAAAATCCCTACATCACAACATCATCCCCTTTTTTTAACAACAACCATGATTATACTAAATCATTTTAAATCATTCAAAATTTTAACAATGACGAATCAACTGGTTGTCCATAACGTTCAACTTGCGTACGCTGTCTTGTAGATCTGCGCAAAATGTTCTCTTTATTTTCGTGTGGTTCAATGTTCTCTTGAGCTTGACTAGGAACAACGCTCTCTTGATCTTCACACTTACTCTTACTCCTTTTCTCTAGTTCATCATCATCTGCAATTGGAATTTCTTTAGGAATCTTCTTGAAAAACGATGCATTGCGAACTATCGTATGGTTTTTATTTTCAGCAGTGATTGTATCTCCTTTCTTTGCCTTTACAATATATGGATTAACTCTAAATTTCGAAGTTAACTTGTTTGCTTTTGGCTGTTTGACTAATACTGTATCACCAACTTCAATTTTACTGTTCTTTGCATTCCGTCGTCTGTTTCCATATTCTCTACTCTGTTCCTTGTGTCTTTCATTTTGTACCTTTGCTTCTCTGTGCCTATTTGTTGTCTTTGAATCTTTATTTAACATTGGTAGCTTCCCTCTAATTTTCCTGTTGAAAAGAAGCTGTGATGGAGGCACGCCTGTTGTAGAATGTGGTGTCGTTCTGTCACTGAAAAGAAATCTGGACAGTTCTTGTCTCATTGGTCTGTTCTCTATCTTTGCAATAGTAATAGCTTTTCCTAATGGTTTCATGAAACTCTCAACGTCTGAATTCCCCTGAGGCCATAACGGTGTTGATGGTTCATGCTTTATATCTAACATCTGCATGTATCGACTGAATTCGTTGCTTTGAAATGGAGGTCCATTATCTGTTACAACTTTATATGGTAATCCATGTCGAGCAAACGTTGAATCTAACTTAGGAATCACTGTATTTGAAGATGTACTCTTCACGACTTCTACTTCAGGATAACGCGAATAACTATCTATCGTGACAAACAAATATTCATTGGTTGGCAGAGGTCCGTAGAAGTCTAAATGCAATGTCTGCCAAGGTCCCTTGGGCATCTCTCTTGATTGTAACGGTTCTGGCGGGTTACCTTGTGTCGTTGCTTGACAAGGTATACAATGATTTATTTCATCTTTGACTTGTTTATCCATATTTGGAAACCAAACATGTTCTCTTAGTAATGCTTTGGTTCTCGCAACTCCTGGGTGTCCTTCATGACTAAGTTTGACAATTTTACTCTGTAACTCTTCAGGACTAACAATACGAGTTCCCCTTAAGATGACTTTGTTCGTGTGATCAACTGACAGTTCATCTTTCACTTTACGAAAATCTTTAACAAGATCTATGTACCAATAGCCTGTCTTAAGTGCTGCTCTAACTGCTCTCAGAGTTCTGTCTTTCTCTGTTGCTTCTTGAATCTCTTTTAATGATATAACTTTAGGATTAGGTAGTGCAGCTGATGTGATTGAATTGATGTATTCGTCAGCAATATTCACTTGCTCTTTCTTTGAATAAACTGGATGACGTGACGAAGAGTCAGCAGGGTTACTGCTTCCTGACTTGTAAATAGCTTTAAAGTCATATGGTTGCAGACGTAATAACCATCTCTCTATTCTCGCTGGTGGTTTTGACTTTGCATTATTGTAAATTAACTCTAAGGCTTTATGATCTGTGTAAAGTGTGAATGGCTTTCCAAACAAAAACCAATGGAAATGTTCTATACCCCACACTATAGCTAATCCTTCTTTCTCTGTTTGGGAATAACGCTTTTCAGCCGACGTTAACGATCGGCTGCCGTAAGACACTACTTGCTCTTTCTCCGTTCCTGGTTCCCACTGGGCTAATATGGCTGATACTCCAACAGGGCTTGCATCTACGTACAGAACAGTATCTTTCTTTCCATCAAAATAACACATAACTGGACTTGTTGTTAATGCTTTCTTTAAATTTTTGTACGCTTTCTCTTGCTCTTTTCCCCATGTAAATACACTGTCCTTTCTAGTCAACTGACGTAAGGGTTCTGTTATTGATGCAAAATTTGGTATAAATTGAGAACTATAATTTGCCATGCCTAGCAAACTTCTGACTTCACTGACTGTCTTGGGTACAGAAGTATTCACAAATGCAGCAATTTTCTTTGGATCTGGGTGAATACCTTCCTTAGAATATACTAGGCCAAAAAAATTAAGATTTTCTCTCAAAAATTGGCACTTCTCAAAATTTAGAGTGAGTCCCTTTTCCTCTAATCTCTTTAAACATGCTTCAAGGGCACCATCATGTTCCTCTCTGGTATCTCCAAAAACTATAATATCATCTGCAATATTCTGTACTCCCTTTAAACCTTGGAGGGCCTGTGTTAAGGTATTCTGAAAAATCTCCGCAGCAGCATTCGTCCCATAATTTAGTCTCTTGTATCTATAGAGGCCAACATGTGTACTGAAAGTAGTTATATGTCTTGATTCAGGGCTTAATTCGAGCTGATGATATGCCTGGTTTAGATCTAACTTGGTGAAAACTGTTGCACCGTTGAGCTCTATTGAAATGTCCTTGGCTGTTGGGATAGGATGTCGTATCCTTTTTATAGCTTTATTTGCAACTCTCATATCAATACATAATCTTATTGCATCATTCTTCTTAGGAACTATAACAACAGGTGAAACCCATTCTGCTTGCTCATTTTCCGGAACTTTTTCAATGATATCTTCTTTGACTAACTTTTGTAACTCTTTTTCAAGTTTGTCTCTTGAATGATAAGGTATTCGACGCTGTGGCTGCAACACTGGTTTTATTGATTCATCAATAACTAACTCTATTTACTTATCTTTACACTTTCCAAGACCTGTGAAAACTTCTTTATGGTTGTTTACAATATTTTGAACATGCACATCCTTCACTTCCAATTTTTGTTTTTCAGCTTTTTCAACTTTTACACTATCCAAATGCAATGTAATTAAACCTAGCTCCTCTGCAGTGCCATAACTCATGAGACATCCCCCTTTCTCTTGTGTGACATAAATTGTTGCAAGTGTGAACTTTCTTTTCGCTTCCACAAGGGTTTCGAATTTTCCAGCAAATCTAACAGGTTTCTTGCTGTTGAAAGCATAGGCTTTAACATTCGTAGGCTGTAGACAAACAGAATCCATTTTACGAAATGTGTCCAAATCTATTACATTAATTGTTGATCCAGTGTCCACAGTCATCTTTATCTTACTTCCTCCTTGAATCTTGACTTTCGTTGTGGGTTGCTCAGTTTCCTTTTTCGTTGTGGTTGCATAACAGTACTGTGTATCTAACTCTGAACTTGAATCTGTATCAGAACTGCTTGCATTGTTCTGAGCTAACAATGGTCGAACTTGGTTTCTTTGTCTCCTGTTGCTCTGGCATTGTCTTGCGAAATGATTCATTTTTCCACAGTTATTGCATCTTTTGTTCTTTGCAGGGCAGGTATTTTTATGTGGGTATTCCCCTCCGCAGTTAAAACATGATTTAATTTTTGGGGAATCTCCCTTCCTTTCTAAGGCATTGTTTTCCGTTTTGGACTGTTGTTTTTTTGGTTTCTTTTTAACTGCAAGAAGCGATTTATCATCAATTTTCTTCTCAATTTCCGCAGCTTGAACTGTGCTTGTTTCCTCCCGACGACCAGCTAACAGCATATCCGCCAACTTACAGTCAGGGTCTCGTAAAGCCAATTTCCTAAGACGATTAGACCTACCCCCTATAACAATTTGAACTTGTACTTCGAACTCTGGATCATGAAAATCACAGTTCGTAGCCAATGTGCGTAAACGAGTATGGAACTGGTCTAAACTTTCTGACTGGCCTTGTACAGCTTGGCGAAATTTATAAACCTCGAATAAACGATTTTTCTGAGGCTCGAAGAAGTCATTTAACTTTGCGACGGCTGTGTCGAAATCTTCTCCAGTTTCTTCGAGATTTCGAAAAATTTCTCTCACTCGCGACCCAGCTTGATACAACAAAAGTGCTCTTTTCCTTTTGTCATCTGTAATGTTACTCGCAACGAGGTATGTATTGAAATCATCCAGCCAGATTTTCCATCGAGCGGCCAAATCTGCTCCTAGATCCGTATCAGGATCAAATGGAGGCATAGGATTCAATGCTGATGTTGCCATATTATCAATTTGTACAACTAATAACTAATTTGCTTGCTCCTCGTCTCCATTATTGTGTTGGAGCTGCAAGAATGCGAAACAGTAACAACACATCACCCCTCGCCATTTTGCACAACATCCACTAAACAACTATTGTTCTATTCAAAACAACATGATCAGGGGCCTGGGTCCAAAAATCCCTACATCACAACATGGGGTAGTGTATCCAACTCCAAAATGGAATCATTACCGCGTTTTCAAGACAGGGCAATTTCGATAATTGACATTGCCAGGATAAAGGATGTTTGGAATAAATTTCAACAGAGATCTCATTACTCTAACTATAATACTAGATTTTGTGAGAACCTTCAAATCCCAAAGTATAATCTGGAATATTCTAAAAAGAGATTTTCTTACACAGCTCTGAAGGCTTGGAACGAGATTCCTATGAATATTAGGGAGCTCCCCACCTTGTATCAATATAAAAAAACAGTTAAAAAGTCATTTGATGAGCTGGAACCAATGCAAACACGGCCCCCTGGAAGATCAGCAGTAGTTTTCTTTTTTTGTTTTAAAAAATGATTGTAATTAGATTTATGTTTTTTAGCTAAAGTTATTTTGTTGCTGAAGGGTCTCGGTGTATAAAGAATTAGAAATAGAAGGGCCCCCTCAGCAAGGGCCCTCATGGGCCTCTTATATGCTGGATGAACTTTTTGACAGTGGCAAAACAACCAGTTGAAAATGGTAAAAGAAAAATTGATTAACCATGGATAGGTCTATCAATAGGTTAAGGATTACAAATCCTCAAGGTAGATTTCCCGGGCAGGCGAATGTGCAAGGGAGTACTTCCTTTTTTTTACATTCCATTAAAAAGTTACAAACATATTACTGACTACACTACTTACATGTTACAATACCCTGCTACTAAGACAATATCATTAGGACCGAAAAACTATGTCTACCTAAATGGCAATTAACATAAAGCATGAAATAGAAGAGCGAAAAGAACATAAAGCTACACAAAACTACTTGAAAAAAATAAAAGAACTAAGATAAGATCATGGTTGCTGTGTGACTTATAACTGATTTAACGATTTCCTAATCAAACGGGTCAGTTCTGTGGATTAAACGTAGGGTTAAAAGTAGTTATTAAGATCGTCTGGAATGTCTTTACCACCATACAATAATATCTGAAGTAGCGCATCATTTGAAAGATTGACATATCCAAGTGGTTGGGTGCACCCTTCGTGGTTGTACATAAAGAGGAAACGTCAGCGAGAAGATTTCTTCGTGATTCTTCGAAAGAAGGTCAGAGCAACAAAAAGTGCTCCGTATCCTCAATGCCATCATTGGATGGGCACATTGGGTTTATGGTATCTCTGAAATTATGTATGAATTTATGGAAGTTTGATTTACTGAGGGCGACCCTAAGCTGTGTAAGATAAGATAGACTAGTTGGATCGTGTATCCTAAAGACAGATTTTGGCATCGGGCGAATTTTGGATAGTAGCTTTTCATAAATGCAGCAACAGAAGGAGCAATTTCTGGATCCAGCTTGTTCCATTCTGACAGGCAGTGAAGATAGAAGCTTGACTGGAATTTTTCTGTCCTTGCTCTTATTCGCCCAATAACATCCTGATTGTGAAGAGAGTAACCGGCATCATCATGAGGAAATCTTCTCGCTGATCCCAAGGGACAATAAGTCACAACGAACCCACCATTTAGGACTCCTAAAGAAAAATAACATGGATAATCTAAGCATGTAAACACACAACTACAACGAAACATAAGACGAACAACAAGCATGGCGAGGGGAGTACTTTCACTGATGAATATGTTATGTGTAAAATAAATTGTGGATATTGAGGTGAATGAAGTTGATTTCGGAGCTCCCTTGACGATAAGTGTCAAAAAAACTATATTTTGTAAAACACATCAGCTATGCCTTCTTAAGTTCTGCCCTTTGTGCTTAAAATTTTGTTGATTTTATTCACTGTGCTCCAAGAATTTGCTTAGACCAAAACGTCAAAGCTTTGGTTTAGACATGGAGGTAAATTTGGCCTTTGAAGATCAATATCTTCACTCTCAATGCACCGATGTCTACAAACGAGGTCTCTATGTTCAAGTTAGCTATCGAGGTATGTTACAAAAGTAACCTTGGATTGATTCACGCTATATTCTTTTTTTTATTCCAATAAAAATTTACAATGACATTTTACTTAATACTCTACTAACTGCTCTACTTACAAAATTACTCTACTATACTACTAGAACGATACCGCAAGGAGCAAAAGCATTTAGTCTACCCTGCAGCCATAACATTAATGGTAAAATCTGCTGACGTTAAAACGAGACGAAAGAAAAAAAATCAAACAATACACGTGTGTACAACAACAAAAATTTGCTTAAGAGGCTATGGTGGTTGAGAAGCTTTTGGTGGAGTTTGATATATTCTAATCAAGTCGACCAGTTTGGTGGATAAAATTTAAAGTTAGAAGTATGCTTTTATTGAGGTCATTAGGAAGGTTCTTAGCACCATACGGTAGAACTTGCACGAGGGCCTCGTTAGAATTGTTGACATACCCATATGGTCGTAACAGAGCTAAAACTCCAGTGAGAAGATCCCTTCGCGGTACTGCAAAGGAAGAGCGGAGCAACGAAAAATGTTCCGTATCCTCGATGCCATCGTTTGATGGGCATAATGGGTTTATAGTGTCCCTAAAATTATGCTTGAATTTGTGAAAGTGTAGTTTGCTGAGACCAACCCTCAATTGACAAAGGAGGGATAAACCTATTGGGTCATGTATTCCAAAAAATTACTTAGCAGGGGGTCGGATTATTGAGAGATGATTTTTCTTTAAAACAGCAACCGACGGTGCAAGTCTAATTTCAGGATCAAGTTTATTCCATTCAGATAAGCAGTGAGGATAGAAGCTACTTTGAAATTTTTCTGTTCTGGCCTTTATTCGCTCAATGACATCTTGGTTGCGAAGACGGTATTGCAACGGTTGTTGAGGTGGAATAGGATCCTTCATATAAAATGGGGTTAGATTATTCAGAATCTTAGAGAACGAAGTAAGGCGTCTGCTCCACCTTCGGCAATTTAGTAATTCCCAACCAAGTACTGTACACAACTTTTCTCGCAATGTTCCTCTCCACGTTCCCGTAATAGCCCTGGCAGCAGAATACTGCACAGATTCTAATTTTTCCATAAGGCTTGGTAAAATGACGTTACTACTAAAACCACATACTTTTCCCGGAATATGGTAAATGACATCCCCATAGTCTAGGTGGAGTCTTACATAAAGCTTGTATAGTTCATTTTGAGTGTGCATGGGCAAATACCTGGAGAGATATCTCAGCAAGCCAATACCCTTTCTTGTTTTAGAGATAGCTGATTTGATATGAGTAGAAAAAGACAACTTTGAATCCAAGATAATTCGTAAGTGTTTATGATCATCTACTCTCATCACTGGTATGTTGTTAAGTCGAATTTCTGGATGGCCAACGTCGATTCGTTTCTTTGAAAGAATTAATTCAACAGCTTGCTTTTGCGGATCTGGGTTAAATGACATCCTCCAGTCATGAGCCCAATGTCTCATTAGCTCCAAGTCATGGTGCATGTCGTTGGCAGCAGCAATGGTATCATGGACCACTGTAAATAACGATGTATCATCGGCGAAAAGCTTGACGTTACACTTCAAGTCATTGGTTAAATCATTTATGTACACAAGGAAGAACAAGGGCCCTAGGATAGAGCCTTGTGGTACTCCAGCTGAGATATCCCCCCAAGTGGAACAATGCCCGTTCAGAACGGTTCGCTGTTTTCTGTCCTTTAGAAAGCTTTGAATAATGAACAGTAACTGACCTGAGACACCGCAGCGCTTTAGTTTATAGATCAAACCATCGTGCCAAACCCTATCAAATGCTTTCGAGATATCGAGATACACAGAGCGAACATCAAGGGGGGGATTGCAATCAAACGCTTCAACGATTGTATGCGTTATGGAAATCATTTGGTTGACTGTTGAGTCTCCGGGACGAAAACCTGATTGATTTCGGTTGAGTAACTCACATGACACAAGATGAGAATATAAAGAGTCGTAGATGAGTTTTCAAGTACTTTCCCAAAGGCTGGAAGAAGAGCCATTGGACGATAGTTCGCTTTCACATTTTTCTGATTCTTCTTATGAACAGGCACAACATTTGCATGTTTCCATATTTGAGGAAATATACCACGCTTCAAACAGTTTGTGAATATTATCTTCAATAGAGGAACTAATGCAGCATCACTTAATTTTATCATTCTTACAGTGAAGTCAGTTATAAATAGACCATTTTTTTTTTTTTTTTTTTTTTTTTATATTCCATTAAAAATTTACAAGACGAATTACCTATTACAATACCTACTAATTACTCTACGAAACACTACAAGGACGATAATACCACGGGGAGCAGTAGACTATGACAACCCCGTGGCAGTTAACATAGAATGAAATAAAAACTACCGGGTGAATCAGGAAAGATGCACCACCCGCCCGCAAAGCCGCATCCAAGAGCCACCAACCGACTCGCACAATTCATTGCGAATTTAACGTTGCATTAAAGAGGCTTTTACAAAGTTATGCCCAGGCCTCAGTTGAAGGATTTGAAATTAGAATTAGGAACGAATCGGGTGTGTGACCCCGCATCACGACTTCCCGAGCAAGCAAAACCCCTCCCCCAACCCACCCATTACATAAAAATACACATAAATACTACAAAAGGAATAAATCTACATCGACAAAACAGAACTTTGCAGACGAGATACTTTACGATGACGTACTTGGTGGTTGTGCGAGGTTTAACAAACTATGATGTGGTCCTAATCGAATCGACCAGTTTCATGGATGAATTCTAGAGTCAATTCGAGAATATTTTTGTTAAGGTCATTGGGAAAGTCTTTGTCACCATATAATAAAAGATGCGTTAAGGGCTCGTTTGGTATATTTACATATCCAAGTGGTCGCAGTAACGCAAAAACTCGTGCGAGAAGATTTCGGCGTTGAATTTCAAAGGAGGGGCAAAGCAACAAAAAGTGTTCCGTATTCTCAATACCGTCGTTCGTAGGGCACATTGGATTGATGGTATCCCTAAAATTGTGCTTGAACTTGTGAAAGTTCAACTTACTTAGACCAACCCTAAGTTGAGTAAGATAGGATAGTCCTATTGGGTCATGAATCCCAAAGACAGATTTAGCAGGGGGGCGGATTTTGGACAGTAGCTTTTTCTTAAAAATCGCAATGGTTGGTGCAAGTCTAATCTCTGGACATAGATCATTCCAATCAGACAGACAACTGGGATAGAAGCTAGATTGAAATCTCTCTGTCCTTGCCCTAATTCGCCCAATGACATCCTGTTTGCGAAGAGAATATTGCGACTGTTGAAGTTGCGGGATTGGATCTGTTGTATATACAGGGGACATTCCATTTATCATTTTATAGAACAATGTTAGGCGTCTACTCCATCTACGGGAACATAGTGACTCCCTACCAAGCTCAGCGTTAAGCTTTTCCCGCGAAGTTCCCCTCCATGCCCCTGTAATGGCTAGAGCTGCAGAATACTGAACGGACTCTAACTTGTCCATCAAATTTGATATTACGGTATTGCCGCTAAATTCACAAACTTTAGCCGGAATATGGTAGATAACATCCCCGTAATCCAAGTGAGGTCGCACATAGAGCTTAAATAATTCATTAAGAGTATTTCTGGGCAGATACTTGGAGAGACATCTCAGCAGACCAATGCCTTTTCTTGTTTTAGAGATAGCTGCTTTAATATGAGCGGAAAAAGAAAGCTTCGAGTCCAGGACAACTCCTAAATGTTTGTGTTCATCAACTTTCGTCACTGGTATGTTATTAAAACGAATTACTGGATGATGAATGTCAACTTTTTTCTTAGAAAATACCAATTCGACAGCTTGTTTCTGTGGATCTGGATTGAATGACATCTTCCAATCATAGGCCCATTGACTTATCAATTCTAGGTCATGGTTCATGTCATTCGCAGCTGTATTTGAGTCTTCTACTACGGTAAACAGTGAGGTATCATCAGCAAAAAGTTTAACATTACACTTTAGGTCTGCAGTTAGATCATTTATGTACACAAGGAAAAACAAGGGTCCTAAAATAGAGCCCTGAGGTACTCCTGCCGAAATATCTCCCCAACTTGAACTCTGTCCATTCAGAACAGTTCGCTGTTTTCGATCCTTGAGGAAACTTTGAATAAGCGAAAGAAGTTCCCCTAAGACGCCACATCGCTTTAGCTTATAAATCAAACCGTCATGCCACACCCTGTCAAATGCTTTGGGAATATCAAGGTACACGGAGCGGACATCAAGGGGAGGATTACAGTCAAATGCATTGAAGATCGTATGTGTAATGGAAATTAATTGATTGACTGTAGAGTCACCGGGACGAAAACCAGACTGATTCGGGTTTAGTAATTCATTTGTAACAAGATGTGAGTATAAAGAGTCGTACATAAGCTTTTCCAGTATTTTACCAAAAATTGGTAATAGAGAAATTGGACGGTAGTTCCCCTTAACATTTTTTTCATTTTTCTTATGAACTGGCACTACATTTGCATATTTCCAAATTTCGGGAAATACACCACGCCTCAAGCAATTCTTGAATATTATTTTAAGTGGAATAACTAATGCAGCATCACTTAATTTTATCATTCTGACAGATATTTCATCCCAGCCATGTGCTTTATTAGGATTAAGTGACCTTATGATGTTCAGTATCTTTTCATCAGAGATGGGAAAATCACTTATCAGGGAAGTGGGTGGTGGAGCATCTTGTGGAAGTTCACTACCTGTGTCAATTGTCGTACACTGAAGTATAAAATATTCATTAAATATCTGTGCCTTTTCAGAAAAGTCCGTTATAAATAACCCATTCTCGAGAAGAGGTGGTATTATAGGAATCTTAGCCTTGTTTAGGACTGTGTTGATTAAAGACCAATATGTTTTGCGAGAAGTCGCAGGATTTGCTAAAGTTTCTCCTGCCTTCAAGAAGTAATTTCGTTTGGCATCCTCGAGGAGTGGAGGGATTTTCGAGGAGTGGAGGGATTTTCAGACCATTTTCGAGGAGTGGAGGGATTATTGGAATCTTAGCCTTATTTAATACATTGTAAGTAAGGACCAATATGTTTTGCTTGATGTTGAGGACTTGCAAAAGTTTTCCCTGCCTTGAGAAAATAATTTCGCTTGGCATCCTCAATAAGTCTGGAACCTTCTGATATCATCTTCTGTATTCCCTCAAGTTTTTCCTCTGGTTGACCTTTTCTCAAGTTTTTCCTCTGGTTGACCGGAGAGCGCGTGGCCGAGTGGTTAAGGCGTCTGACTCGTAAGCCAAAGGTCAGAACGGCCGTAGGTTCAAATCCCGCACTGGACAGTTTGGTCGCTGTCCGTAACTCTAGCCCGGGTCAACCAGTGCCATGTGAGGGAAATCTGGTAGCTGCGGCGGGTAGCTGCGGCGGACTGATGGTAAAACATCCGTGGCCCCTGTTGGAAATATGTCTCTCAGACTTTCACAGGCTAGCCACGTTAAATATAAATACCTACCTACCTCATGAAGCTTTTATAGGCACGATTCTTCTTCCTAACGATGTTCTTAACAGTTTGCGTTATCCAGGGTGCTGGTCGAGGTCTAATAGTTTTAACCTTATTGGGTATAAAATTTGAATAGATGTTGAGAAGAGCTTCATTGACAAACTTAACCCGTTCATTGGTTCTATATTCTTATAAACCCTTTGTGTTTCTAACTTTGTGTGTCTCTAATGGGCTTCTAACTTTGTGTTTGAGAGAGACCCCCATACAACATTTGCATATCTTAGGTGACTCTTCACAAAAGCATGGTAAAGGTCAACCAGCTGGGATTGCGGAACAATTTTCATTAGCTCTTTGAGAGACCATAGCCAACCAGAGACTTCCCCTTTAACTTTCCTCAATTGTTCATTCCAGTTTAATCCCTCATCAACAATTATACCCAGGTAGTCAAGCTTTCACTTGACTTTTGATCTGCTAAAGAGCAGTACTGTTTCCTATTGCTCAAGTAGGAGGCAAACAAGTCCCCTGCAATACCTCTAACACCAATGGCGTTCAATTTCTTAACCACTATTATGTGATCTACAGCATCGAAGGCTTTCTTCAGACCAAGAAACAAGGAAATATTCAATTGCTTACCAAATGCAGCAATAAATGGCCCCAGAGGCACTTCCCAGACGTCTGTGCCTCGTTCTCAAGCAATAAAATATCGGGTATGCGGCCAAACCAATGTAAACTGTGACCATTGGCTTAATGAATACTGTAAAGAACAAAAAAAGAAAGACTAAGGCTCTGTTTATATGGAGAAAATAGCTTCGGGTACCCGAGGTTATTTTCCAAGCCGAGATATCGGCATCCTATACAAACTAATGTAATTCTCATTTTGCGTTTATATGAGTATTGCAAATAGTATCACCTAGGTGAGGTTATTTTTGACTGCCGATATCTCACCTGAGCAAGCCGATATATCGGCTTGGTGAGGCTATTTTTTCTCATATAAACACAAGCAAGAATACCCTCACTTCACTGACGCAAAATTGCAGATACTGCGCAAGCACAGACCATCATTTTCATTGTCATATTGTCAAATCTGGTGCCAATTTAAGACAGCCCCAGTAAGCCGAGGCTATTTTTCTCCCATATAAACAGAAGCTGAAAATAGCCTCACCAAGAAATAGCCTCGGGTAGCCGAGGCTATTTTCTCCATATAAACAGAGCCTAAGTGCAATTTCATTTATCAAACTCTATTGCAAAACAAAAGGAAATCTATAATTTGACTTGATGAAATTGTATGGTATGTTACGTATCATTCACATTCCATTCACATTCACATTCATATTCGTATGGTATGTTACGTACTGTTGTCCTCAAGAAGCTCCTCGCCACGCTTGCTAGATATCGAAACAAGCCTACGTTTATTTGCACGTGAAGGAGCAGTGATTGATAAAATCGTGTTGGTCTCTAGTGTTGGTACAGGTTGACTCAGTAAACTTTGTCTTGGGAATGTCCACTAAACCATTCATAATTGCACATGTCATTGCCACTTTTGCTTTCGCTCTTCTTTCAGCTAGAGACTCCCATCTGAGGTCTGCTATCATATGACTTGGGCTTGCATACCAACTATTGTTGCCATTGACAAATCTTGCCACGGGTCTCTGAATCGCTTCTAATTTATCAATGTTCTTAGATGAGTAAGGGTCCCAAACAGTGCTTGAATATTCAATTGTAGGCCGGACAAGTGTTGTATAACATCTTTCCTTTGTTTTTCGAGGACAACTTCCCATGTTTCGTCTGAGTAGGCTAAGTGTGTTGTTTGCCTTTGCGTATATGTTTTGCACGTGATTATTATTCCATGATAGTTTTTTTGCAGGGCGACACCAAGGTATTTTTGGTATCTACTTGTTTAAGGTTATGATGTTGTATCGTGTTTGAAACACCTAGTGGATTTCTTTTATTAGTTACTCTTATAGTTCGTATTTTTCAGGGTGGAAGGACATGAGCCACTCATCTGCTCATTTTTGCAAACTATTGATGTCTTCTTGGAGAATACTTGCACCTTCCTGGTTCTTTATACACCGATAAATAATACAATCGTCTGCAAATAGACACGCATTGTTTTTTACTTCTTTTGGTAGATCATTGATAAATATTGTAAATAGTATGGGACCTAGTACGGAGCTCTGTGGGACACCAGATGTTACATTTATTTCATCTGACCTGCTGCCATTCAGTACTACAGCTTGAGTGCAATCTGACAGAAAACTGTGAATCCATTCGTTTAACTGACCTCTTATTCCCCAGAAACCCAACTTTTGCAGAAGTCACTTTATCAATAATAAGGCACAAGGCATATCAATAATAATAAGGCAATCAATAATAATGATAAGGCATTTTATCAAAAGCTTTTGTTAGACACATTCGTTTGTTAGATACATTGGCTGCGGCCACACTAGGCGCTTTATCCCGTTGTTTTCTTTCGAAACAACTAATTGTTAAGAGTAAGAGTAAGTTAGATATTCGGACCTTTCACAATAAGTTATATAAGATAGCAACGTTTCTTCTTTCTAGCCCTCGCAAATTTGGAGTTCTCCCCCATTCCAGCATATGGGCTGGTGGTCCAGAATGGGTTAGATCTTTTTAAGAGCGACAGTTGCTTCCAGATTTGATGATTGGATAATATAAATCTTTGCATTCGATAAGAAAGACATTCGTCCCTTTAATACATTACTACTTACTTTGTTTTACACACTACCATCACTTTTAGAAACGATACCTTTGACATATCTTGGTGACCTTTTCAAGTGTGAACCAATTCTTGCTCCAAAAACTGACACCTCTTCTACAAGGAGGACTTGCAGACAGTGTGTGGCTATCACACCAAATGCTAGAGCATAGCCATATCGGTTCCTGAAGTCATCCAGCATATTCAAAGGTCTAAAATGGTAAAAATAATGCATATGACATCACACACAGCTAAACTTGATTAATAGTGGAAATGCCAAAAGAATCTCCTAATCTTCTTGACTGATACGATTGACTCATTTGTAAAGTTTTGACAGATGCTGTTGAGTTCAAGTATTCTACCCTTCATGAAGCTTTCAGAAGAGGACTAAAATCTCGATCAAACATTTTAATATTCCTTCCTAACAGAAACGATTTAAATGCGCTTGACACGAGTTATCCTCTTGGAGCATGAAATGATGTTTTCACGATCCTTCGGGTGCCATTTTTACCTTCCCAAGTGGACTAAACATTTTAGATCATACTCGATTCGTTGCTGTAAGGCAGAAATTCGAAGATTTTTTCCTGATTTCATGACTTTTTGAAGGTTTTTAGCTGACTCTAACCTTGCTTGTAGCCACCCGATCTTCCTGAACCAGCTTTGCTGTGCAACCAATAGCCAAAATAAGATCATAATTTTTCCCAATCGAAATCAGTCACTTAATTTATTAGCTAAAAGGAATTCCTTTGTAAGACCTTGTATGGGAGTCTTACAGACTTATAAATTAGAAACGGCATCAAGATGCAATTTAGTGCACTGCGTTAGGGACCATTTCATTTTTCATTTTTATTTATTTAGGCACGGTATTCCCATCAGTCCATGAGAACTGCTTTTCAGGGGGCCGTGGCGACCAAGGAAGAATGCAAAAATAGCAGTGATTAGCAATATACGCAATATATCACAGGACTCGTTACTGGGCAACCAAATGCACAGCAAAGTCTAGGAACACAACTGACTTTCTTAAAAGCAAGATATTTACTGATTTGTCACACACATTTTCAGAGACATGTAGCTAATTATGCTGCAAAAATTGGTAGGCATGTGTCTGCAAATAAATCTTAATAGATGATTTTAATTTCCAAATGTTTCTGCTAACCAAAAGGCAAACCAAGTGCAGTTAAAGGGCACTACGTAGAATTAACGCAAAACCACTAAGCCAAACTAATCTATGCACTTTTGGCAGGCCACTATAAATCGTAAACTGGGCCAATGTTGAAAATTTATGAGTAAATCCTTAGCTAAAATCTTATTAGATCCTAGTACTCTTTGCATATTCTATTAGTGTTCTTTTTGTGGAGCCAGAAGCGAGTTTCTCAAAACTTTCGATTTCGAATACAGCGAAAATGACCCAAAGAAACTTTGATCAAATTTTCTAAAGACTCACCATGAATGAACAAAGAGAGAGCATTTTCATTGATCAATACCCCATGCTTGTTTCACCTCATCATGTTGCGTCACGCCTGTTTGATTTTTAACCCCCTTGACACAGGAACGCAGAACTTACATAAAAGTAATAATTAAATGACACTGGAAAAGGAAATATAGATTTTTTACATTTCTTCCAACTTAGAACAAATACACGTGCATTAGATTATAACTGATCATTTTCTAAATCCCCAAAAAAAAATCACCATGAAAACGTCCTCTCCTTGTCCATTTATGTTGAGTCTTTAGAAAATTTGATCAACGTTCTTTGGGTCATTGTCAGTATTTTCAAAATCGAGCATTTTAAGGCCCCGCTTACACGAGATCGGATCCAAATGGATCCGTACCCAAACTGTGAAGGCTGATTTCCGCTCAGTAGAATTTTCCGACAGGACAGGAAATCTTTTGTTTACGTGTGAAAATGTTGCTCTGAATTTGAATAGAATGTTACGCGTGACTGATGTTTTATTGTGTCAAATTCAGTCGGCTTGGAAAATTCTACTGAGTGGAAATCGGCCTTAAAGGAAATTTTCCACTCAGTAGAATTTTCCGATTGGACAGGAAATCTTTTGCTTACGTGTTACAATGTTGCTTTGAATTTGAATAGAATGTTACGCGTGACTAACGTTTTATTGTGTCAAATTCAATCGGCTTGGAAAATTCTAGGGTAAGGTGGGGTAATTTGGGTCTATTTGCTTTGTCGCTTTTAAACTGATTACGAGTTGAGAATTTCGATTCATGACTCTGCGGGTGTTAAAATCTATGCTTTTAGGAGTAGTTTAAGTAGTGTAGACGAATTATTTGATAATTTCTAGCGCTTCAGTTTCCAGATTTTCCCCGGCCTAAACTTTTATCATTATCTGACACCGTAGAAAACTTTCGATTTATGCCAACTTGTGATTTCTTTTCGTCAACAAATCATTATCAGTCTCGTGTTCAATCATTTGGAAAGGTGCTAACAGTTTTTCGGAATTTTTTTACAATTCAGTAGATATTTGTGGAAGCTGGGCTAATTTGGGCCTACTGGGATTTTGTTATGAATTGCGTTGTGCAAGAATTGGCAATGGCTCCCAAATCAAAACAAAAATGGAAATAATATTGCAAGAAGATGGAAGTATACATCGAAACCGCATAAGGTACACTTTGCCGTTTATGTTTATAGTGGTTACAGCGCAAGACGCAAGGATTCACTTCTTTTGATTTCATTTTGAAGGAAACTTTGTTTACATTTCTGTTTTCAAGAATGGGCCTAGGCTTTACAATGTACACTGATGGTGGTACGATTTCTTTTATTTTTTCTCTGTGCAGGTTGTCAACTCTTTGGCAGGAAAACTCTGAAAATTCAGTCACAGATATCCATAAAAGCATTCTTGAATATTACATTATTGAATTTACCATACTCCTGATGAAATAGATACTGCTTTTCTCGAATAGACCCAAATTTCTCACCGACAGGTTGGACTTGCACGCGATTGTGAGGATGGTACAAAATTCAAAATAAAATATTCAAACTTCAAATCAAAGAACGGGAACAAATTACCAGGAACTACAAAGATTCAATGTAGGTAAAACGAAAAAAGATCTTCAACATTTCCAAGAAGTTTGTGAGGGTGCTCTATTTATTTCGAAAAAACCCCATTTAACATTCCGCGGCATTCCGGGCCATGAGGAGGATAATACAACAGAGAAATTACAGCATGTGTTTGGCAGTATTTGGGGTCGCATGTCAATCAAATAATATGTTGTAATTTGGTATACATAATTCTTAGTAATATCCAGGGGTACAATCTCCCCTGTGGTAAGGGGGAGATGGGGCCATGCTGAAAAAACCCCATTTTAGACCCAAATTACCACACCTTACCCTACTGAATGGAAATTAGCCTTACCGGATAGGCCTGGTGTTTACACGGGACTCGACGGGATCCGAACCCATTTGGATCTGCTATCCGTACCCAAACAGGATCACTTTCGAAAGTGATCCCGTTTGGATCCCATCCCAAAAAGGTCTCGTGTAAACGGTCGGGATCGGATCCAAACAGGAAGAGACACAATCAAACTGAAAATCCGTTATTGAAATTTCAAAGAGGGGAATCAGAGATGAGACAGAGTCTACCAGCGTGCAAAATTTCAAAGGATCTGATTGAACTAAGAAAAAAGGTTTACTAGAGCGCTGCTAAAGGTTCATAAAATCCAAATGGATCCGATCCCGTGTAAACGCCAACAGTTCTGTATCCGACCCGGTGTAAACACCCCTCAACGAGTGGAATCCCGTGTAAACGGGGCCTAAGAAACTCGCTTATGGTTCCATAAATAGAAGACTGAATGACATACCAAAAATACTAGCATCTAATTGAGAATTATAGCTAAAGATGAACTCATACATAAATCTTTAAAATCGGTCCAGTATACGATTTATTGTGGCCTGTCAAAAGTGCATTGTTTATTTTGGCGTACCCAGTAGTTATTGCTATCTATCGTACTGCTTGACGTCTAATCAATGACTTTGGGCATTTCAATCAATGATGACACAATTTCAATCAAATTTTCATAAATGATTTACTAATATATTCAGGGGCGGCGTGGCCCGCCGGGACACCGGGAAATCGTCCCGGTGGCCCCTGAAAATCGTTCAGATATGGGCCCCCAAAGCTAAGCTAGAAGAAAATTATAAGTGCACGCATTTCTTCTTAAATGTAAGAAAAGGCTAGTTTAACATGTGTACTATCAAAGCATTTGCCCCACTAGGCTCTCACGCTGTTCCACACCTGAGGAGAAATAGCCCACCAGTGACTGGGCCCATTGAAAACTTTGAATTTTACGACCATTGGGCAAGAGCCCGGGCAAGACCCAGAAATTCACTTGACACACAAAGCAAAGATCATTGCTTTGCACAAACTTCCATACTTCCAAACCTCCTCTCGAAGGCCTCGCTTTAGCGAAGTCTTTAGTCTCAGTTCAGAGACTTTTTTGAGCCATTTGTTAAATCTTCAGTTTTGTCTGATCTTCACTGATTCAGAAACTGAAGTGATATGGAAGGTCCCGGTAGCTGCAGAGTTGATGCTTGCGATACTTGATTGTTCATAATGGTGCAATGGGGACATGTATTTAATTGAAGTTGAGTGAAATTGGGTGTGTGTCTCGAATCGAAAACACTTGCCTTCCGTGACCTAGTTCATGCAGATCCAGAAGCAGTGGCGTGGTCTTGGGTGAAGATGGGGAATGCCCCCTCCACTTCTGTTAAAAGATGGGTCTCGAGATTCTTTCAAAACAAGGAGAATGTAGTAGAAGTTCGGTGAAGGTAAAGTAGGGTAAGAATACTTCCGAAAAATACTAGGAGGTGACTTGGAGAGTCGTTTTAAGCCAAAGTAATGGGGAAACATCGTCGTCGTTTGGCTGATCTAGACAAAGTTGGCGAATTTGGCAAACACAAAAGTAAAGAAGGAGGTACTTGTTATTTTTACTAATTTTTCCCCACCACCTGTGCTCTGAAGTGCATTTTCAGCTAATCTAAAGGGCGTGATCGAAAAAATTTTCTGCTCGCTTCGCTCGCAGGGGCTCTCATTTCTTAGCCCTCTAAGCCAATGAAAAGATGTTTTCTCAAAAATTCTCCCGGATATGCTAATTCAGACAACCATTGCTAAAAATGGTCAATAATTCTTTTCGGGACCGGCAAAACATAGGGTCGGAGAGAAGCATTCTAGGCCAAAGTAGAGGACGTGTCATCGAAACTTTCCCTGGGGGCTTCGCCCCAACCCCGGGGGGTACATAACATGTTGAGGGTACGGGTATGTGCCACCCATATGGGTGGGTTTTTGGGCCCCAAATTCTCTAAACAAGGGTCTCTTTTTCGGCAGATTTTCCATAAACAAGGGTGGGTTATCCAGAAACTGGTGAAAAATAGCAAAAAATGGGTGGTTTTCCGCCAAAATTCATCATAAAAGTGGGTATGACGGTAGCTTTCGGTAATTAGAAGAGGGTACCTTTTTGAAAACCGGGCGGCAGACCCCCGTCCATCCGCAAGTCATGTACCCCCCCGGGGCCCCAACACCCCCTTACTTTCATACCCTGCTAGTTGATTTGCTTTGGCCGTGTCACTTACCATCAGTGCCAAAACATATTGCACATTTCACAACTCATTCACTAAGCTATTAACTTGGTAGTGTGAAGGTTAAGAAGAATTGTGGTGCAATCGGTATAAGTTTCTGTCAAGCCATTCAAGTATTAATCTTCTTAACGACTTGGAGCATACGAAGCTCTGTGACCAGGGGTGGCGCCTGCCCTGAACAAGAGATGAATGGCCATAAATTCGTTGTCAGAAGGTATACCTAAAGTTTTTTATATCATTTTTGCTCAGGAATAAATACCGAACTGAGGAAAGTGGGGTGCAAATGTCCACCCCTGTCCACCCCGTGGCGCCGCCCTTGCTTGTGACAATCTTGAACGCCATTCTTTGAAAGATTTACTTTTGTGAAGATCTTTTCAGCTAGAAAAATGCCTCCAAAATTATTTAATCAATAATAGGAATTTCTAGTTAAGATGAATCCATCATCATGGCTTTATGATGCATTTAACCATTTACATTCATAAATTACTACTGTTTGCGAATATTCTAAAGTGTGCTAGTTAGTTCTTTTTGGTTAACCGGTTTTTTCAGTTTGTTGCGTCCAGTGGCGCTGCCACCGCTGAAAAATCCGAAAGAACTAGGGGGGGAAGGGACTTCGACGTAATTTTTCAATCTAAAGGTATGCTCAACTAATTTTATGCCATTTTTCTTTGGCAATTTCAGCGGACTTTTGGGATTGGAAGTCCCCTAAGTTCCCCCGTGGCGCCGCCACTGGTTGCGTGGATTACTGTGGAACCATAAATTATAAAAGGGGGAAAGGATTCTAATTTTCAGAAAGGGACTTGAGGCTATCATGGGCCCCTTTTCGACAAGCTTTTCCCGGGCCCTTAATTTTTGCCACGCCGCCCCTGAATATATTCTTAATGTATTGGATTTTTATGACGTCTTTGGTATTGAATTTGCTGATGCAAGCAAAATATCAACAAACTTTGTATCAAAAATAGGTCTTCCAAGAAAAATCGACTGATGTATATACCTTCGTATTTGTGCCCTACCGAGTATTGACGAGAAGTTTACTGAGATCAGATGAGTTTTGAGGGATCTCTATAAAAAGGGCATGTACAGGTCAAATGACACAATGATAGACAATGAAAAGTTTGTAATTATGTAGCAAATCATGCAGTATGAAATCATCTAGTATAATGCCCCCTTCGATCTAAATAGGATTAACATGTATAAAGACTTAACTACTACATTGGTTGTAAAAATGCCATTCATTGATTCCATCAAAATACCCATTCCCGGTAAAGACTTAAATAGGATATCTTTGATTTGAAACTTAGAACGAATAACAACAATGCTGGCTGCTTGGTATAACACGGTAAATCTTTGTTGTAAACTTGCAGCTCGAATATGTTTCATTGATACAAATTTCAGAAATTCTTACACAACTGGGCCTGGTCTTCCATGGCAAATGTCTTTACGACACCTCCTTCTTCTCTTTACTGCAGACATAGCCAGAAGGAAAACAACCTGGTAACAAACAGACACAATAATTTGCGGTTAGTAAAAGTCACCAATTGGTCCCAACTGAACAACTCAGATATCGGTAATAAAATTTAAGATACCTTTTCGAAGGAGCATAACAGGTCAAAATTGTCTGACTTGCCTAGCACCTAAAATCTGGAACAGTCCACACTCAGACCAACAATATTGGTTAGAGCATCTAAGGTTGTAAGCATTAACAAGATCAACGATAAAATCTTTAAACATCACCAAAATGAAGAAGTTCGCCACTGTATATAGAAATGAAATCCGGATTATTGCAAACAAAATGTCTATGTAACAACCTTCAGCATAAATTTTTCAACTTCTTTCACGAAATCTGTATTTTGTTAGTCTTGAAAACTTATGGACGGACCTTTGTGGAAACAAGGTTGCATTGACCATTCTACCGGGTGAGCCAGAAAAAAGTTCCCACTTTTGAAAATTCATAACACCAAGGCTACTTCACGGATTTGAATCATTCAAATTCTAGTTAAAAGCCGAAAGATCAAAGTAATTTTGTCATTTTTCTCGCTGTCCTGCCAGCACTACAAATATAGGTAAATTCAACTTTACAAAAATTTCATGGTTCACTGATTACTGAAAAATGGCCCAAAACATCGATCAATGCATAAATGACCTCTCGCACAATAATGAAGGAAATGCAACTTCTCATGGGTGAGAGATATCCTCTAGGCATTAATTTCCTTGGCATTGAAAATCTTTCGTATGTGTTTGAAAATAGATGTCTTATAACTCTTGAGGGAGGTGAAACGCTCATGGCCTATTGTTCGATTTGAATAGAATCCTTACAATTTGATCAATGTTTTAGGCCCTTTTTCCGTGATTTTGCAACTATGAAATTTCTATAAAGTTGAATTTTCCAATATTTCTAGTGCTGGTAGGACAGCGAGAAAAATCATAAAGATACTCTGATCTTTCGGCTTTCAACTAGAATTTGAATGATTCAAATCCGTGTAGTAGTCTTGGTGTTATGAATTTTCAAAAGTGGGAACTTTTTTCTGGCTCACCCGGTATGTTATCTCTACCATTTTATCCTGGGGCGTTTTAGACTAAGATCGTTACTTTTTATACTTAAACAGTATTGTACGCCATATAACCAGATCTACGACCAGGTGACTCAAGAAATGTGACCCAAGGAAATCTGCTATTGAAAGAAAATTAAGCTGTCTATTGATGTGGTTCGAACTTTGTTCCATCTCTAAGTGACTAGCCTACATTATGAGTATTGTTCCCAATTTTGTCAACATCCTTAGTTTCTCGAATCAAGGATTTCGAGGAAAAGGTCTTGTTTGATTTTCTCAAAAAGTCGTCAAAAACAAAAGATCGATTTACAGCCATTTCAGATCTTCAAAACAACGAGGAGCGTACTTTATTTTGCACTGGGAATAGGAAACTCATTTGAAAGTTTCCATAGAAAGATTATAGTCGTTAGGTACCTAAAATGTTGCCATGGTGAAATGAAGCACGCTTCTCGTTGGTTTGAAGATCTGAAATGGTTTCAAATCGACCCCCTGTCTTTGACAACTTTTTGAAGAAATCAAGCAAGTCCTTTTCTACGAAATTCTTGATTCTGAAAGTTTACCGTGCCGAAAGAAATTGCAAAAAATACTCATAACGTAGGCTAGTCTTTTAGGGACGGAGCAAAGTTTGAAGAGTTTCCATCAGCCCCTTACTCTTCGTTTTGAAGTAGATTTAATTGGGTCACCTTTTTCTGGGTCACCCGGTAATTCTTCTTATAATTTTGTTGTCTCATAGCACAATTTTTACATACACTTTGCGTGTCTCAAAAAAGTAACAGATTTAATTAGAGCTATTGATGAGAACTTAAGTCGATTCCAAGATTCGAAGTACCTTTCTATAGTTAACTTGAAGATTAATACTTTAAATTGGAACATTGCAAACAGGGCAGAGTTGGCCTTTAATAAACAAGGACAGATTTCGTTTTGAGCCAATCAGCGAGTTTGTTTACATCTGTAAGATTGACCAATCACACTACGTAATCTAAGATCACGTGATACACTGTGATTTTGCGGGAAGTCAGAAGCTGTGGGGATGAATACAAAAATACCCTTTTCCAAAAACCGACGACGTGCAAGTGGATTTTCGACCAACCATAAATATTTTTACATATTCTGTTAGACTACAAGCTTGCCGAAAATTCTACCGCCTCGGATTTCGATATTCAACTTAGATCGAGAGAAATCTTTGTTCGAATAACGCCTCAAAATCAGGTTAGCGCCCAATGTCTCAGGTCCAACAGAAAGATATTTCTTCACCGACTACTTCCATATTTTGCACAAAGGCAACAAACATTGATTCGTAGACAACATGAAACTTATCTCCATGAAATTTTCGGTGTTGCACAGCTTTCAAAAGGGGCACTATCTGCTATGATACGGAGCGCAATATCATCTTCTGTAGCACTACAATCACATTCTAAAGGGCAAAGTTCTGACGCAACTCAACAAAGAAACTTCCAATAATATCCAAAACAAAATGCAAGTTAGAAGGTACTCACCAATTCTTCATTTCTATGACAAAGGCTGGTTAAGTGGAATAATCCATAGGTTGCATGTGAACAAACGAAGTAGGCCAGAATAATTGATTATTTCCACTGGTTTGAGAAGCACAGTCCTCACTGCACTACAGCGTTGATGAAACGTCTACTCCTCTCAAATTCTGAGCTAAAAATAGTGTACGACTGATCACGTCTCAAAATGTAGCGTTAGTTGGCATAAACAAGTCGATTTCTTATCTTTAGATAATTATTTGTCGGTTTATCGAGGGAAAAGTTGGGAAATAGACAACATGATTAGGATAGATTCTGATGAAGGGGTCAGGTCAAGTGAAATGTACAACTCAATTTCACTTGTATTCTAGCATTCTCCCGTACTGTTGTCTATTTCCCAAACTGTTATATCGAAAAACTGCGAAATAATTATCTAAGGATCTGAAATCGACTTGTTTATGCAAACTAACGCTACTTTTTGAGACGTGATCAGTCTTGCACCATTTTAGCTCAGAATTTGAGAGGAGTAGACATTTCATCAACGCTGTAGCGCAGTGAAGACTGTGGTGTTCAAACTTGTGGAAATAATCAATTTCCTGTCTTAGTTGGTTTATTCGCATGCAACCTATGGTTTCTTGGACTCATCCAATGTTGGTTCATCATAGAAAATGGAGAATTGGTGAGTACTTTGTGACTCACACTTTGTTTGTAACATTGTTAAGAGAGTTTCTTGTTGAAATTGCCTCAGAACTTGGCCCTAGAGACAGTGATTGTAGTGCTTCAGAAAACGATACCGCTCTCGATGGCGTAGAAGAAACTGCCCCTATTGAAAGCTGTGTAACACCAAAAATTTCATGGAGATAAGTTTCATGTTGTCTACGAATCAATGTGTGTTGCCTTTGTGCAAAATATGGAAGTAGTCGGTGAAGAAATATCTTTCTGTTGAACCTAAGACATTGGGCGCTAGCCTGATATTGAGGCGTTATTCGAACAAAGATTTCTCTCGATCCAAGTTGAATATCGAAATCCGAGGCGGTAGAATTTTCGGCAAGCTTGTAGTCTAACAGAATATGTAAAAATATTTATGGTTGGTCAAAAATCCACTTGCACATCGTCGGTTTTTGGGGGAGGGTATTTTTGTATTCATCCCCACAGCTTCTGATTTCCCGCAAAATCACAGTGTATCACGTGATCTTAGATTACGTAGTTTGATTGGTTAATCTCACAGATGTAAACAAACTCGCTGATTGGCTCAGAACAAAATCTGTCCTTGTTCCTTTAATAGCATTAATCAGCTATTCTTCTTATCAACTGTAGATAAATGGTATTAGCTATCATTATGATCGTTATCATTGCTTGTTGATATTAGTGCTTCGAAACTTGCAACATTAATCTTGAAAGTCCAAATTTACGTCCACCTCCAAACCAGAGCTTTTGGGTTTTCGCCTCAACTGCGAACGCGCCGGCTTCGGGAATTTCCTCATTCAGTTATTCATTCATTCATTCATTCATTCATTCATTCATTCATTCATTCATTCATTTATTTCTTCATTCAAAAAATGTGGAAAACTATTGATAAAATACTACACAAGACCTCGGGAACCACAACAATTTCTGAACTAAAAGATGGGGACACGATCGTGAAGGGGAAAAACCAGATAGCAGAAAAGCTTGACGAACACTTCGTCAATATAGGCCCAAAACTTGCAAGTAAACTAGATTAAGTATATGCACCCCACTGATTCTAACCAAAAATTTTCGTTCAAACTGATGAGCGAGGAATCAATGCTTAGGTCCTTGAAGATGCTAAAGAGTGGCAAGGCACCCGGTCCTGATGGTGTCCCAACGAATCTTGTCAAGGACGCTACGACTTTTATTGCCAAGCCTTTGGCGATGATATTCAACGCTTCTTTGGCTAAGGGAATCGTTCCAAACGTTTGGAAACTTGCAAAAATAACACCAATTTTCAAAGCTGGAGCTCGAAATGAGAAAAACAATTACAGGCCAATTTCTGTCCTCTCAGTTTTTGCAAAATTATTTGAAAAGATTGTGCATGACCAGTGATCCGACTTCCTCCTTTCAAACAGGAAACTGACAATGAGTCAATTTGCCTATCGTAAACTGCATCCAACCATCACCTCTCTGATAAGTTTTTCAGATTACTGGTATGAGAATATAGACAAAAACGATGTCAACTTTGCGCTATTTCTCGACCTCAAGAAAGCTTTTGATACAGTACGTCATGAAACACTTATCAGAAAGCTGAGGGTATATGGAATTGATGGTATTGAGCTAGAATGGTTCAGATCTTATCTTAGTTGCCGTCAACAATATTGTACATTAAACGGTCACAAGTCGAGTTCCCAACAAGTCACATGTGGGATACCGCAGGAATCCTGTCTAGGCCCATTATTATTCATCATGTACCTTAATGACTTTGAATCTTGCCTTAAATTCTCCAGGGCGAATCTCTATGCAGATGATATGGAAGTTTCATTCTCGTCGAACGAACTTACTGATATGGCGAGGAACTTCCAGGCAGAACTGAAAAACATTTCTGAGTGGATGAGATTTAATAAGCTAAGCATACACCCCGAGAAAACCGAGTTCATGGTTATTGACCACCCTCGAAGGCAAAGCAAACTACCAGAGCTACAACCGTTTTATCTGGATAACATTAGAATAAAGCAGGTTCATAAAACGAAGTACTTAGGACTTACTGTTGACGACAAGCTAAGCTGGAATGAACAGAACAAATCTGTCAAAGGGAAAGTAGCGGGTGGCCTGGCATCTCTCAGGAAACTGAAAACATCTTACCACAATCTCAGTTGCTTAATGTGTATCAAGCACTTGTTGAGAGCCATCTAAGGTATGCAAACGTGGTCTGGGGCGCCCTCTCCAGTACTAAGCTTAGCACTCTACAAAGATATCAGGACAGAGCTTTCGATCTGACAGAATCCTCCAAGATAAAAGACGATTACAATAAGAACATCCTTAATGTAAATCAACAAATGACATTTGACCGAGCGGTCATAACTTTCAAGATTGTCAATCAGCTTTGTCCTGAAAGCCTACAAAATAAGTTCATAGAGAGGTCTGCCTTATCAAAATATAAGACAAGGAACATGAAGGATCTCCATGTGCAAAAACTAAAATTAGAACATACGAAAAAAGATTTTTGTACACTGGTCCAAAAGCCTGGAATAGTATCCCACAGCTCATCAGAGACACCGAATCCGTTGTACGATTCAAAAAAGCGAGGGGTGTATCACTCCACGAAAAGGCGTACGAGATTTTTTCGGATCTAAAAATCCTTCGCTTTTGGGACCGGATTTGCGGATTTTTCCAAATTTTTAGCGGATTTTTTGAATTTTTAGCGGATTTTTTGAATTTTTTCATCTTGCTACCATGACTTTTCCCTCCATCAAATCATATCACATCAAATCCTTTAGGAATGACAGTAAGCTTGATTATAAACACTCAGGTCACCAAAAAGTAAGGAACTTGAGTACTGTGCAATGCAACAGACACAATCTTTTGAGACTTCTCTTTCAACATTTTGCAGCTGTATTCGCTGCACCGTTCCTTGAAGCCAATTTGGAAACTCTCCAACTTTATGTAAACAAATTGCTTAACCCCCCATCCAAGAACATAAGTTGTCCTCCCCTTTGAAAATGCACATATTTCATTGAGTCAAGATCAACAACAACAACAATTCAGGTTCCTTCGAGCTGAGCAACAACAACAACAACAGAAACAACAACAACAACAAAATGTCTCATCCACATTCATCAGTGGCATTCACGCGTCAGTTCCTCCATTTCTGATGATGTACTATACTGATTGCATTTATTCTTCTTCAAAACTTTGTTTTTTTACCTGATTTATCACTCATCTGTCCAGAGATTGATGCCATTTCTTGGATTTATTTACGATTTATTGGACTCTTTGAGGTTGGATCGGATTTTGGGATTTTCTGATATATCTGTGGATTTGCGGATTTTCCAAAAGATTTTTGCGGATTTTTTCGGATTTTTGGCAAGGTGTACGAGGATTTTTGGAGTGATACACCCCTCGCAAAAAAGATCTGAAATGTCACCTTTTGAGCTGATATAAAATAGGTTTGCACGAATCTATGGAATATCAGTACACGGGGGGAGGGAGAGGGTGTAACATGGTTTGAGCTTACATTGTAAACTTTTAATTGTAATTTATTCTATTTTCTTTTGGTATCGTATTTAACTGAATGGATTTTGTGCTTAAATAAGATTAAATGAAAATGAAATGAAATGAATTTACGCTTTTGGAGAAGGATCCGTTTTCTAGGCATACATACAAACTAATAAACATAGTTTTCTTCAGTCAAAACGTACTTACAAAATGCACTAAGCCAAGCACAAATGAAGATTTTCATGCTCGCTTGTGCATGCTAAGATTGCTTGTTTCGTAACAATTCCGAAAGAGATGGTACGACAGCATTTCATCCACCATTCATTCATGCAATGAAGATTGCAATATGATTGCAGGGTAGCTGATGTGTCAAAGTCTAGAGGGATAGGGATCATTTCACTGATGAATAACTTTTATTTGGCAGAATAAATTCAAATCTTTCGTTGGATGAAGAACGATTTCTCTCCGGGACAAAATTGGTTATCTAATTGCAAAGCTCAATCTCCGATTTCTACTACGATGTGTTCCTAAGCAAGAAGTTTCTTGCTTGTACTTGCATGGCCGTACGCGAGTATTTTTCAGCAGGGAGGCAGTGGATGCTGGAAGCCTCGGGGTTACGTGGACCGAAGAGAGAAGAAAGTGGGAGTTTGGGGGCTTGCCCCCGGAAGAAAATTTTGAGTTTGCGCCCCTTGAATCATTGAAAAATACCCTTCAAAACTTGTTTAAGAAGGGATATATCGTGGATGCCAAGCTTACAAGTTCTACAAAGGCAGTGGCGTAGCTGATGGTAGTCACTTTTAAGACATGCATCTAAGGGACCCACAAAATAGGGCCTCCTACTGCACGAAGAGTATAAAGCAGATGTACATGTTTCTCGGGGTGGGGGTATTTTGGCACTTTTGTGGTGGTATTGGGATGTGCCATCTTTTAGGGCTACATTTTTTCAAATTCTCAAGGAATTTGGGGTATCACTTCGCAATTTCCAGACATCGCACGGGGTGATAGGTATCTTTTTCAGAGATTTTGCAGAGTTATGGGTCATTTTCTAGGGAAATCCTTGCGACACAGGAATCACAGAGAACGTTTCATAATTTCCAGAACTATGACCCTAACATTTATTAGAATCAGGGAATGATGACCGTAAAGTTATTGAAAGTCAACAGAATTATAGGTACCAATACTTTGGACAAACTAAAAAGTCCCCGTCAGATGATAGGTCGAGATGCCCCCCCCCCACAAGAGGCTTGATTTTGCCTTAAATGTTTAGAAAATTCCACCTTCAAAAAGCTCGTCTGGGTATTATTCAAAGATACGCTTGTAGCATTCCTTGTGCATCTTGCCAAATCTTCCATTGCGTTTACTTGAAAAACTAACAGCTATAGTGTACTTTCCACCATTTTAGACTTTAGATTTTAGAATTTGTCACCTGCGGCTCGCCTAGTTTGCTCGAGAGAGTTTTGCAGTAAGGACCTACCAGCGTTCCAGAAGTATGAAATAACGAAGACATCTCAAAACTTTAACTGAATTGCTTCATACAAGTCATCGATGTAACAAATGTCAAAATTCAGGTATATGAAACTTGCATTTTAGGGAGTAAAACTTCCGAAACCGATTGTTAATGGTATCAGTCCCATCTGTTAGTGCGTTCTTTCTGATTGGGTAACATCAGTCGCAATCTAGATATACAAGCGATGAAGAGTTTTGCTACACACATTCCTGTTTGTGACATTTTCCCGCACGCCAGGGGCGGATCCAGCTCAAAGTTGAAGGAGGGGCAGCCTGAAAAGAGGGCGCCCAAAGGACAATGGAGAAGAAACGCGCCGAAGGTGCGCGAAAATTTTTGGACTCCTAATTGAGAAAATTCATTAATTTTTGTACTAAATAACGTCTTGACATATACATTTGCCCTACATTTTGATCACAAAATTTAAATAGGAGTGTCATAGGATAACGACGAGGGGCGGATTTCTCGGTAAAGAGGGGGCGCCAAGCTGAGTTTTCATCGTGAAGGGGGGTAGTTGCCCCCAACTGCAACCCCCTAAATCCGCCACTGCCGCACGCAGCTCCTCACGTCTACTGTTTACCTCCAAAAATTTCAGAAAAACGATGAAAAATAGCTGACGGAAAAGGCTTGCCTGTGGTCCTATGCTTTTCTTCGTACAGTATCTTGGGGTAAAGTGAATTTTAGCAAGTCAGTTCAACAATAGGCCTTAACCTTCGACCTTTCTTTGTGGATGCTGATGGCAGCCATAGAAATGTGATGGCAGCGTTCAATCTGAGCTAAAAACAAGTTTTGCAGCTGCTTTTTCCAAACACCAAGGGAGTAAAAGCTTGCAAATAGTTGATATTATGTTAGCTGCAGTATCTATCTGGCTTGTAGTAAGGTATTTTGATGCTCACGTTGGATACAACGAAGTTATTGCCCTATTTTGGAGAGACCCTCCTCTTGGTTCTGTCGCGGTGCCACAAATTCAGAGTCTGCTCTTGTAGTTTTTTAGGTCTTCTGCTTATAAATTTACTGATTACAACGCATAAAACCTTTACTCAATTCTTAGTGAAGATTTAG
Source organism: Aurelia sp. 3 sensu Dawson et al. (2005) (assembly GCA_964020215.1). NCBI lineage: Eukaryota > Metazoa > Cnidaria > Scyphozoa > Semaeostomeae > Ulmaridae > Aurelia > Aurelia sp. 3 sensu Dawson et al. (2005). The sequence goes on from OZ026578.1 coordinate 5,970,950, forward strand.
CCAAAGTTATAAAGTGATTTCTCTTGAAGCTGATTTTTGACGCTTTTATTAAAGGCCATACGCATAGTATGAGTTTCTCTGCTTCGGCCAAAATGGCATACAGTACAAATCAGACCGGTGACCCTAAGAACACAGAGTCGTCATTTCCAAATGTTAACGGGATGAGTAGCTCAAGGCCAAATCCAAAAAAATCCTTTTTACTCGTATAAAGAATGTTGATTGCAAGCTGTTCCTTAACCAAGCTTTTAAACCAAAGTAGAGTATGATTAAAGTTTCACAGCGAGGGAGAGTCCTCGGTTATTACAAAAGGGGTGACTTGGAAATAACCTCAATAACAGTTCAGCAATTCAGTCATCGCTGGGGCTAAGCTAAGTAGCATAACTGAGGTGTGCAGAGTCCAAATTTGGCAAAGCAAGTAGCATTTGATGACGGAATAACTATTTCTTTGGTTCTGTTGTTGGATGAAAATAATGCAATCCAGTAACTGCCTTTGCTACTCCCCTGATGCATCGCTTTTCCATGATTTCAAACTTATGCAGATGTCCGTAAATAATGATGAAAGGCAAGCCAAACCTGCTTTGACGTCGATGACCATGTTATGTTACCAGGTCTGAAATTATTGCTTATCGGTCCTAGGTCTATTTTTCAACGAGTTAGTAAATGACTGCTTAACTAATTTCCTTATAACAGTATCATCTTTTGTACAACGTTGTTTACGTAGTCTGAAAGAGAATTCAGCACAAAAAGGTCAAATAATGGACCGACTTTCTCCTGCAAGATAATTTCTAAGGCCTTTTTACTTGAATCATGCGTGAAGCCGTTAGCTTGCCAACTCGCAATACTGAAAATGTGCCCGATCACATAATGTGTTCATCATTCGCACAAAAAAATTAGGCGTCCTTTTGACCTGACCCTGGGACGGTGCGACCCGGGACTTCATTCTGCAACCCCAGATCATACGACAATACGACCCCAGGCTAGGCCCAAGTTTTATGCATTTGGTTAACAAGACTTTGTTATGATGTATTAATACTTCCATTGTCTTCAATGTCAACAGAGGTGCTCAAGAGTGACTGGGGATCTGGATAGAATACAGAAAAGTTTGTCTTTAAGTTAAGATATAACTTTCTAACTTCTTTGTTATTTTTCTAAAAAATTAGAAAGGCTAGAAAGACTGGAGAAACCCTAACAGTCCAAATGCTTTCTTTATAGCCCTCTTCTGAGTCTGTTATTTTCATGCCCCTCTAACTCAAACTTGGAAAATTTGCTTTCTCTGATTTGAATCAAGCAAGGAAGTGCATATTTGTAGATATACAACATAGATATTCATCGATTTTATTTGTATTCAGAGGGGCCGCTTTTGTTTACAACAACTGGCTTTCGAATTTCTTCCTTCGTTCTTAGCTCAGTGGGAATACACGGAATTCTACGTGACAATGAAAACTTTGACACGTACTGATGGCTTGCCTGGTCACTAAACCATCGGTGGTGAAAATATGTTGTAAGCTAGATGTATCAAACTTTGGACCAGGGTGGTATGGTTGAATGTTCGTATGATCGTGTGGTCTGGGGTCGTAGGGTCCAGTGTCATAAGGTCCGGGATAGTGCGGTCGTACGGTCCGATTACAAGGACATATTCCACTGAATCCTCCATTGAGGCTAAAGGTAACGTATGGGAACCAACGAGACATTCTATATTTCAATGACATTGAAGTTTATTCATGTGAAAAGCTGAATTCTAGCATGCCATAGTATTTTCTCACAGAGCACCTTATTTTTAATTCCTTATATATCAAAGCACACATCTATTTTATAAGTGTACAGTTGTACACGAATGTTTCTTTCATAAAAAAACTGCTTATAAGAAACTCCATTCTTTGATCATCAAAAATTAAGAATCTCCAGTGCAAGGAAATATAACTTGAAGCTATTCATTTCATTCAAGGAAAGCCTTGGCATAGTTTTACTTATTTTCACTTATTTTCTCTATCATACTATGCAGGAAACAAGTATTACTATTGCCTTCACAGTTTCCCGTATTGCTGCGAAGGCCCTAGAGAAATTTCAAAGATTTGTAGGCTTCTATAACAGTGGCAGAAATTGTGGGGGATTGGGGAACACTGCCCGCAAATTCCGAGGGCATTTCACTCCAAAGATTCTGGTACATCTTTTGCAAAATCCTTTTGTTTCAACGAATATTCCACCAAAATCCGTAAAAATCCTTCCGTTCTGACAAAATCACGCACGCTTTTTCGAATGAATGAAATAGCACTTGCCAAATTCGAAAAGGTTAGGAAAGTTTACTGAAAAGTCAAAAATCCTTAGGATCGAAACTGCAATGGAAAGACGAGTCACTGTGGAGAAAAAAGATCTCTTATCTGATAAAAGCAAATGAAAAGAATATGCTCAAAAGCATATTTTTCAGCTTTTATCTACGCTTGGATTTCTTTCAAATTTGAGAAGAGAGTGGTCGCGAAGGTTAACAGTAGTTCCCAGTGATTTTGGAGCGTGGAAGGGAGAGGCTTTCTACTCGAAATCTGACCATTCAAAGAAGTACCCTAGGAGCCACCTTTTTGATATTTGAAACGAATCTATGTATGGCATGTATTTATCAATAGGCTTCAGGTTTGACTTAAATCGCATTAAGGGAAACGAACATCCGAGCCCCCTTTCGAATTCCTGCGTACTTCGCTGGTTCAGAGACTGATGTATCTATCGATGGTAGATTTAGAGCATCAATAGTCAGCAATTAAGGAGCCATTGTCACCCAGGGTCCTTTGCAGGCATGTTGCAATGTCAGATTATTTGAAAATCAAATTTAGCCTGAGTAAGCGGAAATATGTGTCCACTGTGCATTAGATGAACTGATGGAAAAGCCACCCAAAGTCAAATTTTCATCATCAGTTCAACTACTACAGTGGAGACTAGTATTTTGTACTAGGCCAAACTTGATTTTCAGACTTTCTGAATATGCAACCTGTACACAAAGGACTCTAGGTGACAATGGCTCAATAGCAAATCATACTTAGCATAGAGCAATCCAAGGATATCTCAGTTTAGAGAAAATGGCTGGGACCAACTTTAACATTTGATTGAATTTCAAAAAGAGGCCAGGGGTGAAGGGCAAAATTGTCTCATTAATCACTCTGAAGCTAAGACACGCGAGGAAACTCTGAAGCATCTGCTACTGGATTCATGTGTTGAAAACATAACAATTTTGTTAAGGTTTATGTGGGGCTTATTTGGGGGTACAGGGATGTTATAGAAAGGGGCATGTCCGAGTTTCTCATTTTCTGGCGTTGTGAATGATCATAACTGCTCTGATTTCAAGCAGGGATGGTAACTTGGCTTTTTTAAGCAAAATTTTGGAAATTTGGCTCCCTCCTTTTTTTATTTTTGAATTCATAAATTAAGTTTGGCTTTTGGCTTAATTTAGGCTTCTTTTGATAAGTTTGTCAATTTTCACTCAATTCTCTTCAAACTGGACTATATTTCTAACCTGATTTGTGTTCAAAGCCTAAAATGTTCTGGGACGATCACAATCTAGGACATTTTCCTTTGCAAGACAACATCGAAGACGAAGGGTTTTCATCCAGAGCTACACAATATAGTATGTGAAAACAATGGAATACAAAAGTGTTCATATTGTTTGAAATAACAATATAACAATAGTTGATACAACAATAGGTCATTGCTTTGAGAGGTTTGGCTTTCTCCGACCTTGGTTTGGCTTTGGGGCGGTCCGGTGATCTATCAACCCTGGTTTCATGCTGAATTTGAATGGTGGTGACTGAAAGAGTACAGTAACCATAAAAGCACTCCGCAGGATCTAGGAATGTTAAAGCGCGAGCGAAGCGAGCGCTTTTACTTCCTAGTATTGTATAGGGTAAGTTTGGATACCTCCATAACTTCAGAAGTAGATTGTGATATAAACCGGGTGTCTCAAAAAGTATCCCCTCTTGACGGGAAATAGGAATGAAACAATAAGATATTATTACTCTCCAAGTGGACAGCAAAACGTATCATTCTTCAACTTAGATTCACATAACTTGCATTTAAAAGAATTGGAGACTAGAGTGCATTAACAGAAAATGTCCAAACACTCCGCTCTCACTTGGAGGTTGGCGCAAATTTGAACTTTGATGATTCCGATACATCTATATCAACAAGAAAGCCATTAATCATCAAGTTAACTATGAAAGACTACTTCAAACTCATTAGGGATCGCTTTGACTTAACTCTCATTGCTGGCCACGATCAAATTTGCTACTCTCTTATCGGACAACCCGTACAGGAATACAGGACAATTGTAACCAATTTTGGAAAATTGACCGTATAATCAAAATGCTGGTTGATTACGTTGGTGGGGGAAGATGGTCTTGCAGTTTCACCTCTTGAAATGAAATATACCTTAATTTCAGTGACGTAGAACCAATTCCTGTGATGTTGTGAAAGTTTTAACCATTCGTCAAATGCTATAATTGCCCCCTTACAACACATGGTTAGGGCAACTGTGCGATTCCGTAAAATCATTCCAGAGAATAACTGCATGGCTCTGTTTGCCTCCATTCACAAAATGCATAAATTTCGGGTAGTAGATTATTCATTGCCTCATAAAAGACATATTTAAAATATGACATGATCTTCTTTAAAACATTATTTGCTCTAACACGATGTAGGGAATGGTGAACTGTTTGGGGAATTACATTTGAATCTGGGCATTACTGTCATGTGGTTTTGAACTTTGCTTTGCTTGTCTGGCGTAAAAGGGGCCTATCTCTATCGTTATTTCGTTCTTCGCAAGAACTGAACTGACGAGGATGTGACAAAGCGCGTTTTTGTTTAACCAACGCCATCCTTTATTGCATTTACTAAGTTATTTCTTTCCCTCAAGGGTTTAAACGTAATTCGTTTCCCCTTGCAGGATTCGCAGGGCCAAAGCCCATTGGGGTTGGGGGAGCGGAGCGCCCTGCCCCCCCCCCCAAAGGAGACCATTTGTCGGAAATTTTTGCTCTCTTGTCGGATTTTTTGTGACTTATCGTATTAGTTCTCGAGGATTTTGAGGAGAAAAAATGCATAAAAACATGAATTTATTATCAATGTTAAAACATCAATTCCAACAGAAGTCATTGAACTTATGGCATACTTTTCATTGATATTCACTAATTGTATTGATTTCAAAGTTGGCTTGCGAAATGTGGCCAAATTTGGTTACTGAGGAGTTGGATCGGTCATATAAGGCATAAATTTGACGTATGTTCCTACAGCTATTGTTGTTGCTGTTGTTGTTGATGGTTTGGTCGGAAAATTTTGATTTTTCGCCCTCCTACGCAGTCATGGCTGGTATCGGCTCTCAGGATTCAAAAGATTTCTTTGCGCAAAGTACGGTGTTTTTGTTGCGTTTTTCCATTGTGCTCTATTCTCGTTTGAAGTGCTAAGTTGCGCATAGAGTTGTAATATTCAAACTTTATCGGCTTGTTTTGGCTTCAGAAGCATGAGCGATTAAAAGAAAGGAATAATTTATCATTCCCATTTGCTCTCGAGAACTTTGACTATGGTTCAATACCTGACCGAGTTGGCACTCATTGTTGCAAAAAGACAGGTGACCTTTGATGTTTTGATTTGAACATTCATTCAAAAAAATTCAAAGATTGCTTCATTTCATATCCAGGCCCGTAGCAGCTATTAGGGCCGGCCCCCCCCCCACTAATTTCCAAAAGTTGCATCTTTTTTCATTCATCACGTATAACGTAGAAAGCTGACTGAATCAACTATGAAATTCCTCTCCAAAAAGTGTTTCTTGTGTCCTCCCTCTACCAATATTTTCAACGTGCTCTAGGTGAGATTCCCTGGATACCAAAGCCTAATAAAAATATAAAAGATAAACAGAAAAAAGAGAGATTCTCTTTCTCTTTCCTCTCTATTTCTTCAAATTTTTAATCAGGCTCTGGTAGCCAGGGTATAGGTGAGATAAGATGTAACCACTTTCATTGAGAATCTAGAATTGGGAGCTTCTTTGTACCTTTCTTTCCAGATCAAAAAGTTCCAGCAATCACCTTTGCTTTGAACGAGCTGCTGAATGAAGTGTGTATTTCGGGTCAAGACCTATCTCAGGCTGACAGCAATAAACAACTGCCTCAACAACCTAATGGTGCTACATGTGCAACAAGAGGCAGCATTGATAAACTCATAAACTTGCTGTAGAATCCGATGCACGAAAACATAATTTTGGGTTGCTCTTCCCTTATGGCACAAGAAGCGCTTTGTCAAGTGAGATAAAAGTACTCAGACTTCAACAATCTAAATCACACACAACTGAACTACGAGAACTAATGATGCTTTAGATCTGTCATAGTTTTGTGCAGCTAGTCTGTTTGAAATACATTTGGATTCATAAATTTCCTATTTCGCCCTTAGGACCTCCGATCATAAAATGACCTTTTAGCATTCAAAGAAGGGTTTTGCCAAGAAAAAAGGCCACGGCTCGAAAAATGTTCCGGGGGTTCAGGACCCCCGGACCCCCAAGCTCTTTACACTTTCAGCTTCGGCTCAAATTGGTGCCCCTCCAATCTGAAAAACGCTCTTACGGGCCTGATATCTCAAAACTAGACTCAAGACATAGTCCAAGTTATCGCAACAGCAACAACGACAACAGCAACAACAATGTCAACAACAACATTTTTCATTTAGTTTTAATCAGGACTTATGGACATTCATAATAAAAATTGAGACGGAAATGAACAGATTTATCTGTTCCCTCTCAAACGAGGCTACGGTGTAGTCTCGAAAGGCAAACAATTCATGGAAGCTAAATGGCCTTGAAAATGAGGAGCTCCTAGTTTACAGTCAAAGATTTGTTAATTTGAAGTGTTTTAGCATCGGAGGTCCAGCCGGCAACTTAGGCCAATCTGCAATAGACCTTTTCAAAGAGGTCTGGGACGGCGCGCTACTTTTCTGGAAGATGGCGGATAAGCTGCGAAGGGGAATCCCCTTTGCCTTGAAACGTTAAAATGCAGTTGCAGTGGGCGACGTAATGCAACAAAAACCGAAATTAACTCCAGTTAATGTGCACTCAGAGGAACAGGAATGCCCGCAAAATCTTACAACATCAAACTAAAGAGTTGGTTATCACATTAAAGTGAGATTTTACAAGGAAAACTTTATTTCTTCGAGTTCGTTGAATTTGGATTGTATGATAATTAGTTGCCAATGTTAGATTTTTATTCATGAATAAACTGAGCTTATCTATTGCTCTAACTAAGGATATACGAAGGCGATTTTGGTACAAACGTATAGGGGGCAAACATCTCCTTCCTCTCCTAGACCAATGTCCTGGACCCTTTGAGCCTCGTAGCAAAAGAGAGACTTTGGCGGGAAAACATTCCTCATCAAATTTGTATTCGTCATTTCGTTCTCTGCTTCTTGGATGAAAGAAAGGGAAACTGGTTTGCGACAAAACACTTGTGGATTTCAGAACGAAAACAGAAAAAATGTAGTCGTTTCTTGATTGTACAATGTGGAAGAGATTCCAAGTCAAAGATTTGCTAAAGTAATAAGTATATTGTTTTGTTTGGAGGCAAAGTCTTAGTGACATATTGGTTGCGAGCAGTTGTGCAGTTTGTTGTGTTGACTTTTCAATCGGAGCAAAGTTTTTACAAATAATAAGAAAATGGGAATCTAAGTGCAAGTTCAGCTGTCTGGAGCAGGTAAGTGGCCTTATTTTACGAGTGCATACAGAAATCCTTTATTTCAAAACACTCCAAACTTTGTTAGGCGTATGTGAACAAACTAAAAGATCGAAGAAACTTTTCATTAACGTACCTAGCAGAATTGATTTGGAAAGGCATGGTCGGCAACCTTAGCATTGGAAAGAAGAAATGTGAATCATTGTTTGTTTCTTAACAGTTCTCGATACATACAACTGCTGTGCTCGTATTCCTTCAGTTATCGGGGGATAAGCCCAACTCGCAAACAGAAATCTAAATTTATCTGAATTTATGTGACCGAGTCTGAGGTCATCACAAAGTCCAAACTTCGCTGAAGCAACTCGAAGGTATAAAGGTCTCCTCATCGTACAATGTGTTAAACATTGCGTTCATGTGATAAGCAAGTATTTGTTTTCATGCTGAAGCCCCTCTGGTCTTTCATGAACCATATAACTAGAGTTAAATTCCATGTTTTGTTCACAACTTTTCCCGCTGCAACTCCAGTTCAGCATCGCAGAGAAAATTCCCGTGTATCCGCCATCTTCCAGAAAAGTAGCGCCCCGTCCCAGACCTCTTTGAAAAGGTCTATTGCTAGAAGCTTGTAATGTGTTGCTATGGTTTCCATATCTACTCATAGAATTTAAGGGGGAAACTTCATCCAAATGTTCACTGTGAAAGTCCATGAGTGGTAATTTGAACGCCCATCAGTCTATCAATGGCGATGACTACGATCATGCAATCATTCTATCTCAATACTTGCTGTTTCTCTGCACTTTTCGATAACTGTTTCATATAACAATCAATAGAATCGATAAAAAGAACAGGTTATATTTTACTGACTTCAAACCATGTGCATGCACGCTGTTTGACCAGAATAGAATTACACCAAGCCAGGCCATCTGTCAGCATACGCCGCACTGCTTCCATCATAACAGCGAGTTATGATTGCCTTGGCCTGGTTGGCTATCTTCATTCCTTTCTTTCACTTTTCATGGCTTTTCCAGCTCAAAAGTTTCAACCTCGTTACGATCCCAAAAAGATGTCACGTCTGTGATAAGAAAATTATGTCTACTACTCAACAACAAAATTCCTCAGATGCAATTTCACGATGGAAGAACATCTTTACAAATTCCTGTTTTACTGCTTGGAAATACATAATTACATCATTTATGAATTACTTTTTGCCGGTTGGAAAGAGAAGAGAAGAAATGGAATTTTCAGTTAGATTTAAGAAACTGCAACTTACTGACATAATGAACATGACCAAAAGGTGCAAGGCATTTTCATAAGTGAATGCATTTACGCAGCTGATCAAATTCGCCATAGCTTTCTGAAGAGGGTCGTTAACAATCTGACTTCATGAATAAGTATCCACTGAAAGATTCACCCTCGCTCTTCCGTTACGAATTTAGCCTAAAAGAAAGAAACAGTATTTAAATACAAGATTAAGTACCGAGGATGGGAGACAGCATAAATATGACATTTCCCATCTCCTATGGTTGTCTGTCGAAATGATAGCCATTTCAAGAAAAACTGACGTAGCTTCTACTCCAAGTATTGATAACTGAACTTTTTATCTTTTTTTTATTTGTCTTCATCTAAAATTTACAACATACTAACGAACAATTTACATTACAAAACGATAGTGCAAGGAGCATGAAAAAACATTGCAATCCTACACTATTACACTTAACATCACACTACGTTGTTACTCTACTCACTAACTTCATATTTACACTTAACATAAACACTACTTAACATAGATACTAATACTGATACTAATACCAATAAAAATGCTAAAGATACTAAGACAAATGAACTGGGCTGAGCAACAACCCTCTCTTACAAAAGATCCTCGTTAGGTAGCACTTGGTAAGTGGCTCCAGAAAAGTGCTTCACCTTCTCATGCCTAGCACTGGAAAAATGAGATGGAATGATCCCCCTGAAAAAGGGTTCATCCATGTCAGATAAACATACAAGTTTACTGCCACGAGTTTAAGTGAAAAGTTTGGCGGGTTTTGTGAGTGATGAAAGAAAAGAGTTTTAGCATCACAATGATACGGCTGTAGCAATTTCTAAAATAGTGAGGCAGTTTGGTGCCTCTCCAATACTCCTCTCTCCCGTCATTTCTACTTCCCTCTCTGTTGGGGTGAAGTTCCATATATGGGAGCTCTCTGCCAATTTCTAAATGACTAAAATACAAAAAACTATTATTTCATATTCTTTGTGTTGGCAGATACTTTAAGTGAAAAGTTTGGCGGGTTTTGTGAGTGATGAAAGAAAAGAGTTTTAGCATCTCAATGATACGGCTGTAGCAATTTCTAAAATAGTGAGGCAATTTGGTGCCTCTCCAATACTCCTCTCTCCCGTCATTTCTACTTCCCTCTCTGTTAGGGTGAAGTTCCATATATGGGAGCTCTCTGCCAATTTCTAAATGACTAAAATACAAAAAACTATTATTTCATATTCTTTTTGTTGGCAGATACTTTAAGTGAAAAGTTTGGCGGGTTTTTTGAGTGATGAAAGAAAAGAGTTTCAGCATCACAACGATACGTCTGTAGCAACTTCTAAAATAGTCAGGCATTTTGGTGCCTCTCTAATACTCCTCTCTCCCGTCATTTCTACTTCCCTCTCTGTTAGGGTGAAGTTCCATATATGGGAGATGTCTGCCAATTTCTAAATGACTAAAATACAAAAAAACTATTATTTCATATCTATATATATAAGCGATGAAAAGTTTTGTTACGCACATTCCTGTTTGTGACACTTTCCCGCACGCAGCTCCTCACGCCCACTGCTTACCTCCAAAAATTCCAGAAAAACGATGAAAAATAGCTGACGATAAAGGCTTGCCTGTGGTCCAATACTTTTCTTCGTACAATATCTTGGGGTAATGTGAAGAGGGGTTTTGTACCCAAATTTTAGCAATTCAATTCAACAATAGGCCTTAACCTTCGACCTTTCTTTGTGGATGCTGATGGCAGCCATAGAAATGTGATGGAAGCGTTCAATCTGAGCTAAAAACAAGTTTTGCAGCTGCTTTTTCCAAACACCAAGGGAGTGAAAGCTTGCAAATAGTTGATATTATGTTAGCTGCAGTATCTATCTGGCTTGTAGTAAGGTATTTTGATGCTCACGTTGGATACAACGAAGTTATTGCCCTATTTTGGAGAGACCCTCCTCTTGGTTCTGTCGCGGCGCCACAAATTCAGAGTCTGCCCTTGTAGTTTTTTTAGGTCTTCTGCTTATAAATTTACTGATTGCAACGCATAAAACCCTTACTCAATTCTTAGAGAAGATTTAGCCCAAGTTATAAAGTGATTTCTCTTGAAGCTGATTTTTGACGCTTTTATTAAAGGCCATACGCATAGTATGAGTTTCTCTGCTTCGGCCAAAATGGCATACAGTACAAATCAGACCGGTGACCCTAAGAACACAGAGTCGTCATTTCCAAATGTTGACGAGATGAGTAGCTCAAGGCCAAATCCAAAAAAATCCTGTTTACCCGTATAAAGAATGTTGATTGCAACCTGTTCCTTAACCAAGCTTTTAAACCAAAGTAGAATATGATTAAAGTTTCACAGCGAAGGAGAGTCCTCGGTTATTACAAAGGGGATGACTTGGAAATAACCTCAATAACAGTTCAGCAATTCAGTCATCGCTGGGGCTAAGCTAAGTAGCATAACTGAGGTATGCAGAGTCTGAATTTGGCCAAACAATTTTCTTACTTGATGACGAAATAGCTATTTCTTGGGTTCTGCTGTTGAATGAAAATAATGCAAGTTTGGGTAATGAATTAAGCAAAGCTTACTTTTGAGTCCAGTAACTGCCTTTGGTACTCCCTTGATTCATCGCTTTTCCATGATTTCAAAATTATGTAGATGTCCGTAAATAACGATGAAAGGTCCTTGGTCTATTTTTCAATGAGTTAGTAAATGGCCTCATCACTATTTTCCTTCTGTCAGTATCATCTTTTGTATTCCTGACCAGTGGCGTGCAGGAATAGCTCTTTGCAAGTTCCGAATTATTTCTAAAGTTTGCTTTGATCTCTCATTCACAGGGGTTTTGTTCTCTTTGTGGTATTGCATTGCCTACCTGTACCTCTTCATCTGGTCATCCGTTGTAACACTCCCCTTGTCTGTCATGGTCACTGCACTGTTCTCCTACTTCTCTCCGCACAATACAGCTTGCTTTCAAGTAGATGAATTGCAGGATATTGATCTTAATTTTACAAAAATATCCCTGTACTTTCAGGCCACCATTTGCTTTGCCCTGTCTTTTTTAGTCAACTTTCTGATCAACAATATGCGTGCTCTTATCAAATATCCTCGGCACCGGAAACGATGCATTTATTTACTGCAAAGTGTGCTACACTTGATACTAATCATAGAATACATTAGCGTTCTTCTCTATGGGAAAATATTTTCGCTACAAGCCCTGCTAATGTTAGCAGGTGACATTGAATCAAATCCAGGCCCTCAAATTGACAATTGCTTGAAGTTTTTCCACTGGAATCTGAATAGCATTTGTGCAAGGAACAAGGTAAAAATATCACTTATTGAAGCGTATAATTCCCTTCACCGATTTGACGTTAAAGCAGTTTCTGAGTCAATGCTAGACAGTTCTGTTAGCAATGTTGACATCTTTATTGAGGGTTTCAGTAGAGAAATTTATCGCAGTGATCACCCAAGCAACACTAAGCTCGGTGGGGTCTGTCTGTACTTTAGGGAGGGTTTACCAATAAGACGTAGGACAGATCTTGAACTGCTTCAAGAAATCATTGTTACCGAAATTACTATTGCACGGAAGAAAATCTTTCTTGTAGCTGTTTACCGTAGCCCCAGTCAAAATAGTGAACAATTTGAAAACTTCATTGATAGACTGCAGACAACACTGGACCTGCTTCGTAGGGAAAAGCCATACGCATTGATTGCGACTGGAGATTTTAATTGCAGATCCACCCAGTGGTGGACAGAGGATCTGGAAAGCCCTGAAGGGATTGCTCTAGATGAATTAATTGAATCAAATAACTTATGCCAATTAATTGATGAGCCAACTAACATCAGGGGAGAAGGCATGTCATGTATTGACCTCATTGTAACCGATCAACCAAATATGTTTGTTGAGCATGGCGTACACCCATCGCTGGATGAACACTGTCAGCATCAGATAATTTACGGAAAATTAAATATTACCATACCCTCTCCACCTCCATATAAACGAACAGTCTGGGATTACTCAAAGGCTGATACCAAAGCAATAAGAGATGAAATTCATGAGATTGACTGGGTTTCTCGTTTTTCTGCCCTCAGTTCGGACGAAATGACGGAGTGTTTCACTCAAACTTTTGTATCCATTGTCACTAAAAATATACCAAATAAAGTCGTCAAAATTGACGACAAGGATCCACCGTGGATAACTCCTGGTCTTAAATCAGCAATCAAACGTAAACACCGAGTGTACAAAAGATTTGTACAACGTGGGAGGAAACAGGAGCATTGGATGTTAGTTAAAAATGTCCGGAATGAAACTTCAAAATTAATTATTAGTGCCAAGGAAGATTACTATACGAGTCTAGGCAGAAAGTTGGCTGATCCGGGTCAGGGAGTCAAAGCGTACTGGTCGGCTCTAAACAGGTTAATAAACAAAAAGAAAGTAGTAAATATTCCGCCTTTATTGGAGAACGGAATATTTGTGACTAATGTACAGGCGAAAGCTAATGTTTTCAATGATTTTTTTGTTGAACAATGCTGCTCTTTAGCAACTGGGAGTACCCTTCCAGATTTTCTACCCCGCTCTAACAAAATGCTACGAAACATTGCTATTGATAGGGATAAGGTTCTAAAGTTGATACGTAACCTAAATACTAATAAAGCTCATGGATGTGATGATATCTCAGCATCAATGATAAAAATTTGTGATTGCTCCATTGTGGAGCCCTTGTGCCTTATCTTTGAAAAATGCCTTGAAACAGGTAAATACCCTTCAATATGGAAAAAAGCAAATATAGTTCCTGTGCATAAAAAGGGTAGTCGACAATGCAAAAAGAACTATCGACCAATTTCTTTGCTTCCATTATTTGGAAAAATGTTTGAAAAATTGATCTATGATTATATCTATAAGCACCTATGCGATAACGGTTTGTTAACACAACATCAATCGGGTTTCCGACCAGGTGATTCGACAGTCAACCAACTGTTGGCAATAAGTCATAAAATTTACTGCGCCTTTGACGATGTTCCAAGTAAAGAAACTAGGGCTGTTTTTCTTGATCTATCTAAGGCCTTTGACAGAGTTTGGCACAAGGGCCTACTGTATAAACTTGAGTGCAGTGGGATATCTGGAAACCTCCTTGCACTAATTCGCGATTTTCTTGCAAACCGTGAACAACGTGTCCTGTTAAATGGGAAAAACTCTGAATGGGCAACAATATCTGCTGGAGTACCTCAAGGCTCTGTTTTAGGCCCCTTGTTTTTTCTTGTCTATATAAATGACCTTGTTGATGACTTGAAGAGTGATGTTAAGATTTTTGCCGATGACACATCTCCATTTTCTGTTGTAAATGATGTAGCTAGAACTGCTGAAGAGCTTAACAGTGATTTGGAGATAGTTAATTTGTGGGCATGGCAATGGAAAATGCAGTTTAATGCTGACAAGACTGTCGAACTTATCTTCTCCACAAAAAGAGTTAAGCCCCTTCATCCCCCTCTACTGTTAGGAAACGATGTGGTTACAGAAACCGCTGAGCATAAGCACCTTGGCATGGTTCTTGATTCCAAACTGGATTTCCAGAGCCATATCAAGGAAGCCATTTTAAAGGCAAGACGAGGAATTGGACTAATGCGACACATTTCTAATTACGTTTCTAGGGACGTTCTTAATCAAATGTACATGCTTTATGTTAGACCTCACTTAGATTATGGTGACATTGTCTACCACAGGCATGACCCTGAGATGTTCCAAAGCTTCACGCATAAGTTAGAACAAACTCAATATTTGGCTGCCTTGGCGGTGACCGGTGCATGGAGAGGTACAAATAGGCAAAGGCTGTATGAGGAACTGGGTTGGGAAAGTCTTTATCAGAGAAGATGGTATAGACGCTTATGTCATTCTTTCAAGATAAAGAACTCACACCATCCTGAGTATTTGTATGCAGAAATTCCACCCGAGCGTCAAGTCATGTATAATCTCAGAAGTGCGCGTCTGTACGAGCAAACTATAGGTAGAACTGTCCGGTTTTCAAACACCTACTTCCAGAATATTTTTTTTTGAATGGAACTCGCTCACCCTTGATATAAGAAATTCTACATCAGTTGCTGAGTTCAAGCGTAAATTGCTCGGAATCATAAGACCTACTCAAAAGCCTACTTATAACATACACGATATAGTAGGTATTAGACTTCTGACTAAGCTTCGTTTGAATTTTAGTGCTTTAAATGAGCACAAGTTTAGGCATAATTTTGAATGTCTGGACCCTATCTGTGCTTGTGGCACAGGTAAAGAAGATAACGAGCACTTTCTCCTTCATTGCCCTCTCTTTGAATTGCAGCGTAGAGATCTCCTTGGTCAGCTCAGGGACCTTCCTGGTATTGATATTGTGAGTTTGGATAGTGAGACTATTTGCGAATTACTCCTATTCGGTAGCCCAAACTTAAATGTGATTGTGAACAGAATAATTCTGGAAGCGACCATTTCCTTTATCAAATCAACACAGCGACTAGGCTAGAAATAAAATCATCGAATCACAGCGCACCCCACAGACTGATTTCCACTCAGTAGAGTTTTCTGAATGGACTTATTTTTAAGGCCAATCTTTGGTCGGCTGGGTTTTCCGAGTGGGCGGAATTTTAAACAATAAAAGGTTGCTCAGCTGTAACTGTCTATTCATTTCAGAGCGACATTTTCTCTCGAAATCAATAGAAATTCCACCCGTTCGGGGAATTCCGCTGTCTGGAGGGCCGCTTTTCCTAAATCGCTTATTCGAGTGTCACGCGCAACATCCTATACAATTCAGAGTGACATTTTCCCACGTAAACTATTGTCCGGTCGGAAGGACTGACTGAGTGGAAATCCGCCTTACCAGGTGAGTCAGAGATACATTTCTTTGACGCACCTGGTACTCCAAATTTTTTGTAGTGTATATTTTTTTTTGTTATACTAGATTAATTGTTGTATTTAATTTTTGTAATATGTCGTTCGTAGTGGGAACTCGATGACCTTGTGTCCTTTCTCGCTGCGAACGACATAATTCTTTCTTTTTGCGTATTCTAGTTTAACTGTTGTTGTTGTTGTTGTTGTTGTTGTTGTTGTTGTATATTTTTAATATTTTAGGATGATATAAAAAAAAATTTTTTGTACTACTTGTTTACGAACTCTGAAAGAGAATTCAGCACAAAAGGTCCAACAATGGACAGATTTTCTGCTTTCAGATCATTTCTAAAGTCTTTTTACTTGTATCATGCATGCAGCCTTTAGCTTGCCAACTCGCAATACTAAAAATCTGCCCTATCACGTAATGTGTTCATAATTCGCACAAAAAACTGAGACGTTCTTTTGACCGGACCCGAGGACTCTGCGACCCGAGACTTACAACCCCAGATCATACGACAATACTACCCCAGGCCCAGGCCAAAGTTTTATGCATTTGGTTAACAAGACTTTGTTACGATGTATTGATACTTCCATTATTTTCAATGTCAACAGAGGTGCTCCTGAGTGACAGGGGATCTGGATGAGAATGAAGAGATTTTTGCATTTAAGTTATACTCTCAAGTACCGAATAAACGGGGGGGTGGGAATAATCGGGGGGGTTGGAAATAGTTCGATATAGCAATAATCGGGGGGGTTGGAATAATCGGGGGGGGTGCTTGGAGAAATAGAAAATAGTCCTTTTCTTTGGTAAACTCATATCTTTTATATATTCATGTGAAAAGTGATGTTACTGATACAGTTACTTATGAACTCTGGTTCCGTTGAATGCACTTACTGAGACTTTTTCTAGCATTTATTCAGAAATTTTGTTTACTACCATTTCATTTTTCAAAAAACTAATAAAAGGGGGGGTTGGAATAAGAGCGGGGGGGACGATTATTCGGTACTCGAGAGTAACTTTCTTACTTCTTTGTTATTGTTCTAAAAAAATTGGAGAGGCTAGAAAGACTGGAGAAACCCTAACGGTCGGAATGCTTCATAGCCCTCTATTCTGAGTCTGTTACTTTCATTGCCTATCAACTGAAACATGGAAAATTTGCTTTCCCTGATTAGAATCAAGCAAAGAAGTGGATATTCAACATAGATATTCATCCGTTCTAATTGTATTCAGAGGGTCCGGTTTTGTTTACAACAACTCGCTAGCTCAGTATGAATACACGGAATTCTACGTGACCAAGAAAACCTTGACACGTACTAATGCCTTACGTGTTCACTAAACCATCGGTGAAGCAAAAATTTAGTAAGCTATATATATCAAACTTTGGACCGGGGTCGTATGGTTGAATGGTCGTATGATCGTATGGTCCACACTTCAATAAATTCGCAGTTTATTCATATGAAAAGCTGAATTCTAACATACCATAGTATTATCTCACAGAGCACCCTTATTTCTAATTCCTTACATATCAATGCAAACATCTATTTTATAAATGTACAGTTGTACAAAAAATTTCATTCGTAAAAAACTGCTTATAAGAAACTCTATTCTTAGATCATCAAAACTTAAGAATCTCCAGTGCTAGGAAATATAACTTAGCAGCTATTAATTTCATTCAAGGAAAGCCTTGGCATAATTTGACTTATTTTCACTTATTTCCTGTATCATACTATACAGGAAATAAGTATTACTACTGCCTTCGCAGTTTCCTGTATTGCTGCGAAGGCACTAGAGCAATTTTAAATATTGGTAGGCTTCTGTAACAGTGGCAGAAATTGTAGGGATTGGGGACATTGCCCCCAAATTCCGAGGGGCATTTCAAACCTCTTCTACATCTTCCGCAAAAGTCCTTTTGTTTCCACGAATGTTCCACCAAAATCCGTAAAAATTCTTCCGTCCTGAGAAAATCTTGCACGCTTTTTCCAATGAGTGAAATACCACTTATCAAATTCGAAAAGATTAGGAAACTTTATTGAAAAGTCAGATATCATTAGGTAAGATCGAAACTGCAATGAAAAGACGATTCGCCGTGGAGAAAAAGAAGAACTCCTATTTGCAAAAAGCAAATAAAGAGGATATGCTCAAAAGCATATTGTTCAGTTTTTATTTACACTTTCATTTCTTTCAAATTTGAGAAGAAAGTGCTCGTGTCTGTTAGCAACCTTACCAAGCGACGTTGGAGCGTGGAAGGGAACTAAAGATAAATAAGCTTTTTATTTGGTTTGGCGCTATAAAAGGCTTAATGTAGTTGTAGTAAGGGAGAGGCTTTCTTCTCAAAATCTGACCATTCATCAAAGATTAACCCTGGGTGCCAACTTTTTTTAGATATTTGAAACGAATCTATGCATGACATGTCTTTATCAATAGGCTCCAGGTTTGAACTAAACTGTATGAAGGGAAACGACCATCCAACCCCCCTTTCGAATTCCTGGGTACGTCGCTGGCTCAGAGACAGATGTATCATCTATCTATAGTAGATTAAGAGCATCAATGGTCGGCAGCAATTAAAGAGCAATTGTCATCCAGGGTCCTTTGCAGGCATGTTGCAATGTCAGACTATTTGAAAATAAAACTTGGCCTACGTAAGCGGAAATATGTATTCACTTTGCAGCAGATGAACTGATGCAAAAGTCATCTAAAGTCAAATTTTCATCATCAGTTCAACTATTACCGTGGAGACTCGTATCTTTTACTAAGCAAAAATTGATTTACAGACTTTCTGAAGATGCAGCCTGTACACAAAAAAGTCTAGGTGACAATAGCTCCTTAGGAACTCAGAAAAAAATTGAGGGGAACAACTTTAACATTTCAATGAAGCTAAGAGACTCGAGGGAACTCTAAAGCATCTGCTATTGGATTCATGTGCTGAAAACGTGACAATTTTGTTGAGGTTTATGTGAGGCTTATTTGGGAGGGGGAAGGGATGTTATAGAAAGGGGTATGTATGGTTTTCTCATTTTCTGGCGTATGGCATACCATTCTTACTTAGTTATTTGAATTCTTATTAATGACCATCACTGCTCTGATTTCATGCAAGGTTGGTAACATGGCTTTTTTCAGCCAAATTTTGGAAATTTGACTCGTTTCTCTTATTGTTGGCTTCAAAAATTAAGTTTGGCTGTTTGGCTCAATTTTGCCTTCTTTTGAGATTTTTGGTCAATTTTCATTCAATTCTCTTCAAACTGGAGTACAGCAGACCATCACAATCTAGGACATTTTTCGTTGCAAGGCAACATCAAAGATCTAGGGTTTTCATCGGAGCTACACAATATAGTATGTGAAAACAATGAAATGCAAGTGTCCATTGCTAGAAATAACAATGGAACAATAGGTTGTACAACAATAGGTCATTGTTTAGAAAGGTTTGCCTTTATCTGGCCATTTTCCGACCCATGGTTTGGCTTCGGGGCGGTCCGGGGATATACCAACCCTGATTTCATGCTGAATTTAAATGGTGGTCTCTGATGGAGTATGGTAACCATAGAAAGCACTCCGCAGGAGCCAGGAATGTTAAAGCGCGAGCGAAGCGAGCTCTTTTACTTCCTAGTCTATATATATAAGCGATGAAGAGTTTTGTTACGCACATTCCTGTTTGTGACACTTTCCCGCGCGCAGCGCCTCACGCCTACTGCTTACCTCCAAAAATTTCAGAAAAATTATGAAAAATAGCTGACGATAAAGGCTTGCTTGTGGTCCAATACTTTTCTTCGTACAGTATCTTGGGGTAATGTGAGGAGGGGTTTTGTACCCAAATTTTAGCAATTCAATTCAACAATAGGCCTTAACCTTCGACCTTTCTTTGTGGATGCTGATGGCAGCCATAGAAATGTGATGGCAGCGTTCAGTCTTAGCTAAAAACAAGTTTTGCAGCTGCTTTTTCCAAACACCAAGGGAGTAAAAGCTTGCAAATAGTTGATATTATGTTAGCTGCAGTATCTATTTGGCTCGTGGTAAAGTATTTCGATGCTCAAGTTAGAGACAACGAAGTTATTGCCCTATTTTGCAGAGGCCCTCCTCTTGGTTTTGTCGCAGTGCTAATCAGGGTCAGCCCTTGTAGTTTTTTGGGTCTTCTGCTTATAAATTTACTGATTACAACACATAGAACCTTTACTCAATTCTTAATGAAGATTTGGCCCAAGTTACAAAGTGATTACTCTTGAAACTGATTTTTGACGCTTTTATTAAAGGCCATACACATAGCCTGAGTTTCTCTGCTTCGGCCAAAATGGCATACAGTACAAGTCAGACCTGTGAACCTAGCGAACCTGAACACAGAGTCGTCATTTCCAAATTTTGACGGGATGACTGGCTCAAGGCCAAATCCAAAAAAATCCTGTTTACCCGTATAAAGAATGTTTGATTGCAAACTGTTCGTTAACCAAGCTTTTTTACCAAAGTAGAGTATGATTAATACTTCACAGCGACGGAGAGTTCTTGGTTATTACAAAAGGGGTGACTTGGAAATAACCTCAATAACAGTTCAGCAATTCCGTCATCGCTGTGGCTAAGCTAAGTCACGGGGGGGGGGGTTCTCGGCTAAATTTCGGGTAGGGGGGTGCCACCCACAGTTTGAAAATGTAACCGTTGGCTAGACCAATTTTTGTGAAAATGATACCCTTGGCTAGACTAATTTTTCCTTCAGAAGTGCTCTGAATTGGCATTTTCTAGGCAAAACTTGCCAAATTTTCCCATTTTCTAGACCAAAATTTTTAAGAAGTTGGGTTGTTTTACAAAAATTACCGAATTTTGACATCTCTTTGACCAAAATTCCCAAAAAGCATACCCTTGCCTAGACCTAACTCGACTAAAATTGCCAAAAAGTACACCCTTGGCTAGACTAGAAGTCCGAAAAAGTATACCCTCGCGGGCGGCACATCCCCAGGTACCTTTACTATGGAAGAACCCCCCCCCCCCGTGAGCTAAGTAACATAACTAAGGTATGCAGAGTCTGAATTTGGCAAAACAATTTTCTTATTTGATGACGAAATAGCTATTTCTTGGGTTCTGCTGTTGAATGAAAATAATGCAAGTTTGGTAACTTTGTGTCCAGTAACTGCCTTTGCTACTCCCCTGATTCATCGCTTTTCCATGATTTCAAAATTATGTAGATGTCCGTAAATAATGATGAAAGGTCCTAAGTCTACTTTTCAACAAGTTAGTAAATGACTTCATCAATATTTTCCTTCTATCAGTATCATCTTTTGTACTTCTTGTTTACGAACTCTGAAAGAGAATTCAGTACAAAAGGTCCAACAATGGACAGATTTTCTGCTATAAGATCATTTCTGAAGTCTTTTTACTTGTATCATGCATGCAGCCGTTAGCTTGCCAACTCGCAATACTGAAAATCTGCCCTACCACGTAATGTGTTCGTCATTCGCACAAAAAACTGAGACGTTCTTTTGACCAGACCCGAGGACTCTGCGACCCGGGACTTACAGCCCTAGATCATACGACAATACGACCCTAGGCCAAAGTTTTTATGTATGTATGCATCACTTTGTTATGATGTATTGATACTTCCATTATTTTCAATGTCAACAGAGGTGCTCATGAGTGACTGGGGACCTGGATGAAAATAAAGAAATGTTTGCATTTAAGATATAACTTTCTTACTTCTTCGTTATTGTTCTAAAAAAAATTAGAAAGACTAGAAAGACTGGAGTAACCCTAACGGTCGAAATGCCTTATAGCCCTCCATTCTGAGTCTGTTATTTTCATTGCCTTCCAACTGAAACATGGAAAATTTGCTTTCTCTGATTTGAATCAAGCAACGAAGTGCATATTTGTGGATATTCAACTCATCCATTCTAATAGACCACTTTCACAATGACTTTAATTCTATTGAAATACTTCCATGAACATCACTTGCCTCGATATCATGTGGATCTAAGTCTCAAGAACGTGCGTTGCTCTCAGCAACGCATGACATTGTTTTGTTGGTGTAGTTGCAACATAATGATTTGATGTAGATTTCTTGCTGTTCAGGGAATCACATCTCTTTCCTCGAATTGAATTTAATTTTGAAACTGGTCTATTGTATTCAGAGGGGCCCGTTTTGTTTACAACAACTGGCTAGCTCAGTATGAATACACAGAATTCTACGTGACCAAGAAAACTTTGACACGTACTAATATCTTGCGTGTTCACTAAACCATCGGTGGTGAAAAAATTTTGTAAGCTATACATATCAAACTTTGGACCGGGGTCGTATGGTTGAATGGTCGTATGATCGTATGGTCTGGGGTCGTAGGGTCCGGGGTCGTGCGGTCGTGCGGTCGTACGGTCCGATTGAAAGGACATATCCCATGCCACTGAATCCTTTGAGGCTGAAGGTTACCTATGGGAACCAACAAGATATTCCATATTTCAATACAATCGCAGTTTATTCATATGAAAAGCTGAATTCTAAGATACCAAAGTATTTTCTCACAGAGCACCCTTATTTCCAATTCCTTACGTATCAATGCACACATCTATTTTATAAGTGTAGAGATGTACACGAATGTTTCTTTCATAAAAAACTGCTTACAAGAAACTCCATTCTTAGATCATCAAAAAACTAAGAATCTCCAGTGCAAGAAAATATAACTGCACAGCTATTCATTTCATTCAAGAAAAGCCTTGGCATAGGTTGACTTATTTTCACCTATTTCCTGTATCATACTATACGGGAAATAAGTATTACTGCTGCCTTCGCAGTTTCCTGTATTACTGCAAAGGCACTAGGGCAATTTTAAATATTGGTAGACTTCTGTAACAGTGGCAGCAATTGTGGGGAGTAGGGACATTGCCCCAAAATTCCGAGGGGCATTTCAAACTTCTTGTACATCTTCCGCAAAAGTCCTTTTGTTTCCATGAATGTTCCACCAAAATCCGTAAAAATCCTTCTGTTCTGAGAAAATCTCGCACGCTTTTTCGAATGAGTGAAATGCCACTTGTCAAATTCGAAAAGATTGGGAAACTTTATAGAAAAGTCAGAAATCCTTAGGTAAGATCGAAACTGCGATGAAAAGACGAGTCACCGTGGAGAAAAAGAAGAGCTCTGATTTGCAAAAAGCAAATAAAAAGGATATGCTCAAAGCATATTGTTCAGCTTTTATTTACACTTTCATTTCTTTTAATTTTAGAACAAAGTGGTCGGGTAAGTTAGCAACATTTTCAAGCGACGTTGGACCGTGGAAGGGAAAGGGAGAGGTTTTCTTCTCAAAATCTTGAAGCCAAATTCCTGGAAGCCAAATACCCTGGAAGCCAAATTCTTTTAGATATTTGAAACGAATCTATGCATGACATGTCTTTGTCCATAGGCTCCAGGTTTGACCTAAACTGTATGAAGGGAAACAACCATCCGATTCCCCTTTCGAATTCCTGGGTACGTCTCTGGCTCAGAGACAGATGTATCATCTATCTATAGTAGATTTAGAGCATCAATGGTCGGCAGGAATTAAATACCCATTGTCATCCAGGGTCCTTTGCAGGCATCTTGCAATGTCAGATTATTTGAAAATCAAATTTGGGCTAAGTAAGCGGAAATATGTATTCATTTTGCAGCAGATGAACTGATGGAAAAGTCATCTAAAGTCAAATTTTCACCATCAGTTCAACTATTACCTTGGAGACTCATATCTTTTACTAGGCCAAATTTGATTTACAGACTTTCTGGAGATGCAGCCTGTATACAAAAAACTTCAGGTGACAATGGCTCCTTAGGAACTCCGAAATAAATTGATGAATTTCAAACAGTGGCCAGGGGTGAAGGGCGAAATTGTCTCATGAATCATTCTGAAGCTAAGAGACGCGAGGGAACTCTGAAGCATCTGCTACTGGATTCATGTGCTGAAAACGTAACAATTTTGTTGAGACTTATTTGGGAGTAAAGGGGTGTTATAGAAAGGGGCATGTCTGATTTTCTCATTTTCTGACGTATAGCATACCACTCTTACTTAGTTATATTTGAATTCTTATGAATGACCATAACTGCTCTAATTTCATGCAAGGTTGGTACCTAACATGGCTTTTTCAGCCATTTTGGAAATTTGGCTCGTTTCTCTTATTGTTGGCTTCAAAATTAAGTTTGGCTGTTTGGCTTAATTTTGGCTTCTTTTGAGATTTTTGTCAATTTTCATTCAATTCTCTACAAACTGGAGTACAGACGATCACAATCTAGGACATTTTTCTTTGCAAGGCAAAATCAAAGATATAGGGTTTTCATCGGAGCTACACAATATAGTATGCAAAAACAATGGAATGCAAGTCTCCATTGCTTGAAATAACAATAGAACAATAGGTGGCACAACAATAGGTCATTGTTTTGAATGTTTTGGCTTTATCTGACCTTTTTCCGACCCCTGGTTTGGTTTCGGGGCGGTCCGAAGATCTACCAACCCTGATTTCATGCTGAATTTATTTAAATGGTGGTCTCTGATGGAGAACGGTAACCATAAAAAGCACTCCGCAGGAGCTAGGAATGTTAAAGCGCGAGCGAAGCGAGCGCTTTTACTTCCTAGTCTATATATATAAGCGATGAAGAGTTTTGTTACGCACATTCCTGTTTGTGACACTTTCCCGCACGCAGCTCCTCACGCCTACTGCTTACCTCCAAGAATTTCAGAATAACGATGAAAAATAGCTGACGATAAAGGCTTGCCTGTGGTCTAATACTTTTCTTCGTGCAATATCTTGGGGTAATGTGAGGGGGGGTTTTGTACCCAAATTTTAGCAATTCAGTTCAACAATAGGCCTTAACCTTCGAGCTTTCTTTGTGGATGCTGATGGCAGCCATAGAAATGTGATGGCAGCGTTCAATCTGAGCTAAAAACAAGTTTAGCAGCTGCTTTTTCCAAACACCAGGGGAGTAAAAGCTTGCAAATAGTTGACATTATGTTAGCTGCAGTATTTATCTGGCTTGTAGTAAAGTATTTCGATGTTCACGTTGGATACAACGAAGTTATTGCCCTATTTTGCAGAGGCTCTCCTCTTGAATTTGTCGCTGTGCTACAAATTCAGAGTCTGCCCTTGTAGTTTTTTAGGTCTTCTGCTCATAAATTTATTGATTACGACGCATAGAACCTTTACTCAATTCTTAGTGAAGATTTGGCCCAAGTTACAAAGTGATTACTCTTGACATTGAAACTGATTTTTGACGCTTTTATTAAAAGCCTTAACGCATAGCCCGAGTTTCTCTGCTGCGGCCAAAATGGCATACAGTGCAAATCAGACCTGTGACCCTAGGAACACAGAGTCGTCATTTCCAAATGATTACGGGATGACTGGCTCAGGGCAAAATCCAAAAAAATCCTGTTTACCCGTATAGATAATGTTTGATTGCAAACTGCTCCTTAACCAAGCATTTTTACCAAAGTAGAATATGCCTAAAGTTTCACAGCGAGGGAGAGTCCTCGGTTATTACAAAGGGGTGACTTGGAAATAACCTCAATAACAGTTCAGCGCAATTCACTCATCGCTGGGGCTAAGCTAAGTTACATAACTGAGGTGTGCAGAGTCTGAATTTGGCAAAACACAAAACAATTTTCTTATTTGATGACGAAATAGCTATTTCTTGGGTTCTGCTGTTGAATGAAAATAATGCAAGTTTGGTAATCAATTAAGCAAAGCTTACTCGGAGTCCAGTAACTGCCTTTGCTACTCCCCTGATTCATCGCTTTTCCATGATTTCAAAATTATGTAGATGTCCGTAAATAATTATGAAAGGTCCTGGTCTACTTTTCAAGGAGTTGGTAAACGAATTCATCACTATTTTCCTTCTATCAGTATCATCTTTTGTACTACTTGTTTACGAACTCTGAAGGGAGAATTCAGCACAAAAGGTCCAATGGACAATGGACATATTTTCTTCTGTAAGATCATTTCTGAAGTCTTTTTACTTGTATCATGCATGCAGCAGATAGCTTGCCAACTCGCAATACTGAAAATCTGCCCTATCACGTAATGTGCTCATCATTCGCACAAAAAACTGAGACGTTCTTTTGACCGGACCCGAGGACTTTGCGACCCGGGACTTACAACCCCAGATCATAGGACAATACGACCCAAGGCCAAAGTTTTATGTATTTGGTTAACAATACTTTTTTTATGATGTATTGATACTTCCATTATTTTCAATGTCAACAGAGGTGCTCATGAGTGACTGGGGATCTGGGTGAGAATAAAGAAATGTTTGTATTTAAGATACAACTTTCTTACTTCTTTGTTAGGGAGAAGTCATAAAGTATCTGCTATATGGGGGTGGATGATATTTGGATGGGCCATGAAAAATTCTGTCATGACTTTTTGGGGCTATGAAAAATATTCAGATGCATTTTATGGGGCCATGAAAGTTTTATCATAAAAGGTTATTTCTAAAGCTTGGCAACGGCTGCAAATGCTGCAAAATTGTTTTCTGTTACTTTTTCCCACTTGACACTTGCTTTTCTGTTCATTTTTTTTCCTTCTCCTTCTCTTGTTTAGTTCAGTGGCTAACCAGTGCTTCATTATTAAGTTTTATTTCTGAAATAACACTACTGGGTAAACTTATCGAGCCTACATATTCTAAAAACTAAATCATTTTATGGGGTCATGAAAAATATCCCAGTTCTTGCTATTGGGCCATTAATAAGTGAATTCGAATCTAGGACGGGCCATTAATTTTGTTGCTAGATTTTTGGAAAATCATCCATCCCCATATAGCAGATACTGTATGACCGCTCCCTTATTGTTCTAAAAAACGAAAGGTTAGAAAGACTGAAGTAACCCTTACGGTCGAAATGCTTTATAAACCTCTATTCCGAGTCTGTTACCTTCATGGCCTTCCAACTGAAACATGGGAAATTTGCTTTCTCTGATTTGAATCAAGCAGAGAAGTGCATATTTGTGGATATTCAACATAGATATTCATCCATTCTAATTGTATTCAGGGGGGCCGGTTTTGTTTACAACGACTGGCTAGCACAGTATGAATACACGGAATTCTACGTGACCAAGAAAACTTTGACAGGTACTAATGCCTTGCGTGTTCACAAAGCCATTCCTGGTGACAAAATTTCGTAAGCTATATATATCAAACTTTGGACCGGGGTCGTATGGTCGAATGGTCGCATGAAAGTATGGTCTGGGATCGTAGGGTCCAGTGTCACAGGGTCCGGGGTCGTGCGGTCGTACGGTCCAATTGAAAGGACATATCCCATGCCACTGAATCTTTTGAGGCTAAAGATTACCTAAACCAACAAGATATTCCATATTTCAATAAAATCGCTGTTTATTCATATGAAAAGCTGAATTCTAACATACCATAGTATTTTCTCACAGAAGCATCTCATTTCCAATTCCTTACATATCAATGCACACATCTATTTTATAAGTGTCAGTTGTACACGAATGTTTCTTTCATGAAAAACTGCTTATAAGAAACTCCATTCTTAGATCATCAAAAAATTAAGAATCTCCAGTGCAAGGAAATATAACTGCGCAGCTATTCAAGGAAAGCCTTGGCATAGTTTGACTTATTTTCACTTATTTCTTGTATCATACTATGCAGGAAATAAGTATTACTACTGCCTTCGCAGTTTCCTGTATTACTGCGAAAGCACTGGGGCAATTTTAAATATTGGTAGGCTTCTGTAACAGTGGCAGAAATTGTGGGGATTGGGGACATCCCTCCCAAGTTCCGAGGGGCATGTCAAACTTCTTGTACATCTTCCGCAAAAGTCCTTTGTTTCCACGAATGTTCCACCAAAATCCGTAAAAATTCTTCTGTTCTGAAAATAGCTCGCATGCTTTTTCAAATGAGTGAAATGCCACTTGTCAAATTCGAAAAATTGAAGAAAAGTCAGAAATCCTTAGGTAAGATCGAAACTGCAATGAAAAGAAGAGTCACCGTGGAGAAAACGAGAGCTCTTATTTGCAAAAAGTTAGCAACGTTTCTAAGCGACGTTGGAGCATGGAAGGGAGAGGTTTTCTTCTCAAAATCTGACCATTCAAATAATTACTCTGGGTGCCAACTTTTTTTAGATATTTGAAACGAATCTATGCATGACATTTCTTTATCAATAGGCTCCAGTTTTGACCTAAACTGTATAAAGGGAAACAACCATCTGACCCCCCTTTTGAATTCCTGGGTACGTCACTGGCTCAGAGACAGATGTATCATCAATCTATAGTAGATTTAGAGCATCAATGGTCGTCAGCAATTAAAGAGCCATTGTCACCCAGGGTCCTTTGCAGGCATGTTGCAATGTCAGACTATTTGAAAATAAAACTTGACCTACGTAAGCGGAAATATGTATTCATTTTGCAGCAGATGATGGAAAAGTCATCTACAGTTAAATTTTCATCATCAGTTCAACAATTACCGTTGAGACTCACATCTTTTACTAGGCCAAATTTGATTTACAGACTTTCTGAAGATGCAGCCTGTACACAAAAGACTCTAGGTGACAATGGTTCCTTAGGAACTCAGAAAAAAATGAGGGAACCAACTTTAACATTTGAATAAATTTCAAACAGCGGCCAGGGCTGAAGGGCGAAATTGTCTCATTAATCATTCTGTAGCTAAGAGACGCGAGGGAACTCTAAAGCATCTGCTATTGGATTCATGTGCTGAAAACGTGACAATTTTGTTGAGGTTTATGTGAGGCTTATTTGGGAGTAAAGGGATGTTATAGAAAGGGGCATGCCTGATTTTCTCATTTTCTGGCGTACAGCATACCACTCTTACTTAGTTATTTGAATTCTTATTAATGATCATAACTGCTCTGATTTCAAGCAAGGTTGGTAACTTAGCTTTTTTCAGCCAAATTTTTGGAAATTTGGCTCCTTTCTCTTATTGTTGGCTTCAAAAATTAAGTTTGGCTGTTTGGCTTAATTTTGGCTTCTTTTGAGATTTTTGGTCAATTTCCATTCAATTCTCTTCAAACTGGAGTACAGACGATCACAATCTAGGACATTTTTCTTTGCAAGGCAACATCAAAGATATAGGGTTTTCATCGGAGCTACACAATAGAGTATGTGAAAACAATGGAACGCAAGTGTCCATAGCTTGAAATAACAATAGAACAATAGGTGGTACAACAATAGGTCAATGTTTTGAAAGGTTTGGCTTTGTCTGGCCGTTTTCCGACCCCTGGTTTGGCTTCGGGGCGGTCCGGGGATCTACCCAATCCTGATTTCATACTGAATTTGAATAGTTGTCACTGAAGGAGTACGGTAACCATAAAAAGCACTCGGCAGGAGCTAGGAATGTTAAAGCGCGAGCGAAGCGAGCGCTTTTACTTCCTAGTTCTTTATGTTGGCAGATAGCCGTAGCTTAAGAAAAATATAGCTGAAGAAAGCGATCAGATTATTCCTACAAGTACACTGTGCCCTTGACAAAAATATTTCCAGCAACCTTCTTTTCTCGAAGTGCAATGTTTCAACAATTGCTGATTCTTAATGTCTTTTTCAGCGTTCAAACGGCCGGTGACATTGTTAACGTTGTAGAGCAAGATGTTGTGTAGGGTAGAGTGGAGGGTAACGTGGGCCTACGGGGTAAAGTTGGTCTACTGCGGTTTATGCTAGAAATATCCTTCCTATTCAAAGCGAAGAAAGTCTAGCTATCCCCATCGTAATTTCTACATAATAACCTGCCTTTTGACATAAAACATTTGCCATAGGTTTTGTCTCAGTTCGTACGGCCTACTGTGGAAGAATTTCAAGGCCTTGAGAAACTTTCTCCTGCGACTGTTATTTTGGTTTTCTGGCCCATTACTGGTTTTAACCCTTTCATTCCTACCGTTGCCATTTGGCAACACACATTTCATGGTCTTCCTTCCTTAGAATTGCAGAATGGTTTCCGAACAACTGCATGAAGTTGAATGAGGACAAATGCCATCTAATGGTCTTTGGGGATAAAAGTAATGATATTTCTTTAAATATTGGAAGTGTGAGGATAAAAGAGAGCACGGAAGAAAAGTTGCTTGGAGTGATTCTGGACAAAACATTATGCTTTAAACAGCAAGTAAGGTCCATTTGCAAAAAGGCTGGGCAAAAGCTACATGCTCTCTCGAGAATCTCTCATTTTCTTGATACTGAAAGACTAAAGAGAATAATGAAGGCATTTATCTTGTCCCAGTTCAACTAATGTCCTCTTGTTTGGATGTTCTGCGATAGAACACTTAATAACAAAGTTAATCGTATTCACGAACGGGCATTGCGGATAACTTACAAAGATATGAGATCAGATTTTGACACAATGTTACTCAGAGACAATGCGGTCCCAATCCACATCAAGAATTTACAGTTGTTGATGACTGAAATTTATAAGACAAAATGGGAGCTCAATCCTACTTTCATGAGGGAGATCTTTGTTGAAAAACACAGTATTTATGGGTAAAGAAGCTGCATAATCTACTACTGCCACAAGCGCGCACTACGTGCTATGGCTTAGAGACGATATCGTTTCTAGAGAGTAGATTGTGGCAGGCACTTCTCAATGACATGAAACAATCAGATACCCTCTCCAGCTTTAAAAGGAGAATAAAATCCTGGAAGGGAGAGGAATGCAACTGTAGACTGTGTAGACCTTTCGTGGCGCAGGTTGGGTTCTTGAAAGGATAAATGCATTGCACTGTACGTACCAAAAAAGAATACTGTGAAAACATTGTAAAAAACATTGTAAAAATCTGTAGATATGTATTTATACTTAATTATTCCTTATATTAGATATATATGTATTTTTTTTTTATTTTAAATAATTTTACTTTGTAGTAGGCGTGAATTAGCTTTTATTTCTGTAGCTATGTTTATACGCCTACTTTAAATAAATCGATAATAATAATAATGATTCCACGACTCCCTAGCTTCCCTGGTCCGGAATTTGCTCCTTGTATTACTATAAAGGAGCCATTGTTATTTTAGAATGCGGCAAATGTTTGATGTTTGACTGCCTTTTCATAACAAATATTGAGCATTGAAAACGAGAGGAATCTCTGTGCTGCTATTTTATGGAAATGGTCACTGGATAATGATCTAGATAACGTTGAATGAAAATTGAAAAACATTTGTTATACACGTTTTTTTTATAAGAAACTAGGATCAGGCCATAGTACTAAAAGTTTCTTAATTGGTTTCTTGTTTTTTGAATGCATGAATTGTCAATGTGGTCGCTAACACTGCTGCAGATATGTTTCTTGATATTCAAAACATCATATAGGAATAAACAGTGTTCTGTTATGTTGAAAACACAAATTGGTTAGATAATATTTCCCAATAATAAAGGTTCAACGATCTATTTGCTATAAAATTCATGCTTTTAACTTTGAAAAGTTTCTTAGCACTTCTCAGACATAGTACTAGAGTTTCTTAAACTTTTGGCCATCTTAGTACTATCTAGTTTCTTATAAACCAGTTTCTTATAAAAAAAACGTGTAGGTTTATTCCCAAGCTTAAACCTGTCGGTTGAAGCACATTCAATCAAATTTTTCGTATGCCTTGCTCAGCACCGCGAAACTTGTCACAAATATTTGCGTTGCCATTTGGCAACAATGGGAATCTAAATAAAGTCAATGGAAATTTGTATTGGAAAATAGTTAAGGCGGACAAACATGCAAAAAATCATGCTGTTCTCAGGGGCGGCGCCAGCCCAGAAAAAGTGGGGTGGAAAAGTGATAGAATTGATGGTCAGAAGGTATACCTAACGATTTTTATGTCGTTTTTGCTTGAGAATGGATACCGGATACCTGAGGAAAGTGGGGTGGACAAGTGGGGTGGACATGTCCACCCTAGTCCACCCCGTGGCGCCGCCCTTGGCTGTTCTTTTCTCGAAAATGGGTTATTTTATGTAAAAATATACTAAAGACAACAGAAAAAAATTTTTTGACAAATCTTTCAATATTTGGGAATGAAAGGGTTAAGACAGCAAACACGGTGACAGCAAAGACACAATTTCACCATAGTGAAATTGAGCATGTGATAAACGAACACAAGTTTCACATTCTGGGTTTGAATGAAACTAGGTTAAGTAAAGATATTACAGACTCAGAGGTAGAGCTGGAAGGCTTTGAAATTCACCGTAAAGACAGAGATGTCAACGGTCTCAATATCTCAGAGTGGATGAGAGTGAATAAACTAAGTCCTAATCCCAAAAAAACTGAATTCATGGTAATAGGAAACCCACTCAAGACTAGGAGTCTTGACCTTCCAGAGGTTCTAACGCTGGATGGTTCTGATATAAAAAAGGTTGGTCAAGCGAAATCCCTTGGCATCATTATTGACGAAAGCCTTTCCTGGGATGAGCAATACAGGCGTGTAAAGGGCAAAATGAGTGTTGGTCTTTCAGCTCTAAAACGACTGAAAAATATTTTACCACAATCTCAGCTTTGCAGTGTGTATTATGCTCTTGTCGAGAGTCATCTGCGTTATGGCGACGTTATTTGGGGTAGCTTGTGTAAAACAAAATTAGCTGCTCTTCAACGTCTTCAATCCCGAGCATGTTCAATAATAGAGAATGCAAAAATTAAAGATCTTTGGTCTAGTTCCTGGCTAAATGTAGAAAATATTATCCGTTATGACAGGAACGTGATGACCTACAAGATCGTAAACAGAATATGTCCTGAAAACCTTTTTGATAAATACTTGCCCAGATCATGTTTTTCTTCATACAATACGAGAAATTCTCAGGATCTTCAAATCCCTAGATGCAGGACAGAGTTTTTCAAAAAGAGTTTTCACTATGCATCGCTGAAAGTCTGGAATGATACATCTTCCACAATTCGTGAGCTACCGACTTTAAATCGTTTTAAACAAAGACTAAAAACGCATTTAAAGGGCTAGACTCATTTTTAAAACACGACTCCCTGGAACAACAGCAGATTAGGAATGTAGGATTTTAGGCTTTTTAGGAATTTGATTTCTAGATTTAAATTTGTAAGTAGGTTTTTTATATTAAGTGCTGAAGGGTTTTTTTCGTGTATAAATAATTTTAAATGAAAAATGAAAATGAAATGAAATGTCAACGGTGGTGGTGTAGCTATCTATGTAAACTCGAGCATTAGCCATAATCGTAGATACGATATTGATGATCCACTATTGGAAATCGTAGCCATAGAGATCACTCGATTGCATGCCAGAAATTTTATAGTTATTTGTTGGTACAGACCCCCAACCCCCGGCAATGATAAGGAGAGTTTTGAGGCATTAAGGAACTTGCTATCTGCTGTAGATGCAGAAGGTAAAGAGATTATCTTGATTGGTGACACTAACTGTGATCTAAAAAATCACAAGGATGGGTGCACCAAAAGTATAAAATCAATTTATTCTGAATTCCAATTTGAGCAGCAAATAAATGAATATACTAGGGTAGCTGCGCTAGATAAAGATGGTGCTTCACACACTTCCGAGACTCTTATAGATCACTTTGCCACAAATCGCCCAAATTACATTTTGAAAGCGAATGTTCTAAAATTAGGAATGGTCGATCACTACCTTATCTTTGCAATAAGGAAAATAAATGCAAAGCGATTGATAGATAAGTAAAACAAGTCGAAACACGTAGCCTTAGAAACTATGATAAGCAGCTATTCCTGGACGAGTTGGCAACCATTGACTGGAACGAGACTCTTGCGCCGACTAATGGCAACCATGATCTCATGGCCTCGGTATTTAATAGTGTTATCTCATCTCTTTTGGAGGTGCATGCACCACTAAAGCGTAGAAAAATAACTAGCCATCACGCTCCTTGGATTACTGTAGAGATAAAAAGCCTGATGAAGGAACGTGATTTAGCAAAAAAGAGGTCCGAGAAAGATGCTTCCTATTGGTCAGACTATAAGAAGTTGCGGAACAAAGTCACTTCTGAACTTCGTGCCAGGGTACAGGAATACTACCATAACCTTATTGATGAAACCCAAAACAATCCGAAAGCTATGTGGAAAACAATAAATAAGGTTTTACATAAGAACTCAAATCACACAGTAACTCAAAACATCATTTTTGAAGGCACAGAACTAAAATCACCTTCAGAAATTTCAGAAGCTTTCAACAAACATTTCACGACGGTTGGACCTAAGTTGGCGGAGAAAATAGAAAGTCAGCCTTCCGATGACCCTCTTAAGTACCTTGGAGATAAAACCGGAGAAACCAAATTTAAGCTACAGCCAGTAAATGTAGAGTAAGTAGAACGTGCTATAAAAGCTCTGAATAACTC
Organism: Aurelia sp. 3 sensu Dawson et al. (2005); assembly: GCA_964020215.1. Classification (NCBI taxonomy): domain Eukaryota; kingdom Metazoa; phylum Cnidaria; class Scyphozoa; order Semaeostomeae; family Ulmaridae; genus Aurelia; species Aurelia sp. 3 sensu Dawson et al. (2005). The sequence goes on from OZ026578.1 coordinate 6,004,980, forward strand.
TAAGTCTCCTGGTGCTGACAGAATCCCCGTCAAAATACTGAAAAATGCCATAAACTTAGTGTCGAAACCACTAACACTGATATACAATGCATCTTTAGAAAGGGGTATTTTCCCCCAGATCTGGAAATTAGCCAGAGTAACACCTATTCATAAGGCAGGCACGAAAACAGATGTAAACAACTACCGGCCTATCTCAGTGTTATCAGTTGTGTCGAGAATTTTAGAAAAGATTGTACACGACCAACTAATGGAGTTTCTAAAGGCACAAAACAAAGGCTTTGTTTGAACCAGTTTGCATTCCAAAAACTGCACAGTACACTGACATGTCTACTGAATGTTATAGACCCATGGTTCAAGAACTCTGATGAGGGGAAAATAAATTTGAGTATATTCCTTGATCTCAAGAAAGCATTCGATACCGTTGACCATAAAATCCTATTGTTGAAGTTACGAGAATATGGTGCTGAGGGTACTTCTCACAGCTGGTTCACTTCTTATCTGACCAATAGGGAGCAGTTCTGTTATTTTGACGGATCCACTTCCAGCAAAGCAGCATTGAGTGTGGTATTCCCCAGGGCTCGTGTTTGGGAACCTTACTCTTCATACTATACATTAATGATTTTGAGAACTGTCTAAAAAGCACGATCCCAAATATGTATGCTGATGATACATGTGTGAATATCGCATCAGAAAACCTGAATGAACTTCTAATAGATTTGAAAAACGAGCTGGAAAATATATCGAATTGGATGAGGATTAATAAACTTAGTTTGAATGCCAGCAAAAGTGAATATATGGTTATAGGCCACAGGCGACAACTAAATAAGATAGGTAATGATTTGCCAGATCTTGTCCTCAATAATGAAGTTATCAAAAGGGTTGACAAGACAAAATACTTAGGGATAAACATCGACGAAAGCCTTAACTGGAAAGTACAGTACAAAGCTATCAAAAATAAGCTGAAAGGGGGCTTGAGCTCCTTAAGAAAGCTGAAAAACATCCTTCCGCAAAGGAAACTTGATCAAGTTTATAAAGCTCTCTTTGAAAGCCATCTTCGCTATGGCAACATTGTTTGGAGTGCTCTTTCCAACACCACGCTATCCCAGTTGCAAAGATTACAGACAAGGGCAAAGAAGCTAATAGCGAATGCCAAGTATAAGGACGGATGGACCTGCAAATGGCTCAATGTAAAGTCATTGATCTCCTTTGACCAAGGAGTCATGACATATAAAATCTTGCATGACCTCTGTCCCGAAAATCTTCGCCATAAGTTCACTGAAAGATCCATGATTTCAGAGTATAGAACCAGAAACAGTGGAGATTTGCAAATTCCTAAAGTTAGGTTAGAATATGCAAAGCGAAGTTTCTACTTCTCTGGTGTCAAAAACTGGAATGATATCCCTGACAACATTCGAGAAAGAGAGTCAATCGCTCGTTTTAGAACAGGTCTTAGAGACTATCTTTTGAACCTTTCACAGGACCCAAACACGACCCCTTGGTAGAGCAGCAACTCATATTAATTATATCTTTTCCCATATCATTTTGAACAAATATTGTTAATAATTAGTGTATTTGCTGAAAGGTAGCCCGTGTATAAATATTGATGAAAGAAAAATGAAAGCCTTTTTCACATTTTAGACACAAAAGCAACGTGGCAGGACGAATATAAGTGCGAAAATTTAAGCTATTCAAAGCTTTGTTGAATTCGATCTACGGCTGAATTCTCAGTAGACCCACTTGACCCCAACTGGTAAAACAACTAATGTAAAAAGAGCCATTGCCTCCATGACTTTCAAATAAGCGTCATTTTATTTGTAAAAGACCAAACTCCCACTTCCTTTTCATGTAAATGGGAGTAAACGAAATGCAAACATTTTTATTTGATCGTTACTGTCAAATTCGATCACTGCTTTCGAAGTCAGAATGATGGCGGATCTCCATATGAGGATGGTAGTAGCTTCATTTTCGTCGCAGACACGGGATTGCATGCGATAAAAGACGAAGACTGGGATTTCATTGAATAGAAAATAGTTGGGAAACATAACTCCATTACCCTTTTTATTCATTTACCCTCTCAAAATTTCATATTATTCAACGTTTGAAAATAGACCCACCCTCCCTGTTGGTCGGGAAAAGTGGGTCTATTTTAGTGATAATATTATACTTAATTGCCTTTATCAGAGCTGAGAATTTTTGGCTAGAAACATAAAGCATTGAATGTCAATTAAGCGAAACGTTTGAAAGTGATTGCACATCATTGTCCTTTTACCAGCTACTCATTTTGAGATTTTGCTCAAGTTAAACCCGCATTACCCCCACCCTACCCTATGTTTATGCGGTACAGAAGTTGAGAGGGACATTATGATGACGCAGTTTTGTATGTCTTCTCTTCGTTGCTTCGAGCCTTCTCGCACGTGGTGATAAGATGGAATACCCTAAAGGCTGATTTGCACTCAGTAAAATTTTCCGATTGGACAGGAAATCCTTCATTAATGTGTGAAAATGTTCCCTAAATTTGAATAGAACGTTACGCGTGACTAAGATTTTATTGTCTAAAATTCAGTCCGCTCGGAAAACTTGTTATTGTTGTCGTTTAACCTTGCCCATGTCAATTGCTTGAGGAAATGGCACTGTAAGAAGTTCAAAATCCTCCATATCTAGAAGTCAAGCACAAAGTAGCGAGCTTCAAATGGATAATGAACGCTGTTTTTAAGCTCTTAGGGTAAAAGATAGAAATCAAATCTTTTGGCCAAATTTCGCTCGTGGCCCATGGCCGGAAACCATCAAAATCTCGTTTTCATGGACCAATCAGACGGCAAATAAGTGAGGAAGGCAAAAGAAACGTGTGAAGATTTTTCTAGATTTTACCTACCTTCATAAAACGCAACCAGGACAAAAAACTGCTTGAAATTTCCCGAATTTATTTGAAGAAATCTACTCTCCATACGTTTGGGTATACAAGTTTGGATGCCGGTCAAAATATCTCCCGATTCCAAGGAGTTATGACGCCTCAAACTCATGACCTTTGTTCGTTTTCAGCATTTCTGGGCTTCAAGCATTCTTTGTACAAGATTCATTCCTAAAAACTCTTCTAAAACACATGTGAAACATCACTAAAACTATCTCATTATTAGTGCCAAAATATGAGCACGCTATTATTCATACACCATTGGCTGAGGATTCACACTCTATCTAGATATGCTGAAACTGAAAGGTTTCCTAAGGTCTGTGAGTCGAAGGATGTGCCATCAAAGTCTTCTTAATTGCCTCTTATTCCATGGAATGAATGCGTGTTTCACTGACTTTGGCATGCCCTTGAGACAGAAGGCCGGAGAGAGGGAGTGATTTTGTGACCATATGCCAGCATAACAAGGGGGGGCGTGAAAGGCATCTTGTAATGTAAACAGAATTAGAAAGGTCCATTACTTTTATTACATTTGATAACTTGGTGAAGTTTTCTTCCATTCCACAAAACGCGGTACTCATTAATGTTTTGTTAATTCAGTGTAGTTTATTAGTTTAGTTTAGAAAATGGCTGCCTATTTTAGGTAGTGCATCTTATGCTATGATGATGATAAGTACAAGGCTTTTCTTTGAGATTTTGATCCTCTATTTTCAAAATTTTCCCTAGAGGTCCCTCGATAACGCATTCTTTTCTCAATCAACCCTAATCCATTTTGGGGGTGCTTCCTACACCCCTTCCTCCCTTGGATGTTTTCTTCCTTCGGTTCTAAAGGACATTGACAATGTCTCCAATCCTCTCTGACTTTTACCATAAACCATTAGCCACATTGTGACAAATGCATTTTCAAGCAACAGAGCACATATTCATATAAAATGCATAGCTAAGTTGAATCAAAAACTGTGCAAAGTTCATTTGAAAGCCTAATTTTCACAGATTTTCACATCAATCACGTTAAGGCTTGGCAGCCACACAAAACTACATGCTACAAATTTCTTGCTCTGTAACTGTGCCAAAGTTGTATCGAATTCTGATGATTCAAAGGGATTCAAAGGCAGTTTTCATAGGAGAGTGGTAGCTCGAAAAAGACCCATATGGATTAGAGTTAAATCGTGAACTTTCACAAAAGGGTCGTGCTCCAACAATGTGAACATTGTCTAGTTTTACAAATTTTGCTCGCTACGCTCAGCTCTTACAGAGATTTGGTCAAATCCCTAAGTGGTATGGGAACATGAAAGGATCATCATCCATTTTCAGGGCATCTTCTAAAGAAGGAACCAGTTAAAACCTTAGCGTAGCAGATAGCAGTCACAGTTTTGTAGAAGTAAAAAACCGTAAAAAACCGTAAAAAAACCGTAAAAACCTGATAAGGGGCATAATCCAAAGCACCCTTTGTTTATGCCCTGATTGTCGCTTATTTAAGTCAAAACTCAACCGAGCCAAGACCGCAATGAAGAAGAACCCTTTCGATACAAAAATTTTACAAGATTGCATACGAGCAAGAAAAGATTACAAGAGATGCCTCAAAAAGGCAGAGAAGCAATATAGGAACAACATGACAAACCGTTTACTCGATCTTGAAGAAAAGGACCCAAAAAAGCCTTCTGGAAGGTAATTAACAATATGCGACAATGGGGTCGGGAGAAAAATGATCCTGGGAGCGACACCACCACCCACCAAATGGAAGAGTCACTTTTCTGATCTATTAGGAAAAGGAGGAAAACAAAGCGACGAAAACATGTCTAATGAACTCTCCCATCTTGAAAGGAGACCGCATTTTGGAAGGAATGATCGTACTATCAGCAAAGAAGAAGTTTGCTCATCAATCAGAAGGCTGAAAATTAACAAGTCACCAGGACCCGATGGCATAATAAGCGAACTTGTCCGTTATAGTATATATTCACTTCTAGATCCTTTTTGTAAAATCGTGAATCTCATCTTCAGGGCGACCTCGTATCCGACACCCTGGACACTTGTCTGAAACCAATTCACAAGAAAGGTTCGTACACAGACACCAATAATTATAGGGGTATAGCAGTTAGTTCTTCCCTCAGTAAATTATATGGCGCGATCCTGCTGAATGGACTGAGCGAAGAAGTAAAAGAGAACAATCCCCTCTCACGACACCAGGCCGGTTTTATAAAAGGCAAACGAACTTCAGATCAAATCTTCGTGCTAAAAACGATAATTGATAGGACTCTAAAAGTCATTAAAAACAAAATATATGCCGCATTCGTCGACTTTGAAAAAGCCTACGACAGTGTTAATAGACAACTACTTTTCCTAAACCTGCAAAAAAATGGAATCCTGGGCCTGCTTTACAAAAAGTAGGAAAGATTGAAACTTTACCAACAGGAGGATTGAAAAGAGAGCACTTAAGATCATTTTTGGAGCGCAACATAAAAAGCATCGCGTCTGGTGATCATTTGCTTCCATGAGATCAATTCAATGTGCAGATTTCGTTTTCAAATGCTTAAATGGAACAGCTCCTGAAGTCTTTCACAACTATTTTATGAAACTTGAACACGGAAAAGCAACGAGTGTGATGGTACGGACTTGCGGATGCCGAAAGTTAGAACGGAAAGTGGAAAAAGGGATTTATTACAGCGGAACAAAGATCTTTAACGATTTGCCGTTACATCTGAAAACTGAGAAGTATTATATTCATTTCAAGAAAGCTTTGAAGGAACATTTTATCGATTAACTTTTGTAATTTTGCCATGGATAAATTTTTGTTGAATATGACATTTTACCGGTTATTGATAAGTTTTAACGTTTTTAAATGATTTGTATCTCCTTCCTTAAGTATGACAATTTTTCTTTAACTTATCTATTAAGTTTTTGTTCTTTTGTTAACAGTTGGTATGTTAAACCTTAAACCTGGCATTAAAAGATGAAAAAAATGATTTTTCAATTTTAGCTGTTTCTGAAAGCAAATTTCATGCAGAATCAGATCATGCAGTTAGTCTGTGCTTTTTCTCAGTCATTTTTTATTAAAACAGAGGAATACATGATGTAGGCCAACAAAAGTGTCCTAGCAACGCCATAGCAACGGAAACTAGTTACAAAAATGATGCAAAAACCTCAGGGGGGTACCTTAGTACAGTTAGTGGTACGGGGACGTGCCATTTTTAGGGGTACATTTTTCAAACCATTACGAAATTATGGGTATCATTTTCACAATTTTTTGACAATTCACGGAATTATCGGTGTCCTTTTCAGGGGATTTTTCATAATTTCCGGAATTATGGGCCAGATATTTATTCTATTTGTGGAATTATGGACCTAAAATCCACCAGAATTTACAGGAATTTACGGAATTATGGGTACCAATTTTTCGGGCAAAATGGCATGTCCCCGTCACATAACAGGTTGAGTTACCCCCCCCCCCTCCCCGAGGCAAAAAATCTTAATTTTAATGTACTTTCCATCCCTGTCGTGTTGACAATAGCTATTTAGTTGGTTTACCTGTGCCTGTTGACTAGCCTTGTATTGAAAATGAGACAAAATGATGGCTACAGACTTGGTCTGCCACAAGCACTGATCTGCCACAAGCCATTAGGTACAGCGCGTAGCCCAAGAAGAAAACAATAGAAGACTTGATGTATGGAAACACGAACATGCGCAGAAGCATATATAGGGTTTGACAAAGGCTTTGTCGGAGCAGTCTTAATGGACTTATCCAAGGCTTTTGATTGTCTCAACCACGAACTTTTGCTTGCTAAATTGAATGCATACGGCTTTAGTACAGATGCCATACAAATGGTGCATAGCTATCTAACAGGTAGAAGGCAACGAGTCAAAGTAAATGGCTCATTCAGCTCTTGGAAAGAAATGAAATTAGGTGTCCCTCAAGGATCAGTTCTAGGGCCTCTCTTGTTTAATATATTTATCAATGATATTTTCCTTTTGTTGAATGAGACTGAAATCTGTAATTATGCAGACGATACGACAATTTACTGTTCTCACAAGGAGTTACAGGAGGTTACCTTAAGACTAGAAAATGATACTGTTAAACTAAGCAATTGGTTCGCAGAAAATTTTATGAAATTGAATGAAGAAAAATGCCACCTCCTAGTATTTGGTGAAAAAGACACAGAAATCTCAATAAATGTTGGCCCCTCCGTGATCAAAGAGAGCAAAGAAGAAAAATTGTTAGGCGTTGTAATTGACCAAAAGCTAAATTTCAAGCAACATTTAAATACGGTTTGCAGAAAGGCAAGTCAGAAACTACATGCTCTTGCAAGGGCCTCGACGTATATGCCCAAAGAAAAAACTAGAATGGTCATGAGGGCCTTTATAATGTCTCAGTTTAGTTACTGTCCGCTGATATGGATGTTTCACGATAGACGTGTAAACACAAAAATTAACTACATTCACGAAAGAGCACTACGAATAGCGTATCAAGATCGGACCTCTACTTTTGAAGAACTGTTAATCACAGATAATTCAGTCTCTATTCATCAACGGAATCTGCAGTTGCTTGTCACCGAAATTTACCGAACAAGGATGAATCTAAGTCCCCCATTTATGAAAGAAATTTTCGTAGAAAGAGAAATACAATATAACTTAAGAGTTACAAACAACATATATGCACGTAAACCTAGGACTACAGCCTATGGATTAGAAAATGTAAGCTTCCTAGGGCAAAATCTTTGGAGAGACTTACCATTGCATATAAAGGAGTCCCTAACTGTAAAACATTTTAAAAAGTATATTAAGTTTTGGAATTTTACATGCAACTGTAGATTATGTAAGACGTACATTGTAAATTTAGGTTACATTTAGGGTGGCTATGCTGTCCGCTGTAGTGGGTCGCGGGCTGCCGTCCTGCGGGGGCCGCCCTCTTTGGGGGTTTTCTGCTTCTCGGGTGCTGCTCGGCCTGTTGGGGGGCGGTGGGGCGGTGTTGTGTTGCGTGGTCTCGGCTTTCAAAGTTTCTTCTATTGTCAGGACTGTGCGGAGCGGCCGCCTCTCTGCTGCTTTTTCGGCGGGCTGGGTGGGGCTCGGGGGCGGGATGGTCCCTGGGGGTGGCTTTTCGCTGGGCGGAGGCTTGCGGCTTCGCGGGGGCGGTGGGCATAGTCACCTTAATATCTATTATATTAATTTATTCTAGTTTCATGCTGTTGTAATTATGGTTGGCATTAATTAGCCTAGTGCTATCACCTACGCCAACCTTAAACAAAGAATTTATTATTATTATTATTATTATTATTATAGGGACTTATCCGTTTTGCAGAACATTTTAGGCCCCTTCGCAGTTCCTCTACTCAGTGGGCACGGCTGAGTTTGTTTTTGTGGGAATAACGAATTTGTATTAATCAGAATTATCATGCTTTGCTATGATGACTTTTATCTAAAGAAAAGTGCGGCTGAAAACGGAAAACTTTCTCTTTTGTGCTAATTTCTACATGAAAATTGTTTTCAAAAAGCTAATGGGGTTTTTGGGGGTTTCCATCCAAAAACATTTTCAATGTAATTATGCAAATTAATGCATGACTAATTATGCTAATTTAGATCTTTCATGCATGATTAAACTCAACTTTCCAGGGCTTTCTAATGATATACAGTCAGGGCCGCCGAGAGCTTTTCGAGGCCCAGGGGCAACACTGTAAATTGAGGTCCCCCTGTGAGCAAAGCGAGTGGAAAATTTTACGATCGCCCCCTTTAGATTGGCTTAAAATGCATTTCAGAGCATTTCCTGTAGTCAAAATGTCAAAATTCTCCAATTATGAGGCCCCTTAGACCCTGGGGTCCTGGAGCAAAGTGCCCCCTGCCCCCCTCTTGGCGGGCCTGTATACAGTGATCAAGGATATGCCCTGCAGGGAAGATTTTAGTTCTAATGCCAGGTATCCACCTTAACTGTAGTTCTATTCGTTGTTATTAGTAGTTTGGGTTTTTAGCTTTTCCTTACTCCTCCGAAACTGAAGTAAAGTCTGTGCGCTGGCTGTGTACCATTGGTATAATGCTGTATTCAACATTGGTAGCAAGTGCCATGTGCACCCCCCCCCCCAACCCCCGGGGGGTACATGACTTGCGGATGGACGGGGATCTGCCGCCCGGTTTTTAGAAAGCTAGCTTCTTTTAATTACCGACAGTTGCCATCATACCCACTTTTATGATGAATTTTGGCGGAAAAATATCCATTTTTACATGTTTTTACCATGGAATACCCAACAATCTGCCGAAAAGGGTCCTTTTTTTAGAGAATTTTGGACCCAAAAACCAACCCATATGGGCTGCACGTACCCGCATCGTCAACATGCTATGTTACCCCCACCCCCCCCCCCCAGGCCTCCGCCCTGGCCAATTTGGAGCCACCGTGCGACTGGAGATAAAAAGGTACGGTGGAATTGGTTTTACCTAAGTTTCAGTTTGAAAACAGTTTTTCTACTGTTAAAAAATCTACCTTTCTGATCTGAAAACAATTCTTCGGAACAAGAAAATCCATTTCTCCATGGCAGTGTCGGCAGTGTTCGGTATTCGATTCAAAACTCCTTGGCGACTTCCAATCGGTCAAGCGGCTGGAAACAGGGGCGGCGCCAGCCTTAAAAAAGTGGGGTGGACAAGGGAACGAAGTGAACGGAAAATGGGGGTCTGGGGGCTCGCCCCCAGGAAAATTTTTAGGACCACGCCCTCTAGAACGTCGGAAAACGCCCTTTTGAAAGATAGAATAAAACTTGTGTTCATCGTTAATTTAATGTGATAGACGCTATTTGCAAGCCCCAATTCACTTAAGCGAGAAAGCACAACGAGAAACCATGAAGCAGAAAATTTTGATTTGACACCTATCTTAATCACCTTCACACGAATATAGGTGAATATTTTAATTATCTTTTTTATATATATATCATCAATTAAAAGATTTACAAATACAAGATGCTCACTACACTACTTACAAAATACTCTACGATACTACGAATACAATACCACGAGGAGCAAGATATTATGTCTACCCCGTGGCTTTAGGAAGAAGAAAACAAAGGGAAGGGGAAAAGGCAAGACTACATAGAAGAATACTCAAAAAGAAAATTCACTAAAAAAGGGGACTTGGCTTTTAATTATCTAAAGAATAATATCCCATATGGTTTGTTGCAAGCTACACAAAGCAAACGACTACGACTGATCCCTGAATTGTAAACGAAGGGAAACGAGTACCGATCCCAGAGAAGCCAAAAACGACCCCCCCCCCCAACTTTTTTTTCATCGAATTTAGACGGATTCGAAAATCAATCTTCAAAAAAAGTGGCATGGACATGTCCACCCCAGTCCACCCCGTGGCGCCGCCCCTGGCTGGAAATCTAGAAAACAACTCTACTGTCGTGTCATGGACTTTGTCACTCAAAAATCATCCCAACAGCATTCTAAGATTTCCAATTATCCACAGCTTGATTTAATTCTTCGTTTATATCTTCTCGCATGCCATGTGGCTTAGAATAAATCATGAATGAGTCCCGGGGGGGGGGGTACTCCCAAAGCAAAAATTTTGAAAAATACCCTCAAATGGTAGCATCTTTTAACAAAAACCCTCAAATGGTAGTTCATGAACCTGAAAACTGGGTCATTTGGTAGCATTTAGAGATGAAAATTCTCTACGGTTTTTCAAGATGTTTTATTGCAAAACTGATGGAACAAAGGAAGAAATTTTTCAAAATTCATTTATTATTGATGCTGTGATGACTAAATTGGTGTGCAGAGGAGCGTACCGGGTTGAAACATAATAAATAGCTTCGAGTCTTAGAATACCCCTAATTGGTTGTATGTGGTTGACAAAAAGGGCCATTTGGTAAGACCCTCAAACTGACTGGACCCCCCTGTTAGGCCACAATGGGAGTACCCCCCCCCCCCGGGGAATGAGTAAGCAAGCATATTTGGTGCAACAAGTTCCGAACGCGTCACCCTGGCTATTCCTCGGAGACCTCCATGGCTTCGTAAATTCTGAAGATTAAACTCTAAATAAATAGGCCTGGCAGATTCGCTCCAAGAGAAGTTGTTGCAGAATATGTCGAGTGATTTGCCAATATTGCAAAACAGCAAAACGTATCAGGTTCAGGTTCATATATTTTAAATTCCACACAACATACATTTCATAACTAAAATACAACAAATTTAAATAACAAATAATTTACAAGTCAAATATAAAAGTTACAAATTTGCATGAGACAAAAAATATCAGTTTGATATGTATGGAGGGGAATCATTTAAAGGAGGAACTCCCTCAATAGCAAGGCTAATCGAGGAGGGAGACCCCCTTGCTCGCAGAAAGATTTTCACAGAGATCAAATCATGAGTGGTGGGACACTAGTAAATTAGATTAGGTTAATTTAGCTTCTTTACCTACCTTGAAATGCCATAAGATTCTCTTCCTTGACATTGGCAGCCTTTCTCAGCCATAGTTCTTGCCTTGAACTGAAGAGCTCTATCAAATGTTTGGGCCTAAATTGAACTTTGTTATCTCCTGCGCATTGCTATGCCTACGCAGTGGTCTCGAAATCGAACTTTCCACTGGAAAAAACTATGGGATGGCAATGAGGCCTCAATCTTATTGTCAACTTTCGGGTGATGCGCGTAACATTTGCCTTACCTTATATGGGATATGCCATGGCAGACGTCATAGGTTTAGGTTTTCAAAAGCAAATGACTCGAGGCTTGTTAGGGGGTGAACGAAGGCTGAGAAAAATTTTGAAAAAGGCGGGAATGCAAGTGAATGTTGGGATGGGATGGAAAGCGGCCATGACGAGACTTGATTCCGCAAGGATTACGAAAAGAATAAATTGAGCGGGATGGACATGGCCAATGCTTCGAAGGGGATACAGTGTGGAGGTAAGATCATAGGTTTTTATTGCATTTGCAAGGGCCTTTATCCTATTATGTGACAACGAAAGTAACGGCCTTCTGATTTTTGAATTCTCGAGAAGCCACAACATGGCATATGATTGCCTAGGCCGAATGCAATAACCAGGACCAAAAGAGAAAACTGCAAATGAACATTTTCTGCTGAATTGGTTAAAATCCATTCATACTAACTTTCAGTATTGGTGCAATTTCTTATTTTCTTATAAAGTAACTGTACATACCTTCAAGGCAGCAACAGATTGTTTGGCTAACTGGCGTGAGGCCAGTAGCAAGACGTCTTTTGGCAAAGTTTGCTGAGTGTATTTGGTAGGGGTCTACTGGGATAAAGATGGGTAACTTTGAGGTAAAATGGGTAGGGTGTATCCCAATATATCTCTCTATCTTGTAAAAATCCTGCTGTATGCCAAGAAAGAATTTGGCAGTAGCAGAGACTTCATGAATCCAAAAAATAGCAAAAAGATTGAGAACATTCACCACTTAAAAGGTTTGCCTGTTAACAGGCCTTTTCAAATTTTTAGGCTGTAAATGGCTGAAATTTTCAAGTGAAATCAAGACACTTTTGCAAGTTTCTTAAAAAAGAAAGAAAACATGTATATAACACTTTTGAAATTGCATTTTTGTGCTGGAACTTGAATTTATGGATTTGGACTGGGGAATTTCAGCAACAACAAAATAAACTGGATCACATCTATTTAACTGTTTATATTTACTTGCAGGTATATATACAGGGATTGCATGCAAAATGAACTGAAATTCAAGATTGCCTTTTGCTGACATGACAAACCACAGGTTTTGAGAGGTTTTGGAGGGTGGAGGGTCTTCGTGAAGGAGGAATGTGGAGTTTGCAGCTGAAACTTTGCAACAATGCTTCTGCCTTCAGCCAGCAAACACAGTATTACATGAAGATTTTTCGTGTGGTGAAGATAAACTTAGTTGATTAGAACTTGTCATACCAGGTTAAAGTTTGTGTATGTTCTTTGCAATATTGTAAATCTACATATACCAAGAAGATTTTCTTCAAAAGGAAATATTATCTCTGTCTTAAGTGACATTTCTGCTCAAAAACTTGGCATTGTGTGGCCAGACCTTCCTAATTTTACTTCTCTTCCTATGTTACCAAAACAACCCTTAACTTTAATGGGCATTTTGATGATTTAAACATTTTATGTCAAAAAACTTGAAAATCATGCGGTCTAAGAAACCATAAGCAAAATGCTTTATTCTGACAATGATCACTCAGATCTTATCATGCAGCTGATGTGGTTTAGAATCAGAAGAAATTATTCAGCTATTGGTTTGGTTACTCTGTGTGATTTTCATATCAGTTATACTGAACAATGTAGCTCCAGTGGCAGAGCCAGATCAAAAATAACAAGGGGATAAAGTCGACAATTTTCTGACTGGGGATGTATAAAGGTATACCCAGACATTTGAAATACATTTTTGAATAAAAATTTTGGCCAGATTTTTTAAAATTGGTTTCTCACTGATGAAAAGAACAAGTAGCCATTGTAAAGTTACAAAAATTGAGCAAACTTATTGCCATCACTGAACTGCAAAAATAGAACAGGAAGATTCAGTTACCTATTCTTTCACATACTGATACTGAATGATACTTGAAGAATCATTACAAAGCAACATCAAAAACTGAATCATTTTGCATACTCATACAGAAAAATTTCTATGGTATATTTGTGCTTTTTCCTGTATAGCTTCTAAATTAGCTTATATTAGCTTCTAAATTGATATTTGATAATCCAAAACTACAGAAATATACTGCCTCTTCCTACCCAAAATTTCACCCATCAAAACATGCATAGGGAAGCTGAGATAACAGTTGAGCTCTGGTGAGCACCATTTATTAGGCATCCTCAGCAGTGAATCTTTGAATGCTGGAAAGGAGGTTTTGTTGCTTGGAAGTTGTTCATTGCATCCAGTCATGACTGAGGGCCATTTTACTCCCAAAAGATCTCATACACCTTTGACAAAAATCCTTTTGTTGTCAACAAAAATCCATAAAAATCCTTTATTCTGAAAAAATCTCATACAAATTTTTAATGAATGAAATGCCCCTTGGTCATGACCTTTTTGAGAAGCACAGTAATGTAGGATTCAATGTAAGCTGTGCTTAAACTAATAGAGTTATGGAGTTATGCTTGTTGCTGCAAACCAACAATTAAGCAGCCATTGGGAACAATTAACAAGCATGGTTCAGTTTAATTTAACAGATTACCACAACAAAGGGTCAAGATGCATGATTTCTGTAACAATACAAAACCATTTTAACTTCCATATGAAACCAATGTTAACCAACTTTTACAGAAAAACTTTCCTGTTTATAAAACATCCCAAGTCTAGCATATTCCACCCATTTGTTTCCTATACATTCACTATATTGTCATTGTGTGGCATCAAATCACAGATGCTATGCCTATTTCTCAAATGAGTCTGGACAAAGCAGTATCTTTATACATGTTGAAGCAGTCTCACTAGTTCTTTGCAAGTGCACAACAATGTTGGAACCTCAAATACTGTACTGCTCACTTTGAACCTTTCCATCAAAATATCTTCCTTTCAAAAAACATTAGAAATATTGCTCGATCCATGCTTTAAGTCACTTTCATAAGGCACACGTACACCACGTACAAATAATGTGGGCTAGTAAAATCCTTTGTAACCTTCCGACTTTCACTTCCAGCAACAGTTGAGGCAGCTCATGAGTCAGGTACTTAGGCCTAACGAAAATGTTGTTTGTTTGTGACATGCAAGGAAGCATTTTTGTAATTCTTACTCTGCATTCTCTCAGATCGTGAAGGAAGGAGTCCTGAAGAAGCTTTCCTGATTGATTCTCAAACTAAATCAACAAAACCAACTTTCATTGGCTGCTAACTTGTCACAACTGTTGGCAACGGAGCCAATTTCATCTCCACCTGAAGCCGAAGAACGTAGGCCTGCCATTGACCTCCATCGGTTTACCCGTCTACCATTATTGTTCAGGAACGAATAATGAATTCACAAAACAAACAATTGAATCAATAATTATCCTCCTTCTTCTTCTCACCATGATCCGAACGTCTGAATTGTTCTGCCCCAGGAGGCATCTTCCAGTGACAAGCATAAAATTTCGCTTTCATCGGAAGCCATTCTTCAGAACGTTGTTGAGAAGAATTTCTTGGCCTGACTGTGTTTTCATTTTTACACAACCCCCTGCTTTCGCCGGAAGTTGCGTTTTGAGCTCTATTGTTCTCTATCAGGGAGACTGGAAACGAATGTTACGCGCATCACCCGAAAGTTGACAATAAGATTGAGGCCTCATTGCCATCCCATAGTTTTTTCCAGTGGAAAGTTCGATTTCGAGACCACTGCGTAGGCATAGCAATGCGCAGGAGATAACAAAGTTCAATTTAGGCCCAAACATTTGATAGAGCTCTTCAGTTCAAGGCAAGAACTATGGCTGAGAAAGGCTGCCAATGTCAAGGAAGAGAATCTTATGGCATTTCAAGGTAGGTAAAGAAGCTAAATTAACCTAATCTAATTTACTAGTGTCCCACCACTCATGATCAAATTAGATTACTTGAATGGGAATCTCCAATTTGGTTATTTAGGGATATGAAAAGAGTGTGGAAAATTTCAAAGGTTAGTTGTCAATGCTTTTTGCAAGTAGATATGACTTTAGTTTATAGCGAAAGCAAACCAAGGATACAGATTCTTTAATAGTTGTAGGAATACTATTCCAGGATTCAGCACCAGTGAAACGAACAGATCTTATGCCATATTGAAGAGTGTTTTTCCGAGTCAAGAAAATGTCATTCTTTGAAGCCTTTCGAGTATCATGTTGATGAATGGATTTGATTGATTCAAAGAAATTGTAAAAACAGACAGGAGAAATCTTATTGATACATTCATAAACAAAGGAAAGAAGTTTTAGTTGAAACAAATCCTGCAGTTTCAGGATCTTTAGATCAGAGAAGATAGGAGAGGAAGGCGAGGAAAAACTTTGAAAGGCAATAGCTCTGATTATTCTCTTTTGCAATAAGAAAATTGGTTGAATGTGAACATCATATGCAAAACCCCAAACCACAATTCCATACTGAAGAAAAGAAGCAAACAAAGAATTGTAAAGACATATCAACACATCAACAGGAAGAAAGTGTCTTATCTTGAAAAACATGCCACAAGTTCTTGCTAATTTTTTGGCAAGTTCACTCAGATTTCCAGCTGAGATTTTCATCAAGTAGAATACCTAGGAATTTAACATATTGAGATCGTTTTACATTTTGTTTACCAATTTTTATGTTAATATTATCTGTTAGGGGGTGGTTTCTCTGTGACCTGAAAATTATAAAGTTAGTTTTCTCAATGTTTAAAGACGATCTGTTAGCGTCAAGCCACTGTTTAACATTACCTAATTCTTTATTGACAACTTTTTCAAGTTCACTAATTTTATCAGCTTCAAAATATATGTTAGTGTCATCAGCAAAAAGACACTAACATATATTTTGAAGCTGATAAAATTAGTGAACTTGAAAAAATGATGAGATGAAATCAATCATGAAACTGCTTACCGAGCTTGATCGAGCAATGCACGTGCACCAACAGCGGCACAGGACAGACCAATGATATCAAGCCACAAAAGAGAGTGACCAGGCAGACAAGTGATTTTATTCGCTGACATTTCCATTCATGATCATTCATGACAGAAACCAAACCCATTCATGCAAAACAAAAGAATGGCGGTCTCTAGGCAACTTGGAGATTTCTAGGAAGACGATCCATAATAAAGGGATTGAATCAGCATAAGACTGGCGGCCAAATTCGGCCAATCAAACAAAATGGTAAAAAAACAGCCAAATTTCGGCCAATTGTGTCCAGTAAAAGTGTAGTTGGGAATAGCATTGTGTGCTAGAGTAATTCTTACGCTTTTGTCTTTGAAAAATTTAACGTGTTTTACTTTTTTCGTCATTCTTACACAAGCAATCTTGAGATTTTCAATATGAATTTCAGCATCAATTGTCGCAAAATATTGGTTTCCTTTGTTTATTTGTGGGTTTTCTACTTACGGCCAAAATTCGGCCAACTTTTGCGTTTTCGGCCAAATCATTCTTTGACCGCAAAGGGTTTCAAAAACGACCAGAATCGAGAAATTTGGCCGTCGAATCCGAGGGGCATTTCACTCCCAAAAATCTTGTACACCTTTGGCGAAAATCCTACTTTGTTTTCAAGAAAAATCCATCAAAAATCCGTATAAATCCTTTCGTTCTGAAAAAATCTCGTACGCTTTTTCCTATGAGTGAAGTGCCCCTCTTTCGAATCGGCCAAATGGCAACCCAACCTTCGCTACTTATGCTGATTCATTTCCTTTGAAGACAGTCTGTCCCCTCAGCCTCACTAATTTGCTTCATCTAAACAAAGCAAAGTCATTCAGGCATAATTTTCATGGTAATGAAAATTACGCATGAATGACTCTGCCCTCGTTGAATAAAGGCGATTTAGGGTCCACTATGCAGAAGTGTCCTGTCTGAAATCACGGGGGGGGGGTTCTCGGCTAAATTTCGGATAGGGGGGTGCCGCCCACAGTTTGAAAATGTAACCGTTGGCTAGACCAATTTTTGTGAAAATGATACCCTTGGCTAGACTAATTTTTCCTTCTGAAGTGCTCTGAATTGGCATTTTCTAGGCAAAACTTGCCAAATTTTCGCATTTTCTAGACCAAAATTTTTAAGAAGTTGGGTTTTTTTTACAAAAATTACCGAATTTTGACATCTCTTTGACCAAAATTCCCAAAAAGCATACCCTTGCCTAGACCTAACTCGACTAAAATTGCCAAAAAGTACACCCTTGGCTAGACTAGAAGTCCGAAAAAGTATACCCTCGCGGGCGGCACATCCCCAAGTACCTTTACTATGGAAGAACCCCCCCCCCGTGTCTGAAATGCTTCCGTGTTAAATCTGCGCTTCAGTTGAATAGATTTCATAGAAAGGGGTGGGTGCTGGTGAATCGGGATTCAAGAGGAGCCAGGGGTCCGGGGGCTGTGGGAGGCGGCCCCAAGCATTGGATAATTTTCTAAAATCTGTCTTTCTCGGGCAGAAATCCATTCTTAGTTTGGTGAAATGTTTGGTAAACAAGGGGCTTCTTTTTTTATCCATATAAAAAATTTACAATTACAAGGCTACGTTCTACTATACTATTAGATTAACTATACAACACTACAGGGACGATGCGAAGAGGAGGACGGAACAATGACAACCGCATGGCCTTTAACATAAAGACATGCAACAAGACTAACAACTACAAAACGCTGCTCATACATAAATAAATATTAACCCTATTTTGGTTGGGGGGGGGCAAATTTGCCCCCCCCTAGTAGATTTTTTTTAAATAACTCTGCGAGGAAGAATTTTATAGCCATGAAACTTCTTGACTTTTTGCAACTACTTATTGTGCAACTTCTCAAAAAGTTTCATTGAAATATTTTGAAAAATGAGGGGGCGGGAGACAATTTTCTGGGACTGACCCAGGAAAAATCGCAAATTCTCAAATCTCAATTATCGCGAAAAAAGGAGCAGAAGTGGAATATTTTGCAAATTTCTTTTTTAATGTTGTGTTATTTGATGCATTCTATCATAAATACCATGTTTGGATGGAAAATATGCTCCAAATTTAATTTTATCTCGATTTTCCTGATTTTGGCCAATTTTGCCGCTTTTCTTGACCACACAAAGGAAAATGCTGACGTAAGCAAAAATGGTGGCTATTTTTAAGTTAATTTTTATATTTACAGAAAGTACATGCCTGAGGCTTTTAGCACACCAAATTTGGTCGCTCTATCTACTACCAGTAAAGAGTTAGGTAGGGGGGGGGGGCTTTTTTGCCCCCCCAACCAAAATAGTACTATCAAATAGCCCAACCACTATAGGGTTAAAATAAATACAGACAGTGGCGCCGCCAGGGTTTCTTTATTGGAGGGGCAAAACAGGACGGGGTCTGGGGCGGAGCCCCAGAAAATTTTTCCTGGACTACGCCCTCTACTTTGGCTATAAATGCGACCAACGCCCCTTTTATAGATTGACATAAAGATAAATGAGTCTGTTAAATAACACGAGTAGAGTACCACAATTAGAGAATGACTTCCAACCGGCGACTGAGCGTCCAACCTTTGGATCCCCAAAAATTTCTGCGACCGAACACGCACCACTCTGTAATGGGATTGTCGCTATGCTATCGCGTACTCTCAGACATGGCCGCCGAGAGCTTTTCAATACCTAGGGGGAAAACTACGAATTGAGGCCCCCTGCGAGCAAAGCAAGCAGAAAATTTTTTCGACTGCCCCTCTTATATAGGCTTAAAATGCATTTCGGAGCATTTCTTGCAGTCAAAATGTCAAAATTCTTCAATCATGAGGCCTCATAGACCATGAGGTCCTGGGTCAAATTGCCCCTCCTGCCCCCTTATCGGCGGCCCTGCTCTCAGATTCAGAATTATGAAGTATACATGGTTTTTGAAAAAGACGGTATCGGGCTCGACAGGAACTTTCAAGCCTAGTACACTTCAAGGGGGTCTGGGGGCAAAGCCCCCAGGAAAATTTTTGTGGATACACCCTTTACTTTGGCTTACAATACTTTAACCGACCATATTTTAGCCTGTGCTGCATTGGGATTATTGATCACTTTGCAACAGTTATTTACATTAGCATCTCCGGTAATATTTTAAACATGATATTCTTTGACTTAGAATGCACATCCTACATGCCATCTTTACCAAGACCAAATGGGAAACGTTCACAATTTTTTAACTATTTTAATGAGTCACCTCCACAGGAAATTTTTTGCGCAAACACACTCTAATTTGTCCTAGAACGGTCCTCACAATCCAATTGGACAATTCTATAATAGTTTGTCTAGAAAAATTTCCAAAAAGGCTTTGTCCAAGTCACTTTCCAGTATTTCGCCCAAAGATTCTTACCATGCAATACCTAAGTAAAGCTACCAAACTTCTTTCTCCTCGCTCCTGAAAAAGATCATGACTTACGTCCTCCACAAGCTATTGATGAGATATGCAGGCGTGGAGCGTGCCTAGAACGGGGATCTTGGGGCTTCGCCACGAGAAGAAAAATTCGAGTCAATGCTGTGCAGATCGTGGGAAAGTTCACTTAAAATGGGTAGATTGTAGAAACCTATACGCATACACATTATAATTGCCAAGATCATCAGCCTTACCCCCCCCCCGCAATTTTTAGGCCGGAATTAGAAGAATTAGAAAAGTGGTCCTGGAGAACATTGGGGGGGCGACCGCCCCCCCTTGCCCCCCCTTCCCGGCGCTTCTGAATACAGATACTTAAATAAAAATTACGAGTACAAGGTGCTATATGCCACGTGACATGAGAGAAGAAATTATAGTAACTAAGGCTTTTGGTTCTCGATTCGTCTATTGAAAGCGTTCTGAAGCATGGATGTATTCTAATGTCGACAATAAGATTTTCTTATTTGCATCAGCCGGTAACCTTTCATGAGGCCTCATGACCATACAAGAGAACTTTTGTCATTTCTTGGAGAGAAAGGTTAGATAAACCATTTGTCAGCAGAATCGCATTTACGCTGTCGAGAGGACTACACCTGATCAAAGCATCGCTTCTCATCGGGCAGCCCCCCTCCCCTTGATTTTATCTTCCCAAAACTTTATTGTCAAAACTGTTTGTCAAACGTGGGCGCTGGCGTAAAGAGAGTACTGGCGATTCATCAATTTTGAAACCTATCTTGTGCGAAGGCGCACTAAGACACAGAAATACAAGGGAGCTTCCACCTTCGTTACTTGAAAGAAAAATCATTATGCATGGTAGTATTTAGGTCATGCAAAACATATGCGGACATTTATGCATGGTAGTTTTAGGTCATGCAAAAGGGCCCACTTCAAAAGGTAACTTTCCACATGAGTTTCTTGATTGTAAGAATAGACTTTTTAGCTATTCTGAAAAGAATCAGAATCGAACGATATTTTGCTACATTCTGTAGAATTTTCGAATGTGTACAATTGTGATAGAAGCTCTAACGCCACTCGATCGAACCTCGTGTACAAAAATGTATAAAAATAACGCTCGATCCAGGCTCTTTTGTAGGTTAGCTTAAAGGTATATTATAGTTCCAACCAGTGGCGGAGCTAGATAGAACATAGTGAGGGGGTAAAGTCCAACATTTTCTGACTGAGGGGTCAGGCATTTTTGCTGCATCTTTCAGTAACAATTTTACTGAACATGGAAAGTGACTTAGTTCTTAGTAATTGGAACGTAGAAAGTGACTTAGTTCTCATTAAATAACATGTCTCTAAGAACAGTAGATTGAAGCAAAGTCGACGAGATGCTGAATCGTTTTCCTGGGGGCATCCATACTCTTTAAAGTTATGTTATGGAAAATCTTTACAAGTTCCAGCTGTTTCCCTCCGAATCAAACAAGAAATAAAAAAAGCAATAGCACATGCCAACTTTGCCGAAAATGCCATTTAGAAGCCTCTGGTTTCAGCATTCGCATAAACTTGAACTTCTAAAACTCTCTGAGCTCCCTAAGCATTCGTCGGATTTAGATAATGCTGGTGTCTAAAATTGATTAAATATCTCAGAAGCTGGGTTATTTCATCATGTAGCCCTTCAATAGATATTTTACTTTCTAACATTAAACAATATCAGGCCTACAATCTCTTACAAAAGTGTTGGACCCCTGTTGAAAAAATCGAATTTTTGTCCCCCCTCCCCCCGTTTCAATGTTGAATGAATTGCAAAGAGGGTTTTTTCACGCAGATCCAGGAAGAGAACAATTCACTAAAGCAACCAACATTGAAATGCGGGGAGGGGGGACAATATTTCTGAAAAACGTGGATTTTCATAGGGGTCCAACACTTTTGTAAGAGATTGTCTGAAGGAAAACCCTAAAGTTGAAGAAAGTAGGCCCGCTTCCATTGCACCAATAGCAACTCTATCTGTCAACATTAGTTTGTGCCATGAAGATAAGATGTTTCTCGTCAAGATTAATGCATATAAAGTAATATGGCAATATTTTCTGTCCTCACACATTGACCTTTCGGGAAGTGGGCCATACTGGCGAGTACTGTCAACAGTACTCACCGCAGTACTCACTAGCGTTTCACTCCGTACTTCTCTATTTTGGCAGTGAAAGGGGATAACATGCCCATTAATGTCTTCAGTGCACTACAAGCTTTCAATTCATGTCTTACTTTCATTTTTTATATCCAGTTGAAGTGAAAATATGAACAGTACTCACTTTTCTCTTAATAAGAACTATTGATTTGTTCTTTTTAAGAGGAAGAAAGTGAGTACTGTTGACAATTTTCAAAATACTGCTTTGCAACTGTTTTCATTTACAGCTTCAATGAATGTAAATCGTTCATATGGGTATTTGACACGATTAAAGTTCATTTATGAGCAAATTCCAAGGAATCTGCAAATTTTATTAGCCTTTTTCAAAGTGAGTACTGTGGTGAGCACTGTCAACAGTACTCACTACAGTACTCAGTATTGTTGTTGTTTCTGTACAGGCAATTTTGACTTTAAATGTCTCCTGTGTACTTTGACAATTAACAAGCAATTCAAAAGACACATTAGTCATCAGAATGACCTCAATGGCAGCAAATATTGGAAGTTCAAGAGGGCGTGTCTTATCTTTAAAGGGCGTGGCTTCTTTGTAAAGAGCCGATCCTTGTGGTAAAAATGCAATTTTTAAGCAAGTCCTACAAGTTCAAGGATACATTTTATCAAATCTATCAAAGTTATGTTAAAAGCCAGGATATTTTTGAAGAGCTGGTACAAATAGCCTTAAGCCTAGACCAAAGGAAAGAATTGGAAAAATTTTCTTTGCTCGTGTAATTAGGCTGAATACATCTTCAGCTGGTTTTTTCAAGCAAAAATCCTCTTGAAATGGCAATTTTTTGGTTATGTCTCATGTAGTAATGCACAATCGAGAGGACCCTTCTTTCCTATCAATGAAAATTTGTGCCATGGGTAATAAGTATGAAGTAATTATGACGGTTGCACCAATTACTCTAGACGAATACCCCTTGGAGCAATTTTGCCATTTTTGCATGTCACAAAAGAATTAAAAGTCAATAAAATCAAGGATAAAATACTCTCAAAACCGGCCTTAAGCATTGGATGTAAAGTTCTTTGCCGTCCTGAAATCTTACTTCTCGTTAGTACATCCAGATGAAATATAGAAATAAAGTGTTTTTTACATTTCATCCAATTTTATGGTGATTGGAAGTTACAGTGGGAAATCACCTGAAATGCGGGATTTTTGGCATTTTTTAAAGAATTATTGTAGAAGAAATAAGACAAGATAAAAAATGTATTCTATCCCAATGGAAGCAAGTTAGCCTTCAAAATATTCGGGCCAATTCTCAACTGGCTACTAGTTATACAATGCTTTTAAAATAATTTTTGAAAATGTCCACTTTCAGACAATCTCTTAATAATGTCACGAGACTGGTCGGGCCTGTTGTTGTTTTTAGGTCAAAGTGTACGAGGGGAATCCCAGCCATAACAATAGAACGCATAAACAACATCATGTGAACAGTTTTGTTTTGTAATGCTATTGGTTGATTTTAGGTGTCCAATATATTAGATGTCTCGTAAGTAGGGCGTTGGGTTGTTTTTGAGTTCAGACGAGAGGACGCTACATCTGACGATAGAAGACAAGTTTGCATTGACGAATGAAGTAGCCGTTTATTGGTGATTACCGCCGTTGACGTATAAAAAGCCGATTATCGAAGAAGACGACTGTTGTTATTTTAGATGATCTATTTTTTCTGCGTTTTCCTGCCGTGCAAGTCGTCGTGTACTGGCCGACGAACTCAACTTGTGAAGCCACCCTTCAGATAAGGATTGAGACACACAAATAGACAAAAAAACAGTGGCTCCACATTGGTGCCCCGTGTGATGAAAATTGGAACAACCAAATCTAAATAAACTGAAAATTGCGAAAAGAGACAGAGAGAAGTTATGCAGTTCAATCCGTTATATTGTGCGACTACTGATGTCAACAAAGCATACGCGAGAGTATTCAAACGAAGATGTCCGCGGAATCTACGAACAACAGATGGACAGCCTGTTTGTAACTGTTGTTTACGTGTTGGACATGTTGCCAAATATTGTAGAAATCGCCGCCATGTTTTGTCACCCGATCAGATTGAAAAACACAACAACGCACATAAGTTCACTGCAGTCTTAGCTTCCCAAGAAGAAACTACGCAAGTCGAAGAAAGCCCACAGCTCGAAGAAAGTCTTACAGTAAAACCTCCAGGCCTTGTGAAAGTCTCCGACATTGAGATTCAGGCCCAAGAACCGTCCCCATCGCTGGGTTGTAAAGTGGAAGAAGAACTTGATTCTTTAACTCTGGTAGGAAAAGAAATAAATCGTTTGCGTAATATTGCTGTTGATCTTGAAAAGTTAATGAGTGAAAGTTGGCGTGAAAGTAAAGACAAACAGATGGATGCATCAGATTCAGAGGAAGTTGATGATCTCCAACGTGATTTGGTATCTCGTGCAATTGTCGGTGTCACTCAGAAGCTGATTGGTATTGTTTCAACACAAGTGCACAAACATCCATTTGTCATGCCTCAAGACACAATACAATGCTCACAGCGTTTTGACGAAAGAAGTAATATTGGTCAAAAGATAACAGCAATGAACTATGGTAATTTTGTCACCTAGCAACAGGCGTCTTTACTGACTCAAGCGAGGACGCTTGATTTTCAAAGGAGGGAGTTATGTTACGAGACTGGTCGGGCCTGTTGTTGTTTTTAGGTCAAAGTGTACGAGGGGAATCCCAGCCATAACAATAGAACGCATAAACAACATCATGTGAACAGTTTTGTTTTGTAATGCTATTGGTTGATTTTAGGTGGCCAATATATTAGATGTCTCGTAAGTAGGGCGTTGGGTTGTTTTTGAGTTCAGACGAGAGGACGCTACATCTGACGATAGAAGACAAGTTTGCATTGACGAATGAAGTAGCCGTTTATTGGTGATTACCGCCGTTGACGTATAAAAAGCCGATTATCGAAGAAGACGAATGTTGTTATTTTAGATGATCTATTTTTTCTGCGTTTTCCTGCCGTGCAAGTCGTCGTGTACTGGCCGACGAACTCAACTTGTGAAGCCACCCTTCAGATAAGGATTGAGACACACAAATAGACAAAAAAACAGTGGCTCCACAATAAAGTGTTGGACCCCTGTTGAAAAAATCGAATTTTTGTCCCCCCTCCCCCCGTTTCA
Organism: Aurelia sp. 3 sensu Dawson et al. (2005); assembly: GCA_964020215.1. Lineage (NCBI taxonomy): Eukaryota > Metazoa > Cnidaria > Scyphozoa > Semaeostomeae > Ulmaridae > Aurelia > Aurelia sp. 3 sensu Dawson et al. (2005). The sequence goes on from OZ026578.1 coordinate 6,030,071, forward strand.
ATGTTGAATGAATCGCAAAGAGGGTTTTTTCACGCAGATCCAGGAAGAGAACAATTCACTAAAGCAACCAACATTGAAATGGGGGGAGGGGGGACAATATTTCTGAAAAACGTGGATTTTCATAGGGGTCCAACACTTTTGTAAGAGATTGTAGGTAATTTGATGCTCTAGGAAGACTAGGCGCCCCCTAATTTATTTCTGTTCTGGGCAAGCTTGAGCCTTGAAACTTTTCATGTGAATAGAACATCCTATGGTGAACCCAAACATGAAATCTATTTTTAGATATATCACGTGACCTTTCAATGGCATCGCATTGTTCAATTTTCAAAGTCAATAGGGCTCAGTACTAAAAATCTTCAACTGTTTATTGTGAGAAAACGAAAAGCATTAAGGACATCAGTCCAATTTCGTTGTATTCTATATCTAAATAGCATTTTCTCCGTGAAGGAAAATTAATAAAAAGTGTTAACTTCATCACACTGGAATGCAAAGAATGTGCGCATGCGTTTTGCGTAAAATCCGCAAGCCATATGTTCAAATTAAAAAATAGCTAATTTATTGGATAGAGCATCAAAATTAGTATGCATTCCCTCCTTATCATCATTTTATCACATTAGCTGTAAGCTGTATACTTCATTGGGAATTATTCAAAATTTCACACATACATCTCTCGCATACTGATCGCGTTTACCCCCTGGAATGAATCTGATGTTTTCAAAAAATTGATTTTAGATCGTGGCAAGGATAAAAACTAGAAAATCAGAAAGTTTCAGCGTTGTAAGTTCACTTGGTCAAAATATCTACAGACCAAAAACCTCTAGGGGACTGTAGGCTTGATACGGTTAAAGAATACATTGTACAAAACCCTTGGGAGAACACATCTACAATTTGAACAAATCTTAGCAGTTATCATGGACATAGAAAGGCTTCGGAATAACGGGCTTTTAACATATGTAGAAACTGAAGGTGGGAGGAGCAAGTGCTGACTCCTAAAATAATGATGTGGGGGAGGGATTCACATCCATATGAAGGTGTAGAAATTGATGTAGAAAGGGTGACCAAGATGTGTAAGAGACTGAAGAATGCAAGAGAGCATGTGTGGTGACGTTGGAACAAAGAGTATATCAACAGTTTGGTGGAAGTTCACCGTATAAACAGGAAGAAAAATGCATGTCTGCCAGAGATCGGAGAGGTAGTACTAGTTTTGGGCGATGAAAGAAATAAACGCCATACGCCATTGGAAGAACGCAAGAGTAGAAGAGCTTGTGAAGGGAAGAGCTGACGTGGTAAGGGAAGTGCTTCCATGCAACACAAAGAACATTTCATAGAGGGACCGGTTCAAGCTGTCTGTTCATTGGAGATTGGTGGTCGAACGAAAGAGTCACTGACAGTGGACACAATCAAAGGCGCAACTGATGGCAAGGTGACAACAAGAGGGAAGACAGGAGATGTGGTGGATGCAGGAGCGAAGACAAGACTTTTGTTAGAAGAAGACTGAGGAGGAAGACTGTGTACCGTAAAGGTTTGGTATTTTTCATTTGACATTGGTATTAACTTTTTTATCATTTTTGATTGAAGTTGAACATTTTTCATTTATTTGAAGTCGTAGCGATGAAGTGAGAGCGTATGTGTGAGGGAGCCTTTGAGAATGCCACAGCTACAGAAACCGGCGAATATGAAACAGACAGTGGAATCATATTAGCCCTTCAAGAGCTAACCAATGTTTCTCGAGCAATTAGGTTTTTGAAATATGCCAGAAAATTTCTATCTCAAAACACATTAAGTAAAATGTATGGGGGTATAGCGGAGTCCCATTTTAGGTACTGTTGTTCAGTGATGCTGTAAACTGCAAACCCTACAAAAGCTGCAAAATCGAGAGGCGAGAATTGTAACCAAAAGTAAATTTGATTCGCCCGCAATGGAACTAATACAGAATTTAAATTGGCCAACTGTAAGTGATATTATTGGAAGCGAAACAGCTACTACCATGTACAAGTCTCGAAATGGACTCGTAACTGAGTACCTCTCCCACTTGTTTGTCAAAAATTCAACTCGAAATGTCAGAGAACTGAGAAATACTGAAACTGATCTTTCGCTACCACTGCGGAAAACTAATCAAAGGTGAACCTACGGTTGACTCACGTACGAAAGTCACTCTCATAAAAGTAGTAGCAAGGAAACCTCGTTGCGATGCAAAAGCTGGGAGTAGGATTGTGAAGTGGATTCCTCTAGGTGCATGGTGTGTATGACGTAGTGGACGTAGTGCGAAATCACACTCCGCAAAGTCACACCCGAAGCTGAAGTGTTTGAAAGTGCATAACAATTTCGAAAGCACCCTCCCTATGGTGCTGGGATATCTTTTTGGACTACCCCTTTTTCTCTTGGATAGCACACCAACTTATATGCACCAACTTATATGCTGCTTTTAGGTGGAATCAGCCTCCCATACATGGTCACAAACATAAATGTAGGTTAGAAAATGCTTTATATCTCGAGTGAAGGCAAAGTTGAGAATACCAGAAATGAGCCCACGTCGAGAAAAATTAAAAGGAAGGAAAAACGGCATAATCTATATTTTCAGGGCTCCTAAAATCGCCGGACCCCGGGGTAACTACCCCTTGGCCCGTAAAGATGACCTGGAAGGACGCTGCGTGGCATCCTCTAAAAATTCCTTTCATCCGAAGAAAAATTTACTTTGTTTTGTTTCCCTCTCGAAATAATACAAGTATTTTTTCGATGACAAGTATCAAGAAGACTTTGTTCTTGCTCCCATGGACCTGTTAAAAAGGTTGTTGAAAGAAATTCCACTGCTTTTGTGAAATATCAATCAATCAGTTCCAAGGATCTTCATCGATTCTTTAAAGGGAATAGACATGGCTATATCTCGTAGACGCTATAAATAGGCCAGAGAAATGACCACAAATCCTTTGTTTCTTTAGCCACACAATCAAACCGGATGCGTCTAAGCTGTCGAATACAATAGATTATATTTTTGACCTGGCCCGGGCCAGCTTTTAACTATGTCGATTCCCTTTAAAGTTGCACATTGCCAGGGCAACTGACCATCGACCCAGTCTGAAAAAAAGCAGGATGTCTGAAAAAAAGCAAGAGGAAGTTTAGTTTTATTTGCCCCTTTTCCAAAACATCTGAAACGTGGAAACAGACAAGGGCTCATCTCGGCTCATGATGCCGTTTTTAGGCCTAAAAATTCCTATATGTTGGTCGTCTTGCTAAAAGCTTCTCCAAATCCTTGCTGCGTACTGCGTACAGATCCCTGGTCCTCAGGGTGGCAGTCATGCAACGAGAAGCAGGCATCTTTTTTGGTCGAATATGAACAAAGGAGTTCGTGTTGTTGTTTGTCCGTTGTTTAACGGAAACCCTTGACGACTGCTGAGCCATTTGAGTTCACAAAGAGATTGCTATTCTGGGACGCATTGAATATCCAAGCATTCTTTTCTAATTGAATATGAACAAAAGTACACTGCATTGTGCGACTGACACTACGCCCACACCGACAGGAAGTTTTGTGGAAAATGAATGCTGACTTGCCAAATTTCACAAAAGAAATACCCCTGGCCATCCCTGATCTTGATGTCAAAGTACACATTGCATTGTAGTCGATCTCAAGCAATTAGACGATAACAACGGAGTAACAAAGACGCATTGCATTGTTTTCGAAAGCCAGACAAAGACGCATTGCATTGTGGTCGAAAGCGGAAATTGAAACGATAGCAAAGACTCACCGTACATTCGTACGTGAGTCAAAAATGAACAAAACGCAATATCCTTTCGTGGACCTACAATCTTAGACAAAAGTCGTTGAGACACATGCGCTTTTTGCATTGAAAAACTTCTCCTGCTTGAAAATTATTAGCATGTGCTGCTAAAGACCCCCCTCCCCCCATTTCCATGTTCATTTGATTACAGAAGACATAGTTGTGAACTCATCTGCAGCATTTCTATCATCTTCCAACATTGCATTGGGGGGAAGGGGGCTTCAAATCAAAATCTCTCTCTGAAAGCAAAGTGTCTCAACACTTTTGTCTAGGGTTGTAGTCTGGATAGGGTTAAGAGCATGGGAGAGACAAACTTTCCGAACAAACATGTGCACCGTCTTACGTGGGATATTACTGAAAGTACAAGACCGTATGAACCATTATTCTACCTGGAACACGTTTTTCCGTTTCAGTCCTATCATTGAAAGTTTAAATTATGCAATAACATGCCAAATATTTTGTTAGAAAAACTACACCAAGGTCAGAAATCTTTCTGGTACACCAAACTCACTTTGTAAAATCTATAAAACATAAGAAAGATGGGACAAAGTTGTTGAATCATATTATTGGCTGCGTTTTGATGACATTGCATTTTAATGTTTTGCGGGGTGGACTGAAAAGAACTTCGACTGTATTTAAAAATGGGGTGCGAATGAAGTATTGGACTGGATCAAAGCTTATTTGATAGCCGAAAGTGAAATAGTTCATTGATAGTTGTTCTATTTTTCTGAGCATTAGAAATGTACATAAATCTAATCATTAAAACACTTTTGTTACTCTTAAGAGTGAAGACTGAGATCTTTATGAAAGCCAGCGTATATCACCTGATACTTCTGCAAAGATCCGTTTCTAATTTTTTATCGAAGTGAAACGTAGTTGCACCATGCTGTAAGTAAAGAGACTACTTATCCCTTTTCGTACATTTTGAGGTGAGGAATGAACTGCATCGAACCTTACCTATGTTGCAAAATGTCCAGAAGAAATAGGACAAAGCTCGCAATAAATACTTCATGCTAGCATAGCAGCTATCAATCAAACGTTCTACTGTCAAGCCATTTTCTTGGCAATTGAAACAGTACTGACGGGTATAGAGATCTTGCAGCAGCTATGAGAGCCTACAATCCTAGACAAAAGTGTTGAGACACTTTGCTTTCAGAGAGAGATTTTGAGTTGAAGCCCCCTTCCCCCAAATGCAATGTTGGAAGATGATAGAAATGCTGCAGATGAGTTCACAACTATGTCTTCTGTAATCAAATCAACATTGAAATGTACATAAATCTATGTCTTTAGCAGAAAATGTTAATAATTTTCAAGCAGGAGAAGTTTTTCAATGCAAAAAGCGCATGTGTCTCAACGACTTTTGTCTAAGATTGTAGGCTTTTTGAAACTTTGGGGAGACTGGGGGGGGGGGCACAAAGTTTGCTCAGAACTATGAGAACTAGAGACTTGAAACTTGGCACATAAAGCAAACATGATCAGGCAAACAAGATGACGTCATTTGTTTTTGTTTATGTCACATGACCAAGTGCTGACGTCAGCAAATGTTGCTAAATTAGGTACAAAACCACATGAACTTTGTCGCAGTGCATCTCCTAGTTGATAAAACATACCAATATGATATTTGAAATATAGAAAGATTATATCCTTGTAATTCTTATTTTGAAATTTATCCTCCGTACAACTGATATTTTTACTGATATCAGCATTTATTTACTTTGTTCCCAAAAAAGAACGATTTTTGCTTAAAATTTGTTATAAACTGGTCTAAAAAATTGCAAAAGACGATAACGATGGATAAAATCACCTGCTGAATCATAATATGTTGCCCATTTTTCGAAAAGTCAAGGCCAACATGGTTTTTTTCAGTACGCATGCGCAACTTTTGATGAGTTGAATGAACCGTTTTGAACCGTTTTGAATGGGCAGTGCTCGTCGTGGGGAGATATTTCAGCTGGAGTACCCTAGGGTTCTATTTTAGGACCTCTATTTTTCCTCGTGTACATAAATGACCTTACTGAAGATTTGAGGTGCAATGTTAAGCATTTTGCTGATGATACTTCGTTGTTCACAGTAGTTGAAGATTCCAATGCCGCAGCAATTGACATGAATCATGACTTAGAATTGATAAATCAATGGGCTCATAGTTGGAGGATGTCTTTTAATCCTGATCCACAAAAACAACCTGTTGAACTAATATTTTCAAGGAAGAAAAATGAAATTGATCATCCAGTCGTTCTCTTTAATGACACACCTATGAAGAAAATAATTGAACATAAACATCTCGGAATTGTTCTTGATTCCAAGTTGTCTTTTAATGCTCACATCAAAGCAGCTATCTCTAAAACAAGAAAGGGTATTGGTATGCTGAAATTTCTCTCGAGGTATCTGCCCAGACATACACTTGATCAACTTTATAAGTTGCATGTTCGTCCCCACCTAGACTACGGAGATGTCATCTTCCACACTCCAGCAAAATTATGCGAATTTAGTCACAACGAAATTTTAACAAGTTCTATGGAAAAGCTAGAGTCCGTCCAGTATTCCGCTGCCCTGGCTGTAACAGGAACATGGAGAGGAACTTCGCGAGCGAATCTGTACGCAGAGCTTGGCTGGGAGTCATTGAATTCACGAAGGTGGAGCAGACGTCTCACGCTGCTCTACAAAATTGTGAATAATCTAACACCTTCTTATATGACAGAACCAATCCCCTTTCTTCAGCAGTCGCATTACACTCTTCGCAATCCGGATGTCATAGGGCGAATAAGGGCAAGAACAGAAAAATTCAAGTCTAGTTTCTATCCTAGTTGCCTTACTGAATGGAATGAACTTGACCCAGAGATTAGACTTGCACCGTCTGTCACTGTTTTTAAGAAAAAACTTTTGTCGATTATCCGGCCCCCTTCAAAATCTGTTTTTGGGATTCATGACCCAATGGGATTATCACACCTTACTCAGCTTAGGGTGGGTCTCAGCAAATTGAATTTTCACAAATTCAGGCATAATTTTAAGGACACTATAAACCCAATGTGCCCTACGAACGATGGTGTTGAGGATACAGAGCACTTTTTGTTGCTTTGCCCATCTTTTGTGGTTCAACGACAAAACCTTCTTGCTGAAATTCTTCCACTGTTACGACCATTTGGATATGCTAATCTTTCAAATGAGGTTCTAGCGCAGCTCTTATTGTATGGTGATGAAAACCTCCCTAATGATGTTAACAGGAATATACTCGAGCTAACGTTAAGATTCATCAAGGAAGCCGGTCGTCTAGATTAAGCTCTTTCCAAACTCTGCTACAAACCACGCAGCCACCAAGCACTCCTTCTTTGCAACACCCTTTCCCCCCCCCCTTTTTTGTTACCCATATCTTTCTTAATAATTATGTCTGGTTTTCGTTTAAATGTTTTTCTTTTTAATTTTTCTTTTTTTAAGGCCTCGGGGTTGTCATTGTATTTTGCTCCTCTTGGTATCGTCGTCGTATTATTGTAAAGTAGTTTAAGTAGTGTATAAAGTAATTTGTAACGTAAATTTTTGGATTGAATATATATATAGATAAAAAAAACTTTTGATGACGTCATCAAATATCAATAAACTAAATATCAAATGAAAGCCTGTTTCAAGACAAGTCCAGTGATGTTTGTTTGATTGTTATAGAGCCTGTGGTTCAAAAGTTATGACTGAAAAGGAATATTTTTTGCGGAGCACTCAATTTAAAATTATTTGTTGACCCCCTGAATCATGGTCAAAATTTCTGAAATTGACATAAAAAGATGTCTCATAGATGGTAACTAAAAACTAGACTATTCTAAGACATGTTCAAGGAGCTGCTTAGAAAAATTCACAAAGGGGGCACTTTGTGCCCCCCCCCCTAGTCTGGATAGGTTTAACCCTATTCAGCCCGGGTAAAATTTTTGGTATTTTGGTCCGGCGGGGGGCTATTTTGGCCCCATTTCACATATTTAAGGAGGGTAGCCCTTCAGCAATGCTGATTTTCAAGGGGCCCTCCATTACAAAACTTACAAAATTAAATACTTTTATAACCTAAACTAATACAATGCAATTTCTAATACAATAATGAAAACCCTATGATCTAAAATAAATATTTACAATAAAAGAAAATCCATATGGCAAACACAGTATTAAAAGCTAGCTTTCCCTATATACATTGTTTAAATCTATTGAGGGAGGATGCTAGCTTACTTTCAGCTGAGAGGCCATTCCAAGACTTGGCACCTCTAAACGAAAAACATTTCTGTCCATTTTTTGAGTTTTTCTTTGGTAACCTTAGGTCAGTTGCTGTATTCCTAAGATTCCTAGAGGTCAGCTGGGATGTTTTTGTGAAAAGATTACACATGTATTGTGGAGCCAGCTCGTGAAGAGATTTGAAGACCATGATATTAGATTCACTAGCAATTAGTTCATCTATGGTCTTCCAGCCAAGCCTTTTGATAAGTGGCTGGCCCGGGGTATCAAAGCCGCTGCCAGTTACAATACGGGCAGCACGGTTTTGTAATTTTTGCAGCTGGTTGATCTCAGTCGCACCACAGCAACCCCAGACTGAACAACAGTAGCGGAAGTGTGGCTCCACGATACCTGTGTACATGGTCCTAAGAGTTTCTTCTGGCAGAAAGGATTTTGCATGCTTCAAAAAACCAATCGCTCTTGAGACCTTGGACGAAACTGTCTTAACGTGTTCCTTCCAATCCAAGGAGTTGTCTATCTGCAAACCAAGATATTTGGTTTTTTGAACAACTTCAAGCTCATTATCCCGAATATTCAACTTCAAAGATTCGCTCTTATTTTTCAGAGCTTTATGCTTTGGTTTTGTGGAAATAAGCATGGAATGAGTTTTCATCACATTAAGTGAAAGTTTGTTGCCTTTTAGCCATTTTTCAACCTGCGTAAGATCGTCATTGATGGCCTCATTTAGCTGATTGATATCTCTGGATTGATGGCAAAGGCTCGTGTCATCAGCATACATGGACACATTTGAATTTCGGACAGCTCGTGGGAGGTCATTGATGTAAATGAGGAATAAAAGAGGTCCAAGGCATGAGCCTTGCGGCACACCAACATTTATTTCCTCGATTGACGAGTCAACACCATTGACCCTAGAAAATTGCTTCCGGTTAGAAAGGTAGGATTTGAACCATGCTAATTCCCGCTGCTGAATACCATAGTACTCTAAAGTACCCCTCTTTATTTCAGAAACGAGAAACTGTTCGTAGGTGGAACTTCGCACATTCAATTAGGGACCTGGAAAGAATCCAAAACTAGCAGTAATTAGTAATTTGTCACGTGATTCGTTGCTAGGCAACCAAAAACAATAGTAAAATCAAGCAAAAACTAGTGAGTATTCTTAAATGCCAGATATTTACTGATTTGTTTAAGATGAGTAGCTAACTATGCTGCAAAAGTGATGGTTAGGAGTCTCCAAAGATACTTTTTATTGATTATTTGAATTTTGAAAATTGTCTTTGTTAATTATTGCAGATTAAGTTTAATTAACGGACACTTCAAACAATGAAAACTATTGTTACAGTTATTTATTATATATTTTTACCTTTAATCAACGAAATTAGACACCTCAGTTCATTATCACGCCATTTCGATCAAATTTTCATGAATGATTCACTAATTCATTCAATGTATGACGTCATAAAGTTGTATGACGTCATTGAAATTAAAATTTGCTGATGTAAGCAAATAGTAATAAACTATATATGAAATGAAAGCTCTCTTCAAGACAAAACCAATGGTATATATATCTTTACATTTAATGCTACTGGAAAGAAAATAACAGAGGATTTACGATTTTCTTTGTGACTAGTCCCCAACAAAAGGCATCTGGAGGTCACGTGACACAACAATTAACAATGAAGTATGGATAATTATGTAGCCTATTAAATTTCATTAAAAGTCAAGAAGCTTCAAAGTTACATTTATCATGGCAGAGATCCTATCTAAAAACGTTTCATAGGGGGGCCATAATGGCCCCCCCGGGCTGAATAGGGTTAACCCTATTTCACATGGGGGGGCGCTTTTGGCCCCCCCAATCAAACTTTTCTATACTGCTCCGAAACGACACAAGTTATGATGACCAAACCTTTGTGACTTTTGCTCAAATTTAATTGGCAATCAAAATTTAAATGCCTCATTGTTCTAGATTTGATCACGTGACCACAAAAGCACCATATTTGGATAGTAGTTGACAAAAAACAGCTTTGAACATCCATAATTTCTTTGGTTTCTCGTCCGAATCACTTGAAACATGTATCATTCGATTGCTCTTGATGAGAACTTTCAGTTGATATATATAATTGTTGCTAATTTGCTGACATCAGCAAAATTTAGTATCTATGACGTCATTTATGCTTATGACGTCATTTTTCGAATAAATTAATGTATCAATTAAGATTTTTGTTGCAACTTAGCTTAATCTTGTTTGTTTCATGCATATTAAGTCGATCTATGTCAGAAATAGCAAGAAAACTACGGAAAACTGCAGTGACAATAAGTAGAAAGGAATAAAGAGATAATTAAGCGCTAATTTGTCTATAAATAGATACTTCAGATTGCTTCAAAGTACATATTTTAATTGTACAATGTATTTCCTATCATTTAAGACTATTCTCATTAAAATCGGTTGAGTATTCAATTAAATAGAATTTTTCTTGCGAAGCAACTATAAATTGGCCAGTTTTCCTTTGTTGTTTGGTTGCCTAGCAACAAATCACGTGATTAATTAATTACCATTGTTATATTTGGAAAGCTTATTGTCCAAAGGACAATGGAGGAAAGTTTCATTGTTATATCTTTTGTAGTTTCAGAGAAAAAGAGGGGGGGTGAAAAAAGCCCCCCCCCCATGCCAAAATATCGAAAAAATACCCCATATGAAATAGGGTTAAGTCATTAATCAATTTCAATCCTGGTGTTTCTTTCATCTCCACGATACTTCTAAAACTAAAACACATAAAATTTACATCCTTGTAATTCTTATCTTTAAATATTTGTCTCGTTCACTAATGATTTTCCTGATGTCAGCATTTATTTATTTTTTACATTGATAAGAACATTTTTGTCCAAATTTTGTTATTAATTGGTTTTAAAGATAGCAAAAAATGCTTCATGCAGATAAAAGACCTGTCAAATAATATCATGTTGTTCAGCTTTGGAAAAATGAAACCTAACATGGTTTTCGTCAGTACATTTGCGCACCAATCAATTATTGATGACATCATAAAAAATCAATACACTTATATCAAATGAAACTGTGTTTCAAGACAAGTGCAGTAATGTTTGTTTTTTTGTTGTTATACAGTTAATGATTGAAAAGTTATCACTGAATAGGTAGCACTCTATTAGCTTACTCAATTAAGGTTAGCACTTTATTTTGCATAGTACTCAATTTCAAATTATTTGTTGACCTCTTGAATCACCGTCAAAATTTTGAAATTAATGCAAAGGATGTCTCCTGAAGAGAAACTAAAAATCACTAAAAGCCAAACTAATGTATATATCTCCATTTTTTTCAAACAAATTTTACGATACAAGTTACTTATCTAACGCTACTTACAAACAACTTTACTATACTACAAGGACGAATACCACGGAGAGCAAAAATCTATTGCAACTTCGCAGCCTTAACATAGAAAAAAAATTTACATGTAAAGGAAAAGACAAAAAAGAACTTAAAGTCTACCTCAAATTAGACGTCATAAATTTTATAAGAAGTAATCAAATTTGCTCCTTGGTGGCAAGTTCGCCTTGCCCTTTCACGTGTAACGTCCAATTTCAGATAGACTTTAACACTACAGATAATTACAAGAAACGACTGACAAACAAAAAAATATATACGAAAAGGGACTAGGCAATGATGGGGTAGCATGGTGGCTCCGTTGCAAAAAAATCGTATTTGAAATTATATTAATCAAATCGACCAGTGTTGTGGATATAACGCCTCCATTTTTCGTGTCTATAACGACTAGCACTCCATTTAGAATTATTTTTGACCCCTTGAATCATGGTCAAAAATTTTGAAATTGATACAAAGAATGTCTCCTAAATAGAAACGAGGATACAAAACACGTTGAGGGTACGGGTATTGCCGCCCATATGGGTGGGTTATTGGGCCCAGAATTCTCTAAACAAGAGTCCCTTTTTCGGCAGACTTTCCTTAAACATAGTTGGGTTATCCAAAGTCTGCGAAAAATTGTAAAAAATGGATTGTTTTCCACCAAAAGTAATCATAAGAATGGGTATGACGACAAGTTTTGGTAATTAGCAGAAGGCACCTTTCTGAAAACCGCGTGGCAGACCCTAGTCCATCCGCAAGTCATGTACTCTTCCCCCTCCCCACCCCTCGGGACTAAAGGTCACTAAAAGCCAAACTAATCTATATCTGTCCATTTCTCATGTCCATAGCAACTTCAAAGTAACCAAACTTTTGAGAGAAAACTCATTCTTCTCCCTCAAGAAATCGTCGAAAAATCAAAATCTCCTCACAAGTTTAATTTCTTACTTTCCCTTTACAAAAAATTTTTTCGGTTTTTTTTTCATAATTTCACCCATTTTCAATCACTTTGATATACAAAAAGTTTCATGATGAGAATCATTTACATTTACTTTCGGGGTCTCGGAATCTGGGGTCCAAGCTCTGGGTCTAGGGATACAGCAAATAGAACATGCCTATCTGTGAAATGGCTTTCTAGAAAATGGGTATACTAAGGATGGCAGAGGTTTTAAATCTTCATCTAAGAAATACATGAAATCTTAATAGCTAAATTCAATGGTACGGTATGATAATAAAATTGGCCTTAAACTTTTAGAGGCCAACTAAACAGTCCATGCAATATCTCAAAGAACGTATCGGTAGCAGCGGTAGAAACTATGCAATTTACTTGGACCTCCCCAAAGATTAGAAGCAAATTAATACAATTTTTGTATTGAAGAGAAAATATTTTTAACGTGAACTTAAGGTACATTTACCAACACTACCTTTAACTCATAGCTCATAATGAAAAACATGGGTTGTAATATGAAAGTAGCTAGTAATTCGGAACTCATAATATAGGAAGTAACTCGTAAAATAAATGTAACAAGTAGCTTGCAACTCATGTTATAAGCAGTAACTCGTAACATACGATTTCAGCTCGTAAATCGTAGCTCGCAACTTAAGGTACAGTTACTAACATTACCTTTAACTCATAACTCGTAATGTAAAACATGTCTCGTCATATGAAAATAACTAGTAACTCGGAACTCATAATATAGGAAGTAACTCGTAAATAAATGTAGCTAGTATCTCGCAACTCATGTTCAGCTCGTAAATCGGTCCCGGGGGGGGGGTAACTACCATATATACAGGTACGGGATGTGCCATTTTTTGGGGTGCCTTTTTTTGAGCAGAAAATAAATTTTGGGGTATCATTTTTGGTAGAATCACAAGTAGTCATAAATTTTGGGGTCTCATTTTAGAAAAATATTTCTTTGGGGTATCGATTTTGATCAATTTCACTTACTTGGTTAAAATTTTGGATGGCCGTCACAATTTTAGGGTATACATTTTCAATGTCCTGTAAATTTTGGGGTATCGTTTTCGCGAAAATTTATAAATTTTAGGGTCCGATTTCAGTCATCAAATGGCACACCCCCGTCATCTGTCTATTGAAGTTACCCCCCCCGGGAAATCGGTACATTTACTAACATTACCTTTAACCCATAACTCGTAATGTAAAACATGGTTCGTAATATGAAAGGAACTAGTAACTCAGAACTCATAATATAGGAAGTAACTCGTAAAATAGATGTAACTAGTAGCTTGAAACTCAGGTTATAAAAGAAGTAACTCTTAGCATATGATTTCAGCTCGTAAATCGTAGCTCGTAACTCACCCCTCGGTTATCTATAACACTAGTAGTAAGTCAAAATTTTGAACCATTTCCATCTGACCAACCTTGAAAAATCGGATATTTCAATGTTCTTACAATTTTCTCTTCTATTTGACTTTTATTGGTCGCGGTAAAACCATAGGCATACCGGGTGTCTCAAAGAAAAGTATCCGGATTTGGCCGACCCTGGCGATAAAAATATAGCGTGAATCAATCTGAAATGATTTTCAAAGCATACCTCGATAGCGATGAACATATATACCTAAAATTTCCATCAACAAAAGGCCTTTTATTTTTCTTTCGTTCCTCTTTTCCAAAATTTCCATCAACAAAAGGCCTGTTAACAGGCTAATAGATACCTCGTTTGTTGATATCGGTGCGTTGCGACTGAAGATATTAATCTTCAAACGACAAATTTGCCTCCACCTCTAAACCAGAGCTTTGACGTTTTGGAAGACCTTAACCTTACGTTTTTTGCATTACGAATCACAAGTTATTGACACTGATTTGACTCTAGGTATAGCAAGCTTTTTCATCAGTAATCAAAATAGAAACAAATTCTAGGCTACTGAATTCTTAAAATTCTGCAACGCGATCTAGGTGGTAATAACTGGGGCGTCTACTAAATTCATTCTATCAAATCTGTTCCTATACAATCTAATTGGTTGCACTGGAATCAAATCAACCGGTCTTTAGATATTCTTCAAAAAGTATGGTATCACTCTTATTCTCGGAAATCTAAAAGTATATTACGAACAACAGTTTACTTTCGCGGCTTTGAAGAAGGCTCATTTCAAAATTCAAAATACTTTGCTGGCTTCAGAGGAGCTTCCTTCTCCATTCCTCTAATCCAAAGAACTTGATCAAACTATTTACCACCTACACTTTATCTTCACGGCCACAACTGCAAAATTTGATGTCAAAAAGCTAGGCCAGTTTTTGCCAAAAAAGACAGAAAGACTGGCGAGTCGCTTAGCGATTGGCAAATGAGAAAGAATTGGGATGGTGTTTGCAACTTCTTGTGAAAAATTCAGATTTCTTTTGGGACTGATAACGAAAGTCTATATGTTTTCTTTCAAATCAGTTATGGAATACCATCTTTGAGTCCCAAGGCGAAGAGAACGAAAGCGGTTTGCAAAACAATGTGTCACTAGAAGCGATCAAAAAAGTTCCATGCATTGTAATCAAATACGATATGACCGTTCTACTTTTGTTACCACCTTGCCACTCTCGAGAGATTGCTGACTTGTCGGACACATAACAGTTAGCGCTTTACCGATTCTTTCACATTTGCCAATCGGTAATCGAATGATAAGTTTTTTGTTGTTTTGTTAATTCGGCTATCAAGTTTCATATATTTATTGCGGAATAGCAATAAGATTTTAGTTCTGAAATTGGCTTCCGGTGCTATCAAAGTGGAAGGTAGATTCACCTAAACTTCACATCGCCGCATTATTGTTTCGGAGACTTGAATCTGTTATCTAACAAAGTTTTACCGCTATGATACAAGTGTAACGATAACGCAACGAAAAGTGCAGAAACATGAACAGAAAAAAAACATCAGTGAAGAAAACGTACTTCACTTTTTCCCATCATTCATACTACGTCATGTAGTAATTCTTCGTCATGTTTGTTGATCAAATCCTCTTCATGATTATAATTATGCTGCTTTCGATACCTCTTCAATGATGGATTTCTCATTAACATAACAGCTAGATGCCATCTGTTGCGAGCAAGGTTGGATGCAGCTGTTCTTGGAAAATTACTTTCAGATTCAGTTTCCTCTTCAAGTGTGGTAAACTGTGGTAATTCTAGAATAAAAGGATAAGTGGGAGCCGTGCTGACAACAAGATTATCTGCTACTCATTAATTAGAATCTATTCGCTCTAAGACAAAATAACTGAAAAAAACTTGATATTTCAGATAAGCATTCCTGAAATTAAGGTTTTGTTGAGTCATTTCTGTTCTGATTGCCCTAAAATTCATAGAGTTCCAAACCTAGCAATTACTGTTGGTAGAATAGTGTGATTGACAATATAACTCACAACGGCCTGGATTTCTCAGAAGGTAACTAGAAATATGTTCTTTAGCAAAGCTTTCGAATCATTCTCTAGATATATGTTTCTATAAATCACTAACCTACAATTGGCGAATCTTATTTCTTGGTATTATGATGTATATGGAAACTTACAGTATAGGAACAAATTTCATCAGCCAACAAGAAAAGCTTGCAGAATAACACAAGCAATATAACCCTTGTCTAGATTGCATTGCAGCTGCCAAAAAAGATACAATTTTGGAAATATTCTGTCCCCGAGGATTGCGGGAAATTTTTCTGAAAGTGATTATTATTTTAGCCCTAAATGGCTAAAATTGAACCAAAGAAAGACACCGCCATAAGATCATCAAAATATTTCATCGGCAATGAAGAATTTTCCCCATTTTCAACAACAATGACCTATTCATTGGACTTAAAAACTTCCTAAACAATGCTGTTCTTATTTGTAAAATAGCTTTTAAACAACTTATCGCTGTATTGCTCAATTGGATTGCTCAGTATGCAAGTTTGGTGAGGTCATCGAGGATTTAGTTTGCTTTAGCTTACCGGGATAGAAAGTTTCCATTTTTGGAGATTCATAATACCAAGAGTACCAGACATATTTGAGAGAATCAAATTCTAGTTAAAAACTAAGGATCACAGTACTTTGTTATTTTTTTTGTAGAAATCGGAGTAGTGTCAGGAACTCGAAGCTTCGCCAAAAAACGGAGTACAAGAATTGCGACGATAATCATGTTCATATTCAAAAAGACATTCCAAGTTTGACAATTCCAAGGTTATTACAGTTAAGACAAATCCGATGGTTAGAAAATAATTAGTATAAATTTGATATTTGACTAGTCCATGTTTATAGTATTGACGTTTCGAAGCAATTCTCCGTGCTTCATCATCAGGATTAAATGTTCAAAGCACGAGGCTCTATTTATACTCATAACAATAAACAACTAAAAGTGTATGTTTACAGCTCTTGCGAATAAAAAAGTGAATGGGATAAGCCCAAAGGAATGATAATTAGAACTGGGGATAGAAGACTGTTGTGAGTTCAGTGAAGGACGATCACGCAACTAAGTACACTTTCGTGGATAAGTAAATCAACGTTTTTTTTGCTGCTTGAGCACTTGTTATACAGGTAAATTTTACATTAAAAAAGCTTGACGGTTGCAAAATGACTGAAAAAGGCCTCAAACATTGGTCAAATTACAAATGACTCATTGCACAGATCAATAAACAAAATAGAATTTGTCATGGCTGAGAGATATCCACTGCACAAATTTTGCCATAGGACTGAAAATCTTTTGTACTTGTTTGAAATTTATGTCTTATAACTCTTGAGAGGGGTGAAACGTCCATTGCGTATTGTTCTGCGCAAATAGAGTCCTGATTATTTTCTAACTTTTATCGTTCATAATAACATTGGAAACTTTAATTCATGTATCTTAAAATACATAGAAAGTAGAATAATAAGTTTAACTAAGCTATGTAGTAAACTCTCCATTTCAGTGCATTAACTACATACTCACACAGGTTAATAAAAAGTGATAAAAAGTGATAAAAGTTCTAAAAATTATTGTTTGAAAGGATAAAAGTTCGGGTTGGTCCATTCTTTATTTCTGCGACAAAAAACGAAATAGGAAGTACGAATGCAAATATTGATAATGCTTTTAGTTAGATATTGAATTTCTGTCTCTGGAATCTGTAGTTTTGTCATAATGTTGAGAAACTTCTTGCTATCTTTTTCAATAAAACCGCAGGCACCCAGCGAAATGTTGGCATATACAACATCGTCATAAGATTTCTTTAATTTGTCAACTAGAGCCTTGTATTTTTGACCTTTCCTTGTGCTATTAAGTTCTATATTAGTACCAAAACCTATTGTAAGCTCTAATAGCATAACGACTTTCTAGTGGATTATGACAATATCAGGTCTTTCTTGCTCACCAGTTATGATACATGGAGAAGCAAAACTTGGTAAGTCCACAAACAAATCGCTGCAGAATCTTGTCAGCGAGTTTGCTATGACTTGAAGTACTGAGTTATGCCTCCAAGTATAACGACCATCAGTAAGAGAGGCATTACAACCAGCAACAACATGACCGAGTGTTTGGACTTGATGACAAAGAACGAACAGTTTATTTTCAGAGTAGCCCCAAATGTGCATGTTGCTTATACTTGAAAGCGTGTTATTCAAATACCTTACCGTGAAATTGAATATATTCTTTGGGATGCATTTCTGTACCGTACACCAAACAGATTTTGTGCTTGTCAAAGTCAAATCCCATGCGTGGTGTGCTACCAGTCCTTGGGTGGTGAGATCTTTCTTGACTTTCTCCGATAGATTTTGCCAGGACCGCCGAGAGGGGGGGGGGGATGGCCGGGGCAGGGCCCATAGCAAAGAAAATTTGTTTTCATGTAATGAAGTCATCAAGCTTGGTCCCACAAGGGGCCCGGAAAATCGATTTTTCTTCTTGCTCATTGCATTTAACAAAAACTTAACGGGCCTCAGTTCATCATTTATTCCAAAGTAGTTCGCTAAATCATATTGAGATTTGAGAACAAGCGACAAGAACTATTGCTCATGCCATTACTCATGTTTTCGTATAAATAAGCTCTGTAAGAAAGTTAGCAATTTTTGTCTGTGTTCTTGCCTTGCATTATTTTGAAGCTAGAAAGCAATCAAGATAGACATTGCTTTGCACTTGAACTTCCTAAAAAGATCCATAGTTTCAGTGGCGTGGCATGGCCACTTGGAGAGTATGAGGGGCGATTGCCCTCCAGTTTTGCTGAAAGATGGCCGTCGAGATTCCTTGAAAACTGAAGAGAAATTGTGGGCACAGGATGGGCTTTAGTTTTTCCGAGAAATGCTAGAAGATTACGTAATTCAACCAAGGGCATTCTGACGACATGCAAGTGGCCTAAGCACTTGATCGTCCTAAACTCGGTTATCACAATAAACAAGATGGCTAAAGTATTGATTACCTTGATTAGTTTAGCAAGTTGATGGTGTTTTCTCTGCTTATTCTTCTATGTTCTCCTCGACACAACACAGTTGTGAATCACTGATACAGAAGCTGTGGCAGCCATTTGTCATCCCACTCGAAGATTTCATGTGACATCCCACAAGGGGACAGTGATTCAAAACTATGTTGTGTCGAGGAGAACAGAGAAGAATAAGCAGAGAAAACACCATCAACTTTTGCTCAACTAATCAAGGTAATCACCTTAGCCATCTTGTTTATTGTGATAGCCGAATTAACAAAATTCAGGACGATCAAATGCTTAGGCCACTTGCATATCGTCAGAATGCCCTTGATTTAACTGTGTTGCCAGAACTTCCATTTCAGCACTGGTGAATTTAGAATCAAGGGATGCCTTCTAAGTCAAAGGCTACTTCACTCATTCAAAAAAGTGTACGAGACGTTTTCAGAACAAAAGGACTTTTATGAATGGGTTTTTCTTGACATCAAAATTATTTTTGCCAGAAGTGTTTAAGATCTTGTGGTAGTGAGATGTCACTCGTTCTAAGCCAAAGTGAAGGATGCTGCTTCGAAAGTTGCCCTCGCATTTTGATTCCTAGAGTAACTGTCTAAACACTAAACTAAACAAAATTATCAAAGTTTCCTTTGGCAAGCATGATGTTAGGAGATGCATTCTGAGCCAAAGTAGAGGGCTTGGTTCCAAAAATTTTCCTGGGGAAAAGTTTACCAACAATCTATAGAGCACTGCATCAACAGGCTGATGTTGACAGATTCATCAACGAAGAGCGGCCATTGGTAGAGGCTTAATCAGTGTTTTGAGGATTGCGTTGAGACTGAAGAAAACAGTTTGTTTAGCTACGTAGAGAAGAGCAAAGAACCATTTTTAAAGGCAGTAAAGGAAGAAAACGTGCTAAGCTCTGGAACGCCAAAGGAAGCGATCAAGGCAAAAAGGATTGAATCTTGCCAAAGGGATTGCCAATATTGAAAACTGACTGCAGGCATAAGAAGTTTTGATTCATGAGAATGGCTGAGGAAAGGTACACTGAAGAAGGAGACAGAGGGAATGTTAATGGCAGCCCAAGATCAGGCGTTGAGGACGAATGCTATTAAGAGCAGCATAGATAAGCGAGATGTTTCACTTGTTTGTAGAATGTGTGGAAAACGAGCAGAACCAATTGCCCATGTTGTGAATCATGCTTGGTGTCAAAACTTGGCTTTCTTCGTTATCTCCCTCTACATACGACACAAGAAGATTATTCATGTGTCTCTCAGTCTCCATGACGACTGTTTCAAGCTGGGTGAAACTAAGTAGCGATTTTCCAATTGTCTTGAAAAGTCCTCTCTTTAGATCTTTGATTAAACGTTCGTACATCGAGCCCCACCAGGGACTTTTTTATAAATTAAATCTCCAACTGATCTCCTGTTTTGCTGAGTGACTTGTAATTGTTCATTCTTTTTTTTCTTTATCCAGTTTGCAGTTGTTTGAGCATTGTCTATGAGCAACTTTGGTCTTGTCTTCCGAGTGGTAAATGCATTAAACCTTTGATTGAAACTCTTCAGCTGTTTGCGATCGTGCACTCATAACCCTACACGTGAGTATTAAAATGTATCCTTTCTCTATTTTTTCTTGTTGACCCTGTATAGAAACGGTCCAGCAAGCTCGACCATAGTTGTTTCAAATGGCCAGCTGACATTTGTACGAAACGTCGGTAAATTTGCAGTTGATTGTCCTTTGGATGGTTTCGTTGAAAACACCTTGCATATTACGCACTTTCTCTTTTCTCGTTTAACTGCAGCTCTTAGTCTTGGGATCCATCAGTTTTCTCTGAAGGCAGCCATAGTATCTGCAATCCCAAAATGCAGTATCCCTTGATGTGTATGACTAACGAGTTTCTCTGCAAATAATCCCATTTGTAGGTAGGTTGGATTGTAGCCCTGAATCCTCCCATAACATTTCAAAATACCAATCTCCTCGTCTTCCTCAACTCTGTACTCTGGTTTTTGTTTGATTTCTGCTATCTTGTTCTGTTCCTTTTTTACCCAGTAATCCCTGCATTTAAATTTTCCTGTGTAGCCAGTTGCCCTTTTGTTGGCTTTCCTTTTTTTACCTTGGCTAGACAATGTTTGACAAATCTTAACCCCTATACAGTTGCTCTTAAAGTCTGCCAATATATTTTTCTCTCTAAAAATTGTTTCCATTTATCTGATTTGCATGAAATACCGTTTTTTTCATTGGCCTAAATTCACTGTTTACTGCTGAAGTACTCTTGAACTCTGGTTGATCTGGCCAATCTTTCTCTGAAAGTAGCCACTCTGGTCCTTCAAACTACTCCCCGTTGACCATTTTTTCAATGTTTGCCTCTCGGCTCCCTATGTCTGCAATGTTACTGTTTGATGGACAGTATCTCCATTTGATGTCAAGCTTGTCTGTTATCTCTGCAATTTTCCTTGCTCTGTTTGCAACAAAAACTTTTCATGATTTCCCTGGATTTGTATTCCAGAAGAGTGCTACCATGCAATCCATTCATGTATTTACTGAGGTAACAGGCAATCCCTTCAGTGCACTATGAACATTTATGGCCAGATAGGCAGCTATTTGCCTACTCACTACTTCCAGCCTTGCAAATTAATGTATTCGCTTTGATATCCGTGACTTTGATGTCAATAGGCCTTTAACAATGCTTGTTTCATGTTGTATTAATGCAATTGTTACTGATGAGCATGCAACTGCAATTGCATCTGCAAATATAATGAGATTTATCCCTTTCACTTTTCTGCTCTCTTTGATTGAACTCCTGGGAACATTCACATTTTTCAATTTCTCAACCCATCATAAGTAATCCTTAACAAGAGGCTTTGATAACTCTGGATTCCATCCTTTTGTCTCATCACAAGCTTCTCTGTACAACTTCTTTCCCTCTACAAGTGTTGGTGAGATAATACTAAGTGGATCATACACTCTGCTCCATTGGCTTAGCATATTTGCTTTGGTCCACAGCTCTGTAGCCTGCGTGCAGACTCGACTGGTTTACCGAAATCGAATTGAGTTGAATGGAAAATTGAAAATTCACTCAATTTTCCATTCAACTCAATTCGATTTCGGTAAACCAGTCGAGTCTGCACGCAGGCTACAGCTTTGTTGATCTCAATTTCTACAATACCCTCGCTCGTCCCAGCTTTAGGCCCAAAATTTTAGATGGGTTTTTCATCTCCTCACTTTCAAGCTCTGCTAAATTTGATTCCCATTGTGCACAGGAAACTTTGCATCTTGAACTCAGAGACGTCTCCGTCCCAATATGACAAAAGGCCTGGGGGAGGAGGATGAGGGGGGGGGGCTCTCTCCTCGATTAGTTTATCTGTTGAGAGGGCTCATTCTATACCCTATACAAAACTTATCATTATTTAGCTCCTCTTCGTATCTGTATATTGTTTATCAGATGAGTCAAAAAAACGTGGGGCGTTTGTCGGACTGTGAAGTCGCATTGAGCAACTCGATCATCGTCAATAAAATTTTTTCACGCAGCCAACAGTCTAGCTTAGATCATGAAGCTTTCCCAATCAAATCAGTCACTTGATGCAGAAATGCTGAAAACAAACAAAGGTTGTGAATTTGAGGCGTCACAACTCCTTGAAATCGGCATATATTTCGACCGGCATCCAAACTTGTATCATTTTAAATTTTTTATACACGGTGGCCCCATCAACCAAGAGTGGCTGCTTTTCAGGGGGCCGTGGAAAAAAACCTAATTACAATGCTACTAAAATAAAAAAGAATGTTTACAATGTTAAATTAGAATAAATGAAAAATTAAAATCTATTTACATTTCAGTCTACATTCAAAAGTAGACAGAGAGGGGGCTAGCTTGACTTCATGTTTTAATTCATTCCAAACCTTTGCTCCACGGAACGAAAATGCTTTTTGGCCATTACTTGTTTTCATTCGTGGAGCAAGTAAGTCAGTCTCACGATTTCTCAAATTTACAATTTCCCGTGTCGAGTTTCTCGTGAATAAAGTAGGGAGGTAAGTGGGCGCGAGACCACTTATTGATTTGAAAACAATGGTAGTCGTCTCTTGTTTGATCATGTCGTGGACTGTCGGCCATTTGAGCTCTTTTATCAAGTTTGCTGCTGGTGCATCATAGCTACTGTTGGTAACAATTCTCGCAGCACGATTTTGTAACTTTTGTAGCATCAAAAGGCGAGATTCTCCACAGCTACCCCACACAGAGCAACAGTAGCAAAAATGGGGCTCAACGATACCTCTATACATCTGACTCAGGGTATGCTTTGGAAGCAATTTTTTAGCATATTTTAGGAATCCCAAAGAGCGAGAAATCTTTGAACGTAAAGCCTTAGTATGCTCATCCCACACAAGATGTTTATCAAGTTGTGCTCCCAAGTATTTCGCATTATCTACAACTTCAATATGCGAGTTGCCAATGGCGAAAGACGGGGTCGGTACTAATTTATCTGATATCTTCTTGATATTAGGCCTAGAGCCTATAACCATTGCTTGTGTTTTGATTACATTGAAAGACAGCTTATTACCTTCAAGCCACTGTTTCAAAGAGTCTAGATCACTGTTAAGGGTTTCATTAAGCTCGTCGATATTCTTAGAAGAATATGATATACTGGTATCATCGGCATACATCGTTACTTCACTGCTTTTAAGAGCAAATGGCAGATCATTTATGTATATGAGGAATAAAAGGGGCCCAAGGCAAGAGCCTTGAGGAACTCCACATTTTATTTCTTCCATATTTGAGGCTACCCCATTCACTCTACAAAGCTGCCGCCTGTTTTTCAGGTATGAGGAAAACCAGGTATGTTCAAGGCCAATCACTTCATACTTTTCTAACTTTTGGAGTAGAATATCGTGATCTACAGTATCGAATGCCTTTTTCAAGTCAATAAATGCTGTAGCAGTGAATCTACCTTTCTCCATATTAACATACCAATCATTTGTAGACTTCAGCAGACAAGTGACAGCGGAGTGTAAGGACCTAAACCCAGACTGTTTATAGTATATGAGCTTGTTTTTATCTAGATACTCATAAAGCTGGTTAAAAACCAACTTTTCAAATACCCTAGACAAGAAAGGAAGCACTGAAATCGGCCTATAATTTGATCGATCATCAGATTGACCACTTTTAAAGATGGGGGCAACTCTAGCAATTTTCCAACAATCTGGGAATACACCAGTTGCTATAGAAAGATTGAAAATGTTGCAAAGTGATTCACCGATGACAGGAAGCGCAATTTTCAAGAAATGATTGGCAATACCATCAGTGCCAAGACCCAAGGAATTTTCCAAAGACCTTCTCTACCTTAGCAATATTTACAGCTTGAAATTCAAACCGCAAATTATGCTCGTTAACAGAGAACCTACTTTCAAGAAGGGGGTTTTCTGTCTGTGGCAGTTTGTCACTGAGGTTTTTGCCAATATTGCAGAAAAAATCATTCATCGATTCTGCAATAGCTTTATTGTCGCAAACCTGCTTTCCATCAACATCAAGAGATGCTATTTGCGTGGTTTTTGATTTTTTGTTCAAAACAAGATTAATGGTCTTCCATGTGTTTTTAAGGTCTCCATTATGCGAAGCAATCTTATTTGAAAAATACTCACGCTTGGACTCTGTGTTAAGTTTGTTAACTTTGTTGCGCATTTGCCGATGTGCTTGCATCAATATTTCAGAGTTTGAGCGAACCGCTTGTTTTTTCAGCTTATCTCTAGCAGCAGACATAAGCTTAAGATCCTTCGTGAGCCAAGGACAGAACTTTTCTGAGACACGTCTTTCGCGAAGTGGCGCATGTTTCTCAAGAATGAGTGAGATCGAAGAGGTCCACTGTTCAACGATAAGGTTAACATCATCGTTGTTATTGACAATGCCATTCCAGTCAATTGAAAGCAGATCGTTTATAAAGTCAGCAGAGTTGAAATTTTTGAGTTGCCTCGTAGAAATGTTTTTATGCTGCCTTCTAGAAGCTCCACGAAGTTTTCTAACACAGTACACCATATAGTGATCTTTGATGCTTGCTTCATGCAACCCAGACGTGACTACATTTGATTTATTTGTAGTCGCAATATGGTCTATGAGGGTGTTGGATGTTAAAGTTTCCCTGGTACCTCTGTCAATTAGCTGCTGAAATCCAAAAAGATCATAGACTTCTAACAATCTAGACGAGTGTGTAGGAAGGTTAGCACAGGCTGGCTCCAGCACAATCCCCTTTCCTCAAATTAGGCAAGATATCGCAATTTGTATCTCCCAAAAGAATGATTTCTTTGTTCTCATTGTCTAAAAATTTTAAGTTTTTTCAATTTCATCAAAAGTGTCGGGAGATGCATCAGGGAGGCGATACCAGGCCAAAATGAAGAAAGTGGCGGCTCGCACTGGCTTGATTTCCACACATATGGTCTCCAAAGATAATACGGGGAGATCATTACGGAGTTTACATTTATCATGAATAGAGTCCCTTATGTAAATAGCTACCCCACCACCATGGCGGTTGCGATCACGTCTTCTAATGGTATAACCCTCAATACTGACAAGATCATCGTGAATATTTTCATCAAGTTTTGTTTCATTGATTGCCAAAATGTGTATCCCAAGATCCTTTACGAGGGTACGGATCTCGTCAATGTGAAGTAAAAGGCTATTCACATTCAAAGACGCGATCACCATGCCTTTCCTGTGTCCAAGACCTGACCCCTGGTTTTCAGAGGAGCTGTGTGAGATAGCTGTTGGAGGAGCCTGCTGCGCAGGGGTCAAGCATGCAACCTCTCTGTCAATAGGACGATCTAGTCAATAACGAAGGGCACGGATTAACTTACTTTCAAACAAATTTGCACCAGTCCTATTCAGATGAATTAGACTTTGATTTAGATGCTTTGACGCATCGATATTTGTGTGTTCTATGAACGCGTAATCATTTTCGGAACATAAGTCTGCTAATATCAAATTCACTCTCTTACGTTTTGTCTCAAAATCATCACCTCGAGGTACCAGGCCAGAAATAACCACTTCTGTGTCATTCACCCTCATCTCGTTGGCCAGCTCAATTATTTCATGTGCAATCTGGACTGCTGATTTTTCTGCTTCGTTCCTCCTTTGGGCTAGATCATTTGTGCCAATGTGGAGGATTATCAAATTAGGTTTCCTCTCAATGGTGGGCTTTGCATAGCTCTGCATATCTTTGATATTGGCACCATTGAAGCATTTCACATATATGTTGTTGTTTTCTCCAATTTTTTTCTTCAGCTCCCAAGCATGAATATTTTTAACAAGCGAATCACCAAGTATGACTGCAGAGCGTTTCTGTCTTTTGGCCGGGCTTTTTCCCTCATGTTTCGTTTTCTTATTGTGGCTTTTGGTATTTTCATTCAAGATATTGCTGGTTGAGGGTTGGTTTTCCTCAACTGCGGGAACATTTTCCTTGTTAGGGACTTTGCTTTTGCTATGCTCACACGATTTGCCACTTGTGGAGGGTTGGCTGGTTTCAATCACAGGAGAGGAGTCATCAGGCGATGAATTAGCACTGGGCTGTTGGCTGTTTTCATTCACTGGAGGGTAACCATCAGCCAAAGAATTAGCATTAGGCTGTTGCTTTTTCACACTACTCTCGGCAGAAATTTGTGCATCAGCATTCAAAGTAATACCTGCATTCGAGCCTGCATTTTGATTATTTTGATCTCCAGAGGGACTTCCATCTCGGGTCAAATCAATTTGAGCAGACGATCTGGCTTTCTTATTTCTTCTTTTATTGCTTCTTTTACGATTATTTTTGTTTGTCTTCGTACAATTTTTATCATTTCCATTGTTATTCTTTACCTGAATGTTTTCATATACGATCTTTGAGGAATCATCAAGTTCTGATTCATTGTCCAAGGTGTTAAATGATTGTTCATTGATAGTTTCCTGAAGCCTGTTGTTGTTTAGGCCTAAAATGACTTTAAGTTGAAGTTTTCCTCTAAAAGACGAAGATTTAAATCGCGTTCTTTACCAAGTAGTTGATTGAGATCGATGACCGACCTGGCTAAATCACCTGCTGTTTGGAAAATATTGCTGTCCGCATGGATGGAGTCATCTTTCGTGATCCTGGCTGGGTTGACTGGATGGGAGGGAGACAAGCGTCCTTTCGATCCATTGCATTCCACAGTGGTTTGTTTACCATCGACTTCCGTAAGTTTAGTCTCTTCAAGCAAAACAATATCCGAGAGCTGATCTTTTTCATTTACTTGACTTTCATTTATAAAATAAGATTCCTTTACGTATAATTTGTTTTCGAGAGTCAACTTGTCGAGCATACGAGCAACCGAATTCTTGTCTAGGCCATGGCGTAATTCTGCTTCACGACAAATGGAATCTTTATCGGGTCTTTTTCGCTTGCTTTTTCGAACATGGTCAATGATATCTTTGACGCTGTCAGTACTTAATTCATCAACAGAGCCCATCACTTATAGAATGTACAACACAATGCATAAAAAAGAACAAACTCGAAGATCCTTACGAACGAACCGTATGCCCAAACCTACGGAGAGTAGCTGGATTTCTTCGAAAAAAATCGGGAAATTTCAAGTAGTTTTCTGTCCTGGTTGCATTTTAAGAAGGAAGGTAAAATTTAGAAAAATCTTCACACGTTTCTTTTGTATTCCTCACTTATTCGCCGTCTGATTGGTCCATCAGAACGAGGTTTTGGTGGTTTCCGGTCATGGGCCACGAGCAAAATTCGGCTAAAACATTTGATTCCTATCTTGGAAAAAGTGTTGTCTGGGAGATGTCCCATTGCGATTTACAGAGCGTTGATCTGCTTGAAAGAAACTTCATCGGAAGAAAAAGAAGCACGCATTATTGATGTCTTTCCAAAAATTCTGTACGTAGGGAAGTTATGATAAGACCTCCCAGGGGAGAAAATGCTATATCCTAAATATCTCATTCTCCCCTGATAATGCCAAGTGCACCTGTAACTTTTGCCAAGATAAAATGCGGAAGGGGCTTGGCAAAGGATTTCAAGATTCAAAAATATCAAGATTCAAATTAGCTGCTGAATGCTGACATGAAAATTACGCCCTGTTTACAATAATGCGATCGAGATTATGCATGTCTGACCTTGGAAGTTTTGTACATGGTAAAAATCGAAGAATTGATTGGAGAGGAGAGCTTTATCAATAACATTAATATCAGGACCACGACAAACTCAATTTTGAGGGTGAGGGTGAGTCCAAATAAAGGAAGGACATCCGAGACTCCAATAGTGCTTAGAATCTCACGAGCATTACTTTTTAAGATAACTCTTCTTAAATATTCGAAATTCCAGCAAAAAAATCGAAATTGAATAAAATACATAATAAAAATATGCAAATAGATAACAAAGTACAAATAATTGTGCTAAGGACTAAGCTTTGCTTATGCCACGATCCGGGCTTCGACTCATTATCAAGTGAAGTAGGATTAGTACAACGTAAGATAAAATGAGAGTAGATTCGAAAGAAGAAATCGAATATAGGTGAATCGATGCAACGAAAAGAAAGGATGAAAAGATAGGCAAGCAAAGCAAAACAGGAAGAAATGAAGAGGAGTGGATAAGAATAATGTAAACGCAAATAATCATGTTGTTTGGTAAGTCTTGCGGAACAGAGAGCTCCAAGTTTGAACATTATTAGCTGCTACCAAGTCTTTCTTTTGGTACGGTCAAAGGGTGCAAAAATGAGGCAAAGAATGATCATGTCATCAGTTAAGGTCATTTAGTGGTTGGTGAATTAAAATCAGTGGTTTGCTTAGTAAAGTAAGAGTTGCGAGTTACTTATCGCAAGTTGGTGCATTCAGCGAGTTGCGAGTTGCGAGTTGCGAGCCGGTACATTTAAAAGTAAGAAAAGTTAGAATTTCCATCTTTTTGTAGCTAGAGCACTGTAATTTTTTGGAGAGCCTTAAGGTAACTCTGCTTTCCGCTCCAGTGAGCAGCGAGTTGTCGTTTTGCAAAACCACTCTCTTCAGAAAACAGTTAATTTCTCCAATACTATTCGGTCGATCGAAAATCGGTAAAAAGGACATTGTTCTACATAGTCTTGGCAATCAAAAGATATGCAAATCACAATGTTTTAGTTAAGGCTGGCTTTGTAAATTATTTTTCAAATCTTTTTGTTGATTTCAGAAAATTGGATTTATTTCCAAAACTACTCGAAAAATTTTTGGTTTTCTTTCGATATATCCTTAGCTAGATTGTTGATCTACAACTTTGCCAAGTCTGATTGAAAAAGCTAGGCTAGATTTGTCGCAATCGAATTTTATATTTCTGTTTACCTTTCGACAGCGAAGGGTAGAAACCTTGGTCAACAGATTAGCATGTTAGGAATCATGCTTTCAAACACTCGGCCTTTGGCTGCATCCACATTGCACAATCCTTTGTAAGCTCGTAAACGATCGTGCAGAAATCCGCATACTGATATTTTGCAATCTGAACACTGCAAGGGATTAGTATGGCGGATTTCTGCAGTCTGCACGAGCGTTTAAGTGCTTTCAAAAGATTGTGCAAGGTGAATGCAGCCTTATATAACTCTCTGAAAATGTTTCCATTGGCAAAAGAATGAACGTGATCTGTTGAGAATGCTATATTCAAGTCTCAATAGACATCATTGGAGCGCTTGTGAAAGTATCATTTCTTGAATGCTACCATTTCTTACAGCCTTCCGTTTCATGTCCTTTGAGACTTTCATGATCATTCACAAAATGTCAATTTCTTTAAGAGTCTACAATGAACAGAGATCTGAAACTAAACTTATTACAAAAGGGTTCACTCTTTCTCATGTCCTAATCAGTTGACCAAGGTTTCTACCCTTCGCTGTCGAAAAGTAAACAGAAATATAAAATTCTATTGCGACAAATCTAGCCTAGCTTTTTCAATCAGACTTTGTAAAGCTGTAGATCAACAATCTAGCTAAAGATATAGCGAAAGAAAAGCGAAAACTTTTCGAGTAGTTTTGGAGATAAATCCAATTTTCTGAAATCAATAAAAATGTTTGAAAAATGATTTACAAAGCCAGCCCAAAAGGAAACATTGCGATTTGCATATCTTTTGCTTGCCAAGACTATGTAGAACGACACCCTTTTTACCGATTTTCGATCGACCGAATAGTTTTGGAGAAATTAACCCTATTAGTAAGGGGGGGCGTTTTTCGCCCCCCTAACACACTTTTCTACATTACACGAAAACGGCCTGTTATTTAACCATGAAACTTTGTGACTTTTAGTCAAATTTAATTGGCAATAAAATTTTTAACAATTCATTGTTCTAACTATGATCACGTGACCACAGTAATATTATATTTGGAGAGTAGTCAACAAAAAAATTCTTAAAACCTCAATAGATTTTGTTTCGTTTGTCCAATTGATCTCAAACATACACCATTCGATTGCATTTGATGTGTAGTTTCATTTGATATATAAATATGTCATATTTGCTGACACCAGCAAAATTTAATATCTATGACGTCATTGACATTTATGACGTCATTGCTCTAATGAATAAGTGTAAGATATGAAAAATTGTTGTCTTTTTTGCTTTAACTCATTTGTTGGATTACTTCTGAGTCCATATTTAGTAGATAAAAGGACAAGACTTAGAAATAACTGCAAAGAAAATCTGTACATGGAACAAAAAGCCAATTAGAAGCTAATTGTGCTAAAATAGAAACTGAAAATATCTAAAAAGTATGTATTTTAAATCTGCAACATGTCTCCTACAATTTGAGACAAATTTGGAGAAAATTGAATTACAGATAAATTAAATAGAATTTTTCTTGTTAAAAAGGTAAAAAATTGCCAATTTTCCTTCGTTCTTTGGTTGCCTAGGAACGAAACACGTGACTAATAAATTGTCATTGTTACATTTCAATAGCTAATTGTCTAATGAACAATAGGAGTAAGTCTTATTGTTATATCTCTAGTGGTTTCGGAGAAAAAGAGGGGGGGGGTGAAAAACGCCCCCCAGTACAAAGTGAGTAAAAAATCGCCCAGTACTAAAAGGGTTAACTGTTTTCTGAGTACGGTGGTTTTGCAAAACGGCAACTCGCTGCTCACTGGAGCGGAAAGCAGAGTTACCTTAATAGAATCAGGGATTTCAAGTAGAGTCTCTTAATTTTCATCAAATCAAATTTCAGAATGGTCTGTTATTTGAAGAGGGCCGCGAATATAGGCCTCGCTTTTGAGCTCGGAAAATTACAGGAAAGAACGAATTGGCATTATTTCAGTTGGTAGCATGCTTTTTGTCCGAAACAGTCAGCAACTCATAACGAAGGTTCGGAAAAGTTTCTTAACTTCGAAGTGACCTCTAATCTCCTCTTAGAGTTTCTTTCAGGAGCACCAATACAATTTCTTATGAGTTGGTTCTTTAGCCGAAAAGATTACTGCACATCAGGCCTGACTGAAATGAATGCAACAAATCATGATGAAGGGTACATCACTCTGTTGAAAATACCACCGAGATTTGAAGGCAACATGGTGTACTCGTATAATGAATTGTTGCCAATTCCTTGAAGAAAAAAGTTGCTAGATAGCACCAAGCTGTACAAAATTGTGAAGCCTCGCAAGTGCACAATTATGATTATTAAAGGTTATTTCTTGAAGATGCCTTTCTTTTGTTCAAGGTGTTTTTCCGAATCAAAAAACATATAAAAATCCCAAATCTACTTGAATTTCTGAGCTCAACAAATAGTATGGAAATCCACAAAGGACAGCGGAAAAGGGTGCAAATTGTACCGATTTCATAGCTGCTTGATAAACAGGCCTGCATTTCCTTTATAAATGGCTTCTTATAAAGAAAATACTCAATTATGCTAAAAATCAGAAAGATGGCAGCGAGAAACTTTGCCCAAGAAACATTGAGTTCTATTTGCGAATTCTTGACAATTCTAAAGAACTTCCTTTGAAGAACGCAATACATCTTGGTAAAAGGTTTCTTGCAATTATTTTTTGCGTAATTGTGCATAGCGTCCGGCTAAACAAGCTTGTTTATAAAGAAAATCCTCAAAAAGGCACATACTGAATTGCATCTTTGGTGACAAAGAAATTCTTTCAAAGAACATAGGCAGCTCACAACTTTGGTTTCAACAAGCACTTCTCAGCTTCCAACTCGCAACTCTCCTCCAACTTGCAACTCGCAACTCGCACAATAAGTGCAATTCGCAACCCGTATCTTGTACAATAAGTGCATCTCACAAAAAAGGTGCAACTTTGAAACGCGCTGCTGTAACTCACAATTCGCATCTTACAGGATTTAGGAATTAGATATTGTCAGATAAAAAGAAACACTAGCAACATAATGCACGGGAATATCTGTTTGATCCAACATTGCCTAGAATCAAATTTTCTTGTCACTTACCAATTACTTTTGATTCGCTGTCTTTCTTAGGGCTTATCAGGTTTACGAAAACATTTAAGATTGGATTTGAATGATAGTGTTCAACCAGCACATACCCAATGTATGCTAGATAACCTGCAATGAATAGGAAATATGTGTAATGTGAAGGGTAATGAACGTTTGTGTTTTTACGACTTGCAGTACAGTACAACCCCGCAAACAAGAGCATACTTTTCTAAAAAAATCAATTTGACTACGTTCTTGCAAACGCCGTACTTATGGCAGTTTCAGGGTGTGGTTCTTATCACAAGGACACTTATGACTATGATGAATATAAAGCTATCAGTACCACTTTAGAAAGTCGCTGAGATATGATTGCTGGGCATTCCCCCCCCCCCCCGCCCAAGATATGGTCACTGTTTTCCCCAATATATGTAAATTTTATAGCAATACATTACAGCAATTTTTTGCTTTTATTTATGAGAATGTTAACTGATTACAGTTCTATTGGCCTAAGGCTTAAGCTGAGGATGTTTACAACAACTTGTTTAACTCATAAAAGTGATAGCATTCCCCCGAGGAACAAATTCCTAAGGTTTTTTGGCCCTTGAGAAATAGCAAGCATTGAATTCTTTTTGAAAGAATTTTTCATGTCTAGTTTATGTTTTGTTATATTCATTTCCCCTTTTTTTGTTATGGTGGTTGCTTTGTGTCGTATTGCCCCTTAGGAACAGCGAAAGGATCTGAGCAAGATGATGCCGGTTGAAATCAGTCAGTGGCGAGCAACACTTGGGTGTTTCCACGTATCCGTGCAAAAATCGTCCCACTTATGAAAAGTGTCAAGCCATTTTCAGTCGTTTTTCAAATCCTCAAATTATTTTGGTTTTTTTATTGTTTCATCGCAATTTCAATCCTTGCTCTGCCTGTTACACTAACAATACAGTTTCTTGCAGTACACTCTGTGACAACGCAGTCGAGGTTCTTGCCTTTGTTCGCTCGTGTGCATCACTTCGCGAAGCCGGTTCTTTACACGACTATAGAATTTCTCAAGTGATTCCCTATCGGTATCATTGCTCTTGTTTGGTATAAGCATGTAGATGTGAGGCACTTTCTTTTCCTGTATGCTTATTTTTACATTGGGTGTATAACATGCTCCACACTTCATACGCAATAGTTGGTCTTTAGAACACTTTTGCTAAGTGGTGATGTAGAAACGAACCCAGGCCCCGAAACACTTGATTTTTGTACTTGGAGTCTAAATAGTATTACTGCGCATGTCTTTTTACGAGTCTCTCTCTTAGAGGCTTACAATTCGGTTTATAGAAGCATGGAGAGGGAGCCTAGATTCATAGAGTTATAGAAGCATGGAGAGGGAGCCTAGATTCGTCTGGTATAGTTGGTACGATACTTATGGACCTATCAAAAGCATATGACTGTATACCTCATGACCTCCTTATTGCTAAATTGGAGGCCTATGGGTTTAATGGAAAAAGCTTGCGACTGATGTACAGCTACCTAACGGATCGGAAACAGAGGGTAAAAATTGGGTCTTATAAAAGTTCTCAGAGCAATGTCAAAATTGGCGTCCCTCAAGGCTCTGTTCTTGGGCCATTGCTATTCAACATCTTCCTAAATGATTTATTCTATATGGAATTAAATTCAGAGATATGTAATTTTGCCGACGATAACACTGTGTATTCATGTGACACTCGTATTAGCGAAATTATGACAAATTTAGAAAACGACCTAAGTACACTCCTAAATTGGTTTTATGCTAATGGTATGGTAGCAAACCCTGATAAGTTCCAATTGATGTTCTTGGGACTAAATGAAAGGCACAAGTTACGCTTGAATATAGAGGGTGTAAAAATATCGTCCACAGAACATGTTAAACTTCTTGGAATTGAAATTGACAACAAACTTCGATTCAATAAGCATGTAGAAACACTATGCGACAAAACAAACAGAAAAGTCAGTGCTTTTAGGAGGTTAAAATTCTATCTCTCGAGAGAACAGGCAATGAAACTGTGCAACACAGTAATCATCTCAAGCTTTAACTATTGCCCATTAGTGTGGATGTTTTGTGGTAAAGATGCCAACCATAAAATAAACCGTACCCACAAGCGTGCTTTAAGAATACTCCACAATGATTACGACTCTTCCTTTAATATACTTTTGGAGAAAAGTGACACTGTTACAATCCATATTAAAAATCTCCAAAAACTGATGCTAGAAATCTTTAAGTCAATGAACCATCTAAATCCATCATATATCTGGCACCTTCATGAAAGGAAGGAGATTCAGTATGATCTCAGAACTAAGCATCTGTGCAAATTGCCGATTACGAGGACGATAAAATTTGGCATGGAGTCACTCTCATTCAGAGGAAGTTTATTGTGGAACAATCTTAACGATGAAATAAAGGAGCTACCAACAGTTGCAAGCTTTAAAAGAAAGATCAAAACCTGGACGGGTGAAGCATGTAATTGCAAAATTTGTAAATAGCCTGCCCATTACGTTGTGTAGCTTGTATATATTTCTTAGACATACTTGTAAACTATATTGTAAATAGTTGGTATTAATTAGTTTTTCCTAACTACGTTACACCAACTGTAAAGAATGTGTATGATTTGATTTGATTTGATTTGATTTGATATAATTATGACCTAATTGGCATTGCTGAAACCCACCTAGATAACACCGTCAATAAAGATAAACTAGACCTAAATGGCTATACTTTTATCAAAGATAACCATCCTCAAAATTTGAAAAAGGGTGGTGTCGGGTTATATATCAAAGATTCCCTTCCATCAAAAAATCGTCCTGACCCGGTGACTCTTCCCGAATGTATTGTGTATGAAATTCAATTAAACAGGAAAAAATACTTCTTTGCTGTAATTTACAGAAGCCCAAGTCAGGGGCCTGAGGAGTTTGATAACTTTGCAATAAACCTTGAATCGATGTTATCCAAAATGCACGCCGAAAACCCATTCTGCGTTATCATTACTGGAGATTTCAACTGTAGATCAACTCATTGGTGGGAAAATGATATCGAAAATAGTGAAGGAAAACTATTTGAGCCACTTGCATCTGACAATGGTCTTCATCAGTTGATTTCAGAACCAACCCATTTGATAGGTGATTCCAAATCCTGTATTGATTTGATATTCACTGATCAACCTAATCTCATCATTGAGTCTGGTGTTCATCCGTCATTGCATGAGCAGTGCCACCATCAAACATAGCACTCCCTCCATATACCCGTAAAATTTGGCTCTATGACAAGGCAGAATTTATAGCCATTAGGAAAAGCAGTGAAATGTTTGCTTGGCACGAACATCTTGATAACATCACTTGTCCTAATTAACAGGTAAAACTACTCAATGAAGTCCTTTTGAATATTTATTCTAACTTCATTCCAAATAAAGTAAAAACAATTAGGCCTCGTCAAGCACCCTGGATAACGCAAGCTATCAAAAATTTTCTTAGGAAAAAGAATCGTGCTTATAAAAGTTTCGTGAGGAATGGTCGGCCAGACGACAAGCTTGAAGGCATACAAAATATGATATCTGAAGGAGCAAGAATGATTGAAGAAGCCAAACGGAATTACTTCCTTAAGGCAGGCAAAACTTTAGCAAATCCTGGAACAAGTAGCAAAACTTATTGGACTTTAATTAATACTGTTCTAAACAAAGTTAAGATTCCCACGATACCACCTCTTCTAGAAAACGGGCTATTTGTAATAGATTTTGCCGAAAAGGCTCAAATCTTTAATGACTATTTTATACTTCAGTGCACGACCATTAATACAGGTAGTGAAATCCCACAAGATACTCCAATAACTACAACTCGGATAAGTGATTTTTTCATCTCTGAGGAAAAGATACTTAATATCATAAGATCGCTTAATCCTAATAAAGCACATGGCTGGGATGAGATATCTGGGAGGATAATAAAGTTAAGCAATGTTGCATTGGTTCTCCCACTTAGAACAATTTTCACAAATTGTTTTAGGCGTGGTTTATTTCCTGAAATATGGAAATACGCAAATGTAGTTCCGGTCCATAAGAAAGGTGAGAAAAACCTGAGGGGAAATTACCGTCTTATTTCTCTTTTGCCAATTTTTGGGAAAATATTTGAAAAACCCATATACGACTCTCTATACTCGCATCTTGTATCGCATGAACTGCTTAACCCAAATCAATCAGGTTTTCGTCCAGGAGACTAAACAGTCAATCAGTTACTCTCAATAACACATACCATATTTAAAGCTTTTGACTGTAATTCTCCTCTCGATGTTCGTACTGTGTATCTAGACATATCTAAAGCATTTGATACGGTGTGGCACGATGGTCTAATCTATAAATTAAAACGATGTGGTGTCTCGGGACAGCTTCTTCTAATCTAAAGTTTTTTTAAGGATCGAAAGCAGAGGACTGTCCTGAATGGTCAGAGTTCTACTTGGGGAGATATATCAGCCGGGCACAGTGGGCCCACAGGTGGAAATTTGGCGAAAATGAATTCTTTTCAAACATCATATATTAGACATGTAAAGAAAGCTGAGATTCTGGGCTATTCAAAGCTTTTTAAATTTTTTATTTATCTATTTTCAACAAAAATCTACATTAGTTTGAACATGAACAAATTTGTCATGAAAGGCAAATATTGGAAAATATATGAAATTTCTCAAACATGCTAAAAATGCTCTAATACAAACTAAGATTTGCTTGAAATGTATTAAAGTATGGAGAATATCAACTACAATATCACAAAATGTAAACTGCTGTTCATAATCATGAAGATTTTCCTCCAAAATCATGAAAATAGTCGGAAAATGGCCGATTTTTAAGCATTTTTGTAGTCATTTTTTCGCCTTTAACTTAAGATATATCAAAAACCATGAACGGACTAGTTGTAAACCATATACTTTTCTGAAAACATAGATCACCTGTGGCAAGGTGCTAGCTGGTTGCGCGCGACGAAGGAGCGTGCTTACTAATTGCGAGGTAGTGAATTTTCGTTTGCTGGCTACGCATATTTGTTTTGTCTATTGCTTCATTGCCGCTGTTCAAAACGTTCGCATACCTACAACGACGCAGCAAATCGAGCAAAGAAATGCTCGTCAATAGGATTAACTCAGCACAATAATCTGTTGACCTTGCTTTCATCACCCTCCTTCTAGTCATAGAACATGGAATAGGGAATAATGGAACAATTAAATCTAGTTCAAGGGAACAGCATAAAGGTCATTTACGAATTTAGTTTGGCTTTATCCGAGTTCAGAAATATCTTAGAGTGCTCGCAGTTGATAACTTTTAGTTACTTCTAGTTTATTATTAGTCCGTTCATATTTTTTAAATGAAGTTCATTTGAATTTCACCGCTAGAAATCATTATTCATGTCTGTTGGCCCCAGACCCCTTTAAAATTTACCAAACTGCAAATTCTTTACGTTTCTGAATTCACCTTAAAAATACACTTCAAATGAGCTATAAACCAGATTCAGATTTTTCGTCGTTCTTAAACTATATTCGATATTTAGATTTTTGTGCAAAATGCCCAAATATGGTACATTTGCTCTAATTTGGTTCCAGGCCTACAATTGTCATTCAGAATTAACTTTTCAGGGTCTCTACATCCATCTTACAATATCCTTCAAGCCATGTATGTCGAAAATAAGTTTTATTTCCTTCTGCAAAATATCTTGAAATTTCCAAAAATCAGCATTCTGGGCCCACTGTGCCGGGGTGCCTCAGGGCTCTATTCTGGGACCTCTGTTTTTCCTAGTGTACATAAATGATCTAGCCGTAGGCTTAAAATGCAATGTTAAGTTATTTGCTGATGATACATCATTGTTCACAGTGGTTGCAGATTCCAATACAGCAGCCAACGATATGAACCATGACTTGAATTCGATAAGTCAGTGGGCTCACGCTTGGAGAACGTCTTTTAATCCTGACCCACAAAAACAAGCTGTTGAATTAACATTTTCAAGGAAGAAAATTGAAATTGATCATCCAGTGATCCGTTTCAACGACATACCTGTGAAGAAAGTAGATGAACATAAACATTTAGGAATTACCTTGGACTCAAAGCTATCTTTTTCAGCTCACATAAAATCAGCTATTTTAAAAACTAGAAAGGGTATCGGTTTGCTGAAATATCTCTCCAAGTATCTGCCCAGGCATACTCTAAATGAATTATATAAGCTTTGTGTTCGACCCCACTTGGACTATGGTGATATTATTTACCATATCCCTGCTAAAGTATGTGAATTCAGTCAAACATTATTTTACCAAATCTAATGGAAAAGCTAGAGTCTGTTCAGTATTCTGCTGCTTTGGCTGTAACAGGAACATGGAGAGGAACGTCTCGCGACAAGCTGTACACAGAGCTTGGATGGGAGTCATTAAGTTCCAGAAGATGTAGCAGGCGCCTTACAAGTTTGTAAATAATTTTGAATTTCCACAAATTCAAGCATAATTCTAGGAATACAATAAACCCAATGTGCCCAACCAGCGATGGCATTGAGGATACGGAGCACTTTCTGTTGCTCTGCCAACTTTTGCTGCTCAACGTCGGGATCCTTTCGCTGGAATTGTTGAATTAATACGACCATTAAGGCAAATTACCGATCTTTCAAATGATTCTTTGACACAGCTTTTATTATATGGTGATCAAGATCTTTCTAATGAATTGAACAGAAATATACTCGAATTGACTTTGCGCTTCATCCACGAAACTGATCGGTTTGATTAAAATCATTTGCAACGTCCGTACCAAGCAGCCACCAAGTCCTATAAAGTAAATGTTCTTTTTCTTGTAATTCTGATTCACATTAGATGCCAGGCAGTCTTACCATCTTTCAACTTCACGGAACGACTTGTTCTCGTGACTACATGTTATTTATCTGAAGCCCTGACCAGACATCTAATGTGAAACAGAAACTAGCACATTATCCATTAGGTCTTAAATCGTAGTGTAGCTGTTTGTCAGTTTAATGTTGCGTGTTTTCTTATTGGTCGTGGGGTAGTCATTATCTTTTCGCTCCCCATGGTATCGTCCCTGTAGTGTAGTATAGTAATTAGAATTTGTATGGTAGAAAGTAATGTTGTTATTTGTAATATTTCATATCAATATAAGAAAATTTATATATAAAGCTGTACCGTATGTGTTAAATAAATTTGATAGTGGGATGACTGCATTGGAATATTAGAGGATATGGCATTTGTTTTTGAAAAAAGCAATTTATAATCACACAGCTTGATACAGAAAAAATCTGCATATTCCTTGAAAACTGTCAGAGGTGTTCAGTTACCAATAGTTGGGACTGTGTTCTCACCGATAAGGCGAAATTTCTTAATTAAGTATACCATCTCATAAGAACATTGAAACAAATCAGTCTGCTATTGATTCTTATCTTTGGATGCCTTTCTCCCCAAAATCAGTCTACATGTCCTTATTTTGTTATGTTCTTGTTTGCGGTGCAGGGTTTTACGGTAGTTCAACGTATGACTTCCTACCCAGTTTCATATTGATAGCAATGGTCAATAAGCAAATACTAAGTAAGCCCAGGTGAAGAAGGTCACATCTCAGCGCTAGCGAATTACATAAGCGAGGCTACTAGAATGAGAGCAGAAATGACAAAAGCAGCACCACATTCCACATAGCCAACTTGCAAACTTTATTGTTACCTTTTAATGATTTTGTTCTTTTGTTAACAGTTGGTAAAATGGTCTCTAAAAATGTTAGCGTAAAATATAGTTGCAAATATGGTAAGGAGAGACAATTATCACGTTTTAGCATGAAATTTGAATGATTTGTCCATGCAATAATAATAATAATAATAATAATAATAATAATAATAATAATAATAATAATAATAATAATAATAATAATAATAATAATAATAATAATAATAATAATAATAATAATAATAATAATAATAAATTCTGATATGATTTGACTAACGAGAGCTAACTAAGATGTCTCAACGTCAAATGTTTGTCCAGCATACTCATAACATCAAATTCCAGTCTGTCCGTGAATCCATTTGCATCGGCTTCGCCATATCATGTTTCCACATATCATATTAGATACACTGCACCATTTCATTGTAGACTTTGCCTCCTCACTCGACAGTCCTAATCCTCTTAAGTTCTTTCTTGCGTCTTGGTGAACAGTTCCAAGCGATCCAAAGCACAATATTCTTATATTTGTCTTTATCCCATTCCGATTCAATATGTTTTTGAGTTGTTGGTACTTCCTAGCTTTACTTTCATATGACTCTGACGTGTACAAATCGAAGCATACAGTTACTTCTATGATCTCGCATTCTTTTTCGTTAGACTTTATCTCTAGCAAATCAGGCTTCTGGTTATTGATTTGCTGTAGTTCAGTTCGTAAATTTGGAAATGCTGTTTCTGCCATCCTGTTAACAAACTTGACTGACGTTTCACTGTACCGACGAATCTTTTGATAGATGGCTTCTACTATCCTATCGTGTCGTTTTGAGTAAAGATCTTTAAATCTGTTGCAAGAGTTCATTAAATGGGCTACCGACTCTGTGTGATGGTTGCACAACGAGCATTTTTTGTCGTGATCTTTATTCCAAAAATTGATCAGCTGGTTGCAGGGTATTTGGTTCATCCTTGCTCGTAACACAAATTTTACTAAACTATCTGAAAGCTTCCAACCGTAGTATATTTGATGTGATATTTTCCGATCAATGGCATCCATTCCTATGAATTTCCCTTGAAACCTGAGTTCTGAGCACTTTGCTACATCAAGTTTTTCCAATTCTCCCTCGATCTCTTGCTTCAGATTTTTATGACTAAGTTTTTTTCCATTGACAACAACTTTCGCCAAATTATCCTCGTATATGACACACCCTTTCAACTTATTCACTTGGAAAAGAAGATCTGGCCAATCTGAATTTCCACCGTAAGTTTTGTTTTTCACCAGTCTGTCGTTATCATCTAATTCATAGCCTAAAAAGTTCTTTTCACCGTTTGTAGCTCTTACACCCCGCGCTCTCATATCCAAACTTAACGATTCTCTAGCTATATACCTTATATTTTCTTCTTCGTGGTTTAGCATGTTGACTAGATTTGAGATTCGTGTAGCTCTGTAAACGTTGGATGGCTTTTTTATACCAAGACCCCCTTGTAGCCTGCCAATGAAAAACACTTTATCGGTTGTTTTAGGGTACAACCCAAACATATTTCTTACGACACAGCTAACTTTACTGTCCATCTCTCCTAGTTGTTGTTCCTCTATTCTTGTGTTGTCAAAGTGATGTAATATTTTGGCTAGAGCCATGTTGTTAAACGCACTAAGTTTTAGAGGGACTGGAAGGGAGCTAGCGTCAATCTTATTCAAAGTTTCTTTGAATTCTTCGATAAAGGCTTCAACTTGCTTTGGGTCTTCACCACAAATGCTGAGAGATTTACCAAGATATTTGTATGCCTGCGATCTCTTGTATGCTTCAATCTTTTCTCCTTGAATCTCTATGACTGGTTGTCTATCATTCTTTCCTTTATACCAATTATTGCCCGAACGCCTTTCATAGAATAATGCACATTTTGGTCCCTTCACTTTTAATCCAGCATCATTAAAGAGTGGCTCACTTATTTCTAACATCTTCTTGAGCATTCTGAAATCATAAGAAACCATTGCGATATCATCTGCATACGCTTGAATAGGTAGGGGGTTAATTTTTCTTTCATTTTGAATACTAAGAGCTATCAAGGAATAATTGAAAGCAGGCTGTAAAACTCTATTTAATACCATCAGAAAGATGATAACACTAAGTGGGTCTCCTGTTTTTGTGCCCCTCGTGATGTAAATCTTTTTTGATAAAGTGTTCCCACATATGACTTGAAAACATGCTCCTTCATAAATGTTCTTGATGATCTTACAATACGTAGCAGGAATATCATACTCGCTCAGTGTCTGTATCATTTTATCATGCTTGATGCTACCATAGGCATCTGCGAAGTCAATAAACAGGACGTGCAACTTTGTACTGATATGTTTGAAGTCATCTAAAGCCGTTTTTAAACTGAAAATCAGATCCTGCCTGTTTCTTCCTTGCAAAAAGGCTCGTTGCCAGAATTCAATCTTTGGCTCAATCAGTGGTAAAATTCTCTGGATGATACATCGGGAAAAAATCTTATAAATCACTGATGACAGACATATGTCACGCAGCGTTGTTAAATCCTGTTGTTGAAAATTCTTCTTCGGTATCCTTTGTATTATATCATGTTTCCAACTGCTAGGCACCTTTTTGTTGATTAGACATGTATTAAAACAGCTTCTAATGTCTACCCCCTTGTCATCGTATTCCTTTTTCACATCTTCATAGCGAACCCCATCAAGCCCTGGTGATTTCCCATTGGGAAGCTTCCTCAGAACACTTTGTATCTCCTCCGCAGTAAACGGCGGAACTTCATCCTGGTATCTTTCCGCTTCCTGTTGGTGTCCTATTGCGTTGTTTTCATCCCACTCATTTTCCAAAATAAAGTTCTTTTCATTTTGATAGAATGCCTCTGTTTCTGCTTGATTAATTTCTACGTGTACCTTTATTGGCCATTTGTTGTCATTCTTTATGATTTGAATGGCTTTCTTCCGTTTGTGAAGCCAAAGATTGGTTAATTTATTTCGTGAAACTGGATCCTGTGAGACGTGTCCTTGTCCTTTTGAGAAGAATGGTTGTATTGTTTTTGTAACATAGTAAAGTTGTTTTTCTAATTGTGCTATAATTGGGACTCCCTCGTTTAATTGCGATGGCTCATGAGGCATTGAATTCAAAATCCTTAGACAATAACTGCACAGATTTGGATTCCAAGGGGTCCCATCGATCTTTTGCTTCTGAAACTCTCCCCCCTTCGTAAAGATTCCGTTTATAAGCTTTATTACTTTTCTCCACTTTATAAACTCCCCCTTGCAAACAAATTGGCCATAAAAAGTATCTTGACCACCCAATGACTTTCTAAATGCTACTTCCTGTTCTTCAAATTCTTTCCACTCGGCGCCACTGAGACAGTATACTGGACAGCATTTTCGACGGCAGTTACGACGGATTAGTATGAAAGGAGACAGCGAAGGCAGACGCGCTTCAAAGCACGTCCATCTTGCAACGCCACAACAACAACAATAATAATAATAATGCGATAATAATAATAATAATAATAATAATAACAATACTGTAAGCATCATTGATCAGTAAGAGTTTTATGTTGTATGTTGCTCTTCTATAGATATTGCCTTTCAACTGACCTTGTGGTTTTTGGGGTACCTTAGTTTTTGGGGTACATGTACCTGTAGACGTGTCATGTGACCTGCCCATGACTTCAAAATGTTCCATTTTCAAAAGTCATTAGGGTTCAATACAAAATATTTTCAATCGTTGATTGTGAGAAGACGGAAAGCAGTAAAGACATCAATTGTCAAATTTTTAGCGTATTCTATGCCCAAATTGCATTTGCTCTGTCAAGAGAAATTAGTAAAAAGTGATGATGTCATCAAACAGGAATGCAACGAATGTGCGTATGCTTTGTGCCAAAATCTGAAAAACCATAAACTCAAATTACAAAATAACTAGTTGGTTGGCCAAAGCATCAAATGTAGGATATATTCCTCCCTCTCATCACATTATCATATTGGCAGTAGATTTTATTAGGATTTATTCGAAAGTTTACGTAGACATCCCTCGAAAAGCCATTGTGTTTTCCCCCCGGGGGGTACTTGACTAGGGAAGTGACGGGGGTGTGTGGCAAAGCTCTCCACACCCTGTACCCTGTCGCATAAAAAATGGCCCAAAAGTATACCCTGTCGCATAAAAATTTTGCCAAAATCCATCGTTTCAAGAGAAATCTAAAAAATTTCCTTCCACATGATACCCTGTCGCATAATTTTCTTATCAATTGTAATACCCTGTCGCATAATTTTTATCAGAAAAGGACACCCTGTCGCATAATTTTTACCGTAAAAGGACACCCTGTTGAGCGGCACATCCCGTCAAGTCAAGTATGGGAGTAACCCCCCCCCCGGGGTTTACCCCTTGGAATGAATTTAATCTTTTGCAAATAATTAATTCTTGATTTTAAGAAGGATAAAAACTAAATGCCAGAAAGTTTCACGTTGTAAGTGCACTTAGTTATAATCTACAGAAGGCTGATTCAGCCCCCTTAGGCTTGATAGGGT
The DNA here is from genome assembly GCA_964020215.1 of Aurelia sp. 3 sensu Dawson et al. (2005). Classification (NCBI taxonomy): domain Eukaryota; kingdom Metazoa; phylum Cnidaria; class Scyphozoa; order Semaeostomeae; family Ulmaridae; genus Aurelia; species Aurelia sp. 3 sensu Dawson et al. (2005). Next base: position 6,074,330 of record OZ026578.1, read on the forward strand.
TGAGAGGGCCCCTTGAAATAGCTTGAAAAGCAGCCTCATACCAAACACAGAGAGATCCATATCAAACTCCCTAATCGTCTTTGTCCTTTAAGAAATGATCTGTCAATGCTTTATCTAACTGTTTCCTCTTCTTAGGACTGAAAAAGGCTCGTGTTCCTCGCTTGTTGCGGGTGCGCCAATGTAGACTAGACTATATACTGTTTACAGGTCACGATGATAAATCGCATAATGAACCTATCTTGAAGATGTATGATTTGATCTTTAGCTAAGATCCTCAGCAAGATGCTAGTATTTTTGCATTTTCTTTTATCAAAACTATTCATGGAACTGTAAGCGAGCTTCTTAAAATTTTCGATTTCGAAACAGTAAAAATGGTCAAAAGACCTTGATAAAATTTTCTAGATACTCATGAATGTAGAAAGCAAGAATGCTTTCGCGGTGATTTACAGATTTAGAAATTGATCAAAACTCTCCTTGCTTGTTCGACATCATGACGTTGCGTTAATACTGTGTGTTGTTTAGCCCTTAGGAACGCAGTACCTGCATAAAAGTATGAATTTAATGAAATCTCAGAAAGAAATACATGTCTTTGTATCATCAAAAGCATTTTTACATTTCTTTCAACCTTGAACTCGTGGATTGGATTGGATTATCATAACTGATCAGTTTCTAAGGCCCCGCTCACACTACTCCGTTTTTGTTAAAGGGCCCTGGTCAACATCGATGCTTTGCGAGCGTACGCGCTCAGCTTCGGTGTTTTTGTTTTGCGCGGTGGGAAGATGTCGGACGAAGAGTTGCAGCTGGAGCAGTTTCAAGCAAGTGGGCTACACGACGCAGGGGCGCACATTAGGGGGTGTGGGGGGTGAGACACCCCCCCAATATTTTCAGAGTCGGTCCAAAACCAAACGAAAAGTCGGTCCACGATAAAGCTTGGATAGTGTGAATCCAAGTTGGTCCGACTTCTGAATGTTTATGGCAAAGGTCGGTCCATGACGACAGTTAGCAATTTCACAAGAAATAATTGATACAGTGGTCGGGAGAGTCGTTCTAAGCCAAAGAGGCGGACGGAATTTAAAAAAATTTTCCCAGCCATGCTATTTTCCCAGCTGATGCAAATAGTCAAAGTTTCCAGTCTAGTACTGGGGTGTCGGTAATGGCTGAGAGGGGAGCAGTATGCAATTTGCCCCTGGGGCGTCAGGGTCTAGGGGGCCTCGTATTTGAAGACTTGTTATCATTTTGACTGCAGGAAATGCTCTATAATGGATTTTAGGCCATTTTAAGCTAATCTAAGTAGCATGATGGCAAAAATTTTCAGCTCGCTTCGCTCGCAGGGGGCCTCATGTTTGGCAGGTTTGTTCCTGGGCCTCCAAAACTTCTCGGCGGCCCTTGTGTCGGTGGGAGCATAGGAAATCGGGCACTTCTAAATGAATCTCAAAAATAAAAGGAAAAATCGGTTATAAATCTTATCCATCAAACGTTGTATCTGTTTCAACTAAACGCTAGCATTGTAGAAACTAAAAGTCACGAGAGAATGCTTTCTTAAAGGAAAAAAACATGCTAAAACCAGCGCTTTAGCTGTGCTTTGCAGCGAAGAAGTCGTTTTATTGAAGATCACACCGTTATTTGAAACTCCAAATCCATGACCAAATGATGCGAAAATCTCAACCAAACAAGTTTCATGTGTGACAAAAGATTGTGCTTAAGACAAAAATTTTTAGTGAAATCTCCAAAACATATAACAAGAACTGCTATGCGGCACAAAATAGTCAGTTAAGTGAAGCAAAAGGGTTTGTAGACGGAAAACATTACAGATTGCAAGTATACATGCTGTCCGAAAACCACCGTCTGGCCAGACAGGAAAAATGTCCACCGCAAAAGCAAAGCAGGCAAAGTCGAATAAAAAAGCTTTGAGAAAATATGTAAGGGGCTCCTCCTTCACCCTGAAAGCGATCTTAGCTTTGTTTGCGATTAACTTTTTTTGCGAAAAAATCTGCTTATCTGAGCCAAAGAGAGTGGTGTCAACTTGAAATGTATCCGGAAGATGCCAATTTATGGAAAAGAACCTGTTACAAAACGGCAAAAATTCTCTGTAAGAACCGGCAAACATCTGATCACTAGAGGTGTTCTAAGCCAAAGTAGAGGGCGTGTCCTTAAAAAAATTTCCTGGGAGCTTTGCCCCCAGACCCCCTTCTTTTAGCACCGTCGTTAATCTCGACTGCTTGTAGCTATCAAAGTTCCCAATGATAACGAACAGCCCATATACGTTCAGTCGGTCCAGAAAAATTTAGTCGGTCCAAAGCATGCTGACACCCCCCCCCCAAATAAAATTTGAATGTGCGCCCCTGACACGACGATTCAAATGAAAACGAAGACTTGCAAGACAGTGAAGCTGAAAGAAAGGTTAGAGCTTTGGATTCCCACTCGGAACCCACCAGATCTGATGAAACGTCATTAATGGTGTAGGCCCATCATATCAATTTCACTACTATCGTTTGTTTGCATTGCATTTAGTGTAGGCTCTCCCTTCAAACTTTAAGCTTTTCCTCAGTTTGTTTCGTGTCAGAGCCGCATGATTTTCCCGAGGAACTGAATATCAGCTCATACTTCAACTGCATCTTCTTTCAGACCACAACATGTGCCTGTAATGCAATGTGTAGCAGAAAGAGTGGACGGACCGGCCGCGGAGGCTGTCCTTGCAAAGATGCAGGTGAGAAATGTGGGACACGTTGCGTTTGTGGCAAAAAGAAGAAAAGAGCCGTCGTACAGTGGTGCAATAATGGCAAGGTTCGTTTGCATCAACTTGTTCCAAGCAATGTATCTTCCAGTTGAATGCTTAGAAAAATCGTTCCATCAAGTGTTTTGAGTGGAACGTTTTTCAGCACAGATAAACCCGAGGGGCAATTCACTGATTTTTTTTTCGTACACCTTCCTTGAAATCACAAAAAAATCACATAAAAAGTCACAAAATCACAAGAAAAATCACATACAAAAAGCACCAAAAATCACAAATCACTGAAGAAGTACTGAAAAATCACACGAAAAAATCACTTGAAATCACTAAAATCACAAAAAATTACAGAGAAAAAAATCATGTGGTTTCAAAATCACAAAAATCACGTACGCTATTTTGAGAAGTGATTTGCCCCTCGGATAAACCTGTTGTGAAGGAATTAGAGTGGAAATAGAGATGTGGCATGCTGCAGCACCATCTGCTCCGCTGGCACCGACCTGGAAACACACATTTTCACTATTTTGCGAAAGTTTTTGCAGTTTTATTTGGCTTAGACATGGGCATAGAGGGGAACGTTGGCATATCATCAGTTGTAAAAAATATTTAGAGATCAAGTTTGCAACTATTTAGGTCAAGTGAGATCTTGTTTGTTTGGCATTTTTTGTAATTTGATCCACTATCCATTGCTCCTGTGTATCATTTTTTACACTAAAGAACAGTTTCATGTGTCATAAAATTACTAGTTATCAAATGTTTGTAAAATTTTTCGAAAATACGGTTTTCTTACAATCTATGAATTCATTTTACAGCCAAGAACAGATGAAAGCAATGGCACAAATGCAGATGCCCAACCACCACCTCCACCAGATGGACATGATAGAATGGAGGCAGAGATAATAGCAGCCAAAGAACAAGTTCATGTATGTTACAAAAATTTTATCATTATCATGCTGTCAAGTACTGCTTAAAAGCTGGATGATGTGTACAACAGGACATAGTGTTTGTAATACAAATTAGTCAAATTTACATGTTTTTTTGTATTCAAACTACAGTAGGATTAGTCCAATCCTACTAGTTTACATACCCAATGGGAATACATTCTAAAGGGGAGCATAGGGGGCTATAAACCCCTTATAAGCCTCACAAGTCGGTACTAGTTTCTACAATAGATTGTTAATGGAGCATTTTTTCAAGTCCTAAATGCTTCACAAATTATCAAGCTGGAGTCGGTTAGCCAACAGGTAACCAACAGAAACACTAAGATTTTCTCTTATTTTTAGGATGTTGTAAAAGATCTCCCCCGTGAAGTTCTTCAGCAACTTGTTGTAGAGATGGGTGCTATTGGCGAAGGAAGTGCTAGCTACATCAAAGATCTCATTCATTCCATTTCACACCCAGAAATGCCAATTGCACGCGTGAACAGTCAACCTTGGTGCAAATGTGGTATTTGTATTGCAATGCCTGACCCTGATGAGAACAAATGTTGCAACAGGGTAATATGTGTTACATCCTACCAGATTTTTCGTAAAATCTGTGTTGACAGAGATGTATTAAGGCTTCAGATATTGGCAAGATGTGATCTTAGGGCTGAGCCAATGGAATTCACCACTAATTCCTTGAGAAAAGCTGCCTACCAACAGTATGCACTGTGGAAATATGGGAAACTTGGTCATCTAAACAGAAGAATCTTGCCCTCTTGTGTAGTGACAATGATCAGAAAATCCTACCCAGATCCTAATGATCAATATATGGGACTTAAACCAAACTAAGATTTCTATGGAATAAGCATTACCATATGTTGCCATATATACAAGACAGTTAATGTCCAAAGATTTACATCAGGCATCTTAACCCTATTCCTGTAGGGGGGGGGGGGGAATTTTTCCCCACCCTCAAAACTTTTAAAATTTTGACATACAAGGCAATTTTTTATTGATAAATCCTCATAGATATGTGACTAAAATTCATCGGTCCTCATTATTATGGTTAGAAGAAAAAATTTTTTGACACGTGACATAACTATGACGTCATCAATCATGTGACCCAATTTTTGGAAAAATAAATTTTTGTTTAATTCCGTTGTGTGGTATAGCATTCGAAAGCTAATAGGAAGAGGACTAAGATAAGCTAAAAATTTAGCCTCAGCAGCTGTTTTTACGGGAGTTAAGACCATTTTTGTCATGTGTGACTGAATCATGACGTCATTGAAAACATGCAAAAAATGTGGTTAAAAATGAGATAAAGTCCACATAGTACTAATATTTCAACTACATGTGACGTATTTCATCAATAACTTTGCAATAATCCAAACATTTATTGAATTAGAGGCATTATTCACGGTGGGGAAAAAATCCCCCCCCCCCTACAGGAATGTGAGCTACCGTGTGACCCTACAGTAACAGGGTTAAAGGAATGTCTTACACATAAAATCATTGCAAAGAATGTTCCTGTGGCTTAAATAATATAGATCTCTTTGAGCTCATTTTTATTGTGTACTCTTAACAAAAAAGAAGTGTACATGACAATGGGTGTTTTAATACCCTTGTTCTCCTATTCCCTTTTTTAAAAAATGGGTGTGTTACCTTCATTGGTTAAAAATTTCTAGAATTTTGACAATAACATGGGCCTTGATGATTTTCAAGAATGCACACTGATATATTTGGCAAGATATGGTATGAGATGTGAAAAGATTACAAGATGTTGGCTTTCTACTTTTTCAATACTCTGCTTTGATGTTCTTTAATAAGTAAATCTTTAGTTGGTGGTAAAATCATGGGATCTATCAATGGGGCTATATGCTTGGGATCTCTCTCATTGCGAATGTTTCTTGCAAGTACAGTTCCAGTGCTTTCCTTACGACATTGGAGAATTCTTGACAGTAATTGTGGAATGTATGAATAGTCTTTATTGACTTTAACTGGCTCTGCATGGTGCGTTTTTGTTCTTTTACTGTATTTCACTTTGAAAATTTCTTTCCCATCCTTTGCTTTTGCTAGTTGCCTGTGGAGATGCATATTATGGTCGATTGCAGCTAAAGCCATGCGACAGACAAAATAGATATATTCAAAGGCAATCCTTTTGGGTGCATACTTTGTCAGCATGCTGTTAAATGTTTCAATCGAACCAGTATGCCTGAAACCTGTGTACCTGTCAAGGTTTGAAATAAATTTCTTATCAAAAACAACAGCATGCAAGGCTTCAGCTGGCTTTGACTTCTTCTGCAGACATGGTGGACCACACCAAACCAGCAATCCTTTAACTTTTCAATGTCTCCATTTGCAATTTGACAGGAGTACCAAAAGTGATTGATAATGCCAGGTATCCATGGCTTCAGTGCAGCAGCTTCTTTGTCATTTGCAGCCTTATGGATCATCTTACTGAGACTTTTGGCCTTGTGCCAAACATCCAGACTGTGCTGCAGGTCCCGAAGCCTTGGATGCTTTCCTACAAACATGAAATTTAGTGCAAACATTTTAACAAATTCGGATCACATAAGACGGCAGCCAAAGGAGACATTTCATAAAGTAAGCCTACATAAATAAAGACCAATTCACCCAGTCTTCCTGCTTAGGGGAGGCCATGGGAAGTAAGTTAAAACATAGTAAAGTGTACTCTGGCCATAAACTCTCCCCTCACTTTCTATATTACTTAATACTTTATGAGTGGCTGAAAATTTCAGTTATTATACTGAAAGTCTGCCTTCAAATTAAATGTCACCAGAGATTTAGGATATGCAGAATTCCTTAAAGAATTCCTGCAAAGTTTGCAAACACTTTTATTGTTGCTTGTCATGGGCATTTGCATTTGACATCTAATTCAAACATGACTATAGATTGGTATCAAGATCTTAAGATTGAAATAAAACTAGTAGAAAACAGATCAGTGTTTTAAGTCTCCAGGCTTACCATCTGGTGATTTTTTATGGATTTTGCAATATCTCAAGTCAAATCAAATAAAATTTTTCTTCCAATTTTTATGTGCACCCTGACCAAAGATTTCCACAGAAATCAATAATTACAAATAACATGAAAGTGGGATTTCAGTTGGAAGTGCTATATTGCTAACACATTTATGACCAATATGCTAACTTGTTTCTGGAATACCTTGTAAGTACTTCAATGTTCTGCTTGCTAGCGATCAGACTTCATTATTCAGAAGTGGGGATCAAACAAGATATCTTTTCATAAAATTCAACTGGAAGAGTATCAGACATCACAAATATTTTTATGTTCAAATAGACAATTTTGTGCACTGACCAGATCTTAAATTTTGGAGGCATCTTCCAAAACTAGCTGAAGGGAGGCATTCCATATTTATTTACCTTGCAGCTCCTTTATCCTTTTGATAATTGAGCTGGATGCATCTGTCACAACTTCGGATACATCTATCTGAGACATCAATCGTAGCAAGAGTCGCGTTAGGCCCTCCCTCTCCATGTTTGGTGAATGGCCCCCAGTTTCTCTTCCATCCAGAAATTCCAAATCAACAAGGACACCAGTTACATGCTCCATGATGACATACACACAGTACCTTGCACTGAAACCTGGAGAATCATTTCTCCCATCACCTAGCAAACAAAGGTCTTCATATGGACTCAAAACATCAAGAATCCTCTCTTTCATCCCTTTCCATGCATCCAAAATCACTGGTACATAAAAGAGCCGCTGGCAGCGAGTAAACGTGCTCTGACTTGGAACAGCAAGATTGAGAAACTTGCATATCAACAAGAATTTCTGATAGTTATTACCAGATAATAAAACACAAGCTCCAATCAGCAAATCATTAGTGTACACAACAGCATTGTGTGAAGCTGTTAGAGTTTCGGAAGATAACCACAAGCCCTTGTGGCCTTTCACACACAACCATCTAAGGTGAAGAACAGAGCCCTTTAAGTCAGTTTCAAAAGTGAGCTGTTCCATACAAACTTCCCCCTGTTGGCAAATATGGTGGCAAAGATTCCCTCGCAGCTTTTGCAATTGTTCAATTGAAACAACCACCCGCTGCCTGTCCACAAACTCAGACTCTTCATTCTTTGCAGCAAACAGATCTTTGAACACTGATTCAAGTTTTTTGGAAACAATGGTAGCATTGCTGGCAATTTCTGCACTCAAAATACCATCATTTGTTAAATTTGTTTGATCCAAGTCCATTTCTTCTGCAACTGTGGCAGCTGATGTTTCATTTGTGGTAAATGTCCTTTCAAGGTCTACCTCACCAGTTTCACAACCACTTCTACTAATTTCAAATTCTTCAAGCATTTCTTCATCTAGTCCGTCATCACAAATTTCACCAAACTCGCCTGTTTCTGATTCATCAGATTCGCTGACTTCAGATGAAGAATCACTAAAAGGGAAAAAAGAAATTTTTTGAAACATATAATATACAGTACATTTTGATGCAGTTGTCAGTGGCACGCATTCTTTGTCTGAAAAAATGAAATCTTTAAGCTAAAAGTTTGATTTTTGAAATATAGGGAAATAGGACTGCATGGCAAGACACAAAGAAGGACAATGAATACTTGAACGAGCTTTCACTGCCAGAATCTGTTTCACTCCCACTAGCGCCACTTGAAGAACTTTCATCAAAGGGATCGCTGCCATATCTGCTGTAATTTTTGTTGAGTGAGGTCAGTGTCAGATTGTGCAAGCTTTGATTTAATCTGCTAATGGTAACTGTTGGAGATTCATCAACAACAACTTTCTCTGAATTAGAGTCATTGGGTTTAAATATTGTGCTTTCTTCTACTGGTGAAGGAAATTGCAACTGTGTTCTTGCCCTCTTGGCTGGAGACCGTGGTGTTGAGTGATCTAGACATAAATAGAAGAAATTATCTAATATAAAATGTCTCATGTATATGGTCAACAGTGTACTTTTGTACTCCTTGGGTTCACAGAGTGTCCATCTGAAAAGGGTAGGATAAGGATTGCAAAATAATAGGGTTTCATCAAGAATTTAAACCAGGTTCGACCAGAAAAAAGCAATATAAAGGACTTACCAAAAGCTCCTCCACGCTGATTCGTTGCCGATGAGCTATTGCGAGGCAGTGTGATGTCACCAGATTCTCTTTCATGCTCGTAGGCATGATCAACAAGCTGCGATGAATAGCCCCGCAAGGTAGTTGTTGGTAAATTCTGTTGCTGGTGACAAATCAGTGTCGAAATTCGGTCAAAAAGAAATACTGCAAATTCATTATTCGTCATTGGCTTTCCTCCATCCTCCCTTACATTCTCCTTGAGCCTGTTCCATTTATCAAGCGTCGATTTGTGTAGGTATATGACCTTTCTTTCTTCGTCTCGCTTCGGCCTGCCACTGCGTGCGGCCATATTAATTTCTGAACATCAGAAATTCAAGATCACAGGGTATCAAGGGTATTCGAAGTGTGCAAAGCATCGATGTTGACCAGGGCCCTTTAACATCCGCTTTTGTTGCATCGAAGCTACCGTTCACATTACTCAGTTTTTGTGCGTTCACACTGATCTGCCCGATAACAAAAACGTAGCGAAAAACATCCGTTTTTGTGCGTTCACATTGCTCCGTTTTTGTGAAGCTCATTGTTGGATATTGGAGCGTTTTCAAAAACCTCCATTTTTGTGCGTTCACATCAAGCAAACGCGTTTTCAAAAACGTCCGTTTTTGTGGATATCCACTTTTGACAGCGTTTTCGAAAACCTCCGTTTTTGTGGCGTTTTTGTGCGGATCAGTGTGAACACTTTCACAAAAACGGAGGTTTTCCTCTCCGTTTTTGTACAAAACCCTGTAGTGTGAACGGGGCCTAAATCCCCCCAATCACCACGAAAAGTTAGGAACTTTAACAACCGTTTTTGATCGTTTTTGACCGTTTTTGATACTGCTTATGACACTGCTCTTTCTTTTGACGTCTCTCGTTATTTACGTTATCGAGGATATTCAATTGGGCTTTTGCAAGCAGCATGAATCGAGGGTGCCAACTCTTTTGTTGGTCACCATTTTTGTAATACATAACATGGTACCCTGGGTACTTTTTTGGGGGCTCAGGTACCCAGGGTAATGAAATGGCGACAACAAAGAATTCACAAAGATACCTATTATCAATGGCAAGTTGATCTCCTTTATCTTGTAAGAATATGAATCTTGCAGCCAGGTATTGTCCAAGATAGGCAACAAATAAATAGAAAAAATATGGCCTGAAAGGAAGGAATCAAAAGTTGATAAAGGCTTCTTGGTATCAATTTTCACAGAGACTCCAGTCATCAAAGATAACGAGTAATTGTTTTGACTCAATTCTGTTTATTTCTAAAAAATCATATAACTTCAGCTCGAAAGCCCAACCTGGATGGGAATGCAGGGTTATCAGCAAGATCTGAAAAAAAAATGCAACTTGCTTTCGATCAACGAAGAGATCAAGGTCGGTTAAGAAAGGAGAGAACAGTCTAATGAAGACTTCGAATTGGTGAATGGAGAGACGAATCTGGAGTCTGAAGCTTTCTTTCTTTGGACTAATTAAACAGCTTAAATGAGCCGAGATGTGAGTTTAAGGAAAACATTCAAGCCCCCGAGTGATTTCATATTTTTTGGGCTGAATCTGATGACGTGTATAAATATAGTATTGTTACTATCATTGTAACATACTGATTGTTAAAGGAATCTATTAATAAATCACGAAACCCATCTAAGAATCTAGCCCACTTCGATGAACGCGTGCATTGATTTTCTACCGAAATTTTCTTGAAGAGGCAATAGATTAACGCCAATAAAAGCCAAATAGAGACAATGTTTGCCTGCTGTACCATTGAAAAAATGATTTTGTTGCATGATTTAACAGCAATCTGCTTCTTAAAAGCCCTGTGCTCCAAATGATCCTTTGTATGTGCACAAACAAGCAAACCATCACAGTTGCTGTAAACAACGTACTTTGACCAAAAAATATGGGGAAATAAACAGCCCTTAGGAGAAAAGCTTCCCTAATCCTTCAATTACTTTTGGGAAGGTCTTTTGTTTGAGTTCTAAGCGATGACTTCACAACTTTCATTTAAAGGTTGAAACGGCAATAAAGCCTTGCGATTGCTAGGCCATAATCCTTTTCATACAGCATGAAATTCTTCAATTACTTTTGGGAAGGTCTTTTGTTTGAGTTGTGAAGTCAAAGCAATGACTTCACAACTTTCAGTTGAAGGTTGAAACGACAATAAAGCCTTGCGGTCTAGGCCATAATCTTTTTCATACAGCATGAAATTCATTGTCAGACCAGAAAGGATCATGTGGAGCACAGGGTCTTTAACATAAGGTACCACTAGTTCGCCCATTGCACATTGACGCGTTTGCTGAAGATCTATGAAACTGAGGAGTGGTTGCACGCTCTCCGCACCTAATAAGGAAAACATGGCATGTAAATGCCTTCAGAGCAACATCTTTCGCTTTGCTCGAAGTGAAAGTTTTTTGAAAAGGCATATTTTGTATTTCTGTTGCATGGCACGAAACTGAAAATCTTAGTTGCAGCGAGAATAGCCTTAAGCGAGAGATTGCTGTTAAAGTAGCCCACAACGAAATGATGGTGGCTTTTTTATAGCTATGCAAATGAGAATGCGTTTTTGGAACACCTGTTTGAAGTCAAATAAACAACAAACCAAAAAATCTGTAAGAGCTGGGGAAAAATCTTTGGATGATTGATGTTATATTGGATTATTCCAGCGACGGCTGATGCCAGGATCAGATTTACCAAAAATCCTGAAAAAAAACAAATGTCAGTCAGAGATAAATTCATCCAAAATGTTTCAACATACGCTTACATGTTTATACATACTTAAGTTTAGCCTTCAAAAGCTAGTTTCTCGATTTCATGGACAATACGACTTCGACAATCCGAAAAATAGGAAGTTCTGAATGAAATGCCCGAATCCAGAGCACAAAAACAGGCCAAACCCTCAACCCACACATCTCAAAACAAGAAAACCCGTAAGACATAAACATAAAGCCAGAAACCTGAGAACTAAATTGGCGAAACCAGCAACACGTGAAACTCTAATGCCCCCCTCCCACCTTGAAATGTCTAAGCTAGTATGGGTCAAAAGAGTTAAATACGCAGTTTGACGCAATTTATTGAGTGAAAGTTTGACTTCTTGTCTATCTCAAGAACTTTTAACAACACGAAGATATACTTTGGCAAACCAAAATATTTAAGCCGACAGAGCCTCGTGAAGATCACTGGTGTATTTCTACAGAAAATTGAGGAACGATGCCCTCTCTTTCCGGTCAGCTCACCAGGCTCAAATTATCGTTTGGATCTTGGACACAATTTCAGACATTGGTAAAAGGGCTGCGGCTAGTTTTGGACACATTTACTAAACAATACATCTTTCCATGCGCTCCATTTTCCGCTCATCATGGCGACAACTATCCCAGCGTTTTGAGACACTCTAAAATGCTTTATAATCTTGAGCTTTCTTCTAAGTAATCTAAAAGTTCCGACTTACGCATGCTGTCATGTGACTACCACAATAGGCTGATTCACAAGGGAAAGGAATCCCTTTAAAATCTCATGTTCACTTTTCCTGGCTGCCTTCCAGATTTACAGCTTCCAACTAAATACGTCTAAATACAGGGGTGAAAATGCTGTTGTGAACTGCATATTCATTGTGGAGACTTGCTTGTAGTGCATATTTTGCTCCAAGAACACTAGCACGTCGTAAATGATATTCCAAATTGCCAGAAAGGTTTTTGCTATAATATCAATCATTTCGTCAACAAACTAGCACTATTCTATGGGAGGACCACTGAAGATCAGTAACGGTGTTAGACGGCTGCCTTCTGGCACAAGAACATACAATATATTTCAGACGATTCCAAATAAATTAGAACTTTGATAAAATCATCCAAATTTTGCTACATTACCGATCATGAGACTTTCTTTTTTTGCATTTTCATCAAAGATCAAATCAATCTTAGCTATATTGCAAAGTATTGAATTGGCATAAATTAGAGGTAATTTGTGCTTCTTCAAGCCAATATTTTTTGATCAGAAGACATTGTTGCAAAATTAAATGTATACACCCAAGCAACTTTCAAAATATTTGCTGAGCTCTTATGACATGTAACGTCTCTTAAAATCTCGTGCCCTCTTTGATAGAGAGAGAGAGAGAGAGAGAGAGAGAGAGAGAGAGAGAGAGAGAGAGAGAGAGAGAGAGAGAGAGAGAGAGAGAGAGAGAGAGAGAGAGAGAGAGAGAGAGAGAGAGAGAGAGAGAGAGAGAGAGAGAGAGAGAGATGTGTATATATAAATTTTTTCAGTCGGCATTAGCTGACACGGTGAATACATTTATCACAAGTGGGCTACCACAATTGGAGAATTAAAATGTGCTCCTGCCCGGAATCGAACTCGGGACCTTCGTGTCAACAGACTCTCCAAAACGCCCGGCGTTTGAAAGGCTGGTGCTCCCTGAGTATATAAGAAGTGATATTTTGCAATATCTGATTGAATACCTAAAATTTTCAATTATTTTTAGTATTTTTCCTGGCTAAAATCTGTCACTCCTTTTAGATTCTCTAAGCGATTTTTTAAAAAAATTTCCCTTCGAGAAACATGCTATGCCCTTCGAAAAAATGCTAAAATTACCAGCAAATTTCCATAATGTGTTTACCTCACAGCGATGACTTTCAGCACGCTTTAGCATGTGCTTCGCTCTTGTCGGGTTGGAATGTCTTCCCCCTAGTATGAATAACATATTGAGGAGGATTCTATTCTCCCAAGAGGACAAAATACATGAACAAAGACAATTGTCATTAGTGCTACGAAGGAAATGAAAGGGAAATCTTGCTAGGTGTTTTCACTGGTCTTTGCAGGATTTCGAAAGGGGCTTTCTGAAAAAAATATCCCATTTCAACGAGAAGGAATGGTCGATTAAGGCCGAGTAAGTAAATGAACCTAATTGGACGTACCTGGATTAAAACAAGACAGTTTTCAATATCATTACTATGATATTCAGGGAGCACAATTTTTCGAACGTCGGACGTTTTTTTGACCCACCTGGTATATTTGTGTTTACATTGGGTTGCACGGGGTGAGTGGCCAAGTGGCTTAAACAGTTTTCGTCAGGAAAGTGAAGTTAAGCTCGGTCGAGTGAGGTCAAACTCCGGATGGGTGACCTAGGAGGCCTGGCCTCACAACTCACCTCGTCGTCCTTCGGAAGGAACGTTAAACTAAGGGTCCCATGCCTGGATGCGGCATGCACAGTGTGCATATATTAGCTTTCAGTAGCTAGGAATCTTGATAGGCCCACTCAAAACAAACTGAAAAACATAAAACAAACAACAAAAATTAATACATATCCCGTGCTTGCCGACTCTTGAGTACCTAATAATAGTACCACTCCCACATCCAAGTGGTAAAATTCAAGTTCATGCAGATTTTCGGACTAGGGAGATTGTTAGCATCTTCGCATTTGAGACCAGCATACTGAATATTTCATCCCCTACTGTCCAACCTGAAGCATTTGGAATTAAACTGTCATATGCTCATCGTGTGAGATTTTGTTTGAGAGAAATTGTAAATATTACATACCCGCAAGCAAATAGCCAATCTGAAATCCTGCATACTTCATACTCGCTCTCTGTGGACAAAAATGGAGATAAATTCAATAACATGCTTCACTGTCAGCAAACTTAAACAAGTCGCTGATGATTAATCTTTCCTCGAAATGAAGAACTTACTGGAGAAATGCGCAGTACTAATCTTTTGAAGGGATTTTGCTGTTTTCGCAAGCACTAGGCATGGGATTGAGAAAGATTGCAAATTGGATTGAGAAAATAGGTGTTGGCATCAGGACAGAGTTATAGCATAAGGGCACGCTCCTTTTTTTGTATTCAATATAAAATTTTACAAACGAAACTACTTAGCTAAGATACTACGTACGAGCTACTTTACTAAACCATAGATAAAAACTACGAGGACGATACCACGGAGTGCAGGAGACCATGACAGCTCCGCAGTCACTAACATAGAGAACATGTAACTAAACGAAAATTAATTATACGGCTACGAAAAATACACATGAACTTTGCTGATAATTTCTAACGTTCGCTTCGCTTTGCATGTCGGGGCTAACTTTGGGCAAGCAGTTCGTTCGCAAAATCGCTAAACTGGAGATTCGATCGGGGATTTTGGTAATGGATTTGTGTCCAATGAGCCTAACATCCAATGCGAAACAACCTTACAAGCAAAAGAGCTATGGGTAAGGGGACTTGGTGAGAATGAAGCATAAAACAAAAAGGTTTAGAAGTTCCTAGTCAAAACGACCAATTTGGTGAATGAAATCTAAAGTCAGTTCGAGAACATGTTTATTAACGTCACTGGAAAGGTCTTTATCATCATACAATAAAAGTTGTACCAGAACGTTGTTCGAGAGGGTGTTGATTTGAACAAATGGTTGTAATACTACTGCCACACCAGCGAGAAGATCTCGTCGTTGGATGCTCGCTCTTTGGAACGGCTAGGGTATCAAGTAGAAACAGAAAGACATGTACTTTCACTTCGACATTGAACCATGCCTGTGATGGTCGATTAATTGTTCTTTTGTACTAGAGGTCGCTGATCACCAGTTCTATCTAAGAAACAACAAATGTACTACAATGAAATTTGACTCAGCTGTTCCTTGGCAAGTTGGCAACTCACGACCATTTTGATTAGCTAGTCACGTAATTCGTGCCCAGGTAACTAAAGCAATAGCAATTGGGTACAATTTTGTCTGTTCCCCAGATCAAAAACTTTGATTGCTGAAAACTTGGATGGGAATCGCTAAGTTGCGGCAGATGGAGAAGACACCTTACTTTATTCTAAAAAACAGTAAATCACTTAACCCCTGGATACACCTTGGATCCAATCCCCCACTTCAGCAGTCTCAGTACTCCCTCCGCAAAAGGGATGTAATCGAGCGAATAAGGGCACGAACAGAAAAATTCCAGTCTAGCTTCTATCCTCACTGCCTTTCTGAATGGAATGAACTTGATCCAGAAATTAGACTGGCACCTTCAATGGCCGTATTTAAGAGAAAATTGCTCTCTAAAATCCGCCCCCTTCCAAAATCAATCTTTGGTATTCATGACCCAAGAGGATTATCGTATCTTACACAACATAGGGTTGGTCTTAGCAAACCGAACTTTCACAAATTCAAGCACAATTTTAGGGATACTATAAACCCAATGTGCCTCTCAAACGATGGTATTGAGGATGAAATCCAAACATTTTGGATTCGGAACGTAATGGATTCGTAATGGATACGGAACATTTTTGTTGCTCTGTCCATCTTTTGACACCCAACGACGAGATATTCTCGCTGGAGTTCTTGCATTAGTACAACCGTTTGGACTCAGTAACCCCTCAAACGAGGTAACGCAACTGTTAATGTATGGTAATAAGGATTTTCCTGATGAAATCAATAGAAATATCCTTGAGTTGACTTTACGTTTTGCCCATGAAACTGGTCGATTTGATTTAATTCATTCAAATTTTTGCCATCCGTCAAGCAGCCACCAAGTCCTTTTTCAAGTTCCCTTTCCCTGAATTTTCTATTTGAGTATAGTTATGTGTAGTTTTGCTATCTTACTCTTCTTTTCTTCTTCATTTTCTTCCAAAAGCCACGGGGTAGACATGATATCTTGCTCCACGCGGTATTGTATTTGTAGTATCGTAGAGTATTTTATAAGTAGTGTAGTATCTTGTATTGTAAATTATTAATTGATGATATATAAAAAAAACTTGATGAGAATACGTTACGGCGGCCGGGTTACGGCGGTGTACAGTTACAGCCGCAAAAACTTCTTTGAAAAAATTTCAAAAACAGACAGAAACAAGCAGACAGACAGACAAGACGAATCCATTTCTAAAGTTCCATTTCAAAGCAGACCGACAGACAAGAATAGACGGACAAGACAAATCAATTTCTGAAGTTGCTGCCCGCGACTAATATGTTTATTCACGGCAATGATTATAGATTTTGTGAACGCAAAGGCCTTACCATAAAAGTGACTGGCGATTGTCTATTTGGAGGTACAAGTATCCATGATCTGTCACCTCTTCGTAGCTTCATCACATGCTCTCTGAATTGTGTAGGTAAAAGAAGAGTTCAATAAAGTTTTATCGTTATTTTTCTCTAAAAGATATGTTGCTATTCCTTGAACGGTGGCAAGCATAAGCTTGTCATTGTTGTTAGAGAGAATCTGCGTCGGTCTCTCCATTAATATTGTCTTACATAGAGGCTATTTGCAAAAAAAATTTCCCGTCTTTGAATTGGTGAACTAAAGCAACGGAACTACATCCAGTAACGTCACAGGGTACGAATTCTGTGCAAAGTTAGGCGAGGCTAACTGAAGAAAATGTTCCAAGTTCGATCGCACTGCTACCGTTTGATAGTCCGAGCCAATTTAGGAAGTGAATTTGAGGAGACTTTCACTGAAATAGCGGTTTGTCTTTTGCGTGCCAAACTGGATGTTGGCTTGCGAGTGATACCACAACGGCTAATTGCAATTGGTTCGAAGACAGGTTTCACTCCTTAAATTCTATACCAGGTGAGTGAAAACAAGTCACATCTCTTCTGGTGACTCAAGATAATTCACATTTCTACACCGGGTGACTCAAAAACAATGACGCAACGGAAAATTTCATAGAAGAAGTCAATGGCTGATTGAAATGCTTGAAATATTGCTCTGTTGTTAAAAGACTAGACTAGCCTATGTTATGGGTCATTTTTGCAATCCCTCCCGGCACGAAAGATTCCCGAATTAAGGATTTCGATTAGAAAGGAATGCCTGAAATCCACAATACAAAATGCAAAGAAAAGTCACAAAGAATAGCTCTAGCCTTCCAATGTCAAGCAAATTGCTACTTATAGAGATCCATTTCTATTCTCCATAAATGTTGCGGTCATTATGCAAATATTTACCAATTGTTACCTTTACAATGAGTTGTCAGAAACTAGGGATCAACGTTTCGCTATTCCAGATTTTCAAAACAATATCATGTTTCATTTCAGCCTGGGAATAGGCAACGCAGTCGAACATTTTCATAGCAAGTTTATAGTCCCCGTGTACCTAAAGTATTCAAGTCTCTAGAAACGAGGATGCTCCTACATTTCTGTAAGCAACAGAACAACATTCGACGCATTTCTATCGGCCACTTACCTTATTTCAATAACGGATTGCGTCGGATCACTTCTTTGGTCACGTGGTAATACTTAAATTAGTTACTTCACATGTTACCTTCATAGTCGCAATACAGAACTCAACGAAAGTAGACATAACATGACCAGACAAAAGTGCAACAGGTGAGACACAACAGGTATGGCAATGAGCTGTTTTAAAGTTTCAAACTTGTTCTTGCTCACTTAATGAAAAAAAGAAAAAAATAAACTGAATAAAATAAAAAATAAAAGAAAAGTACAGGGCAGCTTGGAAAGCAATTTATTCATATAGTTGATAGCGTTACCTTGTTTAGATCAATAAAAATGAAATGAAATGAAATGAAATTAACCGCCTGCATTTCCTGTGTTCAGGCCCATGCCTGAAGATCACTATTCTTATACGTTGTCACATGCATACACATTTCTTACCTCCAAGGGAAGTTTCCTAAAAAGCTTCAGAATACTTGTACATTCTTTTGTGAAAGGGAGTCATCATGATTTGGTGAAGAGTATCATGCCCGTTTCCATGCATGTCTAAATGTATGGCGTTTTTCACACTCTGAAGTAGAGGATCTTTAACTACAGAGCAGAAACTGTGTAAAATGACGTCATCGACAAATCTCAGATAAGGAAGTGTTTGAATAGATAAGCTTTTTGAAACGATAAATCAACAGTTTAAGGCCCTAGGAAGAAAATATCAAGTGTTGCCTAATTTCGGGATCTGTTGCAAGGAGCTAGGGAGGCTCAAAGTTACGAGTTTTCGCGCATCCGTGCGCAGTTTCTGCTCTGTCATTTTAACCGGGTGAAAAAAAGTGATTTTCTACCGGGGGGGGCGTTTTTCGCCCCCCTAATTATCTTCGCAACTATGATAGCTATGACAATGAAACTTGCACTGTGTCATAATAAAACAAAGGAGAATCCAAAAATAGCATCAATTAATTTCTAATCACGTGATTGGTTGCTAGGCAACCAAAAATAGTGCAAATTTTGACGAAATTGAGCTATTAGGAGAAAGAGGTAGATTTACATTAATTAACTGGCTAAGTTAGGCTAAAAATTATCCAGAAACTTACGTGACAGTCTTAGTTTGAGATTTCATTCATTTTTATATGAATATTTGTGGTTCTTAATTAATTAACTATATAAATAATGGTAATTCGATTCAATGCAAAATTGTTTCCTCAATAATAATGCTTAAACATAATCAATTTCGCATAATTTGGGTGAAATCAAAAGGTTTTATCAATATTTCCAGTCATTACATGATTTTTCATATAAGAATTGCTAATTAATTAGAAATATGATGTCAGAAAGATTTATGACGTCATAGAAATTATAAATTGCTGACGTCAGCAAATGTAGATAAATTATGTATCAAATGAAAGTACTCATCGAAAAAATCGAATGGTATGTATATTAATGAGATTTGACACAAAATTAAGAAACTAGAGCAGTTTTCGCGATTTTCTTTGTGACCACTCTCCAAATATAGGCATCTGGTGGTCACGTGGTCTAACAATAGGCATTGAAATTTTTATTTTCTGATTGCCAGTTAAATTTTAGGACAAGTCAGTAAGTTTTAGTGCCATAGCTATCATCGTTTAGGAGCAATTAAACAAAGTTCGGGAGGGGGGGGGGCGAAAAACGCCCCCCCAGTTAAAATAGGGTTAAGAAAAAGCTAAGAAAAGTCACAAAGAATAGCTCTAGTCTTCCACTATCAAGCACATTACTACTCATAGAAGTCCATTTCTATTCTACATAAATGTTAGGTTTATTATGCAAGCTATTTAACAATCATTACCTGTACAATGCAAAGACTTGGAAACAGATAATACAGGACTGAAGTGAAGCAAAAGTGACAGCTATATACACCAGCACAGGATTCATTCCTATGGAAGAGACAGCATTCCACATTTCAAAGAAAGTACCACTGAATGACGATGGACTAAGAAAGCTATTGTTTCATATGCCATTGGCGGTGATCTTTGAGTTAGAAATCTAATTTCAAATAAAACTATAGAGTCCATTACAATAAAAATGCTACATGTTTCATGATTTGTAATATGAAGACCATTGCTCTGTAAATACGGTATGTATATGTATCATAAATTTAGTAAACATGTAAAAGAATTGTGCAAAAACTTTGCACGTTACTCGTTACCAAAGAAAAGACATTCGAAGACATGGAAAATAACATGAGAACGGTCTGGGTACTATTCATCCGATTTAGTAACATTCTAACAGAATAACGGATAAGGGCCAGTATGAAATCATATTTTGTGCGGAAATTGAAAAGGCTGTGATATCTTACTCACTGCGGATATGATGTAGTTGAGAATACACCAACAACGTGACCTGGCAAAGTAACGTTGGTAATTATAATATAATCATAGCTTAGAAATCTTCATAACAGAAAAAAATTAGGTGGCACCTACACCACTTAGCAAGCAGTAAACCATCCTTGACCTACGAACAAGGCTTCAAGACTTGGGCAACAACGGAGAACTGAGTTACTCAAGCCCAATCGAAAAATGTCCGGAAAATAGTATTTCCGTACTTTACTTCAGCCTATTAAAATCCCTGGTGCCTAAGTCCACGTGAAGGTTAAAGGTTAGTTCAGGTCTAAAAAATGATTTTTACTCAAAAGTCCTCCTGGGATCAAAAGTCTAAACCAAAGTAGAGGGCGCATCCTTAAAAAATTTTGGGACTAGTAAATGAAAATAAAGCGCGAAAATGGTTTGCTGACTCCATCTTCTTGCTCTCTGACTGTTCTTGTTTGTTTCCTTGGCTTTGCTTACATGCAACGAAGAACTTTTCAATGTACCTGAAAAGTGACGGTAAGCGTTCGAGAGTTCATTTCTCCATTTATTTTTCCAAGTTGCGTTTTTGTTTTGAATCATTTTCATTGATCAAATACTGGCAAAGGTCAAATAACCTGTCTCAGTTGTTTGTTCTGCCCATTTGAATGAAATATTTGAAAAGTCCTTCAAGTTGTCGATTTCCATTTTTTGTCCAGGGGGTTTCTATTTCAAAGTGAGTGGATTGGCAATCGCCCTGAACCGGCATATTGTGTGAAAATGGTCTCCTGTTGTGAATAGTGACCTCCACTCTTTCCGCTGGACGGCATTATGAATAAAAACGAGTGGTACATAATAATTTGATTCCAGGGACACATTTCTGACTTGGTGACCTTTCGTGGAGTTGGAAGAGGAGCATTTTTGGACTAAAGTGATGAGAGGTTATAATTGGGGAGGAACAGAAGGCTTATATTTCCATCCCATCAAAATGCAATGAATATTAATCAAATAGGAGATGTGACCCTAGAAAATAGCTGTTTTCTGCTTTGACAGTATAGCACAACTTTCTTTCGGGATAGCTGATTGCAGTAAAATGAGGGGTGCCGCTTCAGGGCGACATATCTCATTTAGGCCGACTTTTACCGTTGCTCCTTTAGGTCCTGGCTGTACTTTAAAAAGTAGAAAGATTATTTTGATGAAGTGATACAGTAAGCACCATGAACTGAAGAATTTTTAATGGCAAATAATTTTTTTAGTCCCTATCATAACGCTCATAACAGGTGATTTATCTGATAGGTGTCGATTCAGGGCGATGGTACTCTAGTGCAATCCATGTGAGTTTCTTTCAAGCCATTCAAACACAAACTTTTTCAAGTTTTGGAGCATATGCTACTCTGTAATGGCCTTGAAAACCATCTTTGGAAAGATTCACTCTTGTAATGGCCTTTTCAACTTGCCAATTGCCTTTCACATTAAGGTAACTCTGCTTTCCGCTCCAGTGAGCAGCGAGTTGCCGTTTTGCAAAACCACTCTCCTAAGAAAACAGTTAATTTCTCCAATACTATTCGGTCGATCGAAAATCGGTAAAAAGAGGGTCGTTCTACATAGTCTTGGCAATCGAAAGATATGCAAATCACAATGTTTCCGTTAAGGCTGGCTTTGTAAATTATTTTTCAATAATTTTGTTGATTTCAGAAAATTGGATTTATCTTCAAAACTACTCGAAAAGTTTTCGGTTTTCTTTCGCTATATCGTTAGCTAGATTGTTGATCTACAACGTTACCAAGTCTGGTTGAAAAAGCTAGGCTAGATTTGTCGCAATCGCATTTTATGTTTCTGTTTACTTTTCGACAGCGAAGGGCAGAAACCTTGGTCAACTGATTAGGACATGAGAAAGAGTTGAACCCTTTTGTAAAAAGTTTAGTTTCAGATCTCTGTTCATTGTGGACTCTTAAAGAAATTGATATTTTGTGAATGCTCATAAAAGTCTCAAAGGACATGAAACGGAAGGCTATCAAAAATGGTAGCATTCGAGAAATGATACTTTCACAAGCGCTCCAATGGTGTCTATTGAGACTTGAATATAGCATTCCCAACAGATCACGTTCATTATTTTGCCAATGAAAAAATTTTGGAGAGTTATTATAAGGCTGCATTCACATTGCACAAATACTAATCCCTTACAAAAGATTGTGCTATGTGAATGCAGCCAAAGGCTAAGTGTTTGAAAGCGTGATTCGTAACATCGTAATCTGTTGACCAAGGTTTCTACCCTTCGCTGTCGAAAAGTAAACAGAAATATAAAATTCGATTGCGAGAAATATAGCCTAGCTTTTTCGATCAGACTTGGTAAAGTTGTAGATCAACAATCTAGCTAAGGATACATCGAAGGAAAATCAAAAATTTTTCGAGTAGTTTTGGAGATAAATCCAATTTTCTGAAATCAACAAAAAGTTTTGAAAAATAATTTACAAAGCCAGCCTTAATGGAACAATTGTGATTTGCATATCTTTCGATTGCCAAGACCATGTAGAACAATGTCCTTTTTACCGATTTTCGATCGGCCGAATAGTATTGGAGAAATTAACAGTTTTCTGAGGAGAGTGGTTTTGCAAAACGGCAACTCGCTGCTCACTGGAGCGGAAAGCAGAGTTACCTTAAAGGCATTGAGTCCGTATAAATAGCGCTCTCATGACCAATATCAACTTCTTTTCAATCACGAAACAAAAGTTGTCATTTAATCTCTATTGAAATTAAACCAAAGAAATTCCTCAGGATAATGCAAGGATTAAGAAGTCTTATGTCTTCACTTTAGCACTTTTGTGCGACAACAATGGGCCATCAGCGGTTTGTCAGCAAAAATCCCGGACAGCGTTAACGCTCAACTATTTACATGGACTCAATTCCTTTAATCGATCAATGATCTAAAACTTTTAGTTGAGATGAATCAGTGATGTTGGCATTTAGCTGCATTTAACCATCTGCACACGTGCATTCAGCAACTTGGATATGTCGAGAAGTGTGTTTCTTTCTCAGATTCTTGCATTGATGAAGACTTTGGAACCATAAAATGGCAAATCATTGAAGAATTTCTAGAAGGACGGATAAGATTCTAAATGTAAGGAAAGGTCGTGGGACCAGCATAAGCCTATTTTCGACAAATTTTCCCGGGAACTCATACTCTATTTTTCCCACGCCACCACTGCTAAAAAATTACTGATAAGCAATGGAATTTCATTGTGCGTTGATACATAAACTATCGCACAACCTTCATTGCTTCAATGACTTCCGTCATCTCTCTCACAATGGTAGAAATTTAACCGCAAGGCCAGGAAGCGCAGTCTGATCAAAAACTTAATGATAAGAATTGAAACGAAGATCATTGGAAAAGTTGAGTCAGTTCCATGAAAATTATTGAAGAAAATTCGGTAAATTAAGACGTTCTGGTAAATCATGACATCCCAGCAAGTATATCAGAGACGTAAGCAGTTGGACATTGCTTATATTAGTATAAATGACGTAAATTGTTGGAAAAGGCCATGTTATGATTATTAGTACGTTTCGATACGTTTTGATTATTAGTACGCTCCTATCATCCTCAGCTAAGAAACTACATGTGTAAATTTATTAGGAAGCAAGTAATCGCTATTGCTATTGCTCTCACAATTAGTAGGAAGCAAGCAATTACATGTATCCAAAAGAACACAAAAATGCTAACTGGTGCTGCGCTTGGAGTATTTTTGCTTATGCCATCTAAGTGAAGAAAGACAATTCTTGGTGATCAAATTACACATTTAAGAGTATGGTATCAGCTTTCATATGCTTTTGAAATTTCCATTCAATTGGGCACCATAACACACAGGTCGTAGCTCATATATAATTATAATAATTGCTTTATTTAACGTTGGCTTCTAGTCTAGCTAATTACATAGCTAATTAATGCCAACCAAACTTAAATACACGTTGTTGATAAATCTATCTACAAAGAGGATATCAGTTACATCATAAAAACCCTAAATTCACAACAAATCGTTTGCATAATCTACAGTTGCAATCAAACTGATGGTTTTTAATGCCTTTTTTGAAGCTGTTCAGTGTCTGGGACTCTTTTAAGGAAGATGGCATTGTATGCCATATCTTCGCTCCAAGAAAACGTGCATTTTCAAGACCATACCCTGTCGTGTTTGGTTTTGGTGCCAAAATATTTCTGCCACCACGAAGGGTATATGGAGTATCTTTCTCTACAAAAATTTGATTCATGAATCTTGGATTAAGATTCCTTTGAGTTTTAAAAATTTCAGTAGCAAGCAACTGTAAATTTTTGTGGTGAATGGACACTGTATTTGCTTTCGTCAATAATTCCTCGAAATTTGAACAACTATCCTTGTATGCGATGGTGCTTTTTAGTGCGATAGTGATAGTGATAGTGCGATAGTGTTTAAGCTCAAACCCAGTGCACTTTTGTCCAGGATTAACGAGTGTCTCCAGCGTAGCCCATTTTCAGTCTAGGCCTGGCCATAGTTGATATGGCCTGGCCCAAAAGCTCTGGTTTTGAGGTGAAGGCAAATTTGGACTTTAAAGACTGATCTTCCAACTCTCAAAGCACAAGCATAGAAGAACAACGTATTGACCTTTGAGTTACGCATCGAGGAACCAAGGAGGACTTTTAGTCCTAAGGATTAAGGATTGAGTCCTAAGGAGTCCTAAATTCAAATCGTTAGGCCAGATCACACCTGTTGCCCATTTTGGGACAACCAGTTTGGCATTTAACAGTTTGGCGAATTTTGGCAATAGAATACAGCTAGTCATTAATAGTTGACAGTGGATTTCTAACATGCTTCAAATCATTGTACATTGACGACTTTATAAAGACAGTTAACACTGTATTGCTCTCTATGTATCACCTACCTTCTCCTTTATAGAACATCTTTACAGAACATATCGACGTACCGAAACGAAGGTAAGCTAAGCGAACCCAACCCAAACCATAGATAGCTTCCTATGGGAAGTTAGACTTCTTTATCGCTCGGATATGTATCTAAATATTGGTGATTTTACTTTTTAACGACGATCTATTTTCATAGGCATACAGTCTGTTCTCTTTAAGTGAGCGAGTACACCCTCAAGTAACTACTTCTTTCCTATTTAAATTCCATCTTCCATAACTATTTTTCTCAATTTATGAAAATACGAAGCTGCAACAATCTCTAAAGTGCAGGGAACAAAAGATATTCAAATTTTCGATGAACATGTGAGTAAAACGTTAGCAGACTTACAATGTACAAGGCTACAGCAGAAACAACCAATGACGATATGATTTGACAGGAATATCTGAAATCTGCAAATCAAGAGATGTAGGCTTAACCTTCTTCTATGAGTGCTCTTTAATGATTTGCGCTGCGGAGCAGCATGCAAATCTTTGAAAGACCCTTAAATACAAACTCAAGGTATAGCACGGATGGCTGAACATTGATAAGACTAAACAAAACATAAGCAATAGTTAAAATGAGATATGCATATGCCGGCTAATGCTCAAATGCATATATGGAGGCGCAAAACAGACACAAACGACGCAAAAGGCATGTTCTTATATGGGTGAGCACGTATGCAACGTTCAGAACAAACATTAGCTTTGTCTTGTAACAATTCTGCTTGCAGTGCAGTTGATGAAGCATACATCCGGGTAGTCTGTGTTCCTGCCCCACAGACTAACTTCCAGAATCGTCTAACTCGAAAGGACTTACAATTGTTGTGGAGGCACCCGAACGCAGAAAGCCAAGTGAAGTAGGAACGAGCGAATTTGAGCGATAGTTGATGCTGAAATTTCACCTCGTTTAAAGGAATTATGTTGCAAGCATTTAAGCTCAAGCTTCAAATATTAGCAGTCATCTGAAGGGCGCAAATGTTCAGATAGTAATATCTCTTGTTGACTTTGAAAAGCTAGCAAAGCTGAATAGACACTGGGTGAATATAAGACCAATCCCCGTACGAAAAGCCTTTTTTTCGGCAGATATATCGATCTATCTATGAGTAATATTTTGTCAGTCGACATAAGCTGACTCGATGAAATACTTTTATCACGAGTGGGCTACCACCACTGGAGAAGTAAAATGTGCTCCTGCCTGGGATCCAGACTGGGATCTTCGTGTCAACAGACTCTCCAGTGGATTTTTGGAGAGCCTGTTGACATGAAGATCCCGGTCTTCGATCCCTGGCAGGGGCACAAATTAATTCTCCAATTATGGTAGCCCACTCGTGATAAATCTCTGTGAGTAATATTGTCATAACAATGATTACAATGAAAAGTCAGAAAAAAGAGATACACCAATCAAATGATTCAAAGTGATTTCAAAGTCAAAGTGAAAATCGCAAGAGTAGCACCCATTTTTAAAAGTGGACAACCTGATGACCGATCTAACTACCGACCCATATCAGTTCTGCCTGTTTTAGCTAGGGTCTTTGAGAAACTTATTCATAACCAATTATACGATTATTTGGATGCAAACAAACATCTGTTTTCAAACCAATCTACCCCGGGTACCAGAGCCTCAAAATTTAAATGAAAGGAAATACCCAGGGTAAAACCAATCTGGCTTCAGAGCTCTTCATTCTGTTGTCACGTGCCTTCTTAACAACACAGATGACTGGTATGTGAACATGGACGATGGCAAATACACTGCAAATATTTTTATTGATCTCAAGAAAGCATTTGATACGGTGGATCATGACGTTTTACTTGCTAAGTTGAGGAAATATGGCGTTGACAAGCTAGAACTTGCTTGGTTTACGTCTTACCTAACTAACAGAAAGCAATTTCGCAAAGTTAACGGGATATGTTCCAAAACTACAGATATTCAATGTGGTGTGCCCCAGGGTTCTTGTCTTGGCCCTCTTTTGTTTCTGATTTATATCAATGATCTTCCGTTTGCTCTAAAGTAAGGCAAAGTGACGATGTTCGCAGACGATACGAGTATTTCTTATTCCTCTTCCAGTTTAGTAGACATAGACCAAACTCTAAATAGTGAACTGAATGATTTGAAGCTATGGCTGCAAGGTAATAAACTCTCTTTGAATGTCCTACAATCTCAAGCTATGGTTGTAGGCTCCCAGCCCAAAATTAAGAAACTTACTGACAAAATTGTTGATCATCCACAGTTTTTTATTGGGGGCTCTAAAGTTGAAGTTAAAGTAGATCGTATAAAATACCTGGGTGTAATAATCGATAGGAACTTAGATTGGGAAGAGCACATTAGCAATGTCCGTACCAAGGTTTCTCGTGCAATTGGGTTTCTGAAATATTCCAGGAAATTTTTACCTCAAAACACACTGAGTAAAATGTATTGGGGTATTGTCGAGCCACGTTTTCGGTTCTGTTGTTCGGTATGGGGGTGCTGTGGGGTGACCAAGCTGCAAACCTTACAAAAGTTGCAGCATCGAGCGGCTAGAATCGTTACGAAAAACAGTTTTGATACCCCTTCTGTAGGTTTGATACAAAGTTTAAATTGGCCTTCTGTAAGCGACATCATTGGATGCGAAACTGCAACTACAATGTACAAATCGCTAAACGGTCTAGTTCCGGGGTACATTTCCAGTTTGTTTGAAAAAAATTTCGACTCGAATTGCCAGGGAACTGAGAAATACCGAAACCGATCTTTCGATACCTTTACGAAAACTAACAATGGGCAAAGGGCTATGTCTTTTCGTGGACCGAAGCTTTGGAATAACCTTGAACTTGATTTTAAACAGGCACCAACTCTTGCCACCTTTAAGAGAAGAATCAAATCGTTATAGTCTCAAAACGTTTATGCCACGGCCCCCTGAAAAGCAGTTCTCATGGACTGATGGGGCTACCGTGCCTAAATAAATGAAAATGAATGAATGAAATGAATCTGGTATCTAAAAACTTTTTTTCAACTTCAATTGACAAATACAATCCTTCTTTCAGATGTATTTGGCTCTTATGGATGAAATCCATTTTTCCAGTTTCTATGTCTTAGATTTGAGAAGAAGTACAACCCCTTGCTCAGACATATTCAAGACGCAGTTTCTGAACATTTGAACTGGGGAGTTGACCCACCAGGTCTAATTTAATGGTATGAAATTATGATAGGCAAAAAACCAAAAGAGAACTTATGATAGGCAAAAAGCCAAAACTCAAATTAAAAACACCCAAGTTGAAAATGGCATGGATACCATTAACAAGACCAATACGAAATTCTTTCCTTGCTGGGCTCTCCGCATCAAGGCAATGATGATGGCAAGCATAGCATCTACCGGGTGTCCCAAAAACTAAGCGCAACAAATATGATCGGGCTAGCGGCAAGCAGGGATGGCATGACCGGGGACGTAGGGGGAAGAAGCCCACTGTAAAATTCACTGAGTGTCCTCCGGTCGGCACTTGAATTCTAAAAAATTGCTATGCACTGTCTGCACTTCCGTAGTTTGCTTGTTATGGTTTTTAGAGAGTGTAGTTGCATTTTAACCCTATTTTACCCGGGCAAAATTTTTGGTGTTTTTCCCAGGGGGCCATTATGGCGCCCTCCTGTTTATTTCTGTTTCTGTAACTCCAATGCTGCTGAAACTTTCCAGAATGCTACCTACAACCATTAAGAGGCCAATTAAACAATTCCGGTCTTAACTGGTCACGTGGTTTGTTGCTAGGCAACCAAAAGGTGTCAAGTGGTGACACATAAGCTTCAGTACTGAAAACAGAGAAAGTGCTACTAATTTTGGATTTTAATGTCTAAAAATCTATGAAATAGTGAAGATGGGAATCAAATGTTTTAGCCGATTTTTGCTCGTGGCCCATGGCCGGAAACCTTCGGGGCCTCATTTTCACGGACCAATCAGATGGTGAATAAGCGAGGAAGACAAAAGGAAATGTGTGAAAATTTTTCTCAACTTTACCAACCTTCATAAAACGCAACCAGGACAAAAAACTGCTGGAACTTTCCCAAATTTTTTTGAAGATATCGACGCACCACATGTTTGGGTATCCAGATTTGGATGCCGGTTTAAATATTTCACAGTTTGGTGGAGATATAGCGTTTTCTATTAGGCAACATCGGCCGAGGCTTGCCAAGCCTTGTTTACGCCACTTCAAGTCAGGTGATAAAGCCTCCTGACAAAACCTCCTTTCAATCTATATACATATCGGGCGGGCGATCGGTTAAGATTGTTCTATTGTTCCTGAATTTCTTTGTGTGAAGCCTCGGGATCTCCCGCTTCCCGTGCCCCCTCCGGCCCGCTGTTGCACTGGAAAAATCACCCCGAAAATCCAGGTTTGCCAAATCTATGTGAGAAGTTGGGAGTAGCAACTGGGGCAGGGGTAGGAGCGACGAAAGTTTCTGGCAGACTTCCTATTTTCCACTTTGACGTAGGT
This sequence comes from Aurelia sp. 3 sensu Dawson et al. (2005), assembly GCA_964020215.1. Lineage (NCBI taxonomy): Eukaryota > Metazoa > Cnidaria > Scyphozoa > Semaeostomeae > Ulmaridae > Aurelia > Aurelia sp. 3 sensu Dawson et al. (2005). The sequence continues at coordinate 6,103,883 of OZ026578.1, forward strand.
TCAACGTCACGAAACAATGGTGGTGTGTCACTAACGACTCTTGATGGGTCCATCAACGGTCATCAACGGACAAAGCTGGTTTGTCAACAAGAAACAATGCTGGATTGTCAACAACCTGCAAGCTACGTAACATCGACGTCACGCAGTAACGTCTTCAACGAACAATGGCACCACGGATAACTGGGGGCAACAACAAAAGGATCACTGACTGGGGGCAGTCACGTGAACGTAACATCGACGTCACGCAGTAACGTCTTCAACGAACAATGGCACCACGGATAACTGGGGGCAACAACAAAAGGATCACTGACTGGGGGCAGTCACGTGATGGGATCCCATATCACGTGGCAACTTCTCCATCAGCAGCGACGTCACACAGTCCTCACAGGGGCTCAACTCCTCCGTCAAAGAGGGCAAGGGGCGAAAATTACTGATCGTTGGCTTGCCTGCCAAAACTTGCATCTGGGGTCATAAGATTGACAGGAAATGGGGGCCAGTCACGTGATGACCCCCATGTCACATGACTTGCTTGGCAAGTTGCCAAAATTGGTCATGTGACTTGGCACTATTCCTGCCCTACTCCCTGTCATGTGATTCTCAACTAATCACGTTTTGAGGGGGCACAGTATGGAAGTGACAACGAAGTAGATAGACCTACTCACAACTGAAGCAACACGTACAACTGTTCACTTTCTCCTGAAACATTGCAAAGTAGAATAAAATTTCAGCTTTGTTAATGCTCTAGCGACAACATGGGCCTACTTACGTTGCACTTCCATGCTACTGGTTTCTGAAATTCCCTTCAAATCCCATCACCCGGTTTTTGAAGGTACTTCAATCCATTTTAAGGACATTCATAATAGCTTCCTTGGAAACTGTACTCCCCAACAAAGGCTCCTGAGCATATTCAGCATCTTTTATGTTCAACTGTCAACATGAGATCCTCTCCAAGACCTAAATTTCGATGTCGCAACAGATTTGCAGGTGATTTTCTCGTGCCAAAAATCATTAGGTAGGAAGTTTCTCATGCCAACATCGTTAGCTAAGAGGTTCTACAAAAACAATCGTTTTCAAGAAAAGATCACATCATTTGTTGCTCATTATCTCTATTCATTATGAGCTTAGAGGCCTACACAGAGGTTGTCCTACGCAGCATCCAAATTTCTGCCACCGAAGATAAGCGTTAATTCCAATTGGCTAATTTCAAATTGCCAAACCCATCTAGCTTATAAACATTGCCATTGGCTACTTTCGATTAGTACTGGCTCCATAGTTAACCTACTAAGGATGAAAACAGACTATCATTGGCTAATCCCAAATGACCCCATCCATGCAGGTTATACAAATTTTCATTGGCTAATTTCAATTAGCACAAATCCCATAGTGTAGCTACTAAAGATGAATATCAACTGCTATTGGATAATTTCAAATGACCCAACCCATATAAGTTGTGCACATTTCCATTGGCTAATTTCAATTAGCATAAATCCTATACTTAAGATAAAGGGGCCTTCACTATGTGGGAGTCACACATGCCACATAAACAGACATGATAAAGGTGATATGAACTTGGGAGCACTCACATGCCTGCCCCCATATCACGTGACTTTCTTGGCAAGTTGCCAAAACTGGTCACATGACTTGGCACAGTGCCAAGTTCCGGTCACGTGACTTGGCACTTTGCCAAGACATGTGACCAGTTTTGGCAACTTGCCAATTTCCGTCAATTCCTGCATATGCACACAAGGACTCCATTTCTTCAACCATTTTCACAAATGCTCCTTCGCAGGGCAAAATATACCCCCCTGCAACCTGCGCCTCTCACCTTCTCTTTGAGAAAGGGGTCTGAGTATATCCAGAACGGGCGGGCGATCGGCTAAGATTGTTCTATTGTCCTGGAATTAGTTTGTACACGTCACTCGGATCACCCGCTTCCCCTGCCCGTGGACGATGGTTCTTTCTCTCGAAAACTCACGCGGAACATTTAAGTTTGCCGAATCTGTGTGAGACGTTGGGGGCACCAACTGGGGCTCGTGTAGGGGCGGCGAAAGTTTTCGGCAGCCATCCTACTTTCCAGTTTGATGTTGCTTGAACGTCACGAAACAATGGTCGTGAGTCACTAGCGACTCTTGATGGCGCTATCAAGGGTCATCATGGGACAAAGTTGGTTTGTCAGTAAAAACAATGCTGGATTTTCAACAACCCATGGGCTACGCAACACCGACGTCACACGGTAATGTCTTCACAGGAGCTCATCTCCTCCGTCGTAAGGGGCACGCCATCCAAACCAACAATAGGACCACTGACTGGGGGCGGTCACGTGATGGAACCCCATATTACGCATTCGCAAATTCTCCATCGCAGTTGCGTTGGTCGGGCAGCCTAACGAAGCAGTCGTCGATGTAACAAATCACAGAATTCTGCTACATAACACTTGTATTTTGCAGAGCAAATCTTCCGAGACCGATTCTTATAATGTTTACATCCCATCTATCAGGGTGTTTTCTCTGATTTAATGATACTGGTCAGCCTACATACGTTGTTTATGACTTCAGAAGTCGAATGTGATATACATTGTACAATAGAAATCCTAACTTTGAAAATTTCTAGGGGGCAACTGCCCCCCTTGCCCCCCGCTATGTACGGCCTTGAGCTGGTTGTCAAAATGGCACATTTTCTCCGGAGCAGGTTAAAGAGGCCTGCACAGGGGTTCTCCCGCGCAGCATCCAAATTTCTCCCACCGAAGATAAGAGCGAATTCCAATTGGCTAATTTCGAATTGCCTTACAAATCTAGCTTGTAAACATTGCAAGCGAGCTGCTATTGGCTAATTTCAAATGGCTCAACCCATCTAGCTTATACGTATTCCCATTGGCTAATTTGAAATGATACGGATCCCATAGTGAATCTACTAATCAAGAAAGCGAACTGTTATTGGCTAATTTCAAATGACCCGACCCATGTAGCTCATAGACATTGCCATTGGCTAATTTGAATTAATCCGGATTCCATAGTGAAGCTACTAAAGATGAAAGCCAAGTGCTGTTGGTTAATTTCAAATGGCTCAACCCATCTAGCTTATACGTATTCCCATTGGCTAATTTGAAATAATACCGATCCCATAGTGAAGCTACTAAAGATGAAAGCCAACTGCTATTGGCTAATTTCAAATTACCCAACCCATCTAGCTTATACACATTGCCATTGGCTAATTTGAAATAATACGGATCCCATAGTGAAGCTACTAAAGATGAAAGCCAACTGCTATTGGCTAATTTCAAATGACTCAACACATCTAGCTTATACACATTGCCATTGGCTAATTTCAATCAGAACCGATTCCATAGTTAACATACTAATGACGAAGGCGAACTGCTATTGGCTAATTTCAAATGGCCCAACCCATCTACCTTATACGAATTCCCATTGGCTAATTTCAATCAACGTACATCCCATAGTTAACCTAAAGGGGCTTACATTGTGTGAGGGGCATAACCTATTCACTTACACTGGATGCATTGTGGTAAAGGCGATAAGCAAGTGGGGGCAATCAAGTGGCTGCCCCTATGTCACGTGACTTATTTGGCAAGTTGCCAAAATTGGTCACGTCACTTGGCACAGTGCCAAGTTCTGGCCATGTGACTTGGCACTCTGCCAATTTATATGACGTCACTTGGCACCGTCCCAACTTCCCTTATTGGATCCCTCTCCACAAGCCGACTTCATTTCCTTAAAAATTTCCACGAATGCTCCTTCGCACGCCAAAAGATACCCCATAATACTAACGGGTGAGTACGTCTCCAGACCCACACGGGAATCGATCCCATTGTCTGCCTATTGTCCTCGAATTTCCCTCTGTGGAACGTCGGGATCTCCTGCTTCCCGTGCCCCCTCCAGCCCGCTCTTCCGCTCCAAAAATCACTCCGTAAATCTAGGTTAGCCGAATCTATGTGAGAAGTTGGGGGCACACGCTAGCGCTGGGGTAGAAGTGGCCAAAGTTTTTGGCACCCGTCCTACTTTCCAGTTTGACGTAGTTCAACGTCAAGAAACAATGCAACAATGCTGCTGAGAGTCACTAATGAGTTTCCTAACAAAGGCTACAATAACCTCACGAGGGGAAGGGGTGACGACAGTGAGTAATGCTTGGCTTGCTTGCCAAAACAACTTGCATCTCGGGTCACATAAGATAGGAAATGGGGGTGGCTGTCACGTGATGACCCCCATGTCGCAATATGATGCTGCAAAGGGGTAACCAATCCATTGGTGTCCTTAGAAGGGCAACAGCAACAACCTCACGAGGGGAAGGGCCACGAAAATATGTGATGGTTGGCTTGCTTCCCAAAACAACTTGCATCTGGGGGGTGACGACAGTGAGTAATGCTTGGCTTGCTTGCCAAAACAACTTGCATCTCGGGTCACATAAGATAGGAAATGGGGGTGGCTGTCACGTGATGACCCCCATGTCGCAATATGATGCTGCAAAGGGGTAACCAATCCATTGGTGTCCTTAGAAGGGCAACAGCAACAACCTCACGAGGGGAAGGGCCACGAAAATATGTGATGGTTGGCTTGCTTCCCAAAACAACTTGCATCTGGGGTCATAAGATAGAAGTGCAATGGGGGCTGTCACGTGATGGCCCCCATGTCACGTGACTTGCTTGGCAAGGTGCCAAAATTGATCATGTGACTTGGCACTATCACCACAACTCCCTCTCATGTGAATTCCCAACTTATTATCACGTTTTGAGAGAGCACAGTATGGAAGTGACAATGAAGTAGATAGGCCTACTCACATCTGAAGAACATACACAACTCTTCTGTTTGTACAGAAAAATTGCCAAGTAGCAGAAAATTTCAGCTTTGTTAATGCTTCAGCGACCAAATAGGCCTACTTACGTCTCACTTCCATGCTACTAATCTCCGAAATTCCCCTTGATTTGAGATCCCCATTGCTCGCCCTGTTTTTGATGAAGATACTTCAATCCACTTTAAGGACATTCATAATAGCTTTCTTCGAAACGGTACTCCCCAATAAACACTCGTGAACATATTCAACATCTTAATATTCAACTGTCAACATGAGATCCTCAACACAAACTTTCCATCTCGCCACAGATTTGCAGCTGATTTTTTCATGCCAACACCATTAGGTAGGAAGTTTCTCATGCCAAGATCGTTAGCTAAAAAGTTCTCCAAAAACAATCGTTTTCAAGGAAGATCACATCATTAGTTGCTCATTATTTCTATTCATCATGAATGCAGAAGCCTACACAGAGGTTCTCCCGCGCAGCATCCAAATTTCTCCAACCGAACACAAGAGTAAATTCCAATTGGCTAATTTCCAATTGCCAAACAAATCTACCTTATAAACATTGCCATTGGCTAATTTCAATTGATACCTATCCCATAGTCAAGCTACTGAAGAAGAAAGCGAGCTGCTATTGGCTAATTTCGAATGGCTCAACCAATCTGGATTATACATATTCCCATTGGCTCATTTGAATTAATACGGATCCCATAGAGAAGCTACTGAAGATAAAAGCCAACTGCTATTGGTTAATTTCAAATGATCCAACCCATCTACCTTATACACATTGCCATTGGCTAATTTCAATCAGAACCAATTCCATAGTTAAGATACTACTGACGAAAGCCAACTGCTATTGGCTAATTTCAAATGACCAAACGTATCTACCTTATACACATTGCCATTGGCTAATTTGAATTAATACGGATCCAATAGTGAAGCTACTAAAGATGAAAGCCAACTGCTATTGGCTAATTTCAAATGGCCCAACCCATCTACCTTATACGCTTTCCCATTGGCTAATTTCAATCAACGTACATCCAATAGTCAAGCTAAAGGAGCTTACACTGTGTGAGGGGCATAACCTATTGGGGATATGCAAGTGGGGGCAATCATGTGCCTGCCCCTATGTCACGTAACTTATTTGGCAAGTTGCCAAGGTTGGTCATGTGACTTGGCACAGTGCCAAGTTCCGGCCATGTGACTTGGCACTCTGCCAATTTATGTGTCGTCACTTGGCACCGTGCCAACTTCCCTCATTGCATCCCTCTCCACAAGCCGACTTCATTTCTTTAACAATTTCCACGAATGCTCCTTCGCACGGCAAAAGATACCCCCTGCAATATACTTCTCTGACCTCCTCTTCAACAAAGGGCTCTGAACTCCCTGGTAGAATTCTATAATAATACTTCCAATACCTAGCGTCCCTCCCATATACCACTCTCACGCAAATGCAGTCAGATTTTACAAGAGAGCCAGCCCGTAACCCTTGCAGCAGGAGAGATCATACGTTGGATTTGTTTGTTTGCTATGTGCCTGAGAAGATGATTCATCCTCTCTACGAGTCAATGGTAAATTTATGCGTCTTATTTGCAATAGAAATTTCGCGCTGGCTCCCTGTTGCTTGGCTTCTTTTCCTTACTGATTTTTACAGAAGTTCCTGGGCAACAAAGCCTACTAAAGCAAGCAAAGCAACAAAAAACAATGAACGAAGACAACCAGCAGCAATAATGCAGGACAAGCCATATATGGCACAAAATCTACCATGGCCACTAACGCCAAGTTGATCATCCCAACTACAACAACTAACATACAGCACAATGGGGGCAACTAAGAGTTTCACCTACTTCCTCCCACAATAAGGTTCATCTACAAACTTGAGGTACGAGAACAACTGCAACAACTGTAATGACTTCATCTCCCTACTCTGGAGTCCTAAATACGGTGGGGGGGGAGGATGAGTAGTTGGGGAATGGTAATGGCTCCATAAAGAAATATTCCGGGGGGCTGGAACAATCAGGGAGACGAGTTTTCAAACATTAAAATTAGTCATTTACTCTGTTAAAACCGTCTCTGTTCTATGTTCATTTAAACATATTTAACATCATTCCAATTTCGCACAAAAATAATAAAATGGGGTTCCAATACAAGTGGGGGAGTTGGAAAACTTTCCAAAAGTTAATGATTGGGGGGGGAGGCATTATTCGCTACTCGAGAGAACGCTACCATGTCCGCTAAAGCAACTAGAAAAAACGAGAGATTGAAGTAGATAGTAAAGCTATCAGGCAACTAGAGCAACTATACACGCATGAGGTACTAGAACAACTATTCTGAATTAGCTGGAAGTAGCAACTATTCTGACCTGATTTTGTTTCTATCGAGTACCACGAAAACGGAGGGGGGGGGGTTTGAGTCAGAGGGGCTACAAATCGTTTCAGATAATAATAATTGGCACCTTGGCACAATCGGGAAGGGAGGTATGAACATTGAAAATAGTCGCTTTCTGAGTTAATAACGTATTCTTCCTATCTTTATTTACAACACAATTACTGGAATGGCCGTAGCAAGCTTTCACTCTTTGTTTCGTAGAGCCTCTTCTTTTGAATAACGGGTCTACTCGTAGGCTAATAACAGAGACGTTGGCTGCATAACATAAAAAGACATTAAAATGAAAATGGAATTGAAAAAATACAATGAGTAGGAGCTGCGATACAGTGACGCGCCAATCGCGCCTGTGGCCGCCGTAGGCGGCCCTGGCACCGAAGGCGCCCAGCCCTCCGCAGGAGCTAGGGACTCCGAACTCCGAACGGAACTCCGAACGGGCATCGATCCCCTTTGTCTTACTTATTGTGGTCGAATTTGTTTGTGTGAAGCCTCGAGATCACCCGCATTCCCATTGGCTAATTTCAATCAACATAATTTCCATAGCAAAGCTAAAGGGGATTAATCTGGATCCCATGGTTAAGCTAAAGGGGCCTACACTGTGAGAGGGGTATAACCTACTTACTTACTCTAGATGCATTGTGATAAAGGCAAGTGGGGCCAATCAAGTGCCTGCCCCCATGTCATGTGACAAACTTGGCAAGTTGCCAAAATACGTCATGTGACTTGGCACTGTGCCAAGTTCCGGCCATGTGACTCGGCATTTGGCCAATGTATGTGACGTCACTTGGCACCATGCCAACTTCCCTGACTGCCTCCCTCTCCACAAGCCGGGTCCATTTCTTTCAAAATTTTCGCGAATGCTCCTTCGCAGCGCAAAATATACCACTTGCCATCTGCTTTTTCCGACCTCCTCTTCGACAAAGGGATCTAAACTCCTACACAGAACTCTACAATAATATCTTCAATACCTCGCGTCCCTCCCACATAGGACTCTGCCTGCCAATCCAATCAGATTTTACAAGAGAACCAGCCTGAATGTCTTGCAGCAAGCGCGATCATATGCTGCATTTGTTTATTTGCCATGTGCTTAGTCAGTAGACAAAGTCGGTAGGAAATGATGGTGCAACGAGGTAACCAATCCACTGCTGTCCTATAAAAGGCACCTAACCTCTGGAGGGGAAGGGGCGACGAAAATGAGTAATGCTTTGCTTCCTTGCCAAAACAACTTGCATCTTGGGTCATAAGATAGATGGGAAATTGGGGCTGTCACGTGATGGCCCCATGCCACGCGACTCGCTTGGTAAATTGCCAGTAAATCTAATTTCGTGAATCTAACTTCTTGCAAGTGGCCGAACTTCATTTTTCTGCAAAACTTTGTAATTATGCTCGAACATCCCCGTCTAAGTGCCCCGCCGAGAGGTCAGATGTTCACCGGGGTGTTTGTGATCGAAAAATATGATCTAAATTTCACCAGGGACTCTATTTATGTACCGAGGACAGCATGATTATTGGAACTGTCTTCATGAATTTCTCTCCAGGTTTTGTCAATTTGAAGCTACGGTTTCACTTTTGAGGCATTTTATACCGGGGAGATTCACAGCTTGTCTGGGGACTGATTTTGCTTGATTTTCTTTCACAAGGGAAATCACCGGGGTAGAATATACCGCGGCAGTTAGCCGGGGGTGTGCTCGAGACAGCGTCGCATGAATGGACGCGTTCAGTGGAAATCAGGAAACTACAACAATTACCCTTAGCGTATCTACTCATTAGTGAGTTAGTAGCTAAGTAGTATACAGATACAGACAGAAGCTGCACATACCACTGTATTAGACACTGAGATGGACAACAATATCAATTATCATGAGACCAGCAAATGTGACCCTGACAGTGTTTAAAACCATTGTAAAATATTGAAAGCAAATCCCGAAAAAACTAAAGTTTCATGGCCCATGTTTATCACTTGGCAGTAGTTTCTTAGCCCAGCATTTTCCATCCAACAATTTTGGTGTCCCTGTCAATTCCCTTCCGCTCCCCTCTGTTCCATACTATATGACAGCTCCCTTATCAACGGAATCGTTTCGTTACTTACACTCTCCCAGTGCTATAATTTCTTAATATTACCCACTTATGAACATGAAAGTCAAATTGAAAACTACAATGAAATTGGGTATTGACAGTGTGGCGCGCGAAGCGCGCCAGTGGCCGCCGCAGGCGGCCCGGGCGCCGAAGGCGCCCAGCCCTCCGCAGGAGCTAGGAACTTCGAACCCGCGCGCAGCGCGGGTTCGGATTCCTATATATATACATAACGGGTGAGCGATCGGTTAAGATTGTTCTATTGTCCTCGAATTTCTTTGCACACGTCACTGAGATCACCCGCTTCTCGTGCCCCCTCCAGGCCGCTGTTGCACTCGAAAAATCACCCCGAAAATCTAGGTTTGCCGAATCTATGTGAGAAGTTCGGGGCACACACTGGGGCTGGGGTGGGAGCGACGAAACTTTCTGGCAGCCTTCCTATTTTCCAGTTTGACGTAGGTTCAACGTCACGAAACAATGGTGGTGAGTCACTAACGACTCTTGATGGGGCAATCAACGGTCGTCAACGGACAAAGCTGGTTTGTCAACAGGAAACAATGCTGAATTGTCAACAACCTGCAGGCTACGTAACATCGACGTCACGCAGTTACGTCTTCAACGAACAATAGCACCACTGATAACTGGGGCAACAACAAACGGACCACTGACTGGGGGCTGTCACGTGATGGGATCCCATATCACGTGGCAAATTCTCCATCAACAGCGACGTCACACAGTCTTCACAGGGGCTCAACTCCTCCGTCAAAGAGGGCAAGGGGCGAAAATTACTGATCGTTGGCTTGCCTGCCAAAACTTGCATCTTGGGTCATAAGATTGACAGGAAATGGGGGCAGTCACGTGATGACCCCCATGTCACATGACTTGCTTCGCAAGTTGCCAAAATTGGTCATGTGACTTGGCACTATTCCTGCCCTACTCCCTGTCATGTGATTCCCAACTAATCACGTTTTGAGGGGAAAAACAGTATGGAAGTGACAACGAAGTAGATAGACCTACTCACAACTGAAGCAACATGTACAACTGTTCACTTTCTCCTGAAGCATTGCAAAGTAGAATAAAATTTCAGCTTTGTTAATGCTCTAGCGACAACATGGGCCTACTTACGTTGCACTTCCATGCTACTGGTTTCTGAAATTCCCTTCAATTCCCATCACCCGGTTTTTGAAGGTACTTCAATCCATTTTAAGGACATTCAAACTGTACTCCCCAACAAAGGCTCCTGAGCATATTCAGCACCTTTTATGTTCAACTGTCAACATCAGATCCTCTCCAAGACCTAAATTTCGATGTCGCAACAGATTTGCAGGTGATTTTCTCGTGCCAAAAATCATTAGGTAGGAAGTTTCTCATGCCAAGATCGTTAGCTAAGAGGTTCTCCAAAAACAATCGTTTTCAAGAAAAGATCACACCATTTGTTGCTCATTATCTCTATTCATTATGAACTTCGAGGCATACACAGAGGTTGTCCTACGCAGCATCCAAATTTCTGCCACCGAAGATAAGCGTACATTCCAATTGGCTAATTTCAAATTGCCAAACCCATCTAGCTTATAAATATTGCCATTGGCTAATTTCGATTAGTACAGGCTCCATAGTTAACCTACTAAGGATGAAAACAGACTATCATTGGCTAATCCCAAATGACCCGATCCATGCAGGTTATACAAATTTTCATTGGCTAATTTCAATTAGCACAAATCCCATAGTGAAGCTACTAAAGATGAATATCAACTGCTATTGGATAATTTCAAATGACCCAACCCATATAAGTTGTGCACATTTCCATTGGCTAATTTCAATTAGCATAAATCCTATACTTAAGATAAAGGGGCCTACACTATGTGGGAGTCACATATGGCACATAAACAGACATGATAAAGGTGACATGAACTTGGGGGCACTCACATGCCTGCCCCCATATCACGTGACTTTCTTGGCAAGTTGCCAAAACTGGTCACATGACTTGGCACAGTGCCAAGTTCCGGTCACGTGACTTGGCACTTTGCCAAGACATGTATCAAATCTTGGCAACTTGCCAATTTCCGTGAATTCCTCCATATACACACAAGAACTCCATTTCTTCAACCATTTTCACAAATGCTCCTTCGCGGGGCAAAATATACCCCCTGCAACCTGCTCCTCTCACCTTCTCTTTGAGAAAGGGGTCAGAGTATATCCAAGTCACTTGACTTGGCATCATGCCCAGTTCCCACCATGTGACTTGACACCTTGCCAAGTTCTATGACGTCACTTGGCACATTGCCAACTTACCCCAAATTTGCCTCCTGATGAAATGGGACCTATTCCCTTTAAAGATTATTGCAAACGCCATATATCTACAAAACAAACCTAAAAAAAGGTTTGGTTGGTTTCCACTTAGTTGAATTTCCCGAGCAGAAGCTGCGGCAGCTAAGGCAGCAATACTATTGGAGCTACCAAAGCAACAAAGCAACTCAACTACTAAAATGAGACGACAAATAAAGCCACTAAAGCAACTAAGGCCAATAACGCAACTAACACTACCAACAAGCTAAGGCAACTAACGAACACAAGTTAGCTACCAATGTAAGTAAGGCCAACATAAGCGTACGAGGCGGGGGGGCCGGGGGCGGTAGCCCCCCCAACTTTGGAGAAAATTTCTAAAATCAGCCCCATTCGGGCAAATTTTTGTCCTTAGCCGGGCAAAAATGTTGGCAAACAATGGGCTTTTGTGTCGGTCAGCCCCCTAGATTTCTTCTTCCCGTACGCTTATGAAGGCCAAAGCAACTAAGGCCACAAAGACAACCAACGCCAATAGACATACTAATAAAAATAAGTTCACTAAGGCAAGAAACGCAGCTACATCTACTCAGCAACTACATGAAGGCGGCAACTAACTCCGCAACGCCGTTAAAGCAACTAACGCCACTGAAGTTGCTACCCCAACTAAATCCACTAAAGGCAAGACACAGGAGCTGGATCTAAGCAGCAACTGCATCCAGGCGTCAGCTAATCCACTAGGGCCACTAGGGCTACTAACATCAACAAGGCAACTAACGCCACTGAAAGTGTTAACGCAACCAAGTTCACTAAGGACTAATAGACGTGCTAATAACATTAAGTCCACTGACGCAAGAAACGCAGCTACATCTACTTTGCAACTGCATAAAGACGGCAGCTAACCCACTAAGGCCACTAAAGCAACTAACGCCAAGAAGACAAATAACGCCACTATAGGTCTTAATGCAACGTCCACTAAGGCAAGAAACTAAACATGGTCCACTTTGCCAAAAGAACTCAAAGACTCAAACACACTCTATGAATTCAAACAAAAAATAAAACTATGGGATGGGAGTTCTCGCGTCTGCAGATTGTGCAAAACTTTTCTCAAAGACTTAGGGTTTTTATGAATATCTTTAATTTTTTCCAAAATTGTAAATAGGGTTAGGGTTGTTGGCGTTGATTAGATTTAGCTATTCCTTATGTTGCCAACTGTAAACAAATTGTTAATGATAATAATAATAATAATGATAATAATAATAATAATAATAATAATGATAATAATAAAAATAATAATAATAATAATAATAATAATAATAATAATGATGATGATAATAATAATAATAATGTCTACTTTAAACTGTAATGCACATCATTTGTGAATGCACGAAACTTGCACAAAAAGAGTACAAAAAGAGACACGACTTCGTAGGAACAACAATCCATTGGGAATTATGCAAGCAGCTAGAATTCAATCATGCTGATAAGTGGTATGAACACAAACCAGAATCTGTACTTGAAAATGAAAAAAGCCAGTTGTTGTGGGACTTTGAAGTGCAGACGGATCATCATATAGAAGCTAGAAGGCCTGACCTCATAATTGTTGACAAAGAAAAGAAGACATCTCAGATCGTGGATTTTGCAATACCTCCAGATCACAGAGTTGAAATGAAAGAAAGGGAAAAAAGCGAGAAATATCAAGATTTGGCAAGAGAATTACAAGTACTATGGAATACGAAAGTAACTGTTACCCCAATAGTGATTGGGGCTTTGGGAACAGTTCCAAAGTCATTGAAAAATAGATTAGACCAAATCGGAATCCGAACAAAAATTAAAACAATGCAGACCACAGCGTTGCTGAACACAGCCAGGATCGTAAGGAAAGTCTTGGAGCTCTAAGGAGGCTTGTTGCTACTGAACCTTCAAGAACAATCCATCAATAACGGTGTGAAATGAACTCATAATAATAATAATAATGCATATAACACTAAGTCCACTGACGCAAGAAACGCAGCTACATCTACTTTGCAATTGCATAGAGACGGCAGCTAACCCACTAAGGCCTAATCCACTAGGGCCACTAGGGCTACTAACATCAACAAGGCAACTAACGCCACTGACAGTGTTAACGCAACCAAGTTCACTAAGGGCTAATAGACGTGCTAATAACATTAAGTCCACTGACGCAAGAAACGCAGCTACATCTACTTTGCAATTCCATAAAGACGGCAGCTAACCCACTAAGGCCACTAAAGCAACTAACGCCAACAAGACAAATGACGCCACTAGAGGTCTTAATCCTACGTGCACTAAGGCAAGAAACTAAACTAGGTCTACTCAGCAATTATATATCAAGAAGGCAACCAATCAACTAAGCCCACTAACGCAACTAAGGCCACAAAGGGCGATACAGGAACTAACTCCACCAAAGGAAGAAACGCAATTATAATTATGGTCTGTCTCAACTTATATACCAGCTGTAGATGCCTGTTAAAAGAACAATGGAAGTTTTGGCAAAGGACTTTTGCGAATATGGCCTTCTGATTGGTCCATCTAACAACTCCAGTCGTTTGATTCGTTGAAATTTAAACTGTTCTGCATTATTTTTAAAAGACGCTCCTCCTCCCTTACGCCACGAAGGCCACTAAAGCCACGAGGGTAACTACAAGAACGAAGGCAAGACAAGATCACTGTGTGATGGTACATAAGATTCAATACAAACAAAGCCATGAAACCTTTTCCAATATGTTCGAAGAGAGTTGTTCTATATCAAATTATAATACGAGGAATTATAGAGATCTCCATATTCCCAATCTATGCCTTTTTGAGGCTTGGAATGATATTCCAGTCAATATCAGAGAACTGCCATCACTACGCCTGTTCGAAATACCTCTGAAAAGGCATTTGATCAGCCTTCGTAATTAACTCAAGCCCCCTCAAAAACGACTCCCTGGAACTATCGAGTACCACAAAGACAGAACGGGAGGAGGTTGGGAAAGTCTGAGAGGTTACAAATAGTTTCATTTACTAATAATTGGGGGCTTGGAACAAGCGAGAAGGGGAGGCTTGAAGATATTCGCTTTCTGAGTTAAAAACGTTTCGTTACTACATCAATTTACGACATATTCACTATTAACTCCCTTTTCCTAAATTTCATTTTCATTTCATTTTTCGTTATTTAACCACGGTAGCCCCGTCAATCTGCATGTTCGTAAGAAAAGACACCATCAACCCTCTACAATTTCTTTTTTAAGCCTCCTATTGAAGGTAAAAATACATATTAACTGGGAGGTTGGCTGCATTTCCATTCAATTATTTCTTATGTATTTAGGCACGATAGCCCCATCAGTCCATGAGAACTGCTAAACATACGATGTTGCGGTCGGGATCTGCAAAACATAACAAAACATTAACAGGAAAATGAAAGTGAAAAACAATACAATCAATATAAGAAGCGATGTGGTGGCGCGCGAAGCGCGCCAGTGGCCGCCGCAGGCGGCCCAGGGCGCCGAAGGCGCCCAGCCATCCGCAGGAGCTAGGAACTCCGAGCCCGCGCGCAGCGCGGGCTCGGATTCCTAGTCTATATACATAACGGGTGAGCGATCGGTTAAGATTGTTCTATTGTCCTCGAATTTCTTTGCACACGTCACTGAGATCACCCGCTTCCCGTGCCCCCTCCAGGCCGCTGTTGCACTCGAAAAATCACCCCGAAAATCTAGGTTTGCCGAATCTATGTGAGAAGTTCGGGGCACACACTGGGGCTGGGGTGGGAGCGACGAAACTTTCTGGCAGCCTTCCTATTTTCCAGTTTGACGTAGGTTCAACGTCACGAAACAATGGTGGTGAGTCACTAACGACTCTTGATGGGGCAATCAACGGTCGTCAACGGACAAAGCTGGTTTGTCAACAGGAAACAATGCTGAATTGTCAACAACCTGCAGGCTACGTAACATCGACGTCACGCAGTTACGTCTTCAACGAACAATAGCACCACTGATAACTGGGGCAACAACAAACGGACCACTGACTGGGGGCTGTCACGTGATGGGATCCCATATCACGTGGCAAATTCTCCATCAGCAGCGACGTCACACAGTCTTCACAGGGGCTCAACTCCTCCGTCAAAGAGGGCAAGGGTCGAAAATTACTGATCGTTGCCTTGCCTGCCAAAACTTGCATCTTGGGTCATAAGATTGACAGGAAATGGGGGCAGTCACGTGATGACCCCCATGTCACATGACTTGCTTGGCAAGTTGCCAAAATTGGTCATGTGACTTGGCACTATTCCTGCCCTACTCCCTGTCATGTGATTCCCAACTAATCACGTTTTGAGGGGAAAAACAGTATGGAAGTGACAACGAAGTAGATAGACCTACTCACACACAACTGAAGCAACATGTACAACTGTTCACTTTCTCCTGAAACATTGCAAAGTAGAATAAAATTTCAGCTTTGTTAATGCTCTAGCGACAACATGGGCCTACTTACGTTGCACTTCCATGCTACTGGTTTCTGAAATTCCCTTCAATTCCCATCACCCGGTTTTTCAAGGTACTTCAATCCATTTTAAAGACATTCATAATAGCTTCCTTGGAAACTGTGCTCCCCAACAAAGGCTCCTGATGAGCATATTCAGCATCTTTTATATTCAACTGTCAACATGAGATCCTCTCCAAGACCTAAATTTCGATGTCGTAACAGATTTGCAGGTGATTTTCTCGTGCCAAAAATCATTAGGTAGGAAGTTTCTCATGCCAAGATCGTTAGCTAAGAGGTTCTCCAAAAACAATCGTTTTCAAGAAAAGATCACATCATTTGTTGCTCATTATCTCTATTCATTATGAACTTGGAGGCCTACACAGAGGTTGTCCTACGCAGCATCCAAATTTCTGCCACCGAAGATAAGCGTAAATTCCAATTGGCTAATTTCAAATTGCCAAACCCATCTAGCTTATAAACATTGCCATTGGCTAATTTCGATTAGTACAGGCTCCATAGTTAACCTACTAAGGATGAAAACAGACTATCATTGGCTAATCCCAAATGACCCCATCCATGCAGGTTATACAAATTTTCATTGGCTAATTTCAATTAGCACAAATCCCATAGTGAAGCTACTAAAGATGAAGATCAACTGCTATTGGATAACTAGGAAGTAAAAGCGCTCGCTTCGCTCGCGCTTTAACATTCCTAGCTCCTGCGGAGTGCTTTTAAGGTTGCTGTACTCTTTCAGTGACCACCATTCAAATTCAGCTGAATTCAGGGTTGGTAGATCACTGGATCGCCCCAAAGCCAAACCGAGGTCGGGAAAAGCCAAACCTTTCAAAACAATAATTTATTGTTGTTCCACCTATTGTTATATTGTTATTTTAAACATTGAACACTTACATTCCATTGTTTTCACATACTATGTTGTGCAGCTCCGGATGAAAACCCATTGTCTTTGATGTCGTCTTGCAAAGAAAAATGTTCCAGATTCTGATCGTCACACAACATTTGCACACAATCAGGTTAGAAATGTAGTCCAGTTTGAAGAGAATTGAATGAAAATTGACAAACTTATCAAAAGAAGCCAAAATTAAAACAAAAGTCAAACTTAATCTATGAATCCAAAAATGAAGGAAAAAAGCCAAATTTCCAAAATTTGGCTTAAAAAAGCCAAGTTACCAACCCTGCTTGAAATCAGAGCAGTTATGATCATTATAACGCGAGGAAATGAGAAACTCGGACATGCCCCTTTCTATAATATCCCTGTACCCCCAAATAAGCCTCACATAAACCTTAACAAAAGTGTTATGTTTTCAACACATGAATCCAGTAGCAGATGCTTCAGAGTTCCCTCGCAATGAGACAATTTTGCCCTTCACCCCCGGCCTCTTTTTGAAATTCATTCAAATGTTAATGTTCGTCCGTGCAATTTTTCTCTAAACTGAGATATCCTTTGATTGCTCTATGCTAAGTATGATTTGCTAACGAACCATTGTCACCTAGAGTCCTTTGTGTACAGGCTGCATCTTCAGAAAGTCTGAAAACCAAATTTTTCCTGCACAAAATATGAGTCTCCATGGTAGTAGTTGAACTGATGATGAAAATTTGACTTTGGATGACATTTCCATCACTTCATCTACTGCAAAGTGGGTACATATTTCCGCCTACTTAGGCCAAATTTGATTTTCAAATAATCTGACATTGCAACATGCCTACAAAGGACCCTGGGTGACAATGGCTCCTTATTTGATGCTAGACTAAAAGACCTCTGGACCAATAATGGGCTGAACGTTGATCAAATCATCCATTTTGATCGATCTGTCATGACACACAAAATAATCAATAAACAATGCCCCGAGAGCCTCTGGGACAAGTATACTCAGCGGAATGAAATCTCTAGGTATAACACAAGAAACAATAGAGATCTCGACATTCCAAAGTTTAAGCTTGAATGTACAAAAAGAGGTTTCCACCTCTCTGGGCTGAAAGCCGAGGGGCACTTCACTCAATGGAAGAAGCGTACGAGATTTTTTCAGAACAAAAGGATTTACACTGATTTTTGATGGATTTTTCTTGAAAACAAAAGGATTTTTGCCGAAGGTGTACGAGATTTTTGGGAGTGAAATGCCCCTCGCTGAAAGCCTGGAATGAAATACCTATTGAAATAAGGTAAACCCCCTCACTCTGTCAGTTTAAAAGAAAATTAAAAACGCATTTAAAGAGCTCAGCAAACCCCTAACTAAAACACGACTCTCAGGAAGATCAGACATCAGACTGAACTCAGTCCAACTTTTAACAGCTATTTGAATTCTTTTTCCATCTTTTCTTTTCTATTTATAAAATTATTACATGTTTTATATTATTTAAAGCTGATGAGATATCGTGTAAAAATATGAATTTAAATAAAAAAAGAAAATAAAATAAATAAAAAAAATTGCTGACTATTGATGCTCCAAATCTACTATCGATAGATACATCAGTCTCTGAACCAGCGACACACGCAGTAATTGGAAAGGGGGGTCAGATGGTTGTTTCCCTTAATACAATTAGGTCAAGCTTGAAGCCTATTGATAAATACATGCCATACATAGATTCGTTTCAAATATCAAAAAAGTTGCTCCCAGGGTGCTTCTTTGAATGGTCAGATTTCGAGTGGAAAACCTCTCCCTTCCACGCTCCAAAATCACTTCAAAATGTTGCTATCCTTCCTGACCACTCTCTTCTCAAATTTGAAAGAAGTCCAAGCGTAGATAAAGCTGAACAATATGCTTTGAGCATATTCTTTTTATTTGCTTTTATCAGATAGTGACTCGTCTTTTCATTGCAGTTTCGATTCTTCCCAAGGATTTCTGACTTTTCAGTAAAATTTCCTAGTCTTTTCGAATTTGGCATGTGGTATTTCACTCATTCGAACACGCGTGCATGATTTTTTTCAGAACAGAAGGATTTATATGAATTTTGGTGGAACATTAATAGGAAACAAAAGGATTTTGCCAAAGATGTACCAGAATTTTTGGAGTGACATGCCCCTCGGAATTTGGGGGCAGTGTTCTCCAATCCCCCACAATTTCTGCCACTGTTGTAGGAGCCTACCAATCTTTAAAATTGCTCTAGGGCCTTCGCAGCAATACAGGAAACTGCGAAGGTAGTAGTAATACTTGTTTCCTGCATAGTATGATACAGGAAATAAGTGAAAATAAGTAAAACTGTGCCAAGGCTTTCCTTGAATGAAATGAATAGCTTCTAAGTTATATTTCCTTGCACTGGAGATTCTTAATCTTTGATGATCAAAGAATGGAGTTTCTTATAAGCCGTTTTTATGAAGGATGTACCAGAATTTTTGGAGTGAAATGCCCCTCGGAATTTGGGGGCAGTGTTCTCCAATCCCCAACAATTTCTGCCACTGTTGTAGGAGCCTACCAATTTTAAAATTGCTCTAGGGCCTTCGTAGCAATGCAGGAAGCTGAGAAGGCAGTAGTAATACTTGTTTTCTGCATAGTAAGATACAGGAAATAGGTGAAAATAAGTAAAACTGTGCCAAGGCTTTCCTTAAATGAAATGAATAGCTTCTAAGTTATATTTCCTTGCACTGGAGATTCTTAATTTGTGATGATCAAAGAATGGAGTTTCTTGTAAGCAGTTTTTATGAAAGAAACATTCGTGTACAACTGTACATTTATGCATGATGTGTGCATTGATATGTAAGGAATTAAAAATAAGGTGTTCTGCGAGAAAATACTATGGTATGCTAGAATTCAGCTTTCACATGGATAAACTTCGATTTTATTGAAATATAGAATGTCTTGTTGGCTCCCATACGTTACCTTTAGCCTCAAATGGAGGATTCAGTGGCATGGAATATGTCCTTGTAATCGGACCGTACGACCGCACCACCCCGGATCTTATGACACTGGACCCTACGACCCAAGACCACACGATCATACGAACATTCAACCATACCACCCCGGTCCAAAGTTTGATACATCTAGCTTACAACATTTTTTCACAACCGATGGTTTAGTGACCACGCAAGACATCAGTACGTGTCACAGTTTTCATTGTCACGTAGAATTCCATGTATTCATACTGAGCAAAGAACGAAGCAAGAAATTCGAAAGCCAGTTGTTGTAAGCAAAACTGGCCCCTCTGAATGCAAATAAAATTGATGAATATCTATGTTGTATATCCACAAATATGCACTTCTTTGCTTGATTAGGGTCACTCCAGTCTTTCTAGCCTTTCTAATTTTTTTAGAACAATAACAAATATGTTGGAAAGTTATATCTTAAATACAAACTTTTCTTCATTCTATCCAGATCCCCAGTCACTCATGAGCACCTCTGTTGACATTGAAGACAATGGAAGTATTAATACATCATAACAAAGTCTTGTTAACCAAATGCATAAAGCTTGGGCCTGGGGTCATATTGTCGTAATGATCTTGTGTTGTAAGTCCCGGGTCGCACAGTCCCCGGGTCCGGTCAAAAGAACGTCTCATCTTTTTGTGCGAATGATGCACACATTAGATGATCGGGCAGATTTTCAGTATTGCGAGTTGGCAAGCTAACGGTTGCACGCATGATACAAGAAAATAGACCTTAGAAATGATCTTACAGGAGAAAATCTGTCCATTATTTGACCTTTTTGTGCTGAATTCTCTTTCAGAGTTCGTAAACAACGTACTACAAAAGATGATACTGCTAGAAAGAAATTAGTTATGCAGTCATTTACTAACTCGTTGAAAAATAGACCTAGGACAGATGACCAATAATTTCAGATCTGGTAACATAACATGGTCATCGACGTTAAAGCAGGTTTGGCTTGCCTTTCATCATTATTTACGGATATCTACATAAATTTGAAATCGTGGAAAAGCGATGAATCATGGGAGTAGCAAAGGCAGTTACTGGATTGCATTATTTTCATCCGACAACAGAACCCAAGAAATAGCCATTTCGTCACCAAATGGCACTTGTTTTGCCAAATTCGGACTCTGCACACCTCAGTTATGTTACTTAGCTTGGCCCCAGCGGTGAGTGAATTGTTGAACTGTTATTGAGGTTATTTCCAAGTCACCCCTTTTGTAATATCCGAGGACTTTCCCTTGCTGCGATAAATTTATATTTGGAATTCTGGAAAACATTGCATAACATACTTTAATCATACTCTGCTTTGGTAACATAGCTTGGTGAAAGAACAGTCAAGCTTTCTACTTGCAATCAAACATCCTATGTACGGGTAAACAGGATTTTTGGTTGTGGCCTTGAGCCAGTCATCGTGTTAACATTTGGAAATGATGACTCTGTGTTTCTAGGGTCACAGGTCTGATTTTTACGGTATGCCATTTTGGCCGAAGTCGAGAAACTCAAGCTATGCGTATGGCCTTTAAAATTGTCAAAAATCAGTTTCAAGTGTAATCACTTTGTAACTTGAGCTAAATCTTCCCTAAGAATTGAGTAAAGAATCTATATGTTGTAATCAGTAAATTTATGAGCAGAATACTTGAAAAACTACAGGAGCAAACTCTGAATTTGTAACACTGCAACAAAGCCAAGAGGAGAGCCTCTGCAAAATAGGGCAATAACTTCGCTACATCCAACCTGAGCATCAAAATACTTTGCCACGAGCCAGATAGATACTGCAGCTAACAGAATATCAGCTATTTGCAAGCTTTTTCTCCCTCGGTGTTTGGAAAAAGCAACTGCAAAACTTGTTTCTAGCTAAGATTGAACGCTACCAACACATTTCTATGGCTGCCATCAGCATCCACAAAGAAAGGTCGAAGGTTAAGGCCTATTGTTGAATTGAATTGCTAAAATTTGGGTACAAAACCCCTCCTCACATTACCCCAAGGTATTGTACGAAGAAAAGTATTGGACCACAAGAAAGCCATTATCGTCAGCTATTTTTCATTGTTTTTCTCACATTTTTGGAGGTAAGCAGTAGGCGTGAGGAGCTGCGTGCGGGAAAGTGTCACAAACAGGAATGTGCGTAACAAAACTCTTCATCGCTTATATATATAGATTTCAAATGACCCAACCCATATAAGTTGTACACATTTCCATTGGCTAATTTCAAACAGACATGATAAAGGTGATATAATCTTGGGGGCACTCACATGCCTGCCCCCATATCACGTGACTTTCTTGGCAAGTTGCCAAAACTGGTCACATGACTTGGCACAGTGCCAAGTTCCGGTCACGTGACTTGGCAATTTGCCAAGACATGTGACAAATTTTGGCAACTTGCCAATTTCCCTAAATTCCTCCATATGCACACAAGGACTCCATTTCTTCAACCATTTTCACAAATGCTCCTTCGCAGGGCAAAGTATACCCCCTGCAACCTGCTCCTCTCACCTTCTCTTTGAGAAAGGGGTCTGAGTATATCCAGAACGGGCGGGCGATCGGCTAAGATTGTTGTATTGTCCTGGAATTAGTTTGTACACGTCACTCGGATCACCCGCTTCCCCTGCCCGTGGACGATGGTTCTTTCTCTCCAAAAATCACGCGGAAAATCTAAGTTTGCCGAATCTGTGTGACACGTTGGGGGCACCAACTGGGGCTCGTGTAGGGGCGGCGAAAGTTTTTGGCAGCCATCCTACTTTCCAGTTTGACGTTGCTTGATTGTAAATTTTAAACATTATTGTAAATAGGATTTGGATATTGTAAATAAGGTTTTATAGGTTTATTTAATTAATAGCTTTTTACTTTTTATCTTAGATTGTAATTAATGTTTTTATTGGAGGGCCCCTTGAAAATCAACTTGTTGAAGGGCAACCCTCCTTAAAAGAATTAAAATGAAAAAATGAAATGAAATGAAAATGCTTGAACGTCACGAAACAATGGTGTTGAGTCACTAACGACTCTTGATGGCGCCATCAAGGGTCATCATTTTATTTTGAATCAATTTTACTTTGTAGTAGGCTTGAATTAGCTTTTATTTTATGCTATCAATTATACGCCTACTTTAAATAAATCAATAATAATTATAATAATAATCATGGGAAAAAGTAGGTTTGTCAATAAAAACAATGCTGGATTGTCAACCCATGGGCTACGCAACACCGACGTCACACGGTAATGTCTTCACAGGAGCTCATCTCCTCCGTCGTAAGGGGCACACCATCCAAACCAACAATAGGACCACTGACTGGGGGCGGTCACGTGATGGGACCCCATACGCATTCGCAAATTCTCCATCGCAGTTGCGTTAGTCGGGCAGCCTAACGAGGGAGATGGATAGGAGTTGGGGGCAGTCACCTGATCACAACCATGTCACGTGATTTCCTTGGCAAGTTCTCAAAATTGC
Organism: Aurelia sp. 3 sensu Dawson et al. (2005); assembly: GCA_964020215.1. NCBI lineage: Eukaryota > Metazoa > Cnidaria > Scyphozoa > Semaeostomeae > Ulmaridae > Aurelia > Aurelia sp. 3 sensu Dawson et al. (2005). The sequence continues at coordinate 6,127,226 of OZ026578.1, forward strand.
TCATGTCAATTGGCGCCACCCCAACTCCCTATCATGTGACTTGCCAACTGCCCACGTTTTGAATGATGACAGAGGGGCCTAAACATGGCGGCCCACCACTATGTGAGGAGAAAATCTTGCTCATATACAATTGGGGGCAACGAAGTCCTTGCCCCCATGTCACGTGCCTTACTTGGGACGTTGCCAAAATTAGTCACATCCTGGGGTGGTGGGGTGCATCATCCCTGCCAGCAATTGGAACCACCAATTGGGGGCAGTCACTTATAATAATAATAATAAATAATAAATTCTTTGTTTAAGGTTGGCGTAGGTGATAGCACTAGGCTAATTAATGCCAACCATAATTACAACAGCATGAAACTAGAATAAATTAATATAATAGATATTAAGGTGACTATGCCCACCGCCCCCGCGAAGCCGCAAGCCTCCGCCCAGCGAAAAGCCACCCCCAGGGACCATCCCGCCCCCGAGCCCCACCCAGCCCGCCGAAAAAGCAGCAGAGAGGCGGCCGCTCCGCACAGTCCTGACAATAGAAGAAACTTTGAAAGCCGAGACCACGCAACACAACACCGCCCCACCGCCCCCCAACAGGCCGAGCAGCACCCGAGAAGCAGAAAACCCCCAAAGAGGGCGGCCCCCGCAGGACGGCAGCCCGCGACCCACTACAGCGGACAGCATAGCCACCCTAAATGTAACCTAAATTTACAATGTACGTCTTACATAATCTACAGTTGCATGTAAAATTCCAAAACTTAATATACTTTTTAAAATGTTTTACAGTTAGGGACTCCTTTATATGCAATGGTAAGTCTCTCCAAAGATTTTGCCCTAGGAAGCTTACATTTTCTAATCCATAGGCTGTAGTCCTAGGTTTACGTGCATATATGTTGTTTGTAACTCTTAAGTTATATTGTATTTCTCTTTCTACGAAAATTTCTTTCATAAATGGGGGACTTAGATTCATCCTTGTTCGGTAAATTTCGGTGACAAGCAACTGCAGATTCCGTTGATGAATAGAGACTGAATTATCTGTGATTAACAGTTCTTCAAAAGTAGAGGTCCGATCTTGATACGCTATTCGTAGTGCTCTTTCGTGAATGTAGTTAATTTTTGTGTTTACACGTCTATCGTGAAACATCCATATCAGCGGACAGTAACTAAACTGAGACATTATAAAGGCCCTCATGACCATTCTAGTTTTTTCTTTGGGCATATACGTCGAGGCCCTTGCAAGAGCATGTAGTTTCTGACTTGCCTTTCTGCAAACCGTATTTAAATGTTGCTTGAAATTTAGCTTTTGGTCAATTACAACGCCTAACAATTTTTCTTCTTTGCTCTCTTTGATCACGGAGGGGCCAACATTTATTGAGATTTCTGTGTCTTTTTCACCAAATACTAGGAGGTGGCATTTTTCTTCATTCAATTTCATAAAATTTTCTGCGAACCAATTGCTTAGTTTAACAGTATCATTTTCTAGTCTTAAGGTAACCTCCTGTAACTCCTTGTGAGAACAGTAAATTGTCGTATCGTCTGCATAATTACAGATTTCAGTCTCATTCAACAAAAGGAAAATATCATTGATAAATATATTAAACAAGAGAGGCCCTAGAACTGATCCTTGAGGTACGCCTAATTTCATTTCTTTCCAAGAGCTGAATGAGCCATTTACTTTGACTCGTTGCCTTCTACCTGTTAGATAGCTATGCACCATTTGTATGGCATCTGTACTAAAGCCGTATGCATTCAATTTAGCAAGCAAAAGTTCGTGGTTGAGACAATCAAAAGCCTTGGATAAGTCCATTAAGACTGCTCCGACAAAGCCTTTGTTGTCTAAGGTCTTCTTACAAGTCTCTACCAATTTTAGCAAAGCATGCTGGGTATTGTACCCCTTCCGATAGCCACAAACTTTAGGTGAGAGAAAATTGTTCACAAAAGGTAACATTTGATTAGCCAAAAGTCTCTCAAAAACTTTGGAGACAGACGGTAATACTGTTATTGGTCTATAGTTCTTTTTGTGAAACGAGTCATTATTTTTAAAAAGTGCGCTAACATCACCGTCTTTCATTTCATCAGGAAAAAAGTTTCCATCCACACTTTTATTGAAGAGGTCTAGCAGATGGGAGGCAACTATGTCATCATTATCTTTAATAATCCTAGCGGGAATACTACCAATAGGCGAGGCCTTCTTAGTATCGAGGTTATCAACTTGCTCAAGAACCTCTACAATTGAGGCCCTTCTAAAGTTGAAACCCTCAACATTTTCATAATGGCTTTTTATCAACATTACGCTAGGATGAGAGCGGTATTTTTCGATGGCAGCAGCAACTGGATCTGAAATCTCATTACCAGCTGTTAAATTTTCATTATTGTCTGCAATATTCAAGGATTTTGTGATATTACTGAAATAGTCATTCAAGATAGTTGCAACAGCTTGGTCTTCCGAAACAATCTCGTCGTTTTCCATCAAAACAATTGTCGAAGAAGTTTTAACCTTGTCATTGAAAAGGGGTTTTACTGATCTCCAAAATTTCCTATTATCCGTCAAGTTCTTGATGTCAAGACCCTTATAGTAATCCTTTTTGGCTTGTCGTAATATTTTTACACATTTATTTCGTTGCTTCTTGAAGGCTTTCAAATTGTTAACAGTACGATCTTTGCAATATATATTCCTGAGTCGGGTTCTATTCATAATTGCCTTCCTGAGTGCTTTGGTCATAAATGGGCCATCATTTGCTCTCACAGATTTTTTCTTTATCGGTGCATGAATCTCCAGCACACCCGTAACTGTAGCGTTGAATACTTCAAATTTTTCACAGCAGGAACTATTTTTCACTAATTCTTTTCTAAGATCCTCTTTAAATTTCGAGGGGTCAAATTTGCTGTAGTCACGATAGATAACTATCCTAGGGCCTCTCTTAATGAAACTACTTTTAACTACAGTCACAATCATGGAGTGAAAATCTGACAGTCCAGTCTCAATTGTTCTTGTGCCTTTAAAACAATTCCGGTTATTTGTTAATATCAAATCAATGCAACGTGGATTGTCTGACTTAAAACAAGTAGGAACCTTAACTAAATTAGCTAACCCATACAGATTCATAAAATTAGACATAGTATCGGAATCTTCCTCTGTATTGAAATCACCAATCACAATGAAATTGTCGGATTTCACGGCACATGTATCTAAGACCTTACCAAGTTCATCAAAAAATTCTTTTTCATTTTGGGAGGGAGGACGGTAGATCCCTAGCATGATCCATTTCTTCTTGTGCACATTTATTTCAACAATGCCACATTCGATACCATTAGGAATGTCTACATCTGATAATTCCTTAGCTGGCACTCTGTCTCTAATGTAGATCATGAGGCCACCTCCCTGAGCATTTCGATCAAATCTAATCGGTTTTTGGAACCCATCGATAAGAAACTGGGCCGTTGTAAAGGTGCTATCTAGTTTTGTTTCAGCGATAACAAGAATGTCAATGTTGTCTGAAACTAGTGTCTTAAGTGAGAGGAATTTATTCCGAATTGAATTAATATTCAGGTATCCGATAATGAGTCCATTCTTATTAGTTAGTCTGATGCTTTTCAAACTTGTGAAAGCGTCTTCATTTTCATTCGATTCATTGGAAACAGGGTTAGTCCTAGTACTTATCTCATCCTCAGAAAGAGAATTTACTGAGTTACGCTTACGGTTATTATTATTATTGCATTGCAATGAAGTCCCACACAAGTGTCAATTCTTTAAATATCGAGTAATGTTACCTGCGAAGGCACTCGTTCCTGCTCGGCTAAGGTGTACATTGCGGTTCACATGGATATTTCGGTCAAGATTTGAGTGCTCAATGATGTTAATTTTGCGCTGTGAACACATTTGTTTCAACTCTGAATTTACTGCTTCTGTTTTCTCGTTTAGCTCATTAGAATCATTCCTTGGAATTAGTGTGGAAACGGTTACTGTCGTGTTTTCTCTTTGTACATCACTGGCTAATTCGACAATTCTGCTTGCGATGGCGCTTGGGGCATCCTTTGATCTTATGTCATTGCAGCCGACGTGTAAAACGACATGGTCTGGCTTCCTTTCCATGCATGGAACAATATGGTGTTTCATGTGGCTTGTAGTCGCTCCGGGAAAGGATTTCACCAAAACGTTTTGACTTCTTTGTAGTGACCTGTGCATTTGTTTACCATCTACAAACTTGACAATTGAATCCCCGATTATCATCGTTGTTGCTTTCTTCTTTTTCTGTTTATTTTGCTGCGTGCCCTCCAATGAACGTCGATTGTTACTAGCATTGTCCTCTTCATTGATTATATCTGTGTCACTCATTGTTTCCTCAGCATGCATTGTTTCCAATATTGAAAATCTGTTGTGCAGTGGTGTCTGCCTCAATATTTGGTTTTCATGACTTGACCGTTGTGGCTGTTTTTGTGTTTTGAATGATGGTTCTCGTTCTCTCGAGGGAATTTCTTGCCACCGTGCATCGCTTGCTTTACTACTTTTGATGACGTCATGCTCCATTTGATTCATCGCTTGATTTTGCGTTTGATTCCGAAGGGAAATTTTGATAATTTCGTTTAAACTGAGAATTTCATCCCTCAAAAATTCAATTTCTCGTTGCTGCTCCGAAATAATCCTTTCAGGATCGATATGGGAAGGCAAGGTATAAGAATTGTGGATCAGCTCGTCCCTCAAATTTGCTCCTGACTTCTTTTGTTTTTCCTCAATATCTTGTGTTTTCGTTCTCATTTTTTCGACTTCGGCTTTCAAAATGACCATTTCAGTGTGCATAAATTTTTTAAAGTCCACAATATCTTTGCCAGGGTCTTGCCGTTCCATAGCCAGTTCCTCCGAAATAGACTGTTTCAGCGCTCCAAAGAAATTTGCCATGTTATAATATGACTCACATTTGGCGGTGCCACGGTTCTCGATTAGGCCCTTTGACTCCATCGCATCGAATACCACGTTGAATTCTTCCGATGAACATGAAATTCCTTTGCCAACCACATCAAAGATAGAATCTCGACATGGCCTTTTCTTTTGATTTCGAATTTCTACGATTGCGTCAAGTATCTTTCCGTTCATGTTTGTAATTAATGCGAGAACTACGGCAGACACGTCCTCACAGCAACACAACACAGCACAATCACTTCACCGCACCCTGATCACGTGATACTTTCTCCTTCACGAAGGTGCACTTCCTACGAGCATACAGGGCTCCCTGTATGGAAATGCGAATTACAGCGGTACTAAACACTAAATGACTTATTTACTAGGGAAGATATTGGGTGCTAATACAGATATTTGTTGGGGGCAGTCACCTGCATTACCCTCAGGGTCACGTGTCGTACCTGGCAAATAATTGGTTTTTTTTTTGGAGGGGCTCCCTGCATGAACATGCTACATTACAGGGATGACACACCAAGCGACCAGTATCTAACGTAGTTACTTAGGAAAATGTGGGGTAATGACACTTTAATTTGTTAGGGGCAGACACGTGCTTAGCCCCATATCACATAACTTACCTGGCAAGCTGCCAATATAGGTCACGTGACTTGGCACCATGCCAAGTTCCCACCATGTGCCTTGGCACCCTGCCAAGTTTTGTGACGTCACTTGGCGCATTGCCAACTCACCCCAATTTCGCCCCCTGATGACATGGGACATATTCCCTTTAAATATTATTGCAAACGCCATATATCTACAAAACAAACCTAAACAAAGCTTTGATTGGTTTCCACTTAGTCGAATTTCCCGAGCGGAAGCTGCGGCAGCTAAGGCAGCAATACTATTGTAGCTACCAAAGCAACTAAGCAACTCAACTACTAAAATGAGACGACAAATAAAGCCACCAAAGCAACTAAGGCCAATAACGCACCTAACACTACAAACAAGCTAAGGCAGATAATAAACGAAGTTAGCTACCAACGTAAGTAAGGCCACTAACGCAACTAAGGCCACTAAGACAACCAAACCCAATAGACATACTAATGAAAATAAGTTCACTAAGGCAAGAAACGCAGCTACATCTACTCAGCAACTACATGAAGGCGGCAACTAACTCCGGAACGCCGTTAAAGCAACTAACGCCACTGAAGTTGCTAGCCGAACTAAATCCACTAAGGCAAGACACGGAGCTGGATCTAAGCAGCTACTGCATCCTGGGGCCAGCTAATCCACTACGGCCACTAGGGCTACTAACATCAACAAGGCAACTAACGCCACTGAAAGTGTTAACGCAACCAAGTTCACTAAGGACTAATAGACGTGCTAATAACACTAAGTCCATTGACGCAAGAAACGCAGCTACATTTACTTTGCAATTCCATAAAGACCGCAACTAACCCACTAAGGCCACTAAAGCAACTAACGCCAACAAGAGAAATGACGCCACTAGAGGTCTTAATGCAACGTCCACTAAGGCAAGAGACTAAACTAGGTCTACTCAAATTATATATCAAGAAGGCAACCAAGCAACTAAGCCCACTAATGCAACTAAGGCCACAAAGGGCGATACAGCAACTAACTCCACCAAAGCAAGAAACCCAATTATGGTCTGTCTCAACTTATATGTCAGCTGTAGATGCCTGTTAAAAGAGCAATGGAAGTGTTGGCAAAGCACTTTTGCGAATATGGCCTTTTGATTGGTCAATCTAACAACTCCAGTCATTTGATTCGTTGAAATTTAAACTGTTATGCATTATTTTTAAAAGACGCTCCTCCTCCCTTACACCACCAAGGCCACCAAAGCCACCAGGGTAACTACACGAACGAAGGCAAGACAAGATCACTGTGTGATGGTACATAAGATTCTATACAAACAAAGCCATGAAAGCTTATGCAATATGTTCGAACAGAGTTGTTCTATATTAAATTATAATACGAGGAATTATAGAGATCTCCATATTCCCAAGCTAAGCCTTTTTAAGGCCTGGAATTATATTCCAGTCAATATCAGAGAACTGCCATCACTACGCCAGTTCGAAATACCTATGAAAAGGCATTTGATGAGCCTTGGTAATTAATTAACTCAAGCCCCCTCAAGAACGACTCCCTGGAACTATCGAGTACCACAAAAACAGAACGGGATGAGGTTAGGAAAGTCAGAGAGGTTGCAAATAGTTTCATATACTAATTGGGGGCTTGGAACAATCGAGAAGGGGAGGCTTGAAAATTGAAAATATTCCCTTTCTGAGTTAAAAACGTTTCGTTACTACATCAGTTTAGGACATATTCACTATTAACTCCCTTTTCCGAAATTTCATTTTCATTTCATGTTTCGTTATTTAACCACGGTAGCCCCGTCAATCTGCATAGATTGCTTTTCAGGGGGCCGTGCAAACAATATAATTACAAATCTAAAACCTAATTTACAGTTATTTTAACAGAAATAAAAATAGTTCAATAAATGCATGTTCGTAAGAAAAGACACCATCAACCCTCTACAATTTCTTTTTTAAGCCTCCTTTTGAAGGTAAAAAAGATAGTAACAGGGAGTTTGGCTACATTTCCATTCAATTATTTTTATGTATTTAGGCACGATAGGCCCATCAGTCCATGAGAACTGCTAAACATAAGATGTTGCGGTCGGGATCTGCAAAACATAACAAGACATTAACAAGAAAATGAAATTGAAAAGAAATAAAATGAATATAAGCAGTGATGGTGTGGCGCGCGAAGCGCGCCAGTGGCCGCCGCAGGCGGCCCAGGGCGCCGAAGGCGCCCAGCCCTCCGCAGGAGCTAGGAACTCCGAGCCCGCGCGCAGCGCGGGCTCGGATTCCTAGTCTATATTACTAACGAGTGAACAGGCGAGATCAAACGCTCGAATTTTCTCCCCTGAGACGCCGGGATCTCCTGCTTCCCGTGCCCCCTCCTGCCCGCTCTTCCACTCGAAAAATCACCCCGAAATTCTAGGTTAGCCGAATCTGCGTGAGAAGTTGGGGGCACACACTCGGGCTCCGGTATCAGCGGGGCAAAGTTGTTGGCAGCCTGCCTCAGCAGGTTATTATCTTTGATTGACAGCCGATTGTTCCCTCAACTAACGACACTTGATGATGCTATCAGCAACTATCAACGAACAATGCTGTTAGAGCTCGATTATGGTAAACAACCATTAACTTCAGGGGACAACAATGCTGGTCTGTCAGCAGCAAACAATGCTCCGGCCCGCTCTTCCGCTCCAAAAATCACCCCGAAAATCTAAGTTTGCAGAATGTGTCTGAGAAGTTGGGGGCGGCACACACTCGGGCTGAGGTACAAGCGGCCAAAGTTTTTGGCAGCCGTCCTATTTTCCAGTTTGTCGTTGTTGAAAGTCGAGAAACAATGCAACAATGCTGCTGAGATTCACTAATAACTTTCCTAACAAAGGCAACAATAACCTCACGAGGGGAAGGGGTGACGACAGTGGGTAATGCTTGGCTTGCTTGCCAAAACAACTTGCATCTCGGCTCACATAAGATAGGAAATGGGGCTGTCACGTGATGAACCCATGTCGCAATATGATGCTACATACAAAAGGGTAACCAATCCATTGGTGTCCTTAGAAGGGCAACAGCAACAACCTCAGGAGGGGAAGGCCCACGAAAAAAATATGTGATGGTTGGCTTGCTTCCCAAAACAACTTGCATCTGGGGTCATAAGATATAAGTGAAATGGGAGCTGTCACGTGATGGCCCCCATGTCACGTGACGTGCTTGGCAAGTTGCCAAAATTGATCATGTGACTTGGCACTATCCCCACAACTCCCTCTCATGTGAATTCCCAACTTATTATCACGTTTTGAGAGAGCACAGTATGGAAGTGACAACGAAGTAGATAGGCCTATTCACATCTGAAGCTACATAAACAACTCTTCTGTTTGTACAGAAAAATTGCCAAGTAGCATAAAATTTCAGCTTTCTTAATGCTTCAGCGACAAAATAGGCCTACTTACGTTTCACTTCCATGCTACTAATCTCTGAAATTCCCCTTGATTTGAGATCCCCTTCGCCCTGGTTGTTTTGATGAAAATACTTCCATCCACTTTCAGGACATACATAGTAGGTTTCTTCGAAACGGTACTCCCCAATAGACACTCGTGAACATTTTCAACATCTTAATATTCAACTGTCAACATGAGATCCGCTGCAACATAAAACTTTCGATGTCGCCACAGATTTGCAGGTGATTTTATCATGCCAAAACCATTAGGTGGGAAGTTTCTCAAGCCAAGATCGTTAGCTAGAAAGTTCTCCAAAAACAATCGTTTTCAACGAAGATCACATCATTAGTTGCTCATTACTTCTATTCATCATGAAAGCAAAAGCCTGCACAGAGGTTCTCCCGCGCAGTATCCAAATTTCTCCAACCGAACACAAGAGTAAATTCCAATTGGCTAATTTCCAATTGCCAAACATCTACCTTATAAACATTGCCATTGGCTAATTTCACTTGATACCTATCCCATGGTGAAGCTACTAAAGAAGAAAGCGAGCTGCTATTGGCTAATTTCAAACGGCTCAACCCATCTACATTATACATATTCCCATTGGCTAATTTGAATTAATACGAATGCCATAGTGAAGCTACTAAAGATAAAAGCCAACTGCTATTGGCTTATTTCACATGACCCAATCCATCTAGCTTATACACATTGCCATTGGCTAATTTCAATCAGAACAGATTCCATAGTTAAGATACTACTGACGAAACCGAACTGCTATTGGCTAATTTCAAATGGCTCAGCCCATCTACCTTATACCTATTCCCATTGGCTAATTTGAATTAATACGGATCCTATAGTGAAGCCACTAATGAAGAAAGCGAACTGTCATTGGCTAATTTCAAATGGCTCAACCCATCTCGCTTATACCTATTCCCATTGGCTAATTTGAATTAATACGGATCCCATATCAAAGCTACTAAAGTTGAAAGCCAACTGCTATTGGCTAATTTCAAATGGCCCAGCCCATCTAGCTTATACACATTGCCATTGGCTAATTCCAATCAGAACCGATTCCATAGTTAAGATACTAATGACAAAAGCGAACTGCTATTGGCTAATTTCAAATGGCGCCCAACCCATCTAGATTATAAACATTGCCATTGGCTAATTTCAATTAACGTACATCCCATTGTTAAGCTAAAGGGGCCTAAACTGTGTGAGGGGCATTACCTAATTACTTACACTAGATGTATTGTGGTAAAGGCGATATGCAACTGGGGACAATCAAGTGCCTGCCCCCATGTCACGTGACTTATTTGGCAAGTTGCCATAACTGGTCACTTGACTTGGCACAGTGCCAAGTTCCGGCCATGTGACTTGGCACTTTGCCAAGTTATATGACGTCACTTGGCACCGTGCCAACTTCTCCAACTGCCTCACCACAACCTGACTCCATTTCTTTAACAAGTTCCACAAATGCTCCTTCGCAGGGCAAACTGTACTCCCTATCTCCTCTTCGACAAAAGGGTCGGAACTCATGAACGAACTATATTGCAGGGATGACACCAAATGAAGGGTATATACTTACTTACTCAGGAAAATGTGCGGTCGTGATACTTTTGATTGTTGGGGGCAGCAAGTGCCTAATCCTACGTCACGTTACTTACATGGCAAGCTATCAATATACTGACATGACTAAGGAAGCAAATGGTTATGAAGCTACCAAGGCAACGAATGCCCCATTCAAACTGTAAGTTAACCAGCTTCAACTATAATAATAATAATAATAATCAATTTATTTAAAGTTGGCGCTAACATAACTATGTACAGTAAATATTAAAAACAATACTATACAAGCTAATCCAAGGCAACTGCTAAAATTAATACATCTAATGAATATATATACATGATTAAATAAAGAAGATATAAAATACATGGTATAAAATTTCAAAGCAGAATTAAAAAACATAGTATCATAAAAATCCGATCAGTTTAAAATCCGAAATTCTGACTCTGGTGTGTCATTGTATCACAAAAATCTAAGTTGTGGTATGAAAATCCTACATAATCTGCATGTGCAGTCAGTGCCATTCCAGCTTTTAATTCCTTTTTTAAACTCATTGATAGATTGAGCATTCCTTATGTGCTGAGGTAGAGATAGCCACAGACGCTGCCCTCTATATTTGATGGTTTCAGATCCGTAACTTGTTGTTCTTACCATTGGTAGCAAAAAAATAACTTTAAATAAAATAACTTTAATTAAAATAATAGCAATAAAATAACTAAACCAGATTTTCGAATATGGCCTTCTGATTGGTCAATCTAACAAATCCAGTCATTTGATTGGTTGAAATTTAAACCGGTACACATAACGCTGGTTTAACTGTCTCAGTATGAATATGCCTACCTCACGAGGAGAAGGGGTGACGACAGTGAGTAAAACTTGGCTTGCTTGCCAAAACAACTTGCATCTCGGGTCATAAGATAGGAAATGGGGCTGTCACGTGATGACCCCCATGTCGCAATATGATGCTGCATGCAAAGGGGTAACCAATCCATTGGTGTCCTTAGAAGGGCAACAACAACAACCTCAGGAGGGGAAGGGCAGGGAAAATATGTGATGGTTGGCTTGCTTCCCAAAATGACTTGCATCTGGGGTCATAAGATAGAACTGAAATGGGGGCTCTCACGTTATCGCCCCCATGTCACGTGACGGATCCTATAGTGAAGCCACTAATGAAGAAAGCGAACTGTCATTGGCTAATTTCAAATGGCTCAACCCATCTAGCTTATACCTATTCCCATTGGCTAATTTGAATTAATACGGATCCCATATTAAAGCTACTAACGTTGAAAGCCAACTGCTATTGGCTAATTTCAAATGGCCCAACCCAACTAGCTTATACACATTGCCATTGGCTAATTTCAATCAACGTACATCCCATAGTTAAGCTAAAGGGGCCTAAACTGTGTGAGGGCCATTACCTATTTACTTACACTAGATGTATTGTAGTAAAGGCGATATGCAACTAGGGGCAATCAAGTGCCTGCCCCCATGTCACGTGACATACTTGGCAAGTTGCCAGAATTGGTCATGTGACTTGGCACCGTGCCAAGTTCCGGTCACATGACTTGACACTTTGCCAAGTTTGGTCATGTGACTTGGCACCATGCCAACTTCCCTAAGCCGACTCCATTTCTTTAACAATTTCCACGAATCCTCCTTCGCACGGCAAAATATACCCCCTGCGATCTGCCTCTCTGACCTCCTCTTGGACAAAAGCGACGCGAACTCCGTTACAGAAATCCATAATGATACTTCCAATACCTCGAGTCTGTCCCAAAGATCACCCCTAACATCAAAGTTTGCCGAAGACAGTGAGAGCCAAGTAGATAGGCCTACTCACATCTGCAACAACAACTAGAACTTTTCCGTTCCCCCCGAAAAATTGCCAAGTAGCATAAAATTGCAGCTTTATTAATGCGACAACATAGGCCTACAGCCAAACACCCCCTACCCACACATCCTTTTAACACGTCCTCCTTAATGTATCGCTCCCCCATAGTATATTCCAAACTCATCAGCTGCACCCCACCCTACAGTCGGTACCAGACTCTCTGATACCCTGCCTAATTTGACCCAACTTACTGCGCACATAATTGACAATCAAACCCAACCAACTTAATCGACTATCAAACTCGACCTACTTACCATGACCACGTTAAAATGTCACACGCGGTCTCATCACTTTCCATCGAAATTACCTTCTATATCGTCCTATCATCGCCACCACCTCCATTACCACGCAGACCACCTCCTTCCTAACCTTCCCAATCGCCCCCTGCACCACCCCGTTCGCCAACTCACGATTCCTTAACTTGCCAATTAGAAAGCTTTCTGCATAATTACCCCCATCCAATAACGGGTGAGCGATCGGCTAAGATTGTTCTATTGTCCTGGAATTAGTTTGTACACGTCACTCAGATCACCAACTTCCCCTGCCCCCTCCGGCCCGCTGTTGCACTCGAAAAATCACCCCGAAAATCTAGGTTTGCCGAATCTATGTGAGAAGTTCGGGGCACCCACTGGGGCTGGGGTGGGAGCGACGAAAGTTTCTGGCAGCCTTCCTATTTTCCACTTTGACGTAGGTTCAACGTCACGAAACAATGGTGGTGAGTCACTAACGACTCTTGATGGGGCAATCAACGGTCGTCAACGGACAAAGCTGGTTTGTCAATAGGAAACAATGCTGAATTGTCAACAACCTGCAGGCTACGTAACATCGACGTCACGCAGTTACGTCTTCAACGAACAATAGCACCACGGATAACTGGGGGCAACAACAAACGGACCACTGACTGGGGGCAGTCACGTGATGGGATCCCATATCACGTGGCAAATTCTCCATCGCAGTAGGCTTTAAGTCGGTCGGAATATGATGCTGCTGCAAAGGGTCCTAAGAAGGGCAACTACTGCTGGTGTCCTAAGAAGGGCAGCACCAGCCTCCGGAGGGGTAGGGTGACGAAAATATGTGATGGTTGGCTTCCCTGCCAAAACACGTTTGCATCTGGGGTCATAAGATAGCTGGTGAATGGGGGCTGTCACGTGATGACCCCCATGTCACGTGACTCGCTTGGCAAGTTGCCAAAATTAGTCATGTGATTCTGCTATCATGTGACTTGCCAACTTAACACGTTTTGAGAGAGAGAGAGCACCTATGGCAGTGACAACGAAGTAGACGAGTAGGCCTACTCACATCTGAAGCAACGTGTAGAACTCTTCTGTTTGTACTGGAAAATTGCCAAGTGGCAAAAAAATTTAGTCTTTGTTTATGCTTCAGCGACAAAATAGGCCTACTTACGTTTCACTTCCATGATGCTAATTTCTGAAATTCCCCTCGATTTGAATCCCCATCGCCCTGTTTTTGATGAAGGTACTTCAATCCAATTTAAGGACATTCATAATAGATTTCTTCTGAACGGTACTCGGCAATAAACACTGCTGAACATATTCAACATCTTCATATTCAACTGTCATCAACATGACATTCTCTGCAACACCAAAATTACGGTGTCGCCACAGATTTGCAGGTGATTTCATCATGCCAAAACCATTAGGTAGGAAGTTTCTCATGCCAGCATCGTTAGCTGAAATGCTCCAAAAACAATCGTTTTCAAGGAAGATCACATCATTAGTTGCTCATTACTTCTATTCATTATCATAGCTGAAGCCTGCACAGAGGTTCTTCCGCGCAGCATCCAAATTTCTCTTACCCAAGATAAGAGCACATTCCAATTGCCTAATTTGGAATTGCCAAACCCATCTAGCTTATAAACGATGCTATTGGCTAATTTGAATTGATACGGATCCTATAGCGAAGATATATGAAAGCCAACTGCTATTGGCTAATTTCAAATGACCCAACCTATCTAGCTTTTACACATTCCCATTGGCTAATTTGAATTAATTCGGATCCTATAGTCAAGCTACTAAAGGTGAAAGCCAGCTCCTATTGGCTAATTTCAAATGACCCAACCCATCTAGCTTTTACACATTCCCATTGGCAAATTTGAATTAAGTCGGATCCTATAGTCAAGTTACTAAAGGTGCAAGCGAACTGCTATTGGCTAATTTCAAATGATCCGACTCATCTACCTTCTACACATTGCCATTGGCTAATTTCAATCAACATCAATCCCATAGTTAAGCTAAAGGGGCCTACACTAAGTGAGGGGTATGACCTATTTACTTCACTAGATGTATTATGGTAACGGTGATATGGAATTGGGGGCATTCCAGTGCCCGCCCCCATGTCACGTGACTTACTTGGCAAGCTGCCAAAATCTGTCATGCGACTTGGCACAGTTCCAAGTTCCGGTCATGTGACTTGGCACTTTGCCAATGTATGTGACGCCCCTTGGCACTTCGCCAACTTCCCTAACTGGCTCCCTCTCCACAAGCTGACTCCATTTTTAACGATTTCCACGAATCCTCCTTCGCAGGCCTTCCTGTATGGAATTAGGAATTACAGGGGTGATGGTTAAGAAAAACTAAATGAGTTACTTGCTAGGAAAAATATAGGGTGCTAACACGGATATTTGTTCGGAGCAGTCACGCACGTAACCCTCTGGCTCAAGTGCCTTACCTGCCAACTAATTGGTCCCTTATTGGAGGGGCTCCCTGCATGAACGAGCTTTATTGCAGGGATGACACAAATGAAGGGTATATTATCCCCTGTGTCACGTGACTTATCTGCAAGTTGCCAATGTAGTCACATGACTTGGCACCATGCCATGTTCCCACCACGTGACTTGGCACTTTGTCAACTTCTCTGACATCACTTGTCACATTGCCAACTAAAGCCACTAAAGCAACTAAGGCCAATAACGAAACTTATGCTAAAAAGAAGCTAAGGCATGAAGGCAGCTAGGCCTACTAAGCAATGAAAAGTAATTAGATCTACTCAGCAACTACAAGACAACAACCAACGAAAGTAAAGCCGCTAAAGCAACTAAGATCTATGAGCCAACTAACGCCACTAAAGGTGCTAACGCGACGAAGTGCACTAAGAGAAGAAATAAAAGTCTGCTGTTAATACCTATTTTTGAAGGACGCTCCTCCTCCCTTACGCCACTAAGGCCACTAAAGCCACGAGGGTTACTACAAGAACGAAGGCAAGACAAGATATACACGCTTGAAGTCAGCGGTGTGGCCAGGAAGGGTATCAAGGGGCTATTGCCTTCCCAATTTCCACAAAGTGGTTAATTTTGTCATTGAAAAATCCAATAAAAATGTCTGGCTATACCTTTTGGCCCCCCCCAGTGTGAAAATAAGTTTTACCCTCCCACAAATTTTTCTCTCGCCACGCCGCTGCCTGAGGTGTATCTTTTTCAAAGACATATTATTGCATCACTTTGTTTCATTTTCCCATTTCATTTTATAACATCTATAAAGGTTAAATAGGTTAATAAGTATATATGTTTTTCAACCTGATCTGTTTACAAGATTAAAATAAGCACTGAAGACAAAAGAAATTGCTAACCTAACCTAATTTACAATATCACACAAAACTGAGGCTATAAAAGAGAACATAAAAATGAAATAAAAGTTGTCCCCGACTATAGCCGTTTTGTTAAGATCAGTTTCTGATGTACGCAGAAACTGGTATGTCAAATAGGTATGTGAAATAGGTTTGTAAACTAGGTATGTCAAATTCTTTCCTTCTTAGGTTAAGGCACTCTGTCACGCATTTGATTGGGTGATTTGGACAATACAAGGAATTGGAAATTTGAATGTTTGCTAACTCTCTGACTTTCTATGGCCGTAGAAAGTCAAGAAGATTAGCTCTACTTTGTTTCAAATACACAGACTGACAAAGAAATCCGTTGTGTTGAGCTCTGACTTTGTCGCCACCAATCAGAGACGTGACAGACTGCATTTAAGTTCTTCCTGTTAATTTCTCTTTCAACAGGTCTGTTTGCAAAGCATGAAGAAAGAATGAAAGTGAATGTGAATACTGACAATGTGGCGCGCGAAGCGCGCCAGTGGCCGCCGCAGACGGCCCGGGCGCCGAAGGCGCCCAGCCCTCCGCAGGAGCTAGGAACTCCGAACCCGCGCGCAGCGCGGGCTCGGATTCCTAGTCTATATGCATAACGGGCGGGCGATCGGTTAAGATTGTTCTATTGTTCCCGAATTTCTTTGTGTGAAGCCTCGGGATCTACCTGTTCCCCTGCCCCCTCGAGCCCGCTCTTCCACTCGAAAAATCACCCCGAAAATTTAGGTTAGCCGAATCTATGTGAGAAGTTGGGGGCAGACACTGGGGCAGGGGTGGGAGCGAGGAAAGTTTCTGGCAGCCTTCCTATTTTCCACTTTGACGTAGGTTCAACGTCACGAAACAATGGTGGTGAGTCACTAACGACTCTTGATGGGTCCATCAACGGTCATCAACGGACAAAGCTGGTTTGTCAACAAGAAACAATGCTTGATTGTCAACAACCTACGGGCTACGTAACACCGACGTCACGCAGTAACTTCTTCAACGAACAATGGCACCACGGATAACTTGGGGCAACAACAAAAGGATCACTGACTGGGGGCAGTCACGTGATGGGATCCCATATCACGTGGCAACTTCTCCATCAGCAGCGACGTCACACAGTCCTCACAGGGGCTCAACTCCTCCGTCAAAGAGGGCAAGGGGCGAAAATTACTGATCGTTGGCTTGCCTGCCAAAACTTGCATCTGGGGTCATAAGATTGACAGGAAATTGGGGGCAGTCACGTGATGACCCCCATGTCACATGACTTGCTTGGCAAGTTGCCAAAATTGGTCATGTGACTTGGCACTATTCCTGCCCTACTCCCTGTCATGTGATTCTCAACTAATCACGTTTTGAGGGGGCACAGTATGGAAGTGACAACGAAGTAGATAGACCTACTCACAACTGAAGCAACACGTACAACTGTTCACTTTCTCCTGAAACATTGCAAAGTAGAATAAAATTTCAGCTTTGTTAATGCTCTAGCGACAACATGGGCCTACTTACGTTGCACTTCCATGCTACTGGTTTCTGAAATTCCCTTCAAATCCCATCACCCGGTTTTTGAAGGTACTTCAATCCATTTTAAGGACATTCATAATAGCTTCCTTGGAAACTGTACTCCCCAACAAAGGCTCCTGAGCATATTCAGCATCTTTTATGTTCAACTGTCAACATGAGATCCTCTCCAAGACCTAAATTTCGATGTCGCAACAGATTTGCAGGTGCTTTTCTCGTGCCAAAAATCATTACGTAGGAAGTTTCTCATGCCAACATCGTTAGCTAAGAGGTTCTCCAAAAACAATCGTTTTCAAGAAAAGATCACATCATTTGTTGCTCATTATCTCTATTCATTATGAGCTTAGAGGCCTACACAGAGGTTGTCCTACGCAGCATCCAAATTTCTGCCACCGAAGATAAGCGTTAATTCCAATTGGCTAATTTCAAATTGCCAAACCCATCTAGCTTATAAACATTGCCATTGGCTAATTTCGATTAGTACAGGCTCCATAGTTAACCTACTAAGGATGAAAACAGACTATCATTGGCTAATCCCAAATGACCCCATCCATGCAGGTTATACAAATTTTCATTGGCTAATGTCAATTAGCACAAATCCCATAGTGAAGCTACTAAAGATGAATATCAACTGCTACTGGATAATTTCAAATGACCCAACCCATATAAGTTGTGCACATTTCTATTGGCTAATTTCAATTAGCATAAATCCTATACTTAAGATAAAGGGCCCTGCACTATGTGGGAGTCACACATGCCACATAAACAGACATGATAAAGGTGATATGAACTTGGGGGCACTCACATGCCTACCCCCATATCACGTGACTTTCTTGGCAAGTTGCCAAAACTGGTCACATGCCTTGGCATAGTGCCAAGTTCCGGTCACGTGACTTGGCACTTTGCCAAGACATGTGACAAATTTTGGCAACTTGCCAATTTCCGTCAATTCCTGCATATACACACAAGGACTCCATTTCTTCAACCATTTTCACAAATGCTCCTTCGCAGGGCAAAATATACCCCCTGCAACCTGCGCCTCTCACCTTCTCTTTGAGAAAGGGGTCTGAGTATATCCAGAACGGGCGGGCGATCGGCTAAGATTGTTCTATTGTCCTGGAATTAGTTTGTACACGTCACTCGGATCACCCGCTTCCCCTGCCCGTGGACGATGGTTCTTTCTCTCGAAAAATCACGCGGAAAATTTAAGTTTGCCGAATCTGTGTGAGACGTTGGGGGCACCAACTGGGGCTCGTGTAGGGGCGGCGAAAGTTTTCGGCAGCCATCCTACTTTCCAGTTTGACGTTGCTTGAACGTCACGAAACAATGGTCGTGAGTCACTAGCGACTCTTGATGGCGCTATCAAGGGTCATCATGGGACAAAGTTGGTTTGTCAGTAAAAGCAATGCTGGATTTTCAACAACCCATGGGCTACGCAACACCGACGTCACACGGTAATGTCTTCACAGGAGCTCATCTCCTCCGTCGTAAGGGGCACGCCATCCAAACCAACAATAGGACCACTGACTGGGGGCGGTCACGTGATGAAACCCCATATTACGCATTCGCAAATTCTCCATCGCAGTTGCGTTGGTCGGGCAGCCTAACGAAGCAGTCATCGATGTAACAAATCACAGAATTCTGCTACATAACACTTGTATTTTGCAGAGCAAATCTTCCGAGACCGATTCTTATAATGTTTACATCCCATCTATCAGGGTGTTTTATCTGATTTAATGATACTGGTCAGCCTACATACGTTGTTTATGACTTCAGAAGTCGAATGTGATATACATTGTACAATAGAAAACCTAACTTTGAAAATTTCTAGGGGGCAACTGCCCCCCTTGCCCCCCGCTATGTACGGCCTTGAGCTGGTTGTCAAAATGGCACATTTTCTCCGGAGCAGGTTAAAGAGGCCTGCACAGGGGTTCTCCCGCGCAGCATCCAAATTTCTCCCACCGAAGATAAGAGCGAATTCCAATTGGCTAATTTCGAATTGCCTTACAAATCTAGCTTGTAAACATTGCCATCGGCTAACTTGAATTGACACCGATCCAATAGTGAAGCTAATAAAGAAGAAAGCGAGCTGCTATTGGCTAATTTCAAATGGCTCAACCCATCTAGCTTATACGTATTCCCATTGGCTAATTTGAAATGATCCGGATCCCATAGTGAATCTACTAATCAAGAAAGCGAACTGTTATTGGCTAATTTCAAATGACCCGACCCATGTAGCTCATAGACATTGCCATTGGCTAATTTGAATTAATCCGGATTCCATAGTGAAGCTACTAAAGATGAAAGCCAAGTGCTATGGGTTAATTTCAAATGGCTCAACCCATCTAGCTTATACGTATTCCCATTGGCTAATTTGAAATAATACCGATCCCATAGTGAAGCTACTAAAGATGAAAGCCAACTGCTATTGGCTAATTTCAAATTACCCAACCCATCTAGCTTATACACATTGCCATTGGCTAATTTGAAATAATACGGATCCCATAGTGAAGCTACTAAAGATGACAGCCAACTGCTATTGGCTAATTTCAAATGACTCAACACATCTAGCTTATACACATTGCCATTGGCTAATTTCAATCAGAACCGATTCCATAGTTAACATACTAATGACGAAGGCGAACTGCTATTGGCTAATTTCAAATGGCCCAACCCATCTACCTTATACGCATTCCCATTGGCTAATTTCAATCAACGTACATCCCATAGTTAACCTAAAGGGGCTTACATTGTGTGAGGGGCATAACCTATTCACTTACACTAGATGCATTGTGGTAAAGGCGATAAGCAAGTGGGGGCAATCAAGTGGCTGCCCCTATGTCACGTGACTTATTTGGCAAGTTGCCAAAATTGCTCACGTCACTTGGCACAGTGCCAAGTTCTGGCCATGTGACTTGGCACTCTGCCAATTTATATGACGTCACTTGGCACCGTCCCAACTTCCCTTATTGGATCCCTCTCCACAAGCCGACTTCATTTCCTTAAGAATTTCCACGAATGCTCCTTCGCACGCCAAAAGATACCCCCTGCCATCTGCTTCTCTGACCTCCTCTTCAACAAAGGGGTCTGAACTCCGTGGCAGAATTCTATGATAATACTTCTAATACCTAGCGTCCCTCCAATATACCACTCTCACGCAAATGCAGGCAGATTTTACAAGACAGCCAGCCCGTAACCCTTGCAGCACGTGAGATCATACGCTGGATTTGTTTGTTTGCGATTTGCCTGATAAGATTACTCATCCTCACAACAAGTCAACGGTAAATTCATTCGTATATTTGCAGTAACAATTTTGCCCTGGCTTCCTGTTGCTGTGCTTCGCTTCCTTACTGATTATTACAGAAGTTCCTTTCCATACCAAGAACCAACACGTACACAATGCTGCGAGAAAGACAGCAAGAACAATGAAGATAGTTCATGTATGTAAGCAAACCCAGGAAAGTAAGGCAACTACATTAACAAAGGCCACTAGGGCAGCAAAAGCTACTGGAGCAAGCAAAACAACGAAGAACAATGTACGTTAGACAACCAGTGGCAATAATGCAGGACAAGCCATATAGGGCACAAAAGCTACCATGACCACTAAGGATATGAAGCCTGGTAGACCCGGGGGCGGGGTACTTAGTATATTTGGTCGATGGGGATATGCCGTTTTCACGGTATCTTTTTCACCGATTTCTTCTAGAGCAGGGTATCAAAGTTTGGACATTTTTCTAGAGCTGATTGTCAAAATGGCACATTTTCTCCGGAGCATGTCATTCTTTCAGCAATACTTTCTTTGATTTTTACGGTTTGTTAATCTGTCCGAATTTGTTCACTTTTCTCATGGACTTTGCAGCAATAACACCAATTAGAAACAGTTCTGGAACATGCTATACTTTGCACAGGTATCCCCTACGACAGGGTATCGTTTTCAGGGGAAAATTCTGGAGCAGGCTAAAAGTTGTTTTTTGTGGTAGGCACAACCCCGTATAAAAAAAGTCAAGTGTCCCCCGCCCCCCAGGCAGATCGATTGTCCCAACTAAAACTAACACACGCAGCTCAATCAGGGCAATTAAGTAAAGTGTGGTTCCAATACGAGTGGGGGAGTTGGAAAGCTTCTCAAAAATCAATAATTAGAGGGGCATTATTCGCTGCTCTGGAGAACCCAACCATGTCCGCTAAGGCAACTAGAAAAAACGAGAGATCGAAATAGATAGTAAAATTATTAGACAACTAGAGAAACTATACACGCTTGGAGTACGAGAACAACTATTGTGAAGTAGCTGGAAGTAGCAACCATTCTGATTTGATTTGTCTTCTATCGAGTACCACCGAAACGGAGAAAGGGGGACTGAGAAAAGTCAGAGGGGTTGGAAGTGATCTATATACTAATGATTGACAGTTAAAGTAATCAGGAATGGGAGCTTTGAACATTGAAAATAGTCGCTTTCTGAGTTCAAAACGCATTGCTCCTAAATGTGTTTCAACATATTCACTATCAACTCCCTTCTTTAAAACCTAATAATAAAGAGGTTGCCTACATAACAGAAAAGGACATAAAAAAGAACATGGCATTGAAAAAATACAATGAGCAGAAGCAGCGATGCTGTGGCGCGCGAAGCGCGCCAGTGGCCGCCGCAGGGGGCCCAGGGCGCCGAAGGCGCCCAGCCCTCCGCAGGAGCTAGGAACTCCGAACCCGCGCGCAGCGCGGGTTCGGATCCCTAGTCTATATACATAACGGGTGAGCGATCGGTTAAGATTGTTCTATTGTCCTCGAATTTCTTTGCACACGTCACTGAGATCACCCGCTTCCCGTGCCCCCTCCAGGCCGCTGTTGCACTCGAAAAATCACCCCGAAAATCTAAGTTTGCCGAATCTATGTGAGAAGTTCGGGGCAGCAACTGGGGCAGGGGTGGGAGCGAAGAAACTTTTTGGCAGCCATCCTATTTTCCAGTTTGACGTAGGTACAACGTCACGAAACAATGGTGGTGAGTCACTAACGACTCTTGATGGGACCATCAACGGTCGTTAACGGACAAAGCTGCTTTGTCAACAAGAAACAATGCTCGATTGTCAACAACTTAGGGGCTACGTAGCAGCGACGTCACACAGTCTTCACAGGGGCTCAACTCCTCCTCCGTCAAAGAGGAGGGCAAGGGGCGAAAATTACTGATCGTTGGCTTGCCTGCCAAAACTTGCATCTGGGGTCATAAGATTGACAGGAAATGGGGGCGGTCACGTGATGACCCCCATGTCACATGACTTGCTTGGCAAGTTGCCAAAATTGGTCATGTGACTTGGCACTATTCCTGGCCTACTCCCTGTCATGTGATTCCCAACTACTAATCACGTTTTCAGGGGGCACAGTATGGAAGTGACAACGAAGTAGATAGACCTAGGTTCACAATTGAAGCAACATGTAGAACTGTTCACTTTCTCCTGAAACATTTTTGCACAGTAGAATAAAATTTCTGCTTTGTTAATGCTCTAGCGACAACATGGGCCTACTTACGTTCCACTTCCATGCTACTGGTTTCTGAAATTCCCTTCAATTCCCATCACCCGGTTTTTGAAGGTACTTCAATCCATTTTAAGGACATTCATAATAGCTTCCTTGGAAACTGTGCTCCCCAACAAAGGCTCCTGATGAGCATATTCAGCATCTTTTATATTCAACTGTCAACATGAGATCCTCTGCAAGACCTAAATTTCGATGTCGCAACAGATTTGCAGGTGATTTTCTCGTGCCAAAAATCATTACGTAGGAAGTTTCTCATGCCAACATCGTTAGCTAAGAGGTTCTCCAAAAAAAATCGTTTTCAAGGAAAGATCACATCATTTGTTGCTCATTATCTCTATTCATTATGAACTTGGAGGCCTACACAGAGGTTGTCCTACGCAGCATCCAAATTTCTGCCACCGAAGATAAGCGTAAATTCCAATTGGCTAATTTCAAATTGCCAAACCCATCTAGCTCATAAGCATTGCCAATGGCTAATTTCGATTAGTACAGGCTCCATAGTTAACCTACTATGGATGAAAACAGACTATCATTGGCTAATCCCAAATGACCCCATCCATGCAGGTTATACAAATTTTCATTGGCTAATTTCAATTAGCACAAATCCCATAGTGAAGCTACTAAAGATGAAGATCAACTGCTATTGGATAATTTCAAATGACCCAACCCATATAAGTTGTAAACATTTCCATTGGCTAATTTCAATTAGCACAAATCCTATACTTAAGATAAAGGGGCCTACACTATGTGGGAGTCACACATGGCACATAAACAGACATGATCAAGGTGATATGAACTTGGGGGCACTCACATGCCTGCCCCCATATCACGTGACTTTCTTGGCAAGTTGCCAAAACTGGTCACATGACTTGGCACAGTGCCAAGTTCCTGTCACGTGACTTGGCACTTTGCCAAGACATGTGACCAGTTTTGGCAACTTGCCAATTTCCGCAAATTCCTCCATATACACACAAGGACTCCATTTCTTCAAACATTTTCACAAATGCTCCTTCGCAGGGCAAAATATACCCCCTGCAACCTGCTCCTCTCACCTTCTCTTTGAGAAAGGGGTCTGATCTATATACATATCGGGCGGGCGATCGGTTAAGATTGTTCTATTGTTCCTGAATTTCTTTGTGTGAAGCCTCGGGATCTCCCGCTTCCCGTGCCCCCTCCGGCCCGCTGTTGCACTGGAAAAATCACCCCGAAAATCCAGGTTTGCCAAATCTATGTGAGAAGTTGGGAGTAGCAACTGGGGCAGGGGTAGGAGCGACGAAAGTTTCTGGCAGACTTCCTATTTTCCACTTTGACGTAGGTTCAACGTCACGAAACAATGGTGGTGAGTCACTAACGACTCTTGATGGGTCCATCAACGGTCATCAACGGACAAAGCTGGTTTGTCAACAAGAAACAATGCTGGATTGTCAACAACCTGCAAGCTACGTAACATCGACGTCACGCAGTAACGTCTTCAACGAACAATGGCACCACGGATAACTGGGGGCAACAACAAAAGGATCACTGACTGGGGGCAGTCACGTGAACGTAACATCGACGTCACGCAGTAACGTCTTCAACGAACAATGGCACCACGGATAACTGGGGGCAACAACAAAGGGATCACTGACTGGGGGCAGTCACGTGATGGGATCCCATATCACGTGGCAACTTCTCCATCAGCAGCGACGTCACACAGTCCTCACAGGGGCTCAACTCCTCCGTCAAAGAGGGCAAGGGGCGAAAATTACTGATCGTTGGCTTGCCTGCCAAAACTTGCATCTGGGGTCATAAGATTGACAGGAAATGGGGGCCAGTCACGTGATGACCCCCATGTCACATGACTTGCTTGGCAAGTTGCCAAAATTGGTCATGTGACTTGGCACTATTCCTGCCCTACTCCCTGTCATGTGATTCTCAACTAATCACGTTTTGAGGGGGCACAGTATGGAAGTGACAACGAAGTAGATAGACCTACTCACAACTGAAGCAACACGTACAACTGTTCACTTTCTCCTGAAACATTGCAAAGTAGAATAAAATTTCAGCTTTGTTAATGCTCTAGCGACAACATGGGCCTACTTACGTTCCACTTCCATGCTACTGGTTTCTGAAATTCCCTTCAAATCCCATCACCCGGTTTTTGAAGGTACTTCAATCCATTTTAAGGACATTCATAATAGCTTCCTTGGAAACTGTACTCCCCAACAAAGGCTCCTGAGCATATTCAGCATCTTTTATGTTCAACTGTCAACATGAGATCCTCTCCAAGACCTAAATTTCGATGTCGCAACAGATTTGCAGGTGATTTTCTCGTGCCAAAAATCATTAGGTAGGAAGTTTCTCATGCCAACATCGTTAGCTAAGAGGTTCTACAAAAACAATCGTTTTCAAGAAAAGATCACATCATTTGTTGCTCATTATCTCTATTCATTATGAGCTTAGAGGCCTACACAGAGGTTGTCCTACGCAGCATCCAAATTTCTGCCACCGAAGATAAGCGTTAATTCCAATTGGCTAATTTCAAATTGCCAAACCCATCTAGCTTATAAACATTGCCATTGGCTACTTTCGATTAGTACTGGCTCCATAGTTAACCTACTAAGGATGAAAACAGACTATCATTGGCTAATCCCAAATGACCCCATCCATGCAGGTTATACAAATTTTCATTGGCTAATTTCAATTAGCACAAATCCCATAGTGTAGCTACTAAAGATGAATATCAACTGCTATTGGATAATTTCAAATGACCCAACCCATATAAGTTGTGCACATTTCCATTGGCTAATTTCAATTAGCATAAATCCTATACTTAAGATAAAGGGGCCTTCACTATGTGGGAGTCACACATGCCACATAAACAGACATGATAAAGGTGATATGAACTTGGGAGCACTCACATGCCTGCCCCCATATCACGTGACTTTCTTGGCAAGTTGCCAAAACTGGTCACATGACTTGGCACAGTGCCAAGTTCCGGTCACGTGACTTGGCACTTTGCCAAGACATGTGACCAGTTTTGGCAACTTGCCAATTTCCGTCAATTCCTGCATATACACACAAGGACTCCATTTCTTCAACCATTTTCACAAATGCTCCTTCGCAGGGCAAAATATACCCCCCTGCAACCTGCGCCTCTCACCTTCTCTTTGAGAAAGGGGTCTGAGTATATCCAGAACGGGCGGGCGATCGGCTAAGATTGTTCTATTGTCCTGGAATTAGTTTGTACACGTCACTCGGATCACCCGCTTCCCCTGCCCGTGGACGATGGTTCTTTCTCTCGAAAACTCACGCGGAACATTTAAGTTTGCCGAATCTGTGTGAGACGTTGGGGGCACCAACTGGGGCTCGTGTAGGGGCGGCGAAAGTTTTCGGCAGCCATCCTACTTTCCAGTTTGATGTTGCTTGAACGTCACGAAACAATGGTCGTGAGTCACTAGCGACTCTTGATGGCGCTATCAAGGGTCATCATGGGACAAAGTTGGTTTGTCAGTAAAAACAATGCTGGATTTTCAACAACCCATGGGCTACGCAACACCGACGTCACACGGTAATGTCTTCACAGGAGCTCATCTCCTCCGTCGTAAGGGGCACGCCATCCAAACCAACAATAGGACCACTGACTGGGGGCGGTCACGTGATGGAACCCCATATTACGCATTCGCAAATTCTCCATCGCAGTTGCGTTGGTCGGGCAGCCTAACGAAGCAGTCGTCGATGTAACAAATCACAGAATTCTGCTACATAACACTTGTATTTTGCAGAGCAAATCTTCCGAGACCGATTCTTATAATGTTTACATCCCATCTATCAGGGTGTTTTCTCTGATTTAATGATACTGGTCAGCCTACATACGTTGTTTATGACTTCAGAAGTCGAATGTGATATACATTGTACAATAGAAATCCTAACTTTGAAAATTTCTAGGGGGCAACTGCCCCCCTTGCCCCCCGCTATGTACGGCCTTGAGCTGGTTGTCAAAATGGCACATTTTCTCCGGAGCAGGTTAAAGAGGCCTGCACAGGGGTTCTCCCGCGCAGCATCCAAATTTCTCCCACCGAAGATAAGAGCGAATTCCAATTGGCTAATTTCGAATTGCCTTACAAATCTAGCTTGTAAACATTGCAAGCGAGCTGCTATTGGCTAATTTCAAATGGCTCAACCCATCTAGCTTATACGTATTCCCATTGGCTAATTTGAAATGATACGGATCCCATAGTGAATCTACTAATCAAGAAAGCGAACTGTTATTGGCTAATTTCAAATGACCCGACCCATGTAGCTCATAGACATTGCCATTGGCTAATTTGAATTAATCCGGATTCCATAGTGAAGCTACTAAAGATGAAAGCCAAGTGCTGTTGGTTAATTTCAAATGGCTCAACCCATCTAGCTTATACGTATTCCCATTGGCTAATTTGAAATAATACCGATCCCATAGTGAAGCTACTAAAGATGAAAGCCAACTGCTATTGGCTAATTTCAAATTACCCAACCCATCTAGCTTATACACATTGCCATTGGCTAATTTGAAATAATACGGATCCCATAGTGAAGCTACTAAAGATGAAAGCCAACTGCTATTGGCTAATTTCAAATGACTCAACACATCTAGCTTATACACATTGCCATTGGCTAATTTCAATCAGAACCGATTCCATAGTTAACATACTAATGACGAAGGCGAACTGCTATTGGCTAATTTCAAATGGCCCAACCCATCTACCTTATACGAATTCCCATTGGCTAATTTCAATCAACGTACATCCCATAGTTAACCTAAAGGGGCTTACATTGTGTGAGGGGCATAACCTATTCACTTACACTGGATGCATTGTGGTAAAGGCGATAAGCAAGTGGGGGCAATCAAGTGGCTGCCCCTATGTCACGTGACTTATTTGGCAAGTTGCCAAAATTGGTCACGTCACTTGGCACAGTGCCAAGTTCTGGCCATGTGACTTGGCACTCTGCCAATTTATATGACGTCACTTGGCACCGTCCCAACTTCCCTTATTGGATCCCTCTCCACAAGCCGACTTCATTTCCTTAAAAATTTCCACGAATGCTCCTTCGCACGCCAAAAGATACCCCATAATACTAACGGGTGAGTACGTCTCCAGACCCACACGGGAATCGATCCCATTGTCTGCCTATTGTCCTCGAATTTCCCTCTGTGGAACGTCGGGATCTCCTGCTTCCCGTGCCCCCTCCAGCCCGCTCTTCCGCTCCAAAAATCACTCCGTAAATCTAGGTTAGCCGAATCTATGTGAGAAGTTGGGGGCACACGCTAGCGCTGGGGTAGAAGTGGCCAAAGTTTTTGGCACCCGTCCTACTTTCCAGTTTGACGTAGTTCAACGTCAAGAAACAATGCAACAATGCTGCTGAGAGTCACTAATGAGTTTCCTAACAAAGGCTACAATAACCTCACGAGGGGAAGGGGTGACGACAGTGAGTAATGCTTGGCTTGCTTGCCAAAACAACTTGCATCTCGGGTCACATAAGATAGGAAATGGGGGTGGCTGTCACGTGATGACCCCCATGTCGCAATATGATGCTGCAAAGGGGTAACCAATCCATTGGTGTCCTTAGAAGGGCAACAGCAACAACCTCACGAGGGGAAGGGCCACGAAAATATGTGATGGTTGGCTTGCTTCCCAAAACAACTTGCATCTGGGGGGTGACGACAGTGAGTAATGCTTGGCTTGCTTGCCAAAACAACTTGCATCTCGGGTCACATAAGATAGGAAATGGGGGTGGCTGTCACGTGATGACCCCCATGTCGCAATATGATGCTGCAAAGGGGTAACCAATCCATTGGTGTCCTTAGAAGGGCAACAGCAACAACCTCACGAGGGGAAGGGCCACGAAAATATGTGATGGTTGGCTTGCTTCCCAAAACAACTTGCATCTGGGGTCATAAGATAGAAGTGCAATGGGGGCTGTCACGTGATGGCCCCCATGTCACGTGACTTGCTTGGCAAGGTGCCAAAATTGATCATGTGACTTGGCACTATCACCACAACTCCCTCTCATGTGAATTCCCAACTTATTATCACG
Source organism: Aurelia sp. 3 sensu Dawson et al. (2005) (assembly GCA_964020215.1). Classification (NCBI taxonomy): domain Eukaryota; kingdom Metazoa; phylum Cnidaria; class Scyphozoa; order Semaeostomeae; family Ulmaridae; genus Aurelia; species Aurelia sp. 3 sensu Dawson et al. (2005). The sequence continues at coordinate 6,156,289 of OZ026578.1, forward strand.
TTTTGAGAGAGCACAGTATGGAAGTGACAATGAAGTAGATAGGCCTACTCACATCTGAAGAACATACACAACTCTTCTGTTTGTACAGAAAAATTGCCAAGTAGCAGAAAATTTCAGCTTTGTTAATGCTTCAGCGACCAAATAGGCCTACTTACGTCTCACTTCCATGCTACTAATCTCCGAAATTCCCCTTGATTTGAGATCCCCATTGCTCGCCCTGTTTTTGATGAAGATACTTCAATCCACTTTAAGGACATTCATAATAGCTTTCTTCGAAACGGTACTCCCCAATAAACACTCGTGAACATATTCAACATCTTAATATTCAACTGTCAACATGAGATCCTCAACACAAACTTTCCATCTCGCCACAGATTTGCAGCTGATTTTTTCATGCCAACACCATTAGGTAGGAAGTTTCTCATGCCAAGATCGTTAGCTAAAAAGTTCTCCAAAAACAATCGTTTTCAAGGAAGATCACATCATTAGTTGCTCATTATTTCTATTCATCATGAATGCAGAAGCCTACACAGAGGTTCTCCCGCGCAGCATCCAAATTTCTCCAACCGAACACAAGAGTAAATTCCAATTGGCTAATTTCCAATTGCCAAACAAATCTACCTTATAAACATTGCCATTGGCTAATTTCAATTGATACCTATCCCATAGTCAAGCTACTGAAGAAGAAAGCGAGCTGCTATTGGCTAATTTCGAATGGCTCAACCAATCTGGATTATACATATTCCCATTGGCTCATTTGAATTAATACGGATCCCATAGAGAAGCTACTGAAGATAAAAGCCAACTGCTATTGGTTAATTTCAAATGATCCAACCCATCTACCTTATACACATTGCCATTGGCTAATTTCAATCAGAACCAATTCCATAGTTAAGATACTACTGACGAAAGCCAACTGCTATTGGCTAATTTCAAATGACCAAACGTATCTACCTTATACACATTGCCATTGGCTAATTTGAATTAATACGGATCCAATAGTGAAGCTACTAAAGATGAAAGCCAACTGCTATTGGCTAATTTCAAATGGCCCAACCCATCTACCTTATACGCTTTCCCATTGGCTAATTTCAATCAACGTACATCCAATAGTCAAGCTAAAGGAGCTTACACTGTGTGAGGGGCATAACCTATTGGGGATATGCAAGTGGGGGCAATCATGTGCCTGCCCCTATGTCACGTAACTTATTTGGCAAGTTGCCAAGGTTGGTCATGTGACTTGGCACAGTGCCAAGTTCCGGCCATGTGACTTGGCACTCTGCCAATTTATGTGTCGTCACTTGGCACCGTGCCAACTTCCCTCATTGCATCCCTCTCCACAAGCCGACTTCATTTCTTTAACAATTTCCACGAATGCTCCTTCGCACGGCAAAAGATACCCCCTGCAATATACTTCTCTGACCTCCTCTTCAACAAAGGGCTCTGAACTCCATGGTAGAATTCTATAATAATACTTCCAATACCTAGCGTCCCTCCCATATACCACTCTCACGCAAATGCAGTCAGATTTTACAAGAGAGCCAGCCCGTAACCCTTGCAGCAGGAGAGATCATACGTTGGATTTGTTTGTTTGCTATGTGCCTGAGAAGATGATTCATCCTCTCTACGAGTCAATGGTAAATTTATGCGTCTTATTTGCAATAGAAATTTCGCGCTGGCTCCCTGTTGCTTGGCTTCTTTTCCTTACTGATTTTTACAGAAGTTCCTGGGCAACAAAGCCTACTAAAGCAAGCAAAGCAACAATAAACAATGAACGAAGACAACCAGCAGCAATAATGCAGGACAAGCCATATATGGCACAAAATCTACCATGGCCACTAACGCCAAGTTGATCATCCCAACTACAACAACTAACATACAGCACAATGGGGGCAACTAAGAGTTTCACCTACTTCCTCCCACAATAAGGTTCATCTACAAACTTGAGGTACGAGAACAACTGCAACAACTGTAATGACTTCATCTCCCTACTCTGGAGTCCTAAATACGGTGGGGGGGGAGGATGAGTAGTTGGGGAATGGTAATGGCTCCATAAACAAATATTCCGGGGGGCTGGAACAATCAGGGAGACGAGTTTTCAAACATTAAAATTAGTCATTTACTCTGTTAAAACCGTCTCTGTTCTATGTTCATTTAAACATATTTAACATCATTCCAATTTCGCACAAAAATAATAAAATGGGGTTCCAATACAAGTGGGGGAGTTGGAAAACTTTCCAAAAGTTAATGATTGGGGGGGGAGGCATTATTCGCTACTCGAGAGAACGCTACCATGTCCGCTAAAGCAACTAGAAAAAACGAGAGATTGAAGTAGATAGTAAAGCTATCAGGCAACTAGAGCAACTATACACGCATGAGGTACTAGAACAACTATTCTGAATTAGCTGGAAGTAGCAACTATTCTGACCTGATTTTGTTTCTATCGAGTACCACGAAAACGGAGGGGGGGGGGGTTGAGTCAGAGGGGCTACAAATCGTTTCAGATAATAATAATTGGTACCTTGGCACAATCGGGAAGGGAGGTATGAACATTGAAAATAGTCGCTTTCTGAGTTAATAACGTATTCTTCCTATCTTTATTTACAACACAATTACTGGAATGGCCGTAGCAAGCTTTCACTCTTTGTTTCGTAGAGCCTCTTCTTTTGAATAACGGGTCTACTCGTAGGCTAATAACAGAGACGTTGGCTGCATAACATAAAAAGACATTAAAATGAAAATGGAATTGAAAAAATACAATGAGTAGGAGCTGCGATACAGTGACGCGCCAATCGCGCCTGTGGCCGCCGTAGGCGGCCCTGGCACCGAAGGCGCCCAGCCCTCCGCAGGAGCTAGGGACTCCGAACTCCGAACGGAACTCCGAACGGGCATCGATCCCCTTTGTCTTACTTATTGTGGTCGAATTTGTTTGTGTGAAGCCTCGAGATCACCCGCATTCCCATTGGCTAATTTCAATCAACATAATTTCCATAGCAAAGCTAAAGGGGATTAATCTGGATCCCATGGTTAAGCTAAAGGGGCCTACACTGTGAGAGGGGTATAACCTACTTACTTACTCTAGATGCATTGTGATAAAGGCAAGTGGGGCCAATCAAGTGCCTGCCCCCATGTCATGTGACAAACTTGGCAAGTTGCCAAAATACGTCATGTGACTTGGCACTGTGCCAAGTTCCGGCCATGTGACTCGGCATTTGGCCAATGTATGTGACGTCACTTGGCACCATGCCAACTTCCCTGACTGCCTCCCTCTCCACAAGCCGGGTCCATTTCTTTCAAAATTTTCGCGAATGCTCCTTCGCAGCGCAAAATATACCACTTGCCATCTGCTTTTTCCGACCTCCTCTTCGACAAAGGGATCTAAACTCCTACACAGAACTCTACAATAATATCTTCAATACCTCGCGTCCCTCCCACATAGGACTCTGCCTGCCAATCCAATCAGATTTTACAAGAGAACCAGCCTGAATGTCTTGCAGCAAGCGCGATCATATGCTGCATTTGTTTATTTGCCATGTGCTTAGTCAGTAGACAAAGTCGGTAGGAAATGATGGTGCAACGAGGTAACCAATCCACTGCTGTCCTATAAAAGGCACCTAACCTCTGGAGGGGAAGGGGCGACGAAAATGAGTAATGCTTTGCTTCCTTGCCAAAACAACTTGCATCTTGGGTCATAAGATAGATGGGAAATTGGGGCTGTCACGTGATGGCCCCATGCCACGCGACTCGCTTGGTAAATTGCCAGTAAATCTAATTTCGTGAATCTAACTTCTTGCAAGTGGCCGAACTTCATTTTTCTGCAAAACTTTGTAATTATGCTCGAACATCCCCGTCTAAGTGCCCCGCCGAGAGGTCAGATGTTCACCGGGGTGTTTGTGATCGAAAAATATGATCTAAATTTCACCAGGGACTCTATTTATGTACCGAGGACAGCATGATTATTGGAACTGTCTTCATGAATTTCTCTCCAGGTTTTGTCAATTTGAAGCTACGGTTTCACTTTTGAGGCATTTTATACCGGGGAGATTCACAGCTTGTCTGGGGACTGATTTTGCTTGATTTTCTTTCACAAGGGAAATCACCGGGGTAGAATATACCGCGGCAGTTAGCCGGGGGTGTGCTCGAGACAGCGTCGCATGAATGGACGCGTTCAGTGGAAATCAGGAAACTACAACAATTACCCTTAGCGTATCTACTCATTAGTGAGTTAGTAGCTAAGTAGTATACAGATACAGACAGAAGCTGCACATACCACTGTATTAGACACTGAGATGGACAACAATATCAATTATCATGAGACCAGCAAATGTGACCCTGACAGTGTTTAAAACCATTGTAAAATATTGAAAGCAAATCCCGAAAAAACTAAAGTTTCATGGCCCATGTTTATCACTTGGCAGTAGTTTCTTAGCCCAGCATTTTCCATCCAACAATTTTGGTGTCCCTGTCAATTCCCTTCCGCTCCCCTCTGTTCCATACTATATGACAGCTCCCTTATCAACGGAATCGTTTCGTTACTTACACTCTCCCAGTGCTATAATTTCTTAATATTACCCACTTATGAACATGAAAGTCAAATTGAAAACTACAATGAAATTGGGTATTGACAGTGTGGCGCGCGAAGCGCGCCAGTGGCCGCCGCAGGCGGCCCGGGCGCCGAAGGCGCCCAGCCCTCCGCAGGAGCTAGGAACTCCGAACCCGCGCGCAGCGCGGGTTCGGATTCCTATATCTATATACATAACGGGTGAGCGATCGGTTAAGATTGTTCTATTGTCCTCGAATTTCTTTGCACACGTCACTGAGATCACCCGCTTCCCGTGCCCCCTCCAGGCCGCTGTTGCACTCGAAAAATCACCCCGAAAATCTAGGTTTGCCGAATCTATGTGAGAAGTTCGGGGCACACACTGGGGCTGGGGTGGGAGCGACGAAACTTTCTGGCAGCCTTCCTATTTTCCAGTTTGACGTAGGTTCAACGTCACGAAACAATGGTGGTGAGTCACTAACGACTCTTGATGGGGCAATCAACGGTCGTCAACGGACAAAGCTGGTTTGTCAACAGGAAACAATGCTGAATTGTCAACAACCTGCAGGCTACGTAACATCGACGTCACGCAGTTACGTCTTCAACGAACAATAGCACCACTGATAACTGGGGCAACAACAAACGGACCACTGACTGGGGGCTGTCACGTGATGGGATCCCATATCACGTGGCAAATTCTCCATCAGCAGCGACGTCACACAGTCTTCACAGGGGCTCAACTCCTCCGTCAAAGAGGGCAAGGGGCGAAAATTACTGATCGTTGGCTTGCCTGCCAAAACTTGCATCTTGGGTCATAAGATTGACAGGAAATGGGGGCAGTCACGTGATGACCCCCATGTCACATGACTTGCTTGGCAAGTTGCCAAAATTGGTCATGTGACTTGGCACTATTCCTGCCCTACTCCCTGTCATGTGATTCCCAACTAATCACGTTTTGAGGGGAAAAACAGTATGGAAGTGACAACGAAGTAGATAGACCTACTCACAACTGAAGCAACATGTACAACTGTTCACTTTCTCCTGAAACATTGCAAAGTAGAATAAAATTTCAGCTTTGTTAATGCTCTAGCGACAACATGGGCCTACTTACGTTGCACTTCCATGCTACTGGTTTCTGAAATTCCCTTCAATTCCCATCACCCGGTTTTTGAAGGTACTTCAATCCATTTTAAGGACATTCAAACTGTACTCCCCAACAAAGGCTCCTGAGCATATTCAGCACCTTTTATGTTCAACTGTCAACATCAGATCCTCTCCAAGACCTAAATTTCGATGTCGCAACAGATTTGCAGGTGATTTTCTCGTGCCAAAAATCATTAGGTAGGAAGTTTCTCATGCCAAGATCGTTAGCTAAGAGGTTCTCCAAAAACAATCGTTTTCAAGAAAAGATCACACCATTTGTTGCTCATTATCTCTATTCATTATGAACTCAGAGGCCTACACAGAGGTTGTCCTACGCAGCATCCAAATTTCTGCCACCGAAGATAAGCGTACATTCCAATTGGCTAATTTCAAATTGCCAAACCCATCTAGCTTATAAACATTGCCATTGGCTAATTTCGATTAGTACAGGCTCCATAGTTAACCTACTAAGGATGAAAACAGACTATCATTGGCTAATCCCAAATGACCCCATCCATGCAGGTTATACAAATTTTCATTGGCTAATTTCAATTAGCACAAATCCCATAGTGAAGCTACTAAAGATGAATATCAACTGCTATTGGATAATTTCAAATGACCCAACCCATATAAGCTGTGCACATTTCCATTGGCTAATTTCAATTAGCATAAATCCTATACTTAACATAAAGGGGCCTACACTATGTGGGAGTCACATATGGCACATAAACAGACATCATAAAGATGACATGAACTTGGGGGCACTCACATGCCTGCCCCCATATCACGTGACTTTCTTGGCAAGTTGCCAAAACTGGTCACGTGACTTGGCACAGTGCCAAGTTCCGGTCACGTGACTTGGCACTTTGCCAAGACATGTATCAAATTTTGGCAACTTGCCAATTTCCGTGAATTCCTCGATATACACACATTTCTTCAACCATTTTCACAAATGCTCCTTCGCAGGGCAAAATATACCCCCTGCAACCTGCTCCTCTCACCTTCTCTTTGAGAAAGGGGTCAGAGTATATCCAAGTCACTTGACTTGGCACCATGCCAAGTTCCCACCATGTTACTTGACACCTTGCCAAGCTCTATGACGTCACTTGGCACATTGCCAACTTACCCCAAATTTGCCTCCTGATGAAATGGGACCTATTCCCTTTAAAGATTATTGCAAACGCCATATATCTACAAAACAAACCTAAACATAGGTTTAACTGGTTTCCACTTAGTTGAATTTCCCGAGCAGAAGCTGCGGCAGCTAAGGCAGCAATACTATTGGAGCTACCAAAGCAACAAAGCAACTCAACTACTAAAATGAGACGACAAATAAAGCCACTAAAGCAACTAAGGCCAATAACGCAACTAACACTACCAACAAGCTAAGGCAACTAACGAACACAAGTTAGCTACCAATGTAAGTAAGGCCAACATAAGCGTACGAGGCGGGGGGGCCGGGGGCGGTAGCCCCCCCAACTTTGGAGAAAATTTCTAAAATCAGCCCCATTCGGGCAAATTTTTGTCCTTAGCCGGGCAAAAATGTTGGCAAACAATGGGCTTTTGTGTCGGTCAGCCCCCCTAGATTTCTTCTTCCCGTACGCTTATGAAGGCCAAAGCAACTAAGGCCACTAAGACAACCAACGCCAATAGACATACTAATGAAAATAAGTTTACTAAGGCAAGAAACGCAGCTACATCTACTCAGCAACTACATGAAGGCGGCAACTAACTCCGCAACGCCGTTAAAGCAACTAACGCCACTGAAGTTGCTACCCCAACTAAATCCACTAAAGGCAAGACACGGAGCTGGATCTAAGCAGCAACTGCATCCAGGCGTCAGCTAATCCACTAGGGCCACTAGGGCTACTAACATCAACAAGGCAACTAACGCCACTGAAAGTGTTAACGCAACCAAGTTCACTAAGGACTAATAGAAGTGCTAATAACATTAAGTCCACTGACGCAAGAAACGCAGCTACATCTACTTTGCAACTGCATAAAGACGGCAGCTAACCCACTAAGGCCACTAAAGCAACTAACGCCAAGAAGACAAATAACGCCACTATAGGTCTTAATGCAACGTCCACTAAGGCAAGAAACTAAACATGGTCCACTTTGCCAAAAGAACTCAAAGACTCAAACACACTCTATGAATTCAAACAAAAAATAAAACTATGGGATGGGAGTTCTCGCGTCTGCAGATTGTGCAAAACTTTTCTCAAAGACTTAGGGTTTTTATGAATATCTTTAATTTTTTCCAAAATTGTAAATAGGGTTAGGGTTGTTGGCGTTGATTAGATTTAGCTATTTTTTATGTTGCCAACTGTAAACAAATTGTTAATGATAATAATAATAATAATGATAATAATAATAATAACGATAATAATAAGAATAATAATAATAATGATAATAATAATAATAATAATAATAATAATAATAATAATAATAATAATAATAATAATAATAATAATAATAATAATAATAATAATGTCTACTTTAAACTGTAATGCACATCATTTGTGAATGCACGAAACTTGCACAAAAAGAGTACAAAAAGAGACACGACTTCGTAGGAACAACAATCCATTGGGAATTATGCAAGCAGCTAGAATTCAATCATGCTGATAAGTGGTATGAACACAAACCAGAATCTGTACTTGAAAATGAAAAAAGCCAGTTGTTGTGGGACTTTGAAGTGCAGACGGATCATCATATAGAAGCTAGAAGGCCTGACCTCATAATTGTTGACAAAGAAAAGAAGACATGTCAGATCGTGGATTTTGGAATACCTCCAGATCACAGAGTTGAAATGAAAGAAAGGAAAAAAAGGGAGAAATATCAAGATTTGGCAAGAGAATTACAAGTACTATGGAATACGAAAGTAACTGCTACCCCAATAGTGATTGGGGCTTTGGGAACAGTTCCAAAGTCATTGAAAAATAGATTAGACCAAATCGGAATCCGAACAAAAATTAAAACAATGCAGACCACAGCGTTGCTGAACACAGCCAGGATCGTAAGGAAAGTCTTGGAGCTCTAAGGAGGCTTGTTGCTACTGAACCTTCAAGAACAATCCACCAAGAACGGTGTGAAATGAACTCATAATAATAATAATAATGCACTGATGAAGATTTTATAATCGAAACGTCTGACATAGAACAGTTGTGTTTCTCTTAATTTTATTTCTGTTTTATTTTGGTGATGGTTTGAGTTTGCTAATAATAATGCATATAACACTAAGTCCACTGACGCAAGAAACGCAGCTACATCTACTTTGCAATTGCATAGAGACGGCAGCTAACCCACTAAGGCCTAATCCACTAGGGCCACTAGGGCTACTAACATCAACAAGGCAACTAACGCCACTGACAGTGTTAACGCAACCAAGTTCACTAAGGGCTAATAGACGTGCTAATAACATTAAGTCCACTGACGCAAGAAACGCAGCTACATCTACTTTGCAATTCCATAAAGACGGCAGCTAACCCACTAAGGCCACTAAAGCAACTAACGCCAACAAGACAAATGACACCACTAGAGGTCTTAATCCTACGTGCACTAAGGCAAGAAACTAAACTAGGTCTACTCAGCAATTATATATCAAGAAGGCAACCAATCAACTAAGCCCACTAACGCAACTAAGGCCACAAAGGGCGATACAGGAACTAACTCCACCAAAGGAAGAAACGCAATTATAATTATGGTCTGTCTCAACTTATATACCAGCTGTAGATGCCTGTTAAAAGAACAATGGAAGTTTTGGCAAAGGACTTTTGCGAATATGGCCTTCTGATTGGTCCATCTAACAACTCCAGTCGTTTGATTCGTTGAAATTTAAACTGTTCTGCATTATTTTTAAAAGACGCTCCTCCTCCCTTACGCCACGAAGGCCACTAAAGCCACGAGGGTAACTACAAGAACGAAGGCAAGACAAGATCACTGTGTGATGGTACATAAGATTCAATACAAACAAAGCCATGAAACCTTTTCCAATATGTTCGAAGAGAGTTGTTCTATATCAAATTATAATACGAGGAATTATAGAGATCTCCATATTCCCAATCTATGCCTTTTTGAGGCTTGGAATGATATTCCAGTCAACATCAGAGAACTGCCATCACTACGCCTGTTCGAAATACCTCTGAAAGGGCATTTGATCAGCCTTCGTAATTAACTCAAGCCCCCTCAAAAACGACTCCCTGGAACTATCGAGTACCACAAAGACAGAACGGGAGGAGGTTGGGAAAGTCTGAGAGGTTACAAATAGTTTCATTTACTAATAATTGGGGGCTTGGAACAAGCGAGAAGGGGAGGCTTGAAGATATTCGCTTTCTGAGTTAAAAACGTTTCGTTACTACATCAATTTACGACATATTCACTATTAACTCCCTTTTCCTAAATTTCATTTTCATTTCATTTTTCGTTATTTAACCACGGTAGCCCCGTCAATCTGCATGTTCGTAAGAAAAGACACCATCAACCCTCTACAATTTCTTTTTTAAGCCTCCTATTGAAGGTAAAAATACATATTAACTGGGAGGTTGGCTGCATTTCCATTCAATTATTTCTTATGTATTTAGGCACGATAGCCCCATCAGTCCATGAGAACTGCTAAACATACGATGTTGCGGTCGGGATCTGCAAAACATAACAAAACATTAACAGGAAAATGAAAGTGAAAAACAATACAATGAGTCTTTATTACTAAAGGATGAGCTGGTGAGATCAAAGCCTGAATTTGTCTGTCTGCCATATTCATTCCTCAGCTCTCCCGTCCCCTGGAGGCTCGCTCTTCGTCTCAAAAAATCGACCGGAAAATCTATATGTGTCATTGACCTTCCATTTTTTGGGGTAACCTCCTGCAGCTGGGGTATCGGCGAGGGAAAATTGTTGGCAGCCTGCCTCAGCAGGTTATTGTCTTTGATTGACAGCTGATTGTTTCCTCAACTAACGACTCTTGATGATGCTATGAACAACTATCAAGAACAATACAGTCAGAGCTGAATGATGGTAAACAATACTATCAACAACTATCAACGAACAATGCTGTTAGAGCTCGATGATGGTAAACAACCATTACGTCACGTTGCACGAAACTTACGTGCATATTCACCTTCGCAGGGGACGCCTTTGTTGGTGGTATCCTCCTTTGTTGGCGGTATCCTCCTTCATAACGGCACTCTCTACACTTTGATCCTGCAGTATGGACAAGGTCCTGGGGTGGTGGGGTGCATGATCACTGCCAGCTATTGGAACCACCAATTGGGGGGCAGTCAATTCACCACACCCCGATCACGTGATATTTTCTCCTCCACAAAGGGTACTTTCTATGAGAATACAGGGCTCCCTGTATGGAAATGCGAATTACAGGGGTACTAAAGACTAAATGACTTAGTTACTAGGGAAGATATGGGGTGCTAATACGAATATTTGTTGGGGGCAGTCACGTGAATTTACCCTCAGGGTCACGTGTCATATTTGGAAACTAATTGGTTTTTCTCGGAGGGGCTCCCTGCATGAACATGCTACATTACAGGGATGACACAGCAAGCGAACAGTATCTAACGTAGTTAGCTACTTAGGAAAATGTGGGGTAATGATGACACTTTAATATCTTAGGGGCAGACACGTGCTTAGCCCCATGTCACGTGACTTACCTGGCAAGCTGCCAATATAGGTCACGTGACTTGGCACCATGCCACGTTCCCACTATGTGACTTGGCACCTTGCCACGTTCTGTGACGTCACTTGGCACATTGCCAACTTACTCCAAATTTGCCCCCTGATGATATTGGACCTATTCCCTTTCAAGATTATTGCAAACGCCATATATCTACAAAACAAACCTAAACAAAGCTTTCATTGGTTTCCACTTAGTCGAATTTCCCGAGCGGAAGCAGCGGCAGCTAAGGCACCAATACTATTGGAGCTACCAAAGCAACTAAGCAACCTAACTACTAAAATGAGACGACAAATAAAGCCACTAAAGCAACTAAGGCCAATAACGCAATTAACGATACAAACAAGCTAAGGCAACTAACGAGCGCAAGTTAGCTACCAACGTAAGTAAGGCCAAAGCAACTAAGGCCACTAAGACAACCAAAGCCAATAGACATACTGATGAAACTAAGTTCACTAAGGCAAGGAATGCAGCTACGTCTACTCAGCAGCTACATGAAAGCGGCAACTAACTCCGGAACGCCGTTAAAGCAAATAACGCCACTGAAGTCCACTAAGGCAAGACACGGAGCTGGATCTAAGCAGCAACTGCATCCAGGCGCCAGCTAATCCACTAGGGCCACTAGGGCTACTAACATCAACAAGGCAACTAACGCCACTGAAAGTGTTAACGCAACCAAGTTCACTAAGGACTAATAGACGTGCTAATAACATTAAGTCCACTGACGCAAGAAACGCAGCTACATCTACTTTGCAATTCCATAAAGACGGCAGCTAGCCCACTAAGGCCACTAAAGCAACTAACGCCAACAAGACAAATGGCACCACTAGAGGTGTTAATGCAACGTCCACTAAGGCAAGAAACTAAACTAGGTCTACTCAGCAATTATATATCAAGAAGGCAACCAATCAACTAAGCCCACTGACGCAACTAAGGCCACAAAGGGCGATACAGGAACTAACTCCACCAAAGCAAGAAACGCAATCATGGTCTGTCTCAACTTATATGTCAGCTGTAGATGCCTGTTAAAAGAACAATGGAAGTTTTGGCAAAGGACTTTTGCGTTATTTCAAATCTCAAGCGACACACCATTTGAGGCAAACTTTAGAGCTACTAGACAACTGAAACTTTACTAAGGCCATTAAAGCAACTAGCGCCAGTCAAGGAGCAACGGCACCTAACTCTACTAAGGCAAGAAACGCTACTAGATCATCTCAACTAAGTGAAAATACCAAGGCACTGACGACAATGACGGCAAGTAACTTTTCATCACATTTGCCCGTTTCACGTCACCATGAGGAAGCACACTTCCACCAAAAAAGCACAACCCAACATCATCCAAATTCCCACTATGTGTAGATATACATTTCCACTTGATCACTGCTCAATTAACCGAACTAACATGGAGTTAAATTTCCTACTTACGCACTGCCACTTATACGAACTACAGCGAAGCTAAAAGGAACGCGGAGGCGCGCCGAAGGCGCGCCGAGCGGGCCTAGTATATACATAACGGGTGAGCGATCGGTTAAGATTGTTCTATTGTCCTCGAATTTCTTTGCACACGTCACTGAGATCACCCGCTTCTCGTGCCCCCTCCAGGCCGCTGTTGCACTCGAAAAATCACCCCGAAAATCTAGGTTTGCCGAATCTATGTGAGAAGTTCGGGGCACACACTGGGGCTGGGGTGGGAGCGACGAAACTTTCTGGCAGCCTTCCTATTTTCCAGTTTGACGTAGGTTCAACGTCACGAAACAATGGTGGTGAGTCACTAACGACTCTTGATGGGGCAATCAACGGTCGTCAACGGACAAAGCTGGTTTGTCAACAGGAAACAATGCTGAATTGTCAACAACCTGCAGGCTACGTAACATCGACGTCACGCAGTTACGTCTTCAACGAACAATAGCACCACTGATAACTGGGGCAACAACAAACGGACCACTGACTGGGGGCTGTCACGTGATGGGATCCCATATCACGTGGCAAATTCTCCATCAACAGCGACGTCACACAGTCTTCACAGGGGCTCAACTCCTCCGTCAAAGAGGGCAAGGGGCGAAAATTACTGATCGTTGGCTTGCCTGCCAAAACTTGCATCTTGGGTCATAAGATTGACAGGAAATGGGGGCAGTCACGTGATGACCCCCATGTCACATGACTTGCTTCGCAAGTTGCCAAAATTGGTCATGTGACTTGGCACTATTCCTGCCCTACTCCCTGTCATGTGATTCCCAACTAATCACGTTTTGAGGGGAAAAACAGTATGGAAGTGACAACGAAGTAGATAGACCTACTCACAACTGAAGCAACATGTACAACTGTTCACTTTCTCCTGAAGCATTGCAAAGTAGAATAAAATTTCAGCTTTGTTAATGCTCTAGCGACAACATGGGCCTACTTACGTTGCACTTCCATGCTACTGGTTTCTGAAATTCCCTTCAATTCCCATCACCCGGTTTTTGAAGGTACTTCAATCCATTTTAAGGACATTCAAACTGTACTCCCCAACAAAGGCTCCTGAGCATATTCAGCACCTTTTATGTTCAACTGTCAACATCAGATCCTCTCCAAGACCTAAATTTCGATGTCGCAACAGATTTGCAGGTGATTTTCTCGTGCCAAAAATCATTAGGTAGGAAGTTTCTCATGCCAAGATCGTTAGCTAAGAGGTTCTCCAAAAACAATCGTTTTCAAGAAAAGATCACACCATTTGTTGCTCATTATCTCTATTCATTATGAACTTCGAGGCATACACAGAGGTTGTCCTACGCAGCATCCAAATTTCTGCCACCGAAGATAAGCGTACATTCCAATTGGCTAATTTCAAATTGCCAAACCCATCTAGCTTATAAACATTGCCATTGGCTAATTTCGATTAGTACAGGCTCCATAGTTAACCTACTAAGGATGAAAACAGACTATCATTGGCTAATCCCAAATGACCCGATCCATGCAGGTTATACAAATTTTCATTGGCTAATTTCAATTAGCACAAATCCCATAGTGAAGCTACTAAAGATGAATATCAACTGCTATTGGATAATTTCAAATGACCCAACCCATATAAGTTGTGCACATTTCCATTGGCTAATTTCAATTAGCATAAATCCTATACTTAAGATAAAGGGGCCTACACTATGTGGGAGTCACATATGGCACATAAACAGACATGATAAAGGTGACATGAACTTGGGGGCACTCACATGCCTGCCCCCATATCACGTGACTTTCTTGGCAAGTTGCCAAAACTGGTCACATGACTTGGCACAGTGCCAAGTTCCGGTCACGTGACTTGGCACTTTGCCAAGACATGTATCAAATTTTGGCAACTTGCCAATTTCCGTGAATTCCTCCATATACACACAAGAACTCCATTTCTTCAACCATTTTCACAAATGCTCCTTCGCGGGGCAAAATATACCCCCTGCAACCTGCTCCTCTCACCTTCTCTTTGAGAAAGGGGTCAGAGTATATCCAAGTCACTTGACTTGGCATCATGCCCAGTTCCCACCATGTGACTTGACACCTTGCCAAGTTCTATGACGTCACTTGGCACATTGCCAACTTACCCCAAATTTGCCTCCTGATGAAATGGGACCTATTCTCATCGGATTGTGGGCACCGATTTTCAATAGAAGCAGGAATTTACAAGTGGGAAAGTGCCTAAGTGCAAGATTTGGCCCCTAGGGAGTTTATCATTTATATAAGGCCACACCTTTTCTCTCATTTCACTCTTCTTCAAGCAACGATCAGTTCGTGACGAGTAGACTGAATCGATATCCTCGCCGTCGCCTTTTCCCTCCACCTCTACTATGGCCCACGTTCCCCACAATGTGGGGAGGCAAGACATACAAGCTGCTGTTGGCCAAAATGATATGCAAGCTCGGCCTGAAGCTCAGGCGGCTCAGGCCGAAGGACAGGCACAAGCTCAACTGGTAGATCAACACGCTGCACAAAATCCTGTCGCTGTAAGTGAGCTAAATCTCTTTCTTTATTTTGTGGGCGATATTGTCTTTTTTTTTTTTTGCATCGTTTGGATTGTTTGGCAGCTTTTTATCCTCCTATTCCTATTCCGTAGCTAGACTATCTGGGCCTGTTATTTAGCTGTCTCGTGTTTTTATTTTTCCTAGGGTTGTTTTCGCTCAGTTCCTCCTCGTGCATACTTCTTCCTGCTTGCCTTCATTTTGCCCCAGCGTGCTCTGGGTTCACAACGTTTTACTCGTTTCTCTTTGTGAGTTTCAATGTAGTTTTCTTTGGTTTTCCAGTACATTTACGAGTGCCAGTTTATATATTTTTCAGTGCTTGGGAACGGTATAGGGCCATGGTCGATTTTTACAATTTTTCTGCTTAATTTGTAGAAACTGTTGCACGTGTTGGGTCGTGTTGGTATCGTGAAACAATTTCCTTTTCTGTAGTGTTGTCTATGCTTACCGTTATTCCACGGTTTTGTTGTGCAGTATGCCTCCATGATTAATATGTATTTGAAAGAAATTACTGATTGCGGCTTTATTACGTAATGAATTTTATGGCCAATTGCCCTAGGAGGTTTTATTATGAAATGAATTTTATGGCCATTTGCCCTAGGAGGCTTTATTATGTGATGAATTTTATGGCCTTTTGCCCTAGGAGGCTTTATTACGTAATGAATTTTATGGCCATTTGCCCTAGGAGGCTTTATTATGTAATGAATTTTATGGCCATTTGCCCTAGGTGGCTTTAATTGTGTAATGAATTTTATGGCCATTTGCCCTAGGAGGCTTTATTACATAATACATTTTATGGCCATTTGCCCTAGGAGGCTTTATTATGTAATGAATTTTATGGCCAGTTGCCCTAGGAGGCTTTATTACGTAATGAATTTTATGGCCAATTGCCCTAGGAGGCTTTATTACGTAATGAATTTTATGGCCATTTGCCCTAGGAGGCTTTATTATGTAATGAATTTTATGGCCATTTGCCCTAGGAGGCTTTATTACGTAATGAATTTTATGGCCAATTGCCCTAGGAGGCTTTATTACATAATGAATTTTATGGCCATTTGCCCTAGGAGGCTTTATTTTGTAATGAATTTTATGGCCATTTGCCCTAGGAGGCTTTATTATGTAATGAATTTTATGGCCAGTTGCCCTAGGAGGCTTTATTACGTAATGAATTTTGTGGCCAATTGCCCTAGGAGGCTTTATTACGTAATGAATTTTATGGCCATTTGCCCTAGGAGGCTTTATTATGTAATGAATTTTATGGCCATTTGCCCTAGGAGGCTTTATTACGTAATGAATTTTATGGCCAATTGCCCTAGGAGGCTTTATTACATAATGAATTTTATGGCCATTTGCCCTAGGAGGCTTTATTACGTAATGAATTTTATGGCCAATTGCCCTAGGAGGCTTTATTACGTAATGAATTTTATGGCCAATTGCCCTAGGAGGCTTTATTACATAATGAATTTTATGGCCATTTGCCCTAGGAGGCTTTATTTTGTAATGAATTTTATGGCCATTTGCCCTAGGAGGCTTTATTATGTAATGAATTTTATGGCCAGTTGCCCTAGGAGGCTTTATTACGTAATGAATTTTGTGGCCAATTGCCCTAGGAGGCTTTATTACGTAATGAATTTTATGGCCATTTGCCCTAGGAGGCTTTATTATGTAATGAATTTTATGGCCATTTGCCCTAGGAGGCTTTATTACGTAATGAATTTTATGGCCAATTGCCCTAGGAGGCTTTATTACATAATGAATTTTATGGCCATTTGCCCTAGGAGGCTTTATTTTGTAATGAATTTTATGGCCTTTTGCCCTAGGTGGCTTTAATTGTGTAATGAATTTTATGGCCATTTGCCCTAGGAGGCTTTATTGCGTAATACATTTTATGGCCATTTGCCCTAGGAGGCTTTATTATGTAATGAATTTTATGGCCAATTGCCCTAGGAGGTTTTATTACGTAATGCATTTTTTGGCCATTTGCCCTAGGAGGCTTTATTATGTAATGAATTTTATGGCCATTTGCCCTAGGAGGCTTTATTATGTAATGAATTTTATGGCCAATTGCCCTGGGAGGCTTTATTACGTAGTGAATTTTATGGCCAATTACCCTAGGAGGCTTTATTACGTAATGAATTTTATGGCCATTTGCCCCGGGAGGCTTTATTGTGTAATGAATTTTATGGCCATTTGCCCTAGGAGGCTTTATTATGTAATGAATTTTATGGCCATCTGCCCTAGGTGGCTTTATTGTGTAATGAATTTTATGGCCAATTGCCCTAGGAGGCTTTAGTACGTAATGCATTTTATGGCTAGTTTGCCCTAGGGGGCTTAATTATGTAATGAATTTTATAGCCATTTGCCCTAGGTGGCTTTAATTGTGTAATGAATTTTATGGCCATTTTGCCCTAGGTGGCTTAGGCCAATTGCCCTAGGAGGCTTTAGTACGTAATGCATTTTATGGCTAGTTTGCCCTAGGGGGCTTAATTATGTAATGAATTTTATGGCCATTTGCCCTAGGTGGTTTTAATTGTGTAATGAATTTTTTGGCCATTTTGCCCTAGGTGGCTTTAATTGTGTAATGAATTTTATGGCTATTGCCCTAGGAGGCTTTAGTACGTAATGCATTTTATGGCCAGTTTGCCCTAGGATGCTTTATTATGTAATACATTTTATGGCCAGTTTGCCTTAGGAGGCTTTAGTACCTATACATTTTATGGCCAGTTGCCCTAGGAGGCTTAATATGTAATGAATTTTATGAACAATTGCCCTATGTGGCTTAATGAATTTTATGGCCTTTTGCCCATGTAATTTTATGGCCAGTTGTCCCAGATGGCTTTATTATGCTATATATTTTTATGAAGGATGGCTTTTTGGCAGGTTGATTTTTATTAGGCAGAAATACCCTTGATGGTTTACTCATTTGCAATTTGAAAATAATCAAATACTCTGATCAGTTTATTATGTATCATTTGCCAAGGTTTTACAGCTGCTGTGTTTGTGTAATGTTTTGAGATAGCTGGGTGATTGGTAGCTGAATGTTATAAGTGGTTGTTTTTATACAACTTATTCTATATGTCTGTTCTTTCTAATATTTGCTTTACAGATATCCTTGACTTTTGATTTTTGGACAACCCCCAATGGTAAACTGAGTTTTATAGGGATTTCTCCCATGTCATGCAAAAGTCAATCAGCATGCAGATGAATATATCATTTTCAATTCTATGTTTTCAGTTGTGATCAGTGTCAGAAGGAAAGATCATTTGCCTTATCGCAAAGGATATTGCTAACAGACATCGTAATAGTTATTTTTAAGGGCTATGCTTTTTCTTTCATGGCAGAACATCAATTATTTACATTTTTGCATAATTTTGAGTCACTATATCAATTTTCTGCCCTGCCAACATTTGATTTTTTTTTTTTTTTTTTTTTTTTTTTTTTTAGTAATTTTTGCTTTCCTCTCTCTTGCAGGGGAATGATAATATGCAAGCTTTGCTCGACAGACTAGCTGCTTTAGAGAATAGAAGTAAACCAACAGTTCCATCCCTCAAGAAGTGGATTCTTCAATATGCTTTGAGGCAGACTTCTGTCTTTGATAAATATATTGCACTTGAGAAAATTGAGACTTTAAAGATAGTTAGCAAAGACCTGAAGGACAAGAAATGTGACTATTATGCCAGCACGCATGCTGCATTGTTGGAAAGAATTAACAAGCCCACAAATGTATTTAAAGATTATGTCCTTTCTCTCCTGGGTGGCCGGGACTATGAGAAGATCATAGAATCTGTTTCTAAGATTGACAAGTCCTTTAAAGACAAAGAATCATCTGCTCCGAAACAGAGCTACCGTACTCAGCCTCCACAGCTGCAGCAACCATCTGCCGTTCATGGTGTTCAGTTCCAGAGTCAAGGCTCACCAGCTCCCATTAGTCCCAATGTTTCACACATGAATGTTCCGTATTTTACGCCTTACCATGCTAGTAATCCTGTTATGGCGCTGCCTGCAGCCCCCCTTAGACCTGCTCTCCCCGGCTTTGGCAGACAAGGTAGATTTTGTACCTATTGTCACATGAACAATCACGATTATGCGTCATGTTTCCGAAGAAGACGTTTCAGGCCATATCAGAGGAATCGTAGTAACAATAACAACACTGATAATAACAATTAGTTGTTTACTCTCTGTTTGTTGCATTTTCTCATGGCATCGTTGTTGTTGATTATTACTGCTGTTTTTTCAAAATTCTAAATTTCAATTGGTAATTCATGAAGTTATATATGAACAAGGCTCGTTTTGCTTTCATTGTCTTCTTTTGAGTGGGCAAAAACAGGTTTGGAAAACAGTTTGTCCCATTTTGGCCTTTTTTCATTCACGATTGTCTCATTCAGCTGCTGATGCAGTAACCCAGTCCACCCAGTCTTTTTTAATTCTTTGTATCATAGTATAAAACTCCTTTTGCCGATGGACTCGTTTGGTTGTTCTGGGAGAGGTTCTAAACGGCGTTCGGATCGGGTTTTCTTGTAGAATATCTGAAGGTTGATTTTAATCTAAGCTACTATTGCTTTCGAGTATTATCGCATGCTGCTCCACTAAATAGGAAGGCTTTTCTCTGTTTGCGGATATGGTTGGCTTAAAACTCATTCACGGCCCATTCCATGCATTAGGCCCGACGATCTTCGGTGTGGTAACAAAAAATAATGATATATCAATAGTAAAAAAATTTCAATCTTTATTTCTTATTTTCCTAACGTTTTTGTATTTATCGTACCTTCAGCGCGGAGTTTAACATAGAATGCGCCCTAGGAAACAGTTTGTGTGCTTTGCTTTAAATCATAACAAAACGAAACCTTCATATCTGTTTGAACCCTTATGGTCTTCAAAATCATTTGTAATGTTTTTTGAAAAGTTTCTTAGACTCATAGCCGGACACTGTTTTTTTGGATGGACATACATGGAAGTACCCCCTGCTCACGTCTTTATCTGAGGAAATCATAATCAGGCAGGCAATTTCATTGCATCTAGGGGTTTATCTCTGGCCCAATTCCTTCACTTGAGCCAATTCCCGGACTCTTTATTTTTCACTGGCCACTTTCGTCTCAGTATGATGGGCCCCCAATACGGGTCTCGTTGTTACTAGCTGGCAGCCGTTGCCCACAAGGGTACTCGCAACTTCTTTTGTATTAGGGTGTATTCTCGGTCTGTTCATTTTCTGTTATCAAACTTTTCTTTTTAAATCCTTATTTTCTCACCTATCAAGCCAATTGGGGGTCTGACTCATAGGCCTTTACACTCGGTCGTGGACTGGGTTCCATGCGGCTTGGTGGGAGGGTCCTTTTCTTTTCCTTTTTTGTTTAAGTATAAAATCTGTAAATTTACTATTTCATCTTTGTAGCCAAAAGTTACTGCACTGTCGTTTGAAAGGAAATTACAGTTTTTGTTGGCTGGTCATGGTATAAGGAACAGAGAAAAAATTTCCTGGATTTGTAAGGATGGTGGACCTTCCTGTCAAGCCGTCTTGGAACCCTTGTCGTCGATAAATGATATTCTGAATGGAAGTCGAAAAGCCAATGGGAAAGATTTAATTTTTAGAAATCCTGATTACTTTGTAGCAGGTGAATTACATCATCACTCAGACACTTGGAATAGAATTCTGGAAGGATATCACAAAAGAGACGAAGTTCTAGGTTTCATTCACTCGAAGGTTTCTGTGTTCGATTTTATGGTGCCCTTTAAAGGTGACTTTAAGGGGAAAAGATATGATTCCGAAAGGCCGCCAAGTTTAGAATTGCCTAACAGTAAAACCTGTAATGATCACGAGGAATTTATTAATCAATCCATTCTTGAAAGAGTTTGCAATGGATCTCTGTCGGTTTGGGGTAAAAAAGGAGAACGTCCCCCTCCTTTTCTTGTTATGCCAATAACTATCGAGCCTTCAAAACCTCGTATGTGCCACGACGAGCGGTTTCTAAATTTATGGATGAAGGCACCTCCAGTAAAACTTGATCCTATTACTGACTTGCCACGGTATGTGGGAAAGGACCATTTTCAAACAAAACTGGATGACAAATCGGGTTATGACCACATCGAGCTGACAGAAGAAAGTAAACCATATTTTGGTCTGCAGTGGCAAAATTGGTATTTTGTTTACAATACATTGCCTTTTGGTTGGAGCCCTAGTGCTTATGTTTACCAAACCGTAGGGCTAGGGGCGTCACACTTCATTCGTAGCAGTGGTGTTCCAATTTCACAGTACATAGATGATAGGCATATTGGACAATTTAGTCCTAAAGTCAAGCCCGATCAAGAATGGAACAATATCGAATTAGCAGAGGCAGGCCTTTTCATCTGTGCCCTTGTTCTAGTGCATTGTGGGTATTTCGTTGGCTTAAAAAAATCAGCTTTGGAGCCCACACAGAGAATAGTTTATTTGGGACTGATCTCAGATTCAGTGTGCCAGGCTTTTCGTCTTCCAGAAGAAAAAAAGGAGAAGTTTTCTGCCTTAAGAGAGTCCCTTCTAAAGTCAAGTTATGCATCCCTTAATAGTCTACAAAGATTTGCGGGAAAAATTGCGTCTTTCTCCCTAGCAGTACCCGCTGCAAGGTTGTTCTCACGGGAAATTTATGAAGGTATTAGCAAAGGTATAAAGAGGATCAAACCTGTTAAGATATCTGGTGATATGAGAACCGAGATTGAACATTGGAGATTTCTCGATTCATGGAATGGTCATTTACCTTGGAAAGATGAAAAGCACAAAAGAATCGCTCTTTGCTCCGACGCGTCGAATACAGGCTGGGGTGGAATACTTTTCTCGCCTGATGGCTCAACGAGATCAGTTGCTCGCGATTATTGGAGTGACGATGAGGCAACCTCTACCATTGCTGTAAGAGAAGCGAAAGCGTTGCATAACACGCTAATTGCTTTTTCAAATTCTGTTTGCAACACCAGGGTAGATGCAGAAGTTGACAATACAAACTTGCTACACTTTTGGAACAACGAAGGGGGTCGAAATCGAGATCTTGTAAAGGAGATGAAAAGCCTGTTTTTTCTTTGCCTGAAGTTGAACGTCACTCTGTCTTTAAGCTACACACCATCCGGAAAGATGGCTGCTGACACCCCATCAAGATTTTCCTCTGATATAGACTGCCTCTTATCCGAGAAAGCATGGCAAAACGTCGAATCGTTGTTTGGTCCCCATACTTTCGATCTTATGGCAATTCCATCAAATGTGAGGAAAGATCGTTCAGGGGCTGAGTTAAAGTTTTTCTCTCCTCATCCATGTCCAAATTCTGCAGGAGTGAATATTTTCGCACAGTCTTTAGGATCAGAAGAGAATTACTACATCTTCCCGCCTTTCATACTTATTGGCCCGCTCTTGAGATTCCTTAAAGATTCGCCAATTCGAGTTACCTTCCTTGCTTTCGATGTGTCACCCAGAAAGTTTTGGTGGCCTTTAATTAATTCATACGCAGCCGACAGTTGTTTGTTGGGGAAAAAGGGCCAAGATGATATCATCTTTTTCCCTCCGAGCAAGAAGTTGGGGGGCTGGCACACAAGACCACTCCCATGGGATTTGCATGCATTCAGACTTGTTTTCTAACTTTCCTTTCAGAAAGAACTCGAGATACCAAGGATATGGAAGCCAGCTGTAAGCTGTGTGGAATGTAGCTACCCTAATGACCAAGACTATCATTTTTGTCAGCGATGCGGTTGTAAAAGAAGATCCTTTCAGTTGCCAAAGCAGCCAGCGTTTGTGGACATTGAGCAGGGAAAGATAAATCAGAGATTAGATTGCCTTACGCAGTTTAAAGCCAAGAAGCCTTACCAGAGACAAAAAAGTTGTCTCCAAAGCCAACTCGAGTCTTTTCTTTGGTCACTTCCTGAAAGAAAAACGATCGCTGCTGCTTCTCCTAGAGATGTAGTGAGTTTCTTAGTTTGGAGAGATAAATTTGGAAAGACAGCCGTCCATTCCGACAACTGCTTGGCTACAAGAAATTCAGGGAATTGTTCCTGTCGAAGAGGTCTTGCAGCCGGCACAGTGGATAATAATATTGGCAAACTGAGGACAATTTTTAGAGAATGTGGCAGAGGAACAACCTGGAACTGCGAGTTGAACACAGGTAACCCTGCTGCTCATTCCTCGGTTGCCGAGTACCATGCTTTGGTGCTTGAGGAACAAACCATCGCAAGAGCTTTCCCAGTGCAAGCCGTACCCCTGTTCACGGATAAGCTAGAGAAGCTTTGCAATCATCTTAGATCTCTCATGCTAGAACCAAGCTTGAAGCCTGTATCGTTATACATTCTGGCCAGAGATCTGGCATTCTTCACGATAGATTTTTTCTCGGGTGATCGAGCGTCTGATTTGGGAAGGGTAAAGTCCACTGATGTAGTACGTCTAGAGGATGATAACTGTTTCATTTTCAAACAAGTATATGGCAAATGTTTAAGGGGAAACAGAGCTCATGTCTTTTCCATTCAACGAATACCTCAGTCTTCTGTTTGTCCTGTGAGGAATTTTTTGAGTTACTTGGAGTTATCTCAGAAAATAGGCATAGATCTTAGCACAGGGTTTTTATTTAGAGCAACTGATGGTCATACAAAAGTGAAAGCGGAACCATTCGTTGGATCCACAGTGGCTAATAGATTGCAGAGGCATTTGAATGATCTGTCTATTAATCAAGGTGAAACAATGCACAGCTTTAGGAGTGGCTGCTCCATTACCCTCGCAATGCTTGGTGTCTCTGATAAGAAGATAGCGGATCATGTTGGATGGAGAAGCGTTGAAATGGCTCGGTATTACTGCCAGTATGATAAGGTTTCAGGTGCTGGATGTCCTTCAAAGATTCTCTCACAAAACGCAGCCACTCAGCCTTCTACTGTGGCAACCTCAAAGTATCTTTTGGAGCAAGAATTCAGAGATATGAACAGCCTTAAAAATGCTAAGCCATTATTTGACTGATTGCTTACTATGTTGAACCTTTTTAAATCCTGGACTCTTTTTTCTTGAGTTATGGATAGATAATCCTGTTTCATCCATGTAAGTTACTTTTGTCTGCTTTGTTTGCTTTTTATGCCATGTTTTACTGATATACAAACAGCTGTTCTCCGAGAGCACCCCATGCCTCGGTCGAATTGGAAGGAGGTTCATACAATTCGATGAGAATAGATTACTATTCTCATCGGATTGTGGGCACCGATTTTCAATAGAAGCAGGAATTTACAAGTGGGAAAGTGCCTAAGTGCAAGATTTGGCCCCTAGGGAGTTTATCATTTATATAAGGCCACACCTTTTCTCTCATTTCACTCTTCTTCAAGCAACGATCAGTTCGGAGAGAGACTGAATCGATCCCTCCCTCCTCCCCTGGCGACGGCTCGCAGATTCGAATTGATAAGTTCCGCCTTCCAAACAGCGAATCTCCTTTCGCACCCCATGCCTCGGTCGAATTGGAAGGAGGTTCATACAATTCGATGAGAATAGATTACTATTCCCTTTCAAGATTATTGCAAACGCCATATATCTACAAAACAAACCTAAAAAAAGGTTTGGTTGGTTTCCACTTAGTTGAATTTCCCGAGCAGAAGCTGCGGCAGCTAAGGCAGCAATACTATTGGAGCTACCAAAGCAACAAAGCAACTCAACTACTAAAATGAGACGACAAATAAAGCCACTAAAGCAACTAAGGCCAATAACGCAACTAACACTACCAACAAGCTAAGGCAACTAACGAACACAAGTTAGCTACCAATGTAAGTAAGGCCAACATAAGCGTACGAGGCGGGGGGGCCGGGGGCGGTAGCCCCCCCAACTTTGGAGAAAATTTCTAAAATCAGCCCCATTCGGGCAAATTTTTGTCCTTAGCCGGGCAAAAATGTTGGCAAACAATGGGCTTTTGTGTCGGTCAGCCCCCTAGATTTCTTCTTCCCGTACGCTTATGAAGGCCAAAGCAACTAAGGCCACAAAGACAACCAACGCCAATAGACATACTAATAAAAATAAGTTCACTAAGGCAAGAAACGCAGCTACATCTACTCAGCAACTACATGAAGGCGGCAACTAACTCCGCAACGCCGTTAAAGCAACTAACGCCACTGAAGTTGCTACCCCAACTAAATCCACTAAAGGCAAGACACAGGAGCTGGATCTAAGCAGCAACTGCATCCAGGCGTCAGCTAATCCACTAGGGCCACTAGGGCTACTAACATCAACAAGGCAACTAACGCCACTGAAAGTGTTAACGCAACCAAGTTCACTAAGGACTAATAGACGTGCTAATAACATTAAGTCCACTGACGCAAGAAACGCAGCTACATCTACTTTGCAACTGCATAAAGACGGCAGCTAACCCACTAAGGCCACTAAAGCAACTAACGCCAAGAAGACAAATAACGCCACTATAGGTCTTAATGCAACGTCCACTAAGGCAAGAAACTAAACATGGTCCACTTTGCCAAAAGAACTCAAAGACTCAAACACACTCTATGAATTCAAACAAAAAATAAAACTATGGGATGGGAGTTCTCGCGTCTGCAGATTGTGCAAAACTTTTCTCAAAGACTTAGGGTTTTTATGAATATCTTTAATTTTTTCCAAAATTGTAAATAGGGTTAGGGTTGTTGGCGTTGATTAGATTTAGCTATTCCTTATGTTGCCAACTGTAAACAAATTGTTAATGATAATAATAATAATAATGATAATAATAATAATAATAATAATAATGATAATAATAAAAATAATAATAATAATAATAATAATAATAATAATAATAATAATAATAATGTCTACTTTAAACTGTAATGCACATCATTTGTGAATGCACGAAACTTGCACAAAAAGAGTACAAAAAGAGACACGACTTCGTAGGAACAACAATCCATTGGGAATTATGCAAGCAGCTAGAATTCAATCATGCTGATAAGTGGTATGAACACAAACCAGAATCTGTACTTGAAAATGAAAAAAGCCAGTTGTTGTGGGACTTTGAAGTGCAGACGGATCATCATATAGAAGCTAGAAGGCCTGACCTCATAATTGTTGACAAAGAAAAGAAGACATCTCAGATCGTGGATTTTGCAATACCTCCAGATCACAGAGTTGAAATGAAAGAAAGGGAAAAAAGCGAGAAATATCAAGATTTGGCAAGAGAATTACAAGTACTATGGAATACGAAAGTAACTGTTACCCCAATAGTGATTGGGGCTTTGGGAACAGTTCCAAAGTCATTGAAAAATAGATTAGACCAAATCGGAATCCGAACAAAACTTAAAACAATGCAGACCACAGCGTTGCTGAACACAGCCAGGATCGTAAGGAAAGTCTTGGAGCTCTAAGGAGGCTTGTTGCTACTGAACCTTCAAGAACAATCCATCAATAACGGTGTGAAATGAACTCATAATAATAATAATAATGCATATAACACTAAGTCCACTGACGCAAGAAACGCAGCTACATCTACTTTGCAATTGCATAGAGACGGCAGCTAACCCACTAAGGCCTAATCCACTAGGGCCACTAGGGCTACTAACATCAACAAGGCAACTAACGCCACTGACAGTGTTAACGCAACCAAGTTCACTAAGGGCTAATAGACGTGCTAATAACATTAAGTCCACTGACGCAAGAAACGCAGCTACATCTACTTTGCAATTCCATAAAGACGGCAGCTAACCCACTAAGGCCACTAAAGCAACTAACGCCAACAAGACAAATGACGCCACTAGAGGTCTTAATCCTACGTGCACTAAGGCAAGAAACTAAACTAGGTCTACTCAGCAATTATATATCAAGAAGGCAACCAATCAACTAAGCCCACTAACGCAACTAAGGCCACAAAGGGCGATACAGGAACTAACTCCACCAAAGGAAGAAACGCAATTATAATTATGGTCTGTCTCAACTTATATACCAGCTGTAGATGCCTGTTAAAAGAACAATGGAAGTTTTGGCAAAGGACTTTTGCGAATATGGCCTTCTGATTGGTCCATCTAACAACTCCAGTCGTTTGATTCGTTGAAATTTAAACTGTTCTGCATTATTTTTAAAAGACGCTCCTCCTCCCTTACGCCACGAAGGCCACTAAAGCCACGAGGGTAACTACAAGAACGAAGGCAAGACAAGATCACTGTGTGATGGTACATAAGATTCAATACAAACAAAGCCATGAAACCTTTTCCAATATGTTCGAAGAGAGTTGTTCTATATCAAATTATAATACGAGGAATTATAGAGATCTCCATATTCCCAATCTATGCCTTTTTGAGGCTTGGAATGATATTCCAGTCAATATCAGAGAACTGCCATCACTACGCCTGTTCGAAATACCTCTGAAAAGGCATTTGATCAGCCTTCGTAATTAACTCAAGCCCCCTCAAAAACGACTCCCTGGAACTATCGAGTACCACAAAGACAGAACGGGAGGAGGTTGGGAAAGTCTGAGAGGTTACAAATAGTTTCATTTACTAATAATTGGGGGCTTGGAACAAGCGAGAAGGGGAGGCTTGAAGATATTCGCTTTCTGAGTTAAAAACGTTTCGTTACTACATCAATTTACGACATATTCACTATTAACTCCCTTTTCCTAAATTTCATTTTCATTTCATTTTTCGTTATTTAACCACGGTAGCCCCGTCAATCTGCATGTTCGTAAGAAAAGACACCATCAACCCTCTACAATTTCTTTTTTAAGCCTCCTATTGAAGGTAAAAATACATATTAACTGGGAGGTTGGCTGCATTTCCATTCAATTATTTCTTATGTATTTAGGCACGATAGCCCCATCAGTCCATGAGAACTGCTAAACATACGATGTTGCGGTCGGGATCTGCAAAACATAACAAAACATTAACAGGAAAATGAAAGTGAAAAACAATACAATCAATATAAGAAGCGATGTGGTGGCGCGCGAAGCGCGCCAGTGGCCGCCGCAGGCGGCCCAGGGCGCCGAAGGCGCCCAGCCCTCCGCAGGAGCTAGGAACTCCGAGCCCGCGCGCAGCGCGGGCTCGGATTCCTAGTCTATATACATAACGGGTGAGCGATCGGTTAAGATTGTTCTATTGTCCTCGAATTTCTTTGCACACGTCACTGAGATCACCCGCTTCCCGTGCCCCCTCCAGGCCGCTGTTGCACTCGAAAAATCACCCCGAAAATCTAGGTTTGCCGAATCTATGTGAGAAGTTCGGGGCACACACTGGGGCTGGGGTGGGAGCGACGAAACTTTCTGGCAGCCTTCCTATTTTCCAGTTTGACGTAGGTTCAACGTCACGAAACAATGGTGGTGAGTCACTAACGACTCTTGATGGGGCAATCAACGGTCGTCAACGGACAAAGCTGGTTTGTCAACAGGAAACAATGCTGAATTGTCAACAACCTGCAGGCTACGTAACATCGACGTCACGCAGTTACGTCTTCAACGAACAATAGCACCACTGATAACTGGGGCAACAACAAACGGACCACTGACTGGGGGCTGTCACGTGATGGGATCCCATATCACGTGGCAAATTCTCCATCAGCAGCGACGTCACACAGTCTTCACAGGGGCTCAACTCCTCCGTCAAAGAGGGCAAGGGGCGGCGAAAGTTACTGATCGTTGGCTTGCCTGCCAAAACTTGCATCTTGGGTCATAAGATTGACAGGAAATGGGGGCAGTCACGTGATGACCCCCATGTCACATGACTTGCTTGGCAAGTTGCCAAAATTGGTCATGTGACTTGGCACTATTCCTGCCCTACTCCCTGTCATGTGATTCCCAACTAATCACGTTTTGAGGGGAAAAACAGTATGGAAGTGACAACGAAGTAGATAGACCTACTCACAACTGAAGCAACATGTACAACTGTTCACTTTCTCCTGAAACATTGCAAAGTAGAATAAAATTTCAGCTTTGTTAATGCTCTAGCGACAACATGGGCCTACTTACGTTGCACTTCCATGCTACTGGTTTCTGAAATTCCCTTCAATTCCCATCACCCGGTTTTTGAAGGTACTTCAATCCATTTTAAGGACATTCAAACTGTACTCCCCAACAAAGGCTCCTGAGCATATTCAGCACCTTTTATGTTCAACTGTCAACATCAGATCCTCTCCAAGACCTAAATTTCGATGTCGCAACAGATTTGCAGGTGATTTTCTCGTGCCAAAAATCATTAGGTAGGAAGTTTCTCATGCCAAGATCGTTAGCTAAGAGGTTCTCCAAAAACAATCGTTTTCAAGAAAAGATCACACCATTTGTTGCTCATTATCTCTATTCATTATGAACTCAGAGGCCTACACAGAGGTTGTCCTACGCAGCATCCAAATTTCTGCCACCGAAGATAAGCGTACATTCCAATTGGCTAATTTCAAATTGCCAAACCCATCTAGCTTATAAACATTGCCATTGGCTAATTTCGATTAGTACAGGCTCCATAGTTAACCTACTAAGGATGAAAACAGACTATCATTGGCTAATCCCAAATGACCCCATCCATGCAGGTTATACAAATTTTCATTGGCTAATTTCAATTAGCACAAATCCCATAGTGAAGCTACTAAAGATGAATATCAACTGCTATTGGATAATTTCAAATGACCCAACCCATGTAAGTTGTGCACATTTCCATTGGCTAATTTCAATTAGCATAAATCCTATACTTAAGATAAAGGGGCCTACACTATGTGGGAGTCACATATGGCACATAAACAGACATGATAAAGGTGACATGAACTTGGGGGCACTCACATGCCTGCCCCCATATCACGTGACTTTCTTGGCAAGTTGCCAAAACTGGTCACATGACTTGGCACAGTGCCAAGTTCCGGTCACGTGACTTGGCACTTTGCCAAGACATGTGACAAATTTTGGCAATTTGCCAATTTCCGTCAATTCCTGCATATACACACAAGGACTCCATTTCTTCAACCATTTTCACAAATGCTCCTTCGCAGGGCAAAATATACCCCCTGCAACCTGCGCCTCTCACCTTCTCTTTGAGAAAGGGGTCTGAGTATATCCAGAACGGGCGGGCGATCGGCTAAGATTGTTCTATTGTCCTGGAATTAGTTTGTACACGTCACTCGGATCACCCGCTTCCCCTGCCCGTGGACGATGGTTCTTTCTCTCGAAAAATCACGCGGAACATTTAAGTTTGCCGAATCTGTGTGAGACGTTGGGGGCACCAACTGGGGCTCGTGTAGGGGCGGCGAAAGTTTTCGGCAGCCATCCTACTTTCCAGTTTGACGTTGCTTGAACGTCACGAAACAATGGTCGTGAGTCACTAGCGACTCTTGATGGCGCTATCAAGGGTCATCATGGGACAAAGTTGGTTTGTCAGTAAAAACAATGCTGGATTTTCAACGACCCATGGGCTACGCAACACCGACGTCACACGGTAATGTCTTCACAGGAGCTCACCTCCTCCGTCGTAAGGGGCACGCCATCCAATTAACAATAGGACCACTGACTGGGGGCGGTCACGTGATGGAACCCCATATTACGCATTCGCAAATTCTCCATCGCAGTTGCGTTGGTCGGGCAGCCTAACGAAGCAGTCATCGATGTAACAAATCACAGAATTCTGCTACATAACACTTGTATTTTGCAGAGCAAATCTTCCGAGACCGATTCTTATAATGTTTACATCCCATCTATCAGGGTGTTTTATCTGATTTAATGATACTGGTCAGCCTACATACGTTGTTTATGACTTCAGAAGTCGAATGTGATATACATTGTACAATAGAAAACCTAACTTTGAAAATTTCTAGGGGGCAACTGCCCCCTTGCCCCCCGCTATGTACGGCCTTGAGCTGGTTGTCAAAATGGCACATTTTCTCCGGAGCAGGTTAAAGAGGCCTGCACAGGGGTTCTCCCGCGCAGCATCCAAATTTCTCCCACCGAAGATAAGAGCGAATTCCAATTGGCTAATTTCGAATTGCCTTACAAATCTAGCTTGTAAACATTGCAAGCGAGCTGCTATTGGCTAATTTCAAATGGCTCAACCCATCTAGCTTATACGTATTCCCATTGGCTAATTTGAAATGATACGGATCCC
This sequence comes from Aurelia sp. 3 sensu Dawson et al. (2005), assembly GCA_964020215.1. Taxonomy (NCBI): domain Eukaryota; kingdom Metazoa; phylum Cnidaria; class Scyphozoa; order Semaeostomeae; family Ulmaridae; genus Aurelia; species Aurelia sp. 3 sensu Dawson et al. (2005). The sequence continues at coordinate 6,187,664 of OZ026578.1, forward strand.
ATAGTGAATCTACTAATCAAGAAAGCGAACTGTTATTGGCTAATTTCAAATGACCCGACCCATGTAGCTCATAGACATTGCCATTGGCTAATTTGAATTAATCCGGATTCCATAGTGAAGCTACTAAAGATGAAAGCCAAGTGCTGTTGGTTAATTTCAAATGGCTCAACCCATCTAGCTTATACGTATTCCCATTGGCTAATTTGAAATAATACCGATCCCATAGTGAAGCTACTAAAGATGAAAGCCAACTGCTATTGGCTAATTTCAAATTACCCAACCCATCTAGCTTATACACATTGTCATTGGCTAATTTGAAATAATACGGATCCCATAGTGAAGCTACTAAAGATGAAAGCCAACTGCTATTGGCTAATTTCAAATGACTCAACACATCTAGCTTATACACATTGCCATTGGCTAATTTCAATCAGAACCGATTCCATAGTTAACATACTAATGACGAAGGCGAACTGCTATTGGCTAATTTCAAATGGCCCAACCCATCTACCTTATACGCATTCCCATTGGCTAATTTCAATCAACGTACATCCCATAGTTAACCTAAAGGGGCTTACATTGTGTGAGGGGCATAACCTATTCACTTACACTAGATGCATTGTGGTAAAGGCGATAAGCAAGTGGGGGCAATCAAGTGGCTGCCCCTATGTCACGTGACTTATTTGGCAAGTTGCCAAAATTGGTCACGTCACTTGGCACAGTGCCAAGTTCTGGCCATGTGACTTGGCACTCTGCCAATTTATATGACGTCACTTGGCACAATCCCAACTTCCCTTATTGGATCCCTCTCCACAAGCCGACTTCATTTCCTTAAAGATTTCCACGAATGCTCCTTCGCACGCCAAAAGATACCCCATAATACTAACGGGTGAGTACGTCTCCAGACCCACACGGGAATCGATCCCATTGTCTGCCTATTGTCCTCGAATTTCCCTCTGTGGAACGTCGGGATCTCCTGCTTCCCGTGCCCCCTCCAGCCCGCTCTTCCGCTCCAAAAATCACTCCGTAAATCTAGGTTAGCCGAATCTATGTGAGAAGTTGGGGGCACACGCTAGCGCTGGGGTAGAAGCGGCCAAAGTTTTTGGCACCCGTCCTACTTTCCAGTTTGACGTAGTTCAACGTCAAGAAACAATGCAACAATGCTGCTGAGAGTCACTAATGAGTTTCCTAACAAAGGCTACAATAACCTCACGAGGGGAAGGGGTGACGACAGTGAGTAATGCTTGGCTTGCTTGCCAAAACAACTTGCATCTCGGGTCACATAAGATAGGAAATGGGGGTGGCTGTCACGTGATGACCCCCATGTCGCAATATGATGCTGCAAAGGGGTAACCAATCCATTGGTGTCCTTAGAAGGGCAACAGCAACAACCTCACGAGGGGAAGGGCCACGAAAATATGTGATGGTTGGCTTGCTTCCCAAAACAACTTGCATCTGGGGTCATAAGATAGAAGTGCAATGGGGGCTGTCACGTGATGGCCCCCATGTCACGTGACTTGCTTGGCAAGGTGCCAAAATTGATCATGTGACTTGGCACTATCACCACAACTCCCTCTCATGTGAATTCCCAACTTATTATCACGTTTTGAGAGAGCACAGTATGGAAGTGACAATGAAGTAGATAGGCCTACTCACATCTGAAGAACATACACAAATCTTCTGTTTGTACAGAAAAATTGCCAAGTAGCAGAAAATTTCAGCTTTGTTAATGCTTCAGCGACCAAATAGGCCTACTTACGTCTCACTTCCATGCTACTAATCTCCGAAATTCCCCTTGATTTGAGATCCCCATTGCTCGCCCTGTTTTTGATGAAGATACTTCAATCCACTTTAAGGACATTCATAATAGCTTTCTTCGAAACGGTACTCCCCAATAAACACTCGTGAACATATTCAACATCTTAATATTCAACTGTCAACATGAGATCCTCAACACAAACTTTCCATCTCGCCACAGATTTGCAGCTGATTTTTTCATGCCAACACCATTAGGTAGGAAGTTTCTCATGCCAAGATCGTTAGCTAAAAAGTTCTCCAAAAACAATCGTTTTCAAGGAAGATCACATCATTAGTTGCTCATTATTTCTATTCATCATGAATGCAGAAGCCTACACAGAGGTTCTCCCGCGCAGCATCCAAATTTCTCCAACCGAAGACAAGAGTAAATTCCAATTGGCTAATTTCCAATTGCCAAACATCTACCTTATAAACATTGCCATTGGCTAATTTCAATTGATACCTATCCCATAGTGAAGCTACTGAAGATGAAAGCGAGCTGCTATTGGCTAATTTCGAATGGCTCTACCAATCTGGATTATACATATTCCCATTGGCTCATTTGAATTAATACGGATCCCATAGAGAAGCTACTGAAGATAAAAGCAAACTGCTATTGGTTAATTTCAAATGATCCAACCCATCTACCTTATACACATTGCCATTGGCTAATTTCAATCAGAACCAATTCCATAGTTAAGATACTACTGACGAAAGCCAACTGCTATTGGCTAATTTCAAATGACCAAACGTATCTACCTTATACACATTGCCATTGGCTAATTTGAATTAATACGGATCCAATAGTGAAGCTACTAAAGATGAAAGCCAACTGCTATTGGCTAATTTCAAATGGCCCAACCCATCTACCTTATACGCTTTCCCATTGGCTAATTTCAATCAACGTACATCCAATAGTCAAGCTAAAGGAGCTTACACTGTGTGAGGGGCATAACCTATTGGGGATATGCAAGTGGGGGCAATCATGTGCCTGCCCCTATGTCACGTAACTTATTTGGCAAGTTGCCAAGGTTGGTCATGTGACTTGGCACAGTGCCAAGTTCCGGCCATGTGACTTGGCACTCTGCCAATTCATGTGTCGTCACTTGGCACCGTGCCAACTTCCCTAATTGCATCCCTCTCCACAAGCCGACTTCATTTCTTTAACAATTTCCACGAATGCTCCTTCGCACGGCAAAAGATACCCCCTGCAATATACTTCTCTGACCTCCTCTTCAACAAAGGGCTCTGAACTCCCTGGTAGAATTCTATAATAATACTTCCAATACCTAGCGTCCCTCCCATATACCACTCTCACGCAAATGCAGTCAGATTTTACAAGAGAGCCAGCCCGTAACCCTTGCAGCAGGAGAGATCATACGTTGGATTTGTTTGTTTGCTATGTGCCTGAGAAGATGATTCATCCTCTCTACGAGTCAATGGTAAATTTATGCGTCTTATTTGCAATAGAAATTTCGCGCTGGCTCCCTGTTGCTAGGCTTCTTTTCCTTACTGATTTTTACAGAAGTTCCTGGGCAACAAAGCCTACTAAAGCAAGCAAAGCAACAAAAAACAATGAACGAAGACAACCAGCAGCAATAATGCAGGACAAGCCATATATGGCACAAAATCTACCATGGCCACTAACGCCAAGTTGATCATCCCAACTACAACAACTAACATACAGCACAATGGTGGCAACTAAGAGTTTCACCTACTTCCTCCCACAATAAGGTTCATCTACAAACTTTAGGTACGAGAACAACTGCAACAACTGTAATGACTTCATCTCCCTACTCTGGAGTCCTAAATACGGTGGGGGGGGGGGGGAGGATGAGTAGTTGGGGAATGGTAATGGCTCCATAAAGAAATATTCCGGGGGGCTGGAACAATCAGGGAGACGAGTTTTCAAACATTAAAATTAGTCATTTACTCTGTTAAAACCGTCTCTGTTCTATGTTCATTTAAACATATTTAACATCATTCCAATTTCGCACAAAAATAATAAAATGGGGTTCCAATACAAGTGGGGGAGTTGGAAAACTTTCCAAAAGTTAATGATTGGGGGGGGGAGGCATTATTCGCTACTCGAGAGAACGCTACCATGTCCGCTAAAGCAACTAGAAAAAACGAGAGATTGAAGTAGATAGTAAAGCTATCAGGCAACTAGAGCAACTATACACGCATGAGGTACTAGAACAACTATTCTGAATTAGCTGGAAGTAGCAACTATTCTGACCTGATTTTGTTTCTATCGAGTACCACGAAAACGGAGGGGGGGGTTTGAGTCAGAGGGGCTACAAATGGTTTCAGATAATAATAATTGGTACCTTGGCACAATCGGGAAGGGAGGTATGAACATTGAAAATAGTCGCTTTCTGAGTTAATAACGTATTCTTCCTATCTTTATTTACAACACAATTACTGGAATGGCCGTAGCAAGCTTTCACTCTTTGTTTCGTAGAGCCTCTTCTTTTGAATAACGGGTCTACTCGTAGGCTAATAACAGAGACGTTGGCTGCATAACATAAAAAGACATTAAAATGAAAATGGAATTGAAAAAATACAATGAGTAGGAGCTGCGATACAGTGACGCGCCAATCGCGCCTGTGGCTGCCGTAGGCGGCCCTGGCACCGAAGGCGCCCAGCCCTCCGCAGGAGCTAGGGACTCCGAACTCCGAACGGAACTCCGAACGGGCATCGATCCCCTTTGTCTTACTTATTGTGGTCGAATTTGTTTGTGTGAAGCCTCGAGATCACCCGCATTCCCATTGGCTAATTTCAATCAACATAATTTCCATAGCAAAGCTAAAGGGGATTAAGCTGGATCCCATGGTTAAGCTAAAGGGGCCTACACTGTGAGAGGGGTATAACCTACTTACTTACTCTAGATGCATTGTGATAAAGGCAAGTGGGGCCAATCAAGTGCCTGCCCCCATGTCATGTGACAAACTTGGCAAGTTGCCACAATACGTCATGTGACTTGGCACTGTGCCAAGTTCCGGCCATGTGACTCGGCATTTGGCCAATGTATGTGACGTCACTTGGCACCATGCCAACTTCCCTGACTGCCTCCCTCTCCACAAGCCGGGTCCATTTCTTTCAAAATTTTCGCGAATGCTCCTTCGCAGCGCAAAATATACCACTTGCCATCTGCTTTTTCCGACCTCCTCTTCGACAAAGGGATCTAAACTCCTACACAGAACTCTACAATAATATCTTCAATACCTCGCGTCCCTCCCACATAGGACTCTGCCTGCCAATCCAATCAGATTTTACAAGAGAACCAGCCTGAATGTCTTGCAGCAAGCGCGATCATATGCTGCATTTGTTTATTTGCCATGTGCTTAGTCAGTAGACAAAGTCGGTAGGAAATGATGGTGCAACGAGGTAACCAATCCACTGCTGTCCTATAAAAGGCACCTAACCTCTGGAGGGGAAGGGGCGACGAAAATGAGTAATGCTTTGCTTCCTTGCCAAAACAACTTGCATCTTGGGTCATAAGTTAGATGGGAAATGGGGGCTGTCACGTGATGGCCCCATGCCACGCGACTCGCTTGGTAAATTGCCAGTAAATCTAATTTCGTGAATCTAACTTCTTGCAAGTGGCCGAACTTCATTTTTCTGCAAAACTTTGTAATTATGCTCGAACATCCCCGTCTAAGTGCCCCGCCGAGAGGTCAGATGTTCACCGGGGTGTTTGTGATCGAAAAATATGATCTAAATTTCACCAGGGACTCTATTTATGTACCGAGGACAGCATGATTATTGGAACTGTCTTCATGAATTTCTCTCCATGTTTTGTCAATTTGAAGCTACGGTTTCACTTTTGAGGCATTTTATACCGGGGAGATTCACAGCTTGTCTGGGGACTGATTTTGCTTGATTTTCTTTCACAAGGGAAATCACCGGGGTAGAATATACCGCGGCAGTTAGCCGGGGGTGTGCTCGAGACAGCGTCGCATGAATGGACGCGTTCAGTGGAAATCAGGAATCTACAACAATTACCCTTAGCGTATCTACTCATTAGTGAGTTAGTAGCTAAGTAGTATACAGATACAGACAGAAGCTGCACATACCACTGTATTAGACACTGAGATGGACAACAATATCAATTATCATGAGACCAGCAAATGTGACCCTGACAGTGTTTAAAACAATTGTAAAATATTGAAAGCAAATCCCGAAAAAACTAAAGTTTCATGGCCCATGTTTATCACTTGGCAGTAGTTTCTTAGCCCAGCATTTTCCATCCAACAATTTTGGTGTCCCTGTCAATTCCCTTCCGCTCCCCTCTGTTCCATACTATATGACAGCTCCCTTATCAACGGAATCGTTTCGTTACTTACACTCTCCCAGTGCTATAATTTCTTAATATTACCCACTTATGAACATGAAAGTCAAATTGAAAACTACAATGAAATTGGGTATTGACAGTGTGGCGCGCGAAGCGCGCCAGTGGCCGCCGCAGGCGGCCCGGGCGCCGAAGGCGCCCAGCCCTCCGCAGGAGCTAGGAACTCCGAACCCGCGCGCAGCGCGGGTTCGGATTCCTAGTCTATATTACTAACGAGTGAACAGGCGAGATCAAAGCCTGAATTTGTCTGTCTGCCATATTCATTCCTCAGCTCTCCCGTCCCCTGGAGGCTCGCTCTTCGTCTCAAAAAATCGACCGGAAAATCTATATGTGTCATTGACCTTCCATTTTTTGGGGTAACCTCCTGCAGCTGGGGTATCGGCGAGGGAAAATTGTTGGCAGCCTGCCTCAGCAGGTTATTGTCTTTGATTGACAGCTGATTGTTTCCTCAACTAACGACTCTTGATGATGCTATGAACAACTATCAAGAACAATACAGTCAGAGCTGAATGATGGTAAACAATACTATCAACAACTATCAACGAACAATGCTGTTAGAGCTCGATGATGGTAAACAACCATTACGTCACGTTGCACGAAACTTACGTGCATATTCACCTTCGCAGGGGACGCCTTTGTTGGCGGTATCCTCCTTCATAACGGCACTCTCTACACTTTGATCCTGCAGTATGGACAAGGTCCTGGGGTGGTGGGGTGCATGATCACTGCCAGCTATTGGAACCACCAATTGGGGGGCAGTCAATTCACCACACCCCGATCACGTGATATTTTCTCCTCCACAAAGGGTACTTTCTACGAGAATACAGGGCTCCCTGTATGGAAATGCGAATTACAGGGGTACTAAAGACTAAATGACTTAGTTACTAGGGAAGATATGGGGTGCTAATACGAATATTTGTTGGGGGCAGTCACGTGAATTTACCCTCAGGGTCACGTGTCATATTTGGAAACTAATTGGTTTTTCTCGGAGGGGCTCCCTGCATGAACATGCTACATTACAGGGATGACACAGCAAGCGAACAGTATCTAACGTAGTTAGCTACGTAGGAAAATGTGGGGTAATGATGACACTTTAATTTCTTAGGGGCAGACACGTGCTTAGCCCCATGTCACGTGACTTACCTGGCAAGCTGCCAATATAGGTCACGTGACTTGGCACCATGCCAAGTTCCCACTATGTGACTTGGCACCTTGCCAAGTTCTATGACGTCACTTGGCACATTGCCAACTTACCCCAAATTTGCCTCCTGATGAAATGGGACCTATTCCCTTTAAAGATTATTGCAAACGCCATATATCTACAAAACAAACCTAAACATAGGTTTGACTGGGTTCCACTTAGTCGAATTTCCCGAGCGGAAGCAGCGGCAGCTAAGGCAGCAATACTGAGGATGAGATAAATCCTCAGTATTGCTGCCTTTCAATAAACTAGTAAATTCTCTTTCTGAGGATGAGATAAGTACTAGGACTAACCCTGTTTCCAATGAATCGAATGAAAATGAAGACGCTTTCACAAGTTTGAAAAGCATCAGACTAACTAATAAGAATGGACTCATTATCGGATACCTGAATATTAATTCAATTCGGAATAAATTCCTCTCACTTAAGACACTAGTTTCAGACAACATTGACATTCTTGTTATCGCTGAAACAAAACTAGATAGCACCTTTACAACGGCCCAGTTTCTTATCGATGGGTTCCAAAAACCGATTAGATTTGATCGAAATGCTCAGGGAGGTGGCCTCATGATCTACATTAGAGACAGAGTGCCAGCTAAGGAATTATCAGATGTAGACATTCCTAATGGTATCGAATGTGGCATTGTTGAAATAAATGTGCACAAGAAGAAATGGATCATGCTAGGGATCTACCGTCCTCCCTCCCAAAATGAAAAAGAATTTTTTGATGAACTTGGTAAGGTCTTAGATACATGTGCCGTGAAATCCGACAATTTCATTGTGATTGGTGATTTCAATACAGAGGAAGATTCCGATACTATGTCTAATTTTATGAATCTGTATGGGTTAGCTAATTTAGTTAAGGTTCCTACTTGTTTTAAGTCAGACAATCCACGTTGCATTGATTTGATATTAACAAATAACCGGAATTGTTTTAAAGGCACAAGAACAATTGAGACTGGACTGTCAGATTTTCACTCCATGATTGTGACTGTAGTTAAAAGTAGTTTCATTAAGAGAGGCCCTAGGATAGTTATCTATCGTGACTACAGCAAATTTGACCCCTCGAAATTTAAAGAGGATCTTAGAAAAGAATTAGTGAAAAATAGTTCCTGCTGTGAAAAATTTGAAGTATTCAACGCTACAGTTACGGGTGTGCTGGAGATTCATGCACCGATAAAGAAAAAATCTGTGAGAGCAAATGATGGCCCATTTATGACCAAAGCACTCAGGAAGGCAATTATGAATAGAACCCGACTCAGGAATATATATTGCAAAGATCGTACTGTTAACAATTTGAAAGCCTTCAAGAAGCAACGAAATAAATGTGTAAAAATATTACGACAAGCCAAAAAGGATTACTATAAGGGTCTTGACATCAAGAACTTGACGGATAATAGGAAATTTTGGAGATCAGTAAAACCCCTTTTCAATGACAAGGTTAAAACTTCTTCGACAATTGTTTTGATGGAAAACGACGAGATTGTTTCGGAAGACCAAGCTGTTGCAACTATCTTGAATGACTATTTCAGTAATATCACAAAATCCTTGAATATTGCAGACAATAATGAAAATTTAACAGCTGGTAATGAGATTTCAGATCCAGTTGCTGCTGCCATCGAAAAATACCGCTCTCATCCTAGCGTAATGTTGATAAAAAGCCATTATGAAAATGTTGAGGGTTTCAACTTTAGAAGGGCCTCAATTGTAGAGGTTCTTGAGCAAGTTGATAACCTCGATACTAAGAAGGCCTCGCCTATTGGTAGTATTCCCGCTAGGATTATTAAAGATAATGATGACATAGTTGCCTCCCATCTGCTAGACCTCTTCAATAAAAGTGTGGATGGAAACTTTTTTCCTGATGAAATGAAAGACGGTGATGTTAGCGCACTTTTTAAAAATAATGACTCGTTTCACAAAAAGAACTATAGACCAATAACAGTATTACCGTCTGTCTCCAAAGTTTTTGAGAGACTTTTGGCTAATCAAATGTTACCTTTTGTGAACAATTTTCTCTCACCTAAAGTTTGTGGCTATCGGAAGGGGTACAATACCCAGCATGCTTTGCTAAAATTGGTAGAGACTTGTAAGAAGACCTTAGACAACAAAGGCTTTGTCGGAGCAGTCTTAATGGACTTATCCAAGGCTTTTGATTGTCTCAACCACGAACTTTTGCTTGCTAAATTGAATGCATACGGCTTTAGTACAGATGCCATACAAATGGTGCATAGCTATCTAACAGGTAGAAGGCAACGAGTCAAAGTAAATGGCTCATTCAGCTCTTGGAAAGAAATGAAATTAGGCGTCCCTCAAGGATCAGTTCTAGGGCCTCTCTTGTTTAATATATTTATCAATGATATTTTCCTTTTGTTGAATGAGACTGAAATCTGTAATTATGCAGACGATACGACAATTTACTGTTCTCACAAGGAGTTACAGGAGGTTACCTTAAGACTAGAAAATGATACTGTTAAACTAAGCAATTGGTTCGCAGAAAATTTTATGAAATTGAATGAAGAAAAATGCCACCTCCTAGTATTTGGTGAAAAAGACACAGAAATCTCAATAAATGTTGGCCCCTCCGTGATCAAAGAGAGCAAAGAAGAAAAATTGTTAGGCGTTGTAATTGACCAAAAGCTAAATTTCAAGCAACATTTAAATACGGTTTGCAGAAAGGCAAGTCAGAAACTACATGCTCTTGCAAGGGCCTCGACGTATATGCCCAAAGAAAAAACTAGAATGGTCATGAGGGCCTTTATAATGTCTCAGTTTAGTTACTGTCCGCTGATATGGATGTTTCACGATAGACGTGTAAACACAAAAATTAACTACATTCACGAAAGAGCACTACGAATAGCGTATCAAGATCGGACCTCTACTTTTGAAGAACTGTTAATCACAGATAATTCAGTCTCTATTCATCAACGGAATCTGCAGTTGCTTGTCACCGAAATTTACCGAACAAGGATGAATCTAAGTCCCCCATTTATGAAAGAAATTTTCGTAGAAAGAGAAATACAATATAACTTAAGAGTTACAAACAACATATATGCACGTAAACCTAGGACTACAGCCTATGGATTAGAAAATGTAAGCTTCCTAGGGCAAAATCTTTGGAGAGACTTACCATTGCATATAAAGGAGTCCCTAACTGTAAAACATTTTAAAAAGTATATTAAGTTTTGGAATTTTACATGCAACTGTAGATTATGTAAGACGTACATTGTAAATTTAGGTTACATTTAGGGTGGCTATGCTGTCCGCTGTAGTGGGTCGCGGGCTGCCGTCCTGCGGGGGCCGCCCTCTTTGGGGGTTTTCTGCTTCTCGGGTGCTGCTCGGCCTGTTGGGGGGCGGTGGGGCGGTGTTGTGTTGCGTGGTCTCGGCTTTCAAAGTTTCTTCTATTGTCAGGACTGTGCGGAGCGGCCGCCTCTCTGCTGCTTTTTCGGCGGGCTGGGTGGGGCTCGGGGGCGGGATGGTCCCTGGGGGTGGCTTTTCGCTGGGCGGAGGCTTGCGGCTTCGCGGGGGCGGTGGGCATAGTCACCTTAATATCTATTATATTAATTTATTCTAGTTTCATGCTGTTGTAATTATGGTTGGCATTAATTAGCCTAGTGCTATCACCTACGCCAACCTTAAACAAAGAATTTATTATTTATTATTTTTATTACTATTGGAGCTACCAAAGCAACTAAGCAACCTAACTACTAAAATGAGACGACAAATAAAGCCACTAAAGCAACTAAGGCCAATAACGCAATTAACGATACAAACAAGCTAAGGCAACTAACGAGCGCAAGTTAGCTACCAACGTAAGTAAGGCCAAAGCAACTAAGGCCACTAAGACAACCAAAGCCAATAGACATACTGATGAAACTAAGTTTACTAAGGCAAGGAATGCAGCTACGTCTACTCAGCAACTACATGAAAGCGGCAACTAACTCCGGAACGCCGTTAAAGCAAATAACGCCACTGAAGTTGCTACCCCAACTAAGTCCACTAAGGCAAGACACGGAGCTGGATCTAAGCAGCAACTGCATCCAGGCGCCAGCTAATCCACTAGGGCCACTAGGGCTACTAACATCAACAAGGCAACTAACGCCACTGAAAGTGTTAACGCAACCAAGTTCACTAAGGACTAATAGACGTGCTAATAACATTAAGTCCACTGACGCAAGAAACGCAGCTACATCTACTTTGCAATTCCATAAAGACGGCAGCTAGCCCACTAAGGCCACTAAAGCAACTAACGCCAACAAGACAAATGGCACCACTAGAGGTGTTAATGCAACGTCCACTAAGGCAAGAAACTAAACTAGGTCTACTCAGCAATTATATATCAAGAAGGCAACCAATCAACTAAGCCCACTGACGCAACTAAGGCCACAAAGGGCGATACAGGAACTTACTCCACCAAAGCAAGAAACGCAATCATGGTCTGTCTCAACTTATATGTCAGCTGTAGATGCCTGTTAAAAGAACAATGGAAGTGTTGGCAAAGGACTTTTGCGTTATTTCAAATCTCAAGCGACACACCATTTGAGGCAAACTTTAGAGCTACTAGACAACTGAAACTTTACTAAGGCCATTAAAGCAACTAGCGCCAGTCAAGGAGCAACGGCACCTAACTCTACTAAGGCAAGAAACGCTACTAGATCATCTCAACTAAGTGAAAATACCAAGGCACTGACGACAATGACGGCAAGTAACTTTTCATCACATTTGCCCGTTTCACGTCACCATGAGGAAGCACACTTCCACCAAAAAAGCACAACCCAACATCATCCAAATTCCCACTATGTGTAGATATACATTTCCACTTGATCACTGCTCAATTAACCGAACTAACATGGAGTTAAATTTCCTACTTACGCACTGCCGCTTATACGAACTACAGCGAAGCTAAAAGGAACGCGGAGGCGCGCCGAAGGCGCGCCGAGCGGGCCTAGTTTCATTACTAATTTCGAACCATGCCATGAATGCAAAGAGTAGTAAAATACAGAAATTTCTCGAGAGTATTGCCATATGACTTGAAACGTGTGAACTAACCGAAGCAAATTTCTTCAGTTCACAAAGAAATCGAGGGGGCATTGAATCTTGAACCAAAGAAACTGCGGTGGAAGGACAATAGCAAGAACAATTGGAAATGTAAATATTTGCAGCTCTGGGATCGTTGTTAAAACAATCACTATTGTTATTGCAATTGTTTCTAACCCAGAGTCTCTATTGTTTAAGGTTGAGTGCCTCATCGGTTTTGGAAAGGCTATAACTTTGAGAAACCGCGAGGTATTTAAACCGGCATCCAAATCTGGATACCCAAACATCTGGCGAATAGATTCCTTCAAGAAAATCCGGGAAATTTCCAGCAGTTTTTTGTCCTGGTTGTGTTTTATGAAGGTAGGTAAAGTTGAGAAAAATTTTCACACATTTCTTCTGTCTTCCTCGCTTATTCACCATTTGATTGGTCCGTGAAAATGAGGTTTTGAAGGTTTCCGGCCATGGGCCACGAGCAAAAATCGGCTAAAACATTTGATTCCTATCTTGAAATAGTGTAAATATAGAAAAAATGTGATTTTACATTGATCAAAGGTAAGTTTTTGAAAATTCATTATTATTCATTATAAATATGACGTCATCAAAATGGATGACGTCATAGAGATTATCTTTTGCTGATGTCAGCAAATATAAAAAAATTATATATCAAATGAAAGCTTCTCAAGAGAACAATCGACTGGTACCAATTTCAGAACAATTTAATTGCAAACCAGAGAATTATAACAGTTTTTGTCATTTCCTTTAAAGCTACTCTCCAAATAAGGTATTGTTATTGTCACGTTACTAAATTTATTACAATGGAACATTCAAAATTTGATAGGCTATTAAATTTTAGGAAAATTCACCTTAGTCTCAGTGCTCTAGGTTCTTCCATCTGAGAGCTATAGTTGATGATTCAAGTGGGGGGCCATAATGGCCCCCACCGGGTAAAACAGGGTTAAGCCAATCTGAAAGGTATGATCCATAAAGATTTTGCTCCCTTCATTTGCTGTAGGCACTCTGACAGTTTTTATCCCCCCCCCCAACATTTCTTCCTTGGGGTCATCTTTGGCTAATGCAGTGAATGGTATTCTTCCTATGCAAATTTTTACGTCATTAGGCTTAATGTGAAAGGGAGACACGGTATGCATATGAACCAAAATCCGTCTTTTGACTCTGAAATCGATTAATTTGAACTGAAAATTCTTTATTTGCTATCGTAACATTAACGGTAAACGTATCGCACACATAATTTAGCTCAATAAGAGTTTCTCGAAACTTCATCGAAAACTAGGTCTAAAACTGTAATAGAGACTGAAAGCCTCCACATCTGTCAAAAAACAACCATATTCGGAATTAGCGCCCCAGAATTGGCCAACGCCACCTTGCGTAGTAAAGTTACTTCGACTCTGAAGGACTTTCATTACTGTTCTTGACACATTCCCTGCAGGGCTTGATTGTTTCTACTTCATTACCAACGACCTGTATTGTTTCTGGATTTAAAGTTGAATCACAATTGAAAGATTTCTGTAATCTTGGAAGATAAAAAGTCTGCTCTTTTTGCAAAAAAAAGTATTTTCATACTGCGAAACTTTCAGTGGCGTTCTATTCAATGCTGTTTGCTATTCAGCACACACATCATGCCTTCCTCTAGCTATGGCCTAGGCATAGAATTTTAGCTTACAATAATATCCTCATTATCAAAACAAGCAAAACAAGCAAAACAAGTGTTTGTATAACGCTCAACAGATTGTTCAGTTTAATTAGCTTCCGAGATTTGCAACAGCTTTTGAAGTGCTCCAGAATGGCTATCGCTTTCTTGCAACAGAGGAGACTTGTCTGGTTTACAAAGATGGCCTCGTTTTCATCTCACATGTTATCTCCCTGCTTCTTTGCTGCGTGAGGCAACTGAAAGATCTGATATGCAATAAAAGAATCAAGAATTGCTTCTGAAAAATGTGGTACTGACCAGGGTCAGGCTTGTAAATCTTGTGAATATACTTCATGATCCAAAACGAACTACCAAAACTAGAAAGAAAGATTTATAACATGAACAACACATAGATCCTACCAAAACTCTTTCGTTCTACTTTTCTTTCGAAGGTAAAAAAATCTTTGTGTCTTTATGTTATCAAGGATTCTGAAAGTAAGAAATGACTCTTTCCTTCATGAAGACCAGCACTAAATTGTCTTCAAATTGTCAAAACATTGCTTTAATTTGTTTGAAGTGTTCCGTTTGATTTCTATGTCCCAGGTGACATTCTACTTGAGATCGTGGTTTGTTTTGTATCATAAAAGACCAGGAACTAATGTCAGTGTTTTCTCAGTCATGATAAACCCTGCACACTGAACAAACATCAAGCATTTTTCATAATAAACTCAACACTCCCGAGAGACAATTCACGACCAACGGTAAACTGACGCAGCTAGGTTATTGGCTAAAAAGTCTAGCCTACTCTCTTTAGATGAGATGCTGATTGCTAAAATTAGAGGAAGGAAATATCCTCTGAAAATACCACATGACCCCGAAAAAAGTTCCTAAGCTACATCATAACTAGCTTTCTAGACTGAAAGTTATTGACTAATGCTTGGTATAGCCATTTGCTTTGAAGTCTCTAGTTGAGACTTAAAAGTTGAAAGTGTATCATCATTTAGTAAAGACCTGAATGTGAAATATATGAAACATGTAAGGCTTGGCGAACTATTGAGATGCTGCATAGCTATTTTAAGCTGTCATAACCGTCCGGAAAAGCAGAATCAAAGAAAATGTAAAAGCCTGCATTTCTCATTTTTAGTTAAATAACCATAGTTAACTTCCAGTCAATATTTTTTTGTGAAAGCTAAAGGTAGGGGTGGATTTGAATTCATCTGGCCACATTTGCAAATTAATTGATCATTGCTCCTTATTAAAATTTCTTCCTGCCAGGCAAATTTGGAACTTTCCTTTGTCACCTCTTTCAAACAAATGGAATGGAAAGGGAAGGAAACTCCGAGAAAGGAATGTATCACAATATTTTGAAACTGGTTTCCTCGAAGGTAATCATAGCTGTAACTGACTAATCAACATCTCAAAAAGCTAAGTCCCTCAGCTACATGCGGATGCCTTGTTCGCTTCATAACATTTCCTTTCAGAAAGTTACTTCGATCTAGCTCATGAAAGTTTTTTAAGGTCATCCTAGTAGAGTAGGCTAGAAAAGTTTATTGCCTTGTAGTCAACGTAACTACTTCGTTTTCACTTGTTAGCACAGCTGTGGTTTGCAAGCTGCAGCCACATGACATGTTGTGAGCGGAGATGGTTTGGCTATTGTCTCTTCTGCTCCACTTAACGGAAATTGTGAAGCTAAAATGTGTTGCCCATTCTAAGATGGAAAATAATATTCGAATCTGAGAACGATTTAGCCTATCTTCAACATCAGTTGAAGACGAAGCAGAGCAGAAAAAAAAGGCAAGAAAGCAAGACAGAAGGATCAAAGCAAAGTAAATAAATGATCCATCAAAGCACCCTTGCTCTATCACCCTTGCTTCCTCCAAGCAGCTCCCTCTCGAAATTCTCATCTACCTACCAGAACTGTTTTAACAACTGGCCTTAATCGAAGCCATCGCTTGGTTACCTTCACCCCTTCAGCAAATGCTGCGACAATTTTTCTTAAGTAACATTTGATTAATTTGAAGTTTCGATTGGTGTAAGCTAACTCCATATACAGGCACGATCAGAGCAAAATTCGTTGCTGACAAAGAGCTTCGGTTCACTTAAATGAATAGCGCGAGCCAAAATAGGCGCTTGAAAGGGAAGCGAAAAACCTATGTCATGTAAACATTGGCTAATAGAAACGCCCATAAGCTAATTCTTCTTTAGCTAGACAATGTAAAGGCACGTGCAAAAGCTGCCAAATACAATAGACCATGGACCATAGTTTCAGCTTGGCCCGGGCAAGCTTTGAAGTATATGTATTCCTCTAATTGATACCTTTTCTTGCTGTGATTCTTGACAAGTAAATTGGCAGTATATCTATACATATAATTCTCCTTGAACCCATCAGGTGTTCCTAAGTAACGCCTTCTAATGTCCTGTAAGAGATAAAGTAGGATACTATCTTAGCGACATGAAAGCATCTTGTGATTTGCTCCTAGAGAATATACATGGAGGGTACGAAAGTCTAGGAACGATGATCTTAAAGAATGGCGGAAATACCCTTACCACCTTTCCGCCACTACTGCCCCTTGTTGAAAACTTCCTGTTTGCGGTCATAAGGCCTGATGTGCAATCAGTTTTCAATACAATGTAATACAGATTCATTTAGGCCAATTTTCGTGAAGTATTGCCCATTAATCATACGACCGAAATCTTTGTTACGTTTTTCTTTAGGAATGCGTGTACGATTTAGGAATGCTATTTTGATTTTCGTGGAGGTATCAGAAAAGTTCGTGAAAAGCCCTATTTTGAGTCATGTGATCGCAGTACGGCAATGTCATTCACTGTTGAAGGTCAGATAAAGGCAAATGCGATTTTTTCATATTTGCAACTTTTAACTATGGGGAATCCGATGAGAATAACATTTTTTATCCTTGGGATGCAAAAGGGTGGGTTTTGGAGGTTTGAAAAAGGGCACTTCTTCAAAAAACCGCGTGATGGTAGAGGCGTTGAACTAGCTAAGTCGTGACGTGGAATGAGGAATGGGAAATTCATCACTTGAGAGGCCCAAGGCGCTGAGAGAAAGCAGTAACCACGAAGATCGCACGCGGCGTGTCAACTTGATCCCACTCTGGAATAGAAGCACAAAAACATCATTTGGGGGATTATTTGATCTGTGAATAGCCGGATGAAACCATAGTAATGATCAAACAGTTGACCATTGTGTTAACTGCAAAGACTACAAGAAGAACACACCTTGATCTCCTCAGGGTTTGATTGTTTTTGTCATGATGCATTCTCCTTGTTGGGCTTACAAGCGCCTGTCGAAGGTACATTTGCATGGCTTCACGAATGATCTTTGAATACAAATTACATTGTACGAGATAGGAAATACACAGGCCACCTAAGAAGTTCGCAAATAGAGTTATCGAAGAAAAGGAAAACCATATTTGCAGGATGAACGCTCTCTTATCGGTCTATGGTAAGAGACTATCACTTGGCCTAGTCATGACATGGCAATTTCCCCGCTGTCTTCACCTTGGTTTCTTCGGTGAGTGTATCTTTCAATTTTAACTGCAATTTCATTGCCCTCACGCGGAAGAAGGTGCTCTGGAAGCTAGCTAATGCACTTGTAGCAGCCAATGAATATGCAAAGTAGTTAGGATTGAAATATTTTGTGCAGACCCCCGATGCTTTCATTGTTGCAATTCTTGTACGTGTTCTGTCTCCAAGCCAGTCCACAGCTCACTGCTGCGACAAGTCTGTCCGTGCCAAAGTTCGGAATAATGTGCATATACATTCTTCTCTGCACAGCCATAACCACAACCACAACCATAAACTACCCACTTTCTCGGCATTTTGGTTTGAGATAGTTAAAATAAGTAGTCGTTTCGAAATTTCCTGACTGGACTGTAAGTGAGTGCAAAGAGATAACTACATTCTCTCTCAGCTTTGCAATGACTCAATCGACTCATTCCACGTCACGCCTCTGCTAGTTCCAGGCTTTTTTGCTTGCGCGGTTTTTTTTTGAAAAATTTGACTGAAAAAAGGAATTCGAGCGGCAATTTCGATAAGTTCCGGAACTCATATCGAAATTTCGTTTGAAATTTTGAAATCTCCAGGCTGTAAATGGTAGAAATCAATAAAATTGTCTTTTGCCTTTATGTGACCTTTAAGCGTGAAATTGGAAGATTTGTGGGTTTCCCTGTGGCCTATTGAAAGATTTGATTACAAATTTACTATTCATAACAGTGCTATTATCAGATCAATGAACTAATCAATTTCAGTGCCAAGAAAGACTAACGACTTTATTTCCAAATTTGGCACAAGTGGCACGAGTTGCCGAAAACATAAGATCCTTTAGGATGATTACAAAGTCCGTCTTCAGCTGTGATTGACCAATGGCTATCTCTAAAAAGGGGAATGGAATGGGGAATGGAGCGGGGAATGGTACGGGGAATGAAATGTGGAATGGAATGGGTTCGGGCAATAGAAAAGTTATACAGCATATAAAATAGTAAAGTATATCATTGCAGAGTACTTCTATAGATATATCTTTTCACCAAGTTGCAAGTCAATAACACTTATACTTTTGCTACAAATCAAAAAATGAACTTTGCTTTTTAAAACAAAGGGGAATGGAATGGTTTTCGGGGAATGGAATGGTTTTCGGGGAATATAAAAACTACTGGGCAGAAAGTTGATTTCAAGGTATCATTCGATGCCCCTTCTTCTCAGCAATCCAAATTTGCCAATTTCGCATCGATACACTGAACTGTTACACCATAAACTTACTGTAAAATTGGTGCATCTTCACACTTTGGCCTTTAGTTGTAATTTTCCCAATTCACTTGAAACTGTTTTGAAATTGTACATTAATAGGACGTTATATTTGGACGTTAGTTTCAATGCGACTTGCGTTGAGCTCTTACCAAGTTATTTGAAAGCCCTCTGGACAAAATAAAAAACACGTAAGAAACTTTGGTTTTTAAAATGAACCGAAAATTTAAGAAACTGCTTGCTAGCCCGGGGCCTTAGTTTTCTATAAAAGAAATACGTGTAAACGAGCAAGAATGTTGAATTGATAGGTTTCGTGGTGATAGCTATTTTTTAGAAAAATACAACAATTTAACAGGAAAAACATCGAATTCTCCATTTACAAGCATCAGTTATACCAGGGGCTTTTTACTTGTCAACAAGCATTGACGAAACGTTTCTTCATGGAGAACACACAATGCCCTGCGAATTCTGGGAGGAGGGGGGTACATTTTATTATAGTAGCGATGACTACGGCTGCAATGCCAATTTGCATTCAATTTGATCTGAATATCCTGGCTGAATCACCCCTGATTGCGAAAACAAAGGCCAAAAAAATTCCCAGGAACATGTATCTACGTCATTCTAATTTGTCATTTCGTTTCTTTTGAATCAACGAGACAGCTGCTATCTTGTCTTTGTTTAGAAGAATTCCTTCGCTAATCTGCCTGATATTGCCAATTCAAATCTTAAGAAATTATTAGCTGAGTTTTACAGTAAGTTTATGGTGTAACAGTTCAGTGTATCGATAAGAAATTGGTAAATTTGGATTGCTGAGAAGAAGGGGCATCGAATGATACCTTGAAATCAACTTTCTGCCCAGTAGTTTTTATATTCCCCGAAAACCATTCCTTTCCCCGAAAACTATTCCATTCCCCGAAAACCATTCCATTCCCCTTTGTTTTAAAAAGCAAAGTTTATTTTTTGATTTGTAGCAAAAGTATAAGTGTTATTGACTTGCAACTTGGTGAAAAGATATATTTATAGAAGTACTCTGCAATGATATACTTTACTATTTCATATACTGTATAACTTTTCCATTCCCCGAACCCATTCCATTCCCCATTCCATTCCCCGTTCCATTCCCCTTTTTAGAGATAGCCATTGACCAATCGGGAATTTTGCGTTTTCTGTGAATTTGCTCGCCAGATTAATTCGCATGAATGAAGAATAAGAATTGTTTATGGATGCAGGCAGGCCGCAAATGATCCATGACGTCAATTTGTTGACATTGTGCAAAATCTGCCAACAATGGCAGAAGTCAATTAATTAAACTTATTATTAGTGTTACTGACCGAAGACAAGAAACTTGATTCTCAGATCGCCAAACTAAAAGGGGTCCTTCTACCTTCGGCAAAGCTCTGAACGTAAAGGATTATGGGACTAGATTATGGAGCAGGACATCAAGAAACAATGCTTGCATTGAAGTTGCCAAAACATAACCGAAAACATTCGCCGTTGAGCGCACGCATTACAGTTTCTTCTTTCATGCATTCTGGCTTATCACCAAGCAGAAATTAAAGGCTCCCATTAGCCATGTTTGAAGAATGAGATCATGCACGTAGCTTGCTTCATGAAGTAATAAATATTTATCTGCAGTTGCACCTGTTTAATGTAGGATTTAGTTTATATCGGGATGGCAATAGCCTAGCCAGCCCACTTCAAGGAGACCAGATTTCTTGATAAGCGTCAGAATTATTACATCGGATGTACCGAAAATAAGGATGGCACATGATATTGCCAAATTCTTTACTTTAGCCGGACAAGATTTGTCACTGTAATAGTGCCACACCTGTTTCTTGATATTATTATATGGGTTGGTTGGTTTCCTTGACAACAGTCGTCCATATGAAGATTTCAAGCAGTAAGGGAACTTTGCCAGATCAAAATTTGTAAATAGCATTTTAATGACTTTGCAACTCTGTTGATGATTTCATTAACTGCGAGAGTTTGTTAGGAACACCTAGTAATTAGCCTTAATCAGGAGAAATCGATTGGCAACTCATCAAAATTTGATAGAGATTTTATTTTGCTCGATTGTTTTGATTTTATACAAGTATATTCTTTCTGGTTTGCCTGAAACCTCTTCCAGAATGTTTTCAGTCTTCAAACATGAAACATAGCTTGAGAAACTATTTATTTTGACAAAGATAATCCTTAACCTACACTTACTTTATTTTCACTAGCGTCCTGTATCATTTTGCTCAGAAATTACTAGAGGATGTCTGAACATTGGAAAGGTTTCAAAAAGTCTTTTTTTTAAATTATCCCGAGGGCACAGATAGTAATCAACATGAAGATTGTCATGGAACATTTAAGAAACTCGTAAGAAACTCTGTGTACTCAAAATCATACATGTTGATGTAGGGGAAAAATGGCGGAGGACACTACTGACGTATTTTCACTTTAGCCAGAAACCAGCTGCTACCTAAACAGTGCAGCACTTGTTCCTTGATAGCTTATAGTATGAGTTGCTTGCCCCTTGAAAACAGTCGTCCCAGAGACGCAAAAACACTGCAAACCTACAAACCTGGTTTGGAGGAAGGTTTTGGCCAAAAATTGAGGAAGGTTTAGTTGTCAAAATAAAATTTTACATTGTTGGCATAGATTTAGAAAATAAATCATCAATAAATACATAGAAGCATTAAAATTCATGTCAACAGTATGCAGATGGTGAGGTTATATTTCAAAACTATATAAAAGAAGAAAAATCAGGTTTGATCACACAATGTGATGAAAGAGAGAAAGTCTATGAGGAAATATGCACGTGTCTACTCTAGAAAAAATGACTTTTGAAAAGCGTCCCGGAAAAGTACTTCTCTTTGCAAAATCACCAAAATTTTATTGTAAGGTAGATCTTTCAAAATTTCTTTTTCTTAGCAGTATATGAAAAAAATTATTTTTGCAGGCAAAGCTGATCGTTTGATTTATTGTTCGATCAATTGAATCAAGCTCTTTTTAGTGCTGCCTGGTTTTGAAGCTTTCTGTAAGAAAGCACTTATTTGAGTAATTTCTTTTGTTATGCTGAGTTTCTTGTTTGGTCATGAATATCAGAATGAAACGTGAAGTGTTATTGTGGACTTGAAGAATACTGCAAAATTTTCAATGTAAACGGTTAACGAGGCAAGATTAACGATGTTGCTTAAAGAATGTTGCTCAGAATGAGGTTTTCGATGCATTATTTCATTATTTCATATAGAACAAATTTTTCACCGTCATTAAATATATTTGAATTGTTGATAGAAGAGATGAAAAAATTCAATGATAACTTTGGTAATCAAATTTTGGTGAATTTGCAAACAGGAGTACATTTTTGGACACCCAGTAGCTTTTAGATGTTCTCACCTTGAACTCTTTGTTCCCCCTTCGTTGCTCCAATACCTTTCAATTAATAAATCGCTTCCTTAAGACTGTGGCCTCCCTTGTATTAAAACCTGGTTAGAGCCCTGCTACTTACACTCAAACAGAAAAATTATATGGGAAGATCCCTAATTACATAGTTTTGTATGGTTTACAAAACACCGGTGAGCTGTTTTCCAGTAATTATGTATTGTGTTAAAATGAGGAAGGTTGAGAGCATAAATTTCAGGTTTGGAGGAAGGTCAACAAGTTTTTGCAGCTCTGAGTCGTCCATGTTGAAGATTTCAAACAGTAAGGGAACTTTGCCAGGTCACAGAGGTCAGATTTTGGAAAATTACCTTTTGATGAGTTGGCAGCTCAACTGATGAATTCATTAACAGCCAGAGTTTAGCAGCTCACCCAAATCTGATTGTTGACCCAGATATCTCTGAATTGTTTTGATTGTGTAAATTAACAATGTCTATAAATACTTCAAATGCTTCATCGATTGTTTCGATTGTGTGCAGGAATAATGCCTATTGTTACAACATTCCTGATTCCTTCCACTATAGGTAGGTAGGTAGGTAGGTAGGTAGGTATATAGGTGTATTCCTTCCGGTTGGAGAAAAGCCTCTCCATAATGTTTTCATTCTTCAAACATAACGAGAAACTACTTATTTTGACGAAGAAAATCCTTAACATACACTTACTTTATTTTCACTTACGTCCTGTATCATTTTGCTCAGAAATTACTAGAATTGTCTAAACACTGGAATGGCTTCAAAAAGCCTTGCTTTGAAATTATCCCGACAGCACAGATAGTAATTAACATGAAGATTGTTATGGAACATTTAAGAAACTTGTAAGAAACTCTGTGTACTCAAAATCCGATAATTGTAAGGAGTTAAGGAGCTCAAATCCTTAGTTTCTTGTAACAAATACGTGTACATTTAGAGGAAAGAACGGTGGAAATCACTACTGAAGAATTTTTACTTTAGCCAGAAACCAGCTGCTACCTTGACAGTGGAACACTTGTTCCTCGATAGCTTGGTATGAGTTGCTTGCCCCTTGACAACAGTCGTCCATGTTGAAGATTTCAAACAGTAAGGGAACTTTGCCAGGTCACAGAGGTCAGATTTTGGAAAATTACCTTTTAATGAGTTGGCAGCTCAACTGATGAGTTCATTAACAGCCAGAGTTTGGCAGCTCACCTAAGTTTGATTGTTGGCCCAAATATCTCTTAATTGTTTTGATTGTGTGAATTAACAATGTCTATAAATACTTTAGATGCTTCATCTATTGTTCCTATTTTGTGCATAAATAATGCCTATTGTTACAACATTCCTGATTCCTTCGTCTATATGTAGGTAGGTCTATTCCTTCCGGTTGGAGAAAAGCCCCTCCATAATGTTTTCATTCTTCAAACATAAAAAACTGGAAGCATATTATCTCACCAATGAAGTAATTTGTGAAGATAGACTAATCACCGATTGACTACCTACAAAGCTGACTGCAGGTAGTCCTCCGCAGAGGACTATTTTAACACAGCGATTTTGAGTGGTTTCTCCTTTGTTCCCATGTGCTAAAACGGTCCTGTGCCACCAAGCGCAGTCAGTTGAAGGGGCAGTCCCTTTGAGGCAGTAAAAACAGCACATTTGCACATACCACACAGTTGGTGAGAGCAAATCTTTCGTTTCTTTTTGCTCACGACAGGACAAAGACCTTGCCAAAAGAAACGCTAATGAGAGAGATCGCTCAATTTTCAACGTGCTTGAGACGTAATTAAGTTGCTAATTAGGTCAAGTTCGTGCCAATTCAGGTTAAAGTTGCTTTTCTATCAGTGAAAACATCATAGCCATATGTCAATCTTATGATGTCAGATCTGTCCAGCATGAAATAAGCCGACGTCAAAGTCTGCTATAGGATGGCAGGAAACTTGTGTCTCGTATGCGCTTTCCGCGCGCTTCCCTTATTTCACTACCAATTAGCAGAGATTGATAATGGATTCTACCAAATGGATTTTGCTTCTGCTGATTATTTGCGTCAGAGACAGTTAATTAGAGCTGTCTTAGTTGTTTACTTGGGATTTTGATTAAAAAGAGTTTGAGAACAGGATTCTACGGACGCACGCTTAGAATAGGCCTAGGCCGTAAAGATTCTTTCTAAGCGGGCGAAAAAGTAAGACATAGATTCTTTATTTGTGCATTTCGCGACCACTTCTTAAATTGAGCATAAAATTAACTGACGTGGGTAAGTTGTTAAAAGTTTAGGAATTCAATGCCAAGGGCATTGAGGAAATTGATTTGGTTGCTGCCATCTAGTTAGTCAAGGGCTTTATTCCAATTCTTTGAACAACAAGGCATTTCAGACACACAACCCAGTTTAACGTGGCCTACATCTTAGGTTTTTAAGATAATAAAAGACACGGTGTGGTTTCGTAAAATTCACAAGAATAATATCTTCCCTTTTCAGTCTACAACGAGAATCTTATGACAACGATTAATTTGGTCTTGGTCGCGAAAATTTGCAGAATGGCCTAAGTCTGGTTTTGAATTTTCCTACTCCAAGGGTTTTTCGATGTGTATTTTGAGCAGAGCAAGCCAAGGGATAAGCATTTTTATTCTCAACTTTAACTAACATTCTACAATCCTAATTATGCTAATTATGCACTAAGTCTACATTTTTGTTAAATGGCGGTATTGGAGACGCAACGAAGGCGGCAACTGTCCCATAGGTTGCCGACGATGCAGGACAGGTTCGGGTCTGTCTATACATCGCAGCAAAAAATTTTCAGGCGGAGTCCGGAATGGGTAAGGGTCCATTCACGGTGGGCCTGCCCCATCGTCAAGGTATGGGTCTCTCAGATGGGGTTTCACAAAACAGTCTAAGTATTTTTTCAGGCGGAGTCCGGAACAGGTAAGGGTCCATTCACGGTGGGCCTGCCCCATCGTCAAGGTATGGGTCTCTCAGATGGGGTTTCAGAAAACTGCATAACTATTTTTCAGGCGGAGTCCGGGATAGATAAGGGTCTATTCACGGTTGGCCTGTAAATCCCCCTGACAGGCAAGGGCCTATCCAGGAGGATTTTGATAAAATGGTAAAAGTCATTCAACTCGAGTAAAACAGGATGCCTGCAGAATTATGTGCGAATTTTCGAAGTCTAGGCAAATTTAGGCCTATTTTAGGACAATTGCCACCCAGGCCGGCCTCAAGCATATCTACGATGAAAACATAACAAGCCTGAACATCAACGTTAAGATCCAAACGTATTAATTACAAATTGTTTATGAATGTTCTTGAAAAACTAAATGCAATTACACGAATCAAATACCATAACCTTCACATTTATTGCTCGGGTGGGAGGGATTTGGGATTTTCGTTATTGGCGGCACCGCTGGCGAGAGTGTTCGCTCTCGTCGAATCTCTTCTGCTTCTTCGAATTGGCGGCATGTTTTGCAGATTCGAAGCAAGAGCGAAATTGGCTTGCTTGCTTCAACATTTAGACCTTCTCGAAATCTGATAAGTGATGCATTGAGAGGAAGAATGGAGGCTCTGATTGGCCGAATTTTCCCGCCCTGATGACTGATTGGACAGGGGTGAGCTACATTTTCCCGCCTTCAATGTTGATTGGATGATACATTCAATAGCTTGGAATTTCAAGTTACTTGCGAAATTTCATTGAAACGTTGAATGAATAGTTGTCAAGGGGCGTGCTACAGGCAATTGAGTCTGCCAGAAATAGCCATTTCTGGATATTAGGTATTCGTTTCTTTCGTAATACCCTCAACCATCCTTTGTAAGCAGAATACTGATGCCTGGGAAAACATTTCCTTCTTTTGTGATGTATGACCTTCATTTGCAAGGCGTTTCAAAGCTATTGAATCTGCAGATGAGATTTCGTTCGAGATTTGTTTTTGCATTGAAAGCCAGCAGAGAAACTGATCAATGGTGTTTAAATGCGCTCCCTCGCAAAATTAATTAGATTCATGCTTCGCATGAATAACATACATTCGATACTTCCGCTTATCGCTTATCCTGTCTTGACGGGGGTAATGTCATTTAATAACACCGCTATTGTCTTGTTTATTACAAAAATGAAAAGGATTAAAGTCATTATTTTTTAAAGGGCTACATGCTTCCCCCCTAAAGAAATGTCCTCCGTGACATTTGCTTAGCTATTCGATATATCATTTTTTAGAGTCTGTTCGATTTCTTCATCTATAGTAACATCCATTTCACGGTGGCCACGAAAAATGTTTCACGGAACAGTTCCTTTGATCCGATCACTGTACCATATCCTCCAATAAATGGATTGTCTTGTTAACGCATAGTTCATCTTCTTTGTCGTTCTCTTTCGTTAACGTATCGTTTCTCTTATATCGCCGTTATGATTGTAATCAATCGCAGTCTACAGTGGATTATCGCACTGATTCCGAAAGTGTTAAATAATTGCTGGATGATATAACGAGTTCTTTTGAGGTCTCTGTCCTAACGTGAACGATAAACATTGAATGAGGTCTCTTTCCTAACACGAACAACATTCAGCAAGTAATTTCGAGTTAAAGGGTCTTTTCCCAGTGTTAGTGGTTTTCAGTACGAATACAACGGTGTTTGCACAATTGGTCGATAATATGTTCTCATAGGCGCAAACGATCCTGGTAAAATAAACGGTGGCGTAAATGACATGTTCGGTTGTACTGGTTGAACAAAGTTGTTAAGTCTTACTGGTCTAGCATAACATGATGAAATGATAGGTGGACGAGTTGTTGGATTTCCGAGGTAATCATATGTCAACATTTCCGGAGGTAATCGCTGTCGTCGTGGTCTGGGTCTTACTTCAATTTCCGGTTCTGGACTGACGACTGTAAACGATTCATCAGCATGTTCGGCTTGACAAGGTTCAGTTTCCTCTTCCAATGTTGGTCTCGGTGTATCCTCAACTTGAACTGCGGGTGTTGGATCTCTGGGTGGCGTGTTGTTGTTGACTGCAGTAGGTGTATTCGACTTCGGACGTTGACGTTGTACAACTGTTTCATTACTCTGATTCTCATTTGTGACACGAGGTGGGAAATACCATGGAAAGTCATCATCTTCACTATCAGAATTATCAAGATTCTCGTTTGAAGTTGCATCTTGCTTCTTTTTCGGGTATCTCTTTTCTGATGTTCTCTTCGTAGTTGTGTCTGGTTTCCTTCGGTTGACGACGGTTGTTGTTTCTGTAGCTGGAAGGAAATCACAGGGTAACAGCATATTCCGATGTAACACTCTTGTTCTTCCGTTTCCGCTTTCTGGTTTCCGCTTCCGCTTTCCGCTTCATGTACAGGACTGTCTCCGTGCTGTTTTGTCACGCGATAAACAGTTTTCTCCCAGAACGAACGAAGTTTTCCTGGTCCTCCGCGTTCAGTAACATTACGTACTAGTATCCGATCACCTGGTAATAGCTTTGTGAAAGTTGCTTTCTTGTCATGTTGATTGCGTCCACGAGCTGTAGACTTGTTTGCATTCTTGGCAGCTAACGAATAGGCTTCTTGCATGGCACTTTTCCATTTGTTAACAAACTCGAGATGATTTGTGGTTTCTTTTGTTCTTTCGATGTTGAAGATCAAGTCAATTGGAAGGCGTGGCGATCTACCAAACAGCAAGTAAAATGGCGAGTATCCTGTCGCTTCGTTCCTTGTGCAATTATAAGCGTGGACTACCTTGTTTACGTAGTTACTCCATTGACTTTTCCTTTCTTCTGGTAAAGTACGCAACATATTCAGCAATGTCCTGTTAAAACCCTCAACTTGACCATTCCCTTCAGGATGATATGGCGTTGTTCGGGAATGTGTGATGCCGCACAGTTTCTCTAGTTCTTTGAACAAATTGTTTTCGAATTCCGCACCCTGATCATGATGAATTCAAGATGGGAACCCATAGCGTAAAATAAAGTCGTTGAAGATCTTTTTGGCTGCTGTGGTACCTGACTTGTTGGTTGTCGGATACGCCTGGGCGAACCTGGTGAAATGGTCCATTACCACTAAAATATATTCACATCCTCCTGACGATTTTTCAAGGTGCATATAATCGATCGAGATCAGTTCAAATGGCATTGTTGTAACTATGCTCTTCAATGGTGCTCTTTGTGGTCTTTGTGGTTTTCTTTGTTTTAAACAATTACATACTTTTGTTACGTAGTGTGTGATATCTTCTACCATTCTTGGCCAATAAAAACGCTCTCTAGCTAGTTGAATTACTCTCTCACTTCCAAGATGACCCATCTCTTCGTGGAGTTCACGAAATACAATTTGATGAAATTTCCTTGGTACAACTAACTGATTGTATGTTCACTTTCTGCGTTTCAAGATACCATTTTCTAGACGTAAATTGTTCCTCTCGCGCATCAGTAACTTTACTTTGTGTGGCTCTTCACCTCTCTCCTCTTTTGAAGGAAATCTTCCACGATTTTTGTATTCTATCACTCTGTTGATGATGGGATCCTCCTTTTGTGCTTTCTTGAAATCACTAGTACTAATTTGACTGAAATTCAATTGCTTGATCTGATCTGAATCATGATTTAATACACTTTCATCTGTTGTTAATGCTGTAATCCATGTGTACTCAGGCTCTGGTGTCGTTATTGATGCATTTGTTGCGCATTTAATGATGTCCTGCGTTGTTGTCTCCGTACACTCTCCCATGACTCTTTCAATTGGGATGCGGGATAGGGCATCAGCATCTATGTTAGCCTTTCCTGGTCTGTATTTGATGACAAACTTAAAATCAGCAAGTTCTGCAACCCAACGATGTGTTGTAGCGTTCAGCTTGGCAGTGGAGAGTACATACGTAAGCGGGTTGTTATCAGTGTATACTGTAAATGAGTTGGCGTAGTATAGATAGTCCCTGAAGTGTTCGCAGATTGCCCACTTTAGCGCGAGGAATTCAAGCTTCCCAGAGTGTAGATGGTAATTACGCTCTGCTTTATTCAATGTCCTGGAACCATAACCAATGACTCTCATTACTCCATCTTGTTTCTGATACAGAACAGCACCAAGGCCTTGCTCTGATGCATCGGTATGCAATACAAAAGGCTTTGTGTAGTCTGGGTATGCAAGAATAGGTTGCGTAGTGAGATACGTGATTAGGCTTTCAAGGGCTGACTGATGTGATGAATCCCATGAGATTGGTGTCTTCGATGAAAGTTGTCCTCTGTTGTTTGTTATCTTTGTGTCTGGTGTCTTTGGTACATTCAGCAACTGAAACAGTGGTCTTGCTATACGTGCGAAGTCTTTGATGTACCGTCTGAAGTAACCTAACAATCCTAGTAACTTACGCACATCACCGACTGTTTTAGGCGGAGTTATTGCTAAAGACTTTACCGATTCAATTCCTGCTGGATCTAAACGATGTCCATCTGCAGAGACAATTCTCCCAAGACAACTAACTTCATGTTTAAACAGTTTACACTTCTTTGGCTTAAGTTTGACACCATGCTCTTGAAGTTTCCGGAATACTTTGCGTAAATGATCAAGATGATCTTCAAAAGTCTTTGAAAAGCAAATCACGTCATCAAGGTACGGCATACAAATGGTGTCCCTTAATTCACCAAGACATCGCTCCATGAATCGCTGATATTCACCTGGCGCATTTTTTAATCCGAATGGTATACGCACCCACTCATACAATCCCCACGGCGTTATAAAAGCCGTTAGGTGTTGCGATGATGGATCCATGTATCCCTGGTGGTAGGCCTTACCTTGATCGAGCATGCTAAACCAAGAGTTACCACCTAGACTTTCAAGTGTTGTCTGCACACGTGGTAAAGGGTGGCGATCAGTGACTGTTCTTTTGTTCAGCTCAAGAAAATCAACACACAGTCGCAAATCTCCGTCCTTTTTACGAACGCAAACAACTGGACTTGAGTATGCTGAACGAGACTCCTTAATCCAACCTTTATTTAGCAGATCTTCGATATGTTGTTTAACCTCTGGAAATAATGGTCGCGGAATGGAACTATAGGATTTCTGTACCGGTTTTGGATCATCTAGCGAAAGTTTTAATTTCAAATCATCAATACTGCCAATATCACTATCACTGGTTCCAAAAGTTTCAGCTTCTTCAAGTAACATTTGCGTTGCACTGCTGCATTGTTCAGGTGTTAAACCACTTAGATCAAATTTGCTCAGATCTAAATTGCAACTTGAAGGACTTGTTTTCATCGTTTTGTTCTCTAAATTTACAGAAACGCTTTGAATTGTTTTCGAATTTTCTTCAACTTCACAATGTCTAACTTCAAGTGGGGTGGCTGACTTGACAAGCTGTAAGGTTCCTAGCATTGTTCTACCTTTCAAAAGAATGTCATGATTTGATGGATTAGCAAGTTGGATCGACACACGTGGTGATTTTCCTTTGGATAAAACCAGTAATGTTTGAGTAAGCTCAAGACCACTGGAAACTGTGGTTGCTAAATCAGGTTCAAACAATACAGGGGTCTTGCTCTTTATAATTCCAACATTAGCTCGGCAGCGAACAGTAACTGTTTCTCCTTTTGGGATAATCTGAGCTTTCTTGCTTGTTTTTAAAACACACAAGTCATCATCGTTGATGGCATTTTCATACACGAAATCAATGAAAGCTGGAATGTTTTTTCTATCAGATTCATGAAAAGTTGCTGTAACAGTGTTAACAAGGTTTGTGTTGGTATTTGAGCCATCTGAAACATTACTTTTTATTGCTTCTTCAATCACGTTATAACCGACAATGGGGTTATCAAGCTTAACAGAGGTAACAAGAAATGGAACAATGATGTTATCATGAATATCATCGGATGCCATGGCAAAGTCAATCTCTACCCATCCTACGTACTGAATGTTAGTCCCATTAGCTGCTTTGAGATCCAAATCTGTGTCCAAAATTTCAGAAATGTTTTGCAGTTTTGTCTTAGGAAGGTTATTTTCCAACCAAAACTGTGAGACAATTGAGACTTGTGCACCAGTATCAAACAAAGCATCAGTCTCCTTTCCATTCATTTTGCAAGATATCAAACAGCGCTTCCCTACTAATTTGGCAATCTTGGACGTCTGCTTTGGAGTGAGATGGCTTACAAAACTACTTTCATCCATAGTCTGAGCACGTGAAACAGAGTTTTGGCGTAAAAGCTCCTTGATCGACAAACAAAGAGTCTTATGATTGTTCCAATGCAACTTTTGGCACCGTTTTGAACAATATTTCACCGAAAAACAACTGCTACACATTTGGAAAGTTTCTTTCCCATAAGGCATCTCACCACAATAAGCACAATGGGACACTTGCTTTATATCGGCTACTCCCTGTCCCTCCTTGGGGGCAGCCGTCTCCCGTTTCCCTGCTTGTCTCGATTTTGTTTGCGACAACCGCGAGCAAAATGATTTGGGTCTCCACAAATAAAACAATGTTCACACTGGTCTCCTAAACCACTTTCTTGGCATGAAGCACAACCACGGCCCTTATTTGCTCTATTCGTTGGACCACTGGGGGTTGGGACATTTTTTTGTGCCAATGCTTCTCTAATTGTAGCTAAATCCGCTTGAACCGCTTCAAGAGCCGCCCACATTTTACCTTTTTGTGGCTCCGCCTTTTCATTCTTAGGGGTCTCAGCATCATGACTTTTTGGGGTTTCTGCTACCATACTGATTCTGGCAGTGTTTTTGGCTAAACCCACTTTTTTATGATGCTCTGTTTCTATGGCAACAGCTTTTGACATTTCTTCGATCAAAACTTCATCAGAAACGGTTTTTTGTTTCAGTAACGGGCGAATTCTGGTTCTGATCGACTCATTCTTTAGGCCTGTTTCCAAAGCATGAAGAAATAAACCTTGGGCCATATCAGGGGTATACTCAATTGTGGCACCTGATTCTTTGCTACTAAACAGAATCTTTTGGCGAATTTCCAAACAGCGGATTAAGAATGTTTGGGGATCTTCTTTTGGGCCTTGAGAAATTGTGGCTAATTCTTGGTATAGCTCTGTGGAGGTTTTCTCCATAAAATGAGAACGAATAATTTTACGAATTTTTGGCAGGGTTAAATTTGGGATGGTCTCCAAATAATTTCTTAATTGGACACCTGGGGAAATCGCTTTTACAATGGCCTCAACAATTTCAGACTCTTTATAGCCTTTAGCAAGCCCATTTTCGATTTGTCTGATTAGGCTTACAAAAGACAATTTTTCCTTTTGACCTGGCATACCAATTTGGCCTGAAATTTTAAAATCTCTTCGGAGTGCACTGGAAAGATCGAAATTTGTTTTCATTGCAGGAGAAGTAGTATCTCTCATACCTTGACTTTCTTGCACACGCTTACACAGCTCTTTCTGTTTCTGCATCATCAGCTCAAAATTTTTCTGCATATCCTCGAATTCCTTACGTGCACGTATTAACTCACGGCTTTCATAATCCTCAGCTTCATCGAAATTTTCTTCTTCTACATCGAAATTTTCTTCTTCTTCCTCCTCCCCTTCTAACGGCGGTGGTCTTTTCAACTCAGCTTTCACTATTCCAAACAAATTTACATCCATTTTCTGTGCCAAGTAATTCCGAATAGCTTTGACTAATCTTGCTCTTGTTTGCCCATCATACGATTCTTTTGCCATTCCTAACTTTAGAGCAAGCTTCTGAAGGTCTTCTACTGTCGAGAGTAAAACCAATTCGTCTGCTTCTAATTCCAACTCCTCCAAATTAGGACTGCTAGGCCGAGACATCTTGATTTCTGTATGTAAACAACGAGCAATCAAGCCTTTCCTCCTCTCAATTCTGCACAAAATCCACTGAATTCTCGAACGAATAAATGTCTTCTCCCATCTGACGAGTGCCAGATTTAACGTGGCCTACATCTTAGGTTTTTAAGATAATAAAAGACACGGTGTGGTTTCGTAAAATTCACAAGAATAATATCTTCCCTTTTCAGTCTACAACGAGAATCTTATGACAACGAACATTCGATACTTCCGCTTATCGCTTATCCTGTCTTGACGGGGGTAATGTCATTTAATAACACCGCTATTGTCTTGTTTATTACAAAAATGAAAAGGATTAAAGTCATTATTTTTTTAAGGGCTACACCAGCACATCATTAGTCTCATTTAAAATCATGCACATGCCATTTGTCGTAAGTCCTCTGCAAATATGTAAAAGCATCTTACCTTAATTAAGTCTACGACGAATTTCAAGATTAGGAGAGCCAAGCAAATGAAATGCGGCAGGTCTGAAGATACAATTACATCAGCGAATTTAGACTGTTTCTTTGAAGAATCCTATAAGAAACAAATTTCTTCGGAGAGATGTGTCAAAAACTAACGTGCATGCTGAAATTCAAGACAAAGAACCATTCAATTGTTCTTTACGAAGTCATCAATAGCAAACATGCGCTTAAATACCAAAATCGTAGGAAATATGCTGGACACATACATTTACTATTGGCTTTGTTGGACTTTTTGTTTTGAAATGATATTTTGCTTTTCCTCCTTTTCCCTTGTGAGTTCAACCCACGAATGCTTGCAACATTCTCTTTTGATTGCACCGATATAAATTCGAGTAACAAGACAGTCATCCATCTTGGCCTCAGCTCATACACAACCTGGTTAGTTTTTCCAAGACAGAATTTTCTAGCAGTTGTTTTCTGAAGGAACAGGTACATTGTAGAATTACTTGAAGGGTATATCTGATTGCAAGTAGCAGTTGCGTTGTTTAGTTATGGCTTAGTTTGGCTGTGTATGACGACCTCGCCAATTCACCTAAAAACGACACTTATGTGTTTTATCTCTCCAAAAACTTAAATCGTAAATAATTTATTTTCGTTTCCAACACGAAGTGGTGGATTAGAAAACAACAACACCAAAGCCCAATTGCACGACAGGCAAAAGGCTCCTTGTAGGTCTGTCCACCGAAGGTCAAATAATCGCTATTCGGTTATCTGATCACTATTCGAATAACAGTTTATTTATTAATTAATTTATATATCTATTCTTTTCACTAGTTTAAGGAGGGTAGCCCTTCGACAATGTTGATTTTCAAGGGTCCTCCACTTATAAAGCTTACAAAAACAAAAATAAAATCTAAAACTAAATTAACCTAGTTACAATTCGAAATGTACATACTACTAAAAACCCCAATAAAAACCCTATTACAATCTAAAATAAATATCTACAATAAAAGAAAATCCAAACCATCGTCACCTATTTACAACTAAACAAGACATTATCTAAAACTGTACAGGGAGGATGCCTGCTTACACTCAGCTGTGAGGTAAGTCAAAGAAGTTGAATGGGTTGACTTACATATCATAAAATGAAGCGTTATTAAGACCATAATCCATTTCTACAAATAAAGTGCAATCTCGAATTTCTTTATTTGAAACATCAATTGCAAACATGAATTCTTTTATTTGACAGCACAGATATCATCTTCAATCGTCATTATTAATTTGGTTTAACATGAACAACTAAATTCGAAATGTCCTGTTCAACAACACCAAACTGAAGTTGCAAATTGAATTGCTGCTCTAGAAATGCAAACTGCAAAGCCAAATTTAGTTTCCAAAGAGTATCTCGATCTCACAAGCCGCTTATGACCCATGAGCCACTTTTGAGCCACCTGTCTCACGACTCAAACATCTTCTTTAACTTGCACTGAGCTACCCATTTCATGGCTCACACCGAAAGAACAAATTAATTTGAGCCAGTTGGCTCGTGACTAAAAAACAAGTCTTATAGCCATGCAGTGGAACAAATTTCAGGCGAAGACCCAACGTCATCATTGGAACGCCAACCTTTCGCTTTCAATCTCACTTTCAAAGCACGCCAAAACTGGCTAAGGAAATTCACGTGCCATCTCGTAGACTTCGGTTTAGAATGGGAAGATGAGTTGCAAGACAAGAAGGTGGAGCAGGCGTCTCGTTCTCTTCTTCAAGTTCATCAATGAACTTGCACCTGAATATACAAGACATCCTATTCCACGAATTCGTTGGTCAAATTATGCCCTTAGAAATCAGGCTGTAGTTGGGCGAATAAATGCAAGGACGGAGCGCTTTGAGTCAAGTTTCTATCCAAACTGCTTAAAAGAATGGAACAGTCTTGCTTCTGAGATCAGAGAATTACCTACAGTGAGCTCATTCAAAAAAAGACTTTCCTCTCTCATCCGCCCCACCCAAAAACCTATTTATGGAATTTATGATCCAAAAGGTGTTGCCATCCTCACCCAGCTACGCGTAGGCCTCAGTAAGCTAAATTCTCACAAATTCAACCATAACTTTCGAGACACAGTTGACCCAATGTGTCTAATTAATGATGGAATTGAGGATACTGAACACTTCTTGCTGCAATGCCATGCATATGAAGATCAGAGGCGTGAGCTCCTTGGCACCGTTAACGAAGTATTCCAACAACACAACATCTTAAACCTGCCAAATCAAACCCTTGTGCAAATATTGTTGTATGGTGATAAAAGTTTTACTCATGACCAAAACAGAAAATTTTGGAATCAACGCTAAAATTCATTCACTCATCAGAGCGTTTTTTGTAGCACCACCAACGCAAACCTAGGGACATTAATCTTTTATCTCATCCTTCTCTATTAATCTTTGATATTGTTATAACACCATAAATGTATTGTAAATATATCTATGTTACTAAAGACTATACCAAAACCTGTCAACTTTATATTCCGATCCGGCAAAAGTGTTATCTAATCTCTGCGATCTGTTTCTTCCTATGAAGGGACCAGAACTTTGGTATAGCCTTTAGTATCTGTATTGGTTTTTTGTTAAAAGATCATTTAGGGTAGCCATTCCTATCATGCTCCCAATGGTATCGTTCTTGTAAATATGTTTTGTTAAATTGTAAATTTTTAGATTGTGTATAAAAAAAAAGACAATTTTCATGGTAAGATGAGATTTCAAATTTATGAGACGAATTTGCATGAAAGAATATATTAATTTGCAACAATTTACCTGCCTGTTAAAACGACTTTTTGTTAATGGGCTTACTTAAAAATGAAAACAGTGAATATCAAAAATGGTACCGTTATCACACAACGTGTGTAGGGCCTAATTGATATAAAGGGGCCTGATCAATTGAAAGAGTCCTTCCAAAAAATATAAGCAAATTTATGATAGGCATTGACAACAACAGCAACAAGCAAAATTTGGAGAAATTTATGTAATGAGCCCAACTGAGCCTACGGTTTTGGCGTATTTTGAAGCGAGATTGAAAGTGGAAAGGATTCAATGATGGCGTCGGGTCTTCGCCTCAAATTTGCTCGATCGCATGGCTCGTGAAATCTGTTTTGAGTCAATGAGCCACGAGCCAACTGGCCCGAATTAATTCGTTCTTCAGGTGTTAGCCATGAGATGGGTGGCTCAGTGCAAGTTAAAGAAGATGTAAAGCCCCGAGATGGGTTACTCAAAAGTGGCTCGTTGTTAGCTCATAACTCAGAAACGGCTCATGGCTCACACACGGCTCGTGAAATCGATATTGTCGGGAGAAGCATTCTTAGAAGGCCTCTCCTCAAAAACCTTTTCTGGGAGCTTCACCCTCAGAGCCCTTTATTGTCCTTCCCTACCAGCTGATTTGCCCTGAAAAAATCTACTGTCCATAAGTGCCAAATACATAGCCAAATTTTAGGCTATTCAAACACCAAAGTTTCAAATGTTGGAGCTCATGCTGCTCTGTGACAACCTTGAAAACCATCCTTTGAAGGATTCACTTTTATGAGTGCCTTTTCAGCGAGCAAATCGCCTTTAAAATTATTCGATCAATTAGCTAAAACTTCTAGCTGAGATGGATCAATCATATTGGCATTTAGTTGCAATCAACCATTTGCAGACACTCCTTCAGCAAGTTAGATTTGTCGAGAACTGTCTTTTATTCAAATCGCCGCATTTATCATCACTGTGAAACCGTAAATGGGGAAATCATTCAAGAAATTCTAAAAGGAGGGACATGACTCTTATTTTCAAAACAGGTCGTCAGGCCAGCATGGGCACCTTGTCGACAAATTTTCCCTGGCCTTTAAATTTTGCCAAACCATCCAAATTCCAAGCCTTAATAGCAAAGAATGAAATCTTTTCTCTTAATTCTTCCAGCAAGTCATGTTTCTTTTCTGATTCTTACACTGCCGATCAAGGAATCATATGGTAGAGCCAAAAGGGAATGGGGAATTTTTTACTTCTACATGTCTTAAATCTGCTCCTTGAGATTGGACGAAGAATGGAAGGGTAATTGATATCTTGCTAAGAGAGGAGAACAAAGAATATTGTAGGTGGAACACCGCAAAACGACGAAAAAATAACAGCGAATGAGTCGGTTATCTATCACGCTAGCGAACCTATACGCACTACTGTGGTGGATACGCCATACAGAGGCGGGGTATTATGCTTGATGTGGTGGATACGCCATACAGAGGTGGAGCATAATCCCCCACCAAGTAAGCATAGTGCCCCACCACGTTAGCATAATACCCCGCCTCTGTATGGCGCATCCACCACATCAAGCATAATACCCCACCACGTTAGCATAATTCCCCGCCTCCGTATGGCGTATCCACCACATCGAGCATAAAACCCCGCCTCTGTATGGCGTATCCACCACAGTAGTGCGTATAGGTTCGCTAGCGTGTATATATTTTTGGCAATATTTCGTCCTGCCATACAGGACTTCTTCAGGGCTATTATATGATAGTTACGTTTAAGATTTGAACATGCACATCTCCTATTCAAATCGTTGTGCATATTCAAATCTTAAACGTAACTATCATGTAATAAATTGTATCGAGAAAAAACCACGATGGCAGGCTGTGCGTCGGATCTTCCTTGAGCGAAAGATGCTTGCAGCGAAGGACGAGTGAAAATATTAGAAGGCAGGAACACCACAATACGACGCAAAATAAAAGACGACTATTATTTGGATTAAACGTTGATTATATATATTGTATAAAAGAGCTGATATTTCGCCTCGACATACGAGGCTTCCTCAGAGCTGAACTAACGTAATCACAATTGTACAATAATTTGAATAAAGGTTAACTGTAACATGATTGGCTAAGTTGTGCTGCATCGCAGGGGTAAATGTGGGTGGATGTGGGAAACATGATAATGTGGAGGAGGAACGTAACATGTTGATGATATAGAGAATAATGGTGGTGTGATGGAATACAAAATGATAGGATGAGTAGAGGATATATATATACCATATATTCTAATTGTTAGTAGTAAGTTACAAACTGGTAGTATTTGTGTTAGCGGTCAGTGGTCCTGTTCATGCCGTTAGGTGTGAGAGTATTAGCCAAGCCAATGAAGTATTGCTCTTTGGCTCGCCTAACGCTCTCACGTTCGTTGTGCATTTGTAGCAGTGGCAGTATCTGTAGGTCATTAACAGAGTGTCCGGGTTACAGAAGTGTTCTGCAACCCCGGATTTGTCAGTTTTTCTGTTAATGATGTCTCTGCGGTGTTCGTTAAGTCTGTCTCGTAGTCGTCTTCCTGTCTGTCCTATGTATTGGCAGTTGTCGTTTCCGTTTTGTGTGCATGTTTTACATTGTATGGCGTAGATGATGTTAGTCGAGTTGCAGTCTAGTCGCTGTTTTATTGTAAACGTCTTGTTGGTATTCGTAAAGGTGACTGTGTCGTCTCTGTCCAGTATGTGTGAGCAAGTGTTGCAGTGGCGTCGTGAGTTGCATTTGTATGACCCCCGTGGAGCACTGGTTGCGTCACTGTTTAATTTGGCGCGAACCAAATGATCCCGGAGGTTTTTGGGTCTACGGTAGCTGAGTATGGGATGTTGGGGGAAAGCCTCCTTGCAACTGTCAGTGTCTTGTAGGATGTGGTGGTGTTGTTTGAGTATAGTTGTGATTTGTGGTAGACAGGGGTTGTAGGTTACCACAAACGGTGTTCTGTTGTTGTGTCGTTTCTGTTTCGTTTTGAGGCTGTCTTGTCTGGTTGTAGTGGAGGCTTTCCGTATTTCGTTGCGTACGTGTTTCCGTTTTTTTATCCTCTGTTCGTAAGGTAGGTCAGTAGTTCGTTGGTGCGTTTCTTGAAAGTCGTGTCGTTGGAGCAGATTCGTCGAAGTCGTAATGTTAGACTGTAGGGTATGGATTGTTTGGTATGTCTGGGGTGTGCGGAGGAGCTGAGGAGGTATTGGTGCGTGTCTGTAGGTTTGACGTAAAGGTCAGTGGAGATGCTGTTGTCGTTGTTGAGCGTAACAGTGACGTCGAGGAAGTTAATGGATGTGGAGGAGGTTTCGTTGGTGAATTTGATGGTAGGATGTATGTGGTTAAGTGTGGTGATGAAGTCTGCAAGTTTGTCTTGTCCATGTGTCCCCAAATCAAAAAAATGTCGTCAATAAAACGCCACCATACAAGGGGCTCATATGGTGCGTTTTCTAGGGCAGTAGCTTCAAGGGACCCCATAAATAGGTTTGCATATGGGGGAGCCATTCTAGTGCCCATGGCAGTACCATGTTTCTGTAGGAAAAATTGTCCGTCAAACTCAAAATTGTTGTTCTGTAAGATGATGTTGATGAGGTCGCATATGGTTTCTGTAGGTGGTCTCTGTGTGGTACGTTTGTTAAGGTGTTCCCTGGCAGCCTGGATGCCTTCAGAGTGAGGGATATTAGCATAGAGCGAGGACACGTCCAGAGAGACAAGGAGAGAGTTGTTAGGGAGATTACCAAGTGAAGAAAGCTTGTTGAGGAAGTGTGTAGTGTCCTTGATGAAGGAAGGTAATTTAAGGACAAGAGGATTGAGAATATTACTAACATATTCAGAAATGCGTTCAGTAGGATGACCGTTAGCTGAGACAATAGGCCTGCCAGGTGGCGTCTGTCTGTTTTTGTGGATTTTGGGGAGGATATAGAACCTGGAGCATCTAGGATCTTTAGGAAGGAGGTAACTGTAGGTGTCTTTGTCTATGTCTTCGTTTTGTTTCATTTTTTCTAAGTATCATGTGACGGTCCTTGTGACTTTGTTGGTGACGTCATTGTCGTGTTTTTCGTAGAATTTGGTGTCAGTCAGTTGTCGGTTGCATTCGTTGATGTAAAACTGTTTGTCCATAATGAGCGACGTTTATCATATAATAGCCCTGAAGAAGTCCGGCATGGCAGGACGAAATATTGGCAAAAAATGCATATAACCGACTCATTCGCTGCTGTTTCTTCGTCGTATTGCGGTGTTTCTACCTACAAAATTATTCGTAATCCGTCATCGCAAGCATGTACGGATCCGACGAGCGACGTTTATATCGTGGCCTTTTCTTTTTCGATTTAATATTAAGTTTCTTCTCTGTACAATGAAATGATCAGTTTGATAATCTAAGATAAAGTCTAAAAAACTGTACCTAGAAGTGTATATTTCCTGAGATTTTGGACTAAGTGGTCACGAATATAGGGTCGGATCCAGACTGAGTTACCTGGCACAGAGCTCAGTCAAAATTTCAGATCTTTTCTACTATAAAACTTGCATTTAATTAGTCATTCAAGTGGGCTATCTCTATTTGAATCAAAGGTGAACCTATGGGTTGTTCGCGGAATTTGTCTGCGATATCCGTTTTGCTATCATTTGAATTCATGTCAAAATGTAACTGTACGCAAACAGATAAATTCAAATAACTATGATCTGAAGAATGCTCATCAATGCTAAATGTTTTCCTTTTCGTGAGCCTAAATAATCCTAGGCCAGTGGAAGACCATCGCTGATGCCAGCCAAGAGCTAGTGCTACAGTGCTACTACACACATTCTCAGTAGAGCATGTTGCTAAAACCTTTTTACTCAACTCTCCTATCTTTAATTCAAAGGGGGTATTTCCGACTTTCTGAAGGGCGTGGCCCCACGAATTTTCTGGGGCCTGCCGCACCCTGACCCCGTATTGCTTGCGCTTCGTGCTCGCGCTAGTGCCTCAGTCTCTTATCCGTCTAGATCCACCCCTGATTGAATATCTTCTCATGCCCTGTCTCCGGCATCAAACGCAGTATTTTCAAATACTTAGGAGTACCAATGTTTACTTACCTCAGCCATACATCCTTTGTAATTAACGTACTTGCTAATCGAAAATCCCAGCCTATAACAAACATAATATTCTACATTGATTAAAATCTGTACTAATACTTGTAAGCACAGATCATAGATATCCATACTGGTGTGGTGACGTAATCTCAGTTTTTGCCTAGCCTGCGTTACTAAATGATCCCAAAGGGTCTTAAGGTGCCGTAATTTCTGGTCAAGTCAAGGGCAATAGGCCACCCTGCGTTTGGGCCATTAGATCACATTGGTCACACAAGTCGAAGGCAGTGCGCCAGCTCACGTTTCGGACATTAAATCGCGTGGGTCAGACAAGTCGAGTGCAGTTGTGCCAGCCAATGTTTGGGATCACTTAGTCACGCAGGCCAGGCAAAGACAGAGATTACGTCACCACACCAATATGGATATCTATGATCTGTGCTTGCAAGTATTAATACGGTGAGATATGTCAACTGGTAGACTATCTGCCGCGACAGCAGAAGGCTTCGAGTTCGAATCTCGGTCTTGGGTCTTATCACAATTTCTCAATTTTCTCCGTTTATCGAAAATTTTAGTATCAAGATTAAAATCTGTATATCTAAATGTTAAAGTACATTCCGGTTTCTGAAAACGTCATAACATCATAAAGAATGCCTTCTGAAGCAAACGTTCAGTATCTTTTACCTTCATAGGGTCTTAACGGCAACATCCAGCTAAGAATTATTCATAATTTGACTAAGACCCATATTGTTGACCTCATCGTTTTGTGAGACTACACGACCAGGAACTTTGGCCCCGTTCACACTGTTCCGTTTTTGAAATGATGCGTTTTTGTTGCATCAAAGCTCCTTTCACATTACTCCGTTTTTGTACAAAAACAGAGTGAGAAAGCGTCGGTTTTTTGTGCACTCACATTGATCTGCCTGATAACGAATACGGAGCCAAAGATATCCGATTTTGTGCGTTCATATTGCTCCGGTTCTGTGAAGCTCATTGTTGAATATAGGAGTGTTTTGAAAAGCCTCCATTTTTGTGGATATCCACTTTTGACAGCGTTTTCGAAAACCTCCGTTTTTGTGGCGTTTTTGTGCAGATCAGTGGAAACACTTTTACAAAAACG
The DNA here is from genome assembly GCA_964020215.1 of Aurelia sp. 3 sensu Dawson et al. (2005). Taxonomy (NCBI): domain Eukaryota; kingdom Metazoa; phylum Cnidaria; class Scyphozoa; order Semaeostomeae; family Ulmaridae; genus Aurelia; species Aurelia sp. 3 sensu Dawson et al. (2005). Next base: position 6,229,948 of record OZ026578.1, read on the forward strand.
GAGGCCTTCCTTTCCGTTTTCGTACAAAAAGGGAGCAGTATGAACGGGGTCTTAGATGCCAGTTTGTGATCCCAACACACAATACACACACCTCAACACACAACACAACCGCCTTGCTCTGGATGGCTATTAAAGGGAGTACAAAGACCAACATGCTTTGCACAAAGTCAGAGACTCGCTCTCCACAGCTTCCGGAATAACTGACTGTACAAAATTCACATTTGATGAAGGTGACTTCATTGTGAACTAGCGGTTTAGGTAGGCATCTAGTCTGGATAGAGAAAGGTATACATATGTTCGACAAAAGTAGGATGTACTATGCTTAGCGGACAGGCTGGGCAGTCGGGCTACTAGGCTGGGGCTCAAAGGGCCCCCTCAGCAAGGGCCCCCATGGGCCTCTTGCATACTGGAAGAAATATACTTCAGATGGTTGATTTTAGAGGAACTTTATGACAGTGGCAAAACAACCAGTTGAAAAATAGTAAAAGAAACATTGATCAACCATGGATAAGTCTATCAATAGGTTTGGGATTACAAATCCTCTAAGTAGCTTTCCCGGGCAGGCGAATGCGCAAGGGAGTACTTTCACTGATGAATATGGTATGTGTAAAATAAATTGTGGATATTGAGGTGAATGAAGTTGATTTCGTGGTTCCCTTGACGATAAGTGTCACAAAAACTATATTTTGTAAAACACATCTGCTATGCCTTCTTAAGTTTTGCCCCTCGTGCTTAAAATTGTGTTGATTTTCTTCACTATGTTTCAAGAATTTTGCTTGGACCAAAACGTCAAAGCTTTGGTTTTGACATGGAGGCAAATTGGGCCTTTGAAGATCAATATCTTCACTCTCAACGCACTGTTGTCTACAAACGAGGTCTCTATGTTCAAGTTAGCTATCGAGGTATGTTATAAAAGTAACCTTGGATTGATTCACACTATATTCTTATCGCTAGAGTCGACCAAATCTGTGTACCTCTTTGAGACAACCGGTACTTCTTATCAAGTAGCACGCACTTTTACTAAAATAACAGCTCAAATCGGGAAAATTTTTTGGGACACCCGGAATATATGAAATGAAAGTATTCATTGAGATGAAATTAATTATACTTTGATGACTTTCAAGAGCAAATAAAGAAATTCAAGCCATTTAAAAAATCTTATTGTGACCACTGTCCAAATATGGGCATCTGGGGATTACGTGGTTAAAGAACATGAATTGTCAAAAAAGTCATGTACGATTCTTTGTACTCTCGCCTTGTTTCACATGAGCTACTTAACCTTAATCAATCAGGTTTTCATTCAGACAAGTTAATCTCCATAACACTCATAATATTCAAAGCGTTCGACGGCAATATTCCTTTGTTGTTGGGGAGATGAACCTCAGTAAGTCCGGTGAAATTGGAGTGACGTCGTTTTTGAGTCTTTGGCACATGCGTAGTAGGGTTTTTTTCAAGCGCGGGATTTTCAAAATCAAAAGTTCAGAAATGACCGTTGGAGTAATGGCGGCAAGAAAGCTGCTGCCCACCCAGGTATACAGCACACAAATGAATCAAGGGATGGTGTAAATGCTGCCTACGTATTGTTTTAGTCATCATGATCCATCAGCAAGCTTCGTTTTCATACGAACACAACGAAAAGATACAGAACTGTGAAAGCAACGAAAAGAAATTAGGCCATCGACTGATCAACCCAGAGAACCTTGGCCGAAGGCCTTCTGTGGCCAAGTTTACGGTAAGAATTTTGCAGCTAAATTCCCTACCATAAATTTTAGGCAATTTGAAAGAAGATATTTATCAACAGTTTCATGAAATTCGAGACCATGCGAATGTGCCTTTGTTATCTGTTCTATTCGAATAGTGCTTCCGCTGCGTTGGGCGGAGCTTAGTGAATTACAATAGGAGTTCTTTCCTCTGGGAAACCCCATTGAATAAAGATATTCAAGGGTTTTAGGCATGCAAAGAAAACAAAATCTTGCAAATATCTAGCCTTGCAAATTGAACTGCGAAATGGAATTATTGACAAGAATATTTTATCCTGTCATTTTACCAGGAATGGACTGATTACTAAGAGTCAAGGCTGTCGCTCCTTCAAACAAGCAATTCCAAATCTGTCAGTTACTGCGCAGGGACGAACCTTAAAATCAGGTTATCAGTCTTTAAAATCCTACGTTCTGCGCATGCTTCAAAGACTCAAGTTTTCATTGGCCAGGACTTACACGATTTCTGATTGTTTTTAACAATGCAGGCCGAGGTTCATCTCCCCAACAATTTGGACGATCGTTCTGTGTGTCTCGATATCTCAACATCATTTGACAGAGTATGGCATGGCGGTCTACCAGTGATCTTCGACTTTTACCCTTTCTATGATAGACTAAGCTCTATTTTGAAGACGTTGAAGGGCTTCTAACTTTGTGTTTGAGAGAGACCCAATACAACATTTGCATATCTTAAGTGACTCTCAACAAAAGCATGGTAAAGGTCAACCAGCTGGGATTGCGAAACAATTTCATTAGCTCTTTGAGAGACCATAGCCCACCAGAGACTTCCCCTTTAACTTTCCTGAATTGTTCATTCCAGTTTAATCCCTCATCAACAATTATACCCAGGTAATCAAGCTTTCATTTGACTTTTGATCTCCTATTGAGCAGTACTGTTTCCCATTGCTGATGTAGGAGGCAAACCAGTCCCCTGCAATATCTCTAACACCAATGGCGTTCAATTTCTTAACCATTATTATGTGATCTACAGCATCGAAGGCTTTCTTCTGATCAAGAAGCAAGGAAATATTCAATTGCTTTTTGTCGATGTTTCTGTACCAGTTGTCAATGCAGTTTATTAAAAATGTCATCGTAGAATGCAGTTTACGAAAAGCAGATTGGCTAGGTGTCAAGATTTGTTTATTGTTAGGAGATAATATAGGCTGTAACTGATGATGCTGCTCCTAGTGAAGTTAAGCTAAACGCTGTCTATTGAAAAGATTTACATACCAGATGCAGCAATAAATCGCTCCAGAGGCATTTCCCAGACGTCTGTGCTTCGTTCTCAAGCAATAAAATATCGGGTATGCGGCCAAACCAATGTAAACTGTGACAATTGGCTTAATAAATACTGTGAAGAACAAAAAGGAAAGACTAAGTGCAATTTCATTTATCAAATTCTATTGCAAAACAAAAGGAAATCTATCATTTGACTTGATAAAATCGTATGATATGTTACGTATCATTCACATTCCATTCACATTCATATTCGTATGGTATGTTACGTATTGCTGTCGTCAAGAAGCTCCTCGACACGCTTGCTAGATATCGAAACAAGCCTACGTTTATTTGCAAGTGAATGAGCAGTGATTGATAAAATCGTGTTGGTCTCTAGTTTTAGTACAGGTTGACTCAGTAAACTTTGTCTTGGGAATGTCCACTAAACCATTCATAATTGCATATGTCATTGCCACTTTTGCTTTCGCTCTTCTTTCAGCTAGAGACTCCCATCCGAGGTCTGCTATCACATTACTTTGGCTTGCATACCAACTACAGTTGCTATTGACAAATCTGGCCACCCGTCTCTGAATCGTTTCTAATTTATCAATGTTCTTAGATGTGTAAGGGTCCCAAACAGTGCTTGAATACTCAATTGTAGGCCGGACAAGTGTTGCATAACATCTCTCCTTTGTTTTTCGAGGCCAACTTCCCATGTTTCGTCTGAGTAGGCTAAGTGTGTTGTTTGCCTTTGCGTATATGTTTTGCACGTGACTATTCCATGACAGTTTTTTTGCAGGGAGACACCAAGGTATTTTTTGGTATCTACTTGTTTAAGGTTATGATCTTGCATTGTGTATGAAACATCTAGTGGATTTCTTTTATTAGTTACTCTCAATAGCTCGCATTTTTCAGGGCGGAAGGACATGAGCCACTCATCTGCCCATTTTTGCAAACTTTTGATGTCTTCTTGGAGAATACTTGCCTTTTTCCTGGTTCTTTATACTCCGATAAATAATACAATCGTTTGCAAATAGACGCGCATGGCTTTTTACTTCTTTTGGTAGATCATTGATGAATATTGTAAATAGTATGGGACCTAGTACGGAGCCCTGTGGGACACCAGATGTTACATTTATTTCATCTGACCTGCTGCCATTCAATACTACAGCTTGAGTGCAATCTGACAGAAAACGGTAAATCCATTCGTTTAACTGACCTCTTATTCCACAGAAAGCCAATTTTTGCAGAAGTCTCTGATAAGGCACTTTATCAAAAGATTTTGTTAGACACATTCGTTTGTTAGACACATTGGCTGCAGTCACACTAGCCGCTTTATCCTGTTGTTTTCTTATGAAACAACGGGTTTACTACGCTGTTGTATGTGACCGCTCTTCCTTTTCACATACAACGCTGTTACAACGTTTCCTTCTTCAGGCAAGGATCCTTAGAAAAACCATAGTATCCAAAACAACGGGATAAACAAGGTGCTGAACTAAACTACAGCGTTGTTAAAGCAAAATGAACCAATCATGATAAACCAAGATAATCACGTGACGACTACTTTCGCGCCAAAAAATTAGCCAAAGCACAGGCAGCTTTGCAAAAGGCAAGACGGGCACAGTGTGACCGGGTATCTACGTATCGGTACTTTCTGAAATTAAAGATGAATTTGAAGAAAGTTAAACAATTTAGATTATAACGGGATCAGATCCTAGTGTGACCGCAGCCATTAGGTTTACTTTATCCCTAAGATCATGCTTGAATTTGTGGAAATTCAATCTACTGAGACCGACTCTTACTTGGGAAAGATACGATCACGATAAGCTTATTTGATTATAGTAGAATGCCTTATGTGTGCTTTATGGAAATTGATTGGTTGACTGCTGAGTCCCTGGGACGAATGATTGGGGTTAAGTAAGTCACAGGAAACAAGATGTGAGTATAAGGAGTCGCATAAAATTTTTTCCAGCACCATCCTAAAAATTGGTAAGGTAGTTACTCTTTAGCTTTTTTTCATTTTTCTTGTGAAGTGGGACTAAATTTGCACGCTTCAATATATTTCAGGAAATACACCATGTCTCAAACAGTTCGTGAATATTTTCCTTAATTATTGAGGCTTCGCTTAGTTTTATCATTCTTATAGAAATTTCATCCCAGTTTTGTGCTTTGTTGGGATTACGTGATCGTATAATATTCAGTATCTTTCCTTGAGAGATGACGAAATCATTAATCAGGAAAGAACTTCCTTGGGTGTCATGTGGAACTTCACTGCCTGTGTAGATTGTTGTACATTAGAAAATGAAATAAATATACCATTTGCCAATTAGGAAAAGGGATTGAAGCGAGCGCAACCAATTCCGACAGCCCTAGTAACGGCTGGAAATCCGGGGAATCCTCTCCACTTCAGTACACACGGCAAGCTGTGCTATTTGGTTTAGTCGCGGTTCAAACTTTAATGTTTTACTATCTGATTACCAATTCCAACAGTTATTTGGTTCTTTTCTAGTATGGTAAGTGTTTTCTCTCTATTTTCAAGCCATTTTCTCATTCTTTCACTCATTTTGGAGTGTGCTTCGAGGCAGTTTCATTTGACGTGTTTCCCACGACCGGAAGGCGGCTGAATGTTTAGGCCATGTCAGCCGGAAAACTTCTCCCTCTTCAATGGCCTTCAACGGGTACTGTTCCGACGGTTGTTACTTGTAAAATGGGCTCAAATGGCACAGAGTTTTATTATGGACCCATTGAAGAATTTCAAACATTGCTCTTCGTCACTTAAATGGCAGATAATATACCCTAATCTTCCGGTAAAATAGCTAAACAAACACAAAACTACAAGTCGAAGGACTTTAAACTTTTGAATAAAGATTCGATGGACAATCTATGAATCTGGATAAATCAGCGAGGAAACCTAAATGTGCTTCGAGCAGGTAAATGACGATATTTCTCGTTTGCCAAGTGCAATTAATTTTAACAAATATTTTCACCTGAATTTAATCTTTTAAACTGCCGAAAAACAAAGGAATTCAACATTCATTTTTTGTACAGTTGATTTTTAGAAGAGAAGGTGACAAAATCTTCTCAGAAGAATATTGTGAGGCAAAACGTACAAGTCAAAAGTGAAACCTGTTTGAAGCACATTTAGGTTTCCGAATTTCGTAGATTTTCCTTCGAATCTTCTTTCAAAAGTTAAACATAAATTATATCAAAATAAATCGAATTAAATAGCCTTGAAGTACAAACCAAAATGGTTGAAAGAATGAGAAAATGGCTCGAAAATCCAGGGGAAACACTTAACATAGTAGAAAAGTATCAGACAACTCTTAGAAAGAGCAAGAAACAGCAAAATATTCAAGTTTGCTCAGAGGGTAGACCGCTCAGTGCGGCTTACTTGTTTCACTGAAGTGGAGAGGATTCCCGGGATTTTCGACTGTTACTAGGGCTGTCGGAATTGGCTGCGCTCGCCTCAGTCCCTTTTTCCTAGTTGGCAAATGGTCTATTGCCTTGTTAAGAACAGTATTGAAGAATGTCCAGTAGGTTTTCCCAGATGTTGTTGCCTGGTTAACAGTTCCTTACAAAATTCTTATAAGCATGATACTTTTTCCTTAAGAACTTTTTCACAGTTTGCGTTATCCAGGGTGCTTGACGACGTCTAATCGTTATAACTTGGTTTGGAATATAGTTTCAATAGGACTTCATGGAGTAATTCAACTTGCTCATTACGGCATGTGATTTCGTCAAGATGCTCATGCCGACGAAACATTTTAGTACCTTTCCTTATGGAGAAAAAACCTGCTTTCTAAGAATGCCAAATTCTGCGGGTGTAAGGAGGCAGTGCTACGTTCGATACGGATGGCTTTCCATAAACAATTTGATGATGAAAATTTTCGTGTAGAGACGGATGGACACAGGATTCAATTACCAGGTTGGGCTAATCAGCAAAAATCAAGTCAATGCAGGATTTCGAATCACCCATTATGTGAGTTGGTTCTCAAATCAGCTGATGCAGACCGATGTAAGCTGTTAATGGCTCAAATAGCTTTCTTCATTATTTTCGATATCATTATCCCAACACTGACACGATCAGCAGTTAAAACCACCAATTATGGCGACGCATAACGGATTTTCAGCATGCCGTTTTGACAGCAACAGTTCGAAATTAATTGTGAAATTATCAAAATCATTCTGGTCCTGACTTGGACTTCCATAAATCACAATGAAGAAGTGCTTGTTTCTATTGAATAGGGTCTCACGCACGACGTATTCAGGGAGAGTCATCAGGTCTGAGCGATTTTTTGAAGGTAGAGAATCCTTAGCGAATAAGCAAATGCTACCTCTTTCACATTGTGAGGGTGATTCGCTTCATGAAATGTATAGCTGTCAAGCGCACGCCTATCTTTATCAACATGGCCTAAACTGAGGCGCTTCAAAGCCGAGAACAAAAACCTAAAACTAAGGTGGCTCAAAATACACTCACCGATGGATGAAAGGACGACCAGATGGCTAAATAAGCCAGCAAGAACACTTACTAGACTAAACAAATATCATTTGAATCTTGAAAGGTGCAAATATATATAAGATACTCGAGCTTACAGGGAGAGGCAGCCGAGCCGAGAAAGGATTCTCCTGATTTACTACTGTTGCCAAGGCTGCCAGAATCACTTGCCTGGAAGACTGAGACTGAGTGAATAAATTTTCTGAATTTATCTAAAGTTTCGTCGAATTGGTGTTGAAATAAGCTGTGGAAATGGAGAAGCTCGTCAGCGAAGCTATCCTGAATATTCGAGAAGTAAAGAAACACAAACCAACGAAAATTGCAGTCGCGGAGCACGTCGTGATCGCAGCTCGAAAAAGTGGCCTAGGCCCATCATGCACGTTTGAGGAAGCAAATCATATTATCGACAAGATGGTGAAAGAGAATGTGATATTTGAAAACGGAGAGGATTCTTATTTTCTTCCTCCTCCATGCCCTCGGAGAAGTCCGACGAGAAACACAGAGTGTTCCACATGGAGCAAGTGCTAGCCTGTCCAAAAACACACGAGAAATGCTGGAAGAAAGTGGTAAAGGTAATTCTTTTCATGATGATGAAGTAAAATTGCAAAAAAATGAAAAAGAACGAGAAAAAACTGTTTCAAAACAGAGTGCAAAACCACATCAAAATCAAAAAAATTTATCTACCACGTCTAACCCTGATTTTATTGTTTCATCAAGAAGACTGGACAATTTAGAGAAAAAGGTCGATGAAATTTTATTTGAATTAAAAAAGCCAAAAAAAGAAGACACTGGGAAATCAACGACAGAAAATCAGAGTATTCACAGCTTGCTGTTAAAAATCGATCAATTGGCCAATATAAACAAATCTTTGGAAAATGAAAATGCCATGCTGAAAACAAATGCAGCAAACAACGTGAAAAGTCAAGGATGCCCTTCTAGAAATTCCTATTCATCAGGTTACCATAGGAAACTACCTGATTTGTATACTCAGGATCCAAACAATGAGATGACAAATATCCCCAAGAGAGCACCTGGCCCCATGGCAGCACGAAATCAATGGACCTTTCCCAAGGTAACAACAAAGAAGCCAAAACTGTTTTCAAACAATAATCCAGTGCTGACCAGTAATCGTTACACCTCCCTGCAGGTTGATGAAGAGAACTCTGAATGTGATACTTTTATGGCAAGGAACGTCGTGCCTGGAAATGCATCCTATTCCGAATCTGTGCGAGGCAAAAACAGACAGGATCAAAATATGCGTTCAGTTTCGTTTGCTTGGCCTAATGAAAACGAAGGATCAAATGAAAGAGCAGATGAAAGATTTGAATTTGGGCAAGATGGCTGCTCAAAAAAATTCGCCAATCCACCACTAGCTGCCTATATCAGTAGACCTGCACCCGAACAAGAATTGCGACCTCAATCCAGACAGGAATTGCGACCTTCATCGATTCCTATAAATACTCGGCAAAGTTTTCAGGAACGGCAATATTCAAACCAAAGGAATCAACGATCACAACAGAATCCCTCTCTTAACGTTGTTGGAGATTCCATGATTCGCTCAATTAATCGTAGAGTTTTGAATGAGGAAACAGAAGGCTGGAACATAAGAGTGAAAACATTTGGAGGTGCAAAAGTGGAGGACATGGATTATTACTTGGAACCAACCCTACAGTACAAGCAAAAGGCAATGCAATTATTCTCCACTGCGGTACAAATAACCTTCGGAGAGATTCTCCTGAAGTGGTAGCAAATAAGGTAATTAGTCTTGCTGTTAAAGTAAAGAGAAGAGTTGCAAATGTCGCTGTATCTGGAATCATAATGCGTGCGAACTGACTCGAACGAACTGGAGCAAAAGAGACGAGAAGCAAATGAACTAATCAAACGTGGACTACATCAACATCACGTAGACTTTATTGATCATGAGAACATCAATTCTTATCATCTGGATAATTCAGGACTCAACTTAAACCAAATCCTTCAAATTTGATAAAAAAATTTTAGTGAGAATTTCATAAGTTCAAGGTATGCTCTTTCATGTGTGATACTTATTTTGAGGAAATTATCCCTCTTTCTTGAAAAAAATGCCAATTTATATCTCACACTCTAAGAAACGGCTTTGGTTACCATGGCAACGGCTGGAAAAAACCTTTTTTTTTCTTGAAAAAAAATTGTCCCCCAAGTGCACAGCCCTCGCTTCTAGAGTCCAATCCATTTCCAGACGATAAAGAGGCTATTTGCCTCAGAAAGAGGCCAGATAGCTCAAATTTCGTGTAGTAGCAGAGCTGAGTCGAGAGTCGAGAGTTGACATTGAAGTTTCATGCTCAAACTCAAAGTTACGAGATTATGCCACCAAAAATAAAAGTTCGAAGTATCAGGAGAATGAAGAGACAGTTTCACGGAAACAAATTTACGAAGAGAAAGGAGCAGGCCAAAGAAGATATTCAGCTGTCTAATTCAAGCAGTGATGTCGATGAAACCCATACCAATCAGCTTTAGGCCTTAGGCCCAAATAATTCACTCTCATCAGAGGACATGCCATGGCTGATGAACTTCCGACTGAAGTGCCAAAGACGCGGCTGCCTGCCTCAGTTCGTAAGAGAGTGACATATTAGCCTCGGGAGCCACTAACTCTCTCTGGATAATGATGCTGCACACTAATAACTGGATTCAGATTCGCAGAGACATCTATTCTGTATGCTGACTGAGTTGTTTTAGATGTTGCTTTGCCCTACATGCAAAGAAGGTAATATTATGATCAAAGAGGAGACCATGAAGATGGGGTTGCCTCAACAATAATAAGTAGATTCAGAAAAGAAAGATGCAACTTTTCTACTTCGTTCATTTTTCACATCAAGCAAAAGCAAGCAAGGTTGGACATTCATATGAAGTGAAAAGGAGAGCAGTTCTTGCTGCAAGGAACATAGGGGTTGGCTTCCAGGGATTGTCAAAGTTTGCAGGTGTAATGAATATGCCTCAGCCAATGAGCAAGAATGCCTAAAGGGATGCGAGAAAGACTGTACACAAGGCTGCATGAAAAGCATGTCTTACTTATTTGGCAGTGGGCACCAAAAATCACTCACACAGGTTTGCCAACTGTAAAACTGGCTACATACCTTGCTGTTGGAATTTTTACTGATGGTGCAGGAACTGGTGTTCTTGAAGAGCTACAAATTCAGCCAGGGGTACATTGTGTGGCCACAAGCAAGAAACTTGACAGAGAGCAGCTATATCATTCAGTTAAAAAGAGTTCAGAGAAGGCAAAAAGAGGAGGAGAATGATAAAAACTAAGAAAAAAGGATTTTCAGAGACCCTAGAAGCTGCAGAAGGACTCCAGTATGAAGCTGGAGCATTTTAGTAATGTTCAGGGACATTGAAATATAAGAAATAATATGATGAACTTTAATCGCGATTTGCCGCAAATGTCAATTTTCGTACATTTGCTGTAGGTTGACATTGATTGCTCAAAAACTATACAAGATATCTCTTTGAAATTTTCACAGCAGCTTCATTAGACTTAGAGCAGTGCAACTAACTAGAATCAGCCACCAAATAGGACTTATGCTGCAGTAACATGGATTCAAGTAAATGCAAAATTTTGAATTTTTAGCCAAATATTTACAGCATGAGAAAATGGTCATAGGAGCCCCTGATTTCGCCAAGGCTAGTTAGTTGCACACCTCTGTGTGTGGGTAGAAAGTGTAAAAAATTTGGGAGCTCTAGCTTTTTTGGTTGCAGAGTTATCAGTGCCAGCATGGAGGGGCTTTTTTGACGTTCGCAAAAGGGTGTGGTCAAAGAAGTGGGCGTAGCTTCAAAATGACCACACCTATGAATCTTTTTAGTGTAAAATATTATTCTAAAGAGTGGCCTAGGTTAGAATTTCAAACAATTTTTGGCAGCTTCTCTTTATTCTGTAAAATATCAGGTGTCAAAATATTAGCAAATTTACCTATCCTTCCACCTTAAACCAGTTTGGGACAAACATTCTATCCGGTAATTTTATTGATTTCCTTAAAACCTGACTGCATTTGTCTATGCAGCTAAACGTATTATCTCAAACTTCGTCGAAAGCGGTTTCGCCAGCTAACTCATGTACGACAGAAATACAATCAAATTCGTCTGCGGACTGTAGTCCTATCCAAAATATTATATCAATCCCTGACATTGAAAACTCATCACAAGAAATGTTTCGATGCTCATCTTCACCTCACATCGTGAGCACCCCAGTTAGCTCTTGGCCTTCGGTAGAGCATAGCCCACCCCTCTTTGAATCATCAACCCCATCTCCTACTTCAACAGATATTTTTTCAGAATCTGATGATTCTTGTGACATTGACAAACTCTTTGGTCTCAGGACAGAATATCATAACCACCCACTCATAGGGTTCTTGAATATTAATAGTCTTAGAAATAAGATTATTGACTTGAGGATGCTTATGGAAAGATGCCTACCTGATGTTTTGGTTATAGAGGAAACCAAAATAAGTTCCGATTTCAAAACTGAGACTTTTCTTGTGAATAATTATCAAAAACCGATGCGTCGTGATAGGAACGAATTCGGTGGGGGTATTATGCTGTATGTCAGGAAAGGTGTAGCATGTAACCGTGTCCCAGTATTAGAGACTCCTTCTCTTGAACTCCTTTGCTCCGAACTAATAGTGAGCAAAAAGAAATGGATTGTCTACAGTATTTACCGGCCCCCTGAATCCAACAACATTGATTCATTCTTTAACGATCTTTCTACTACCTTAAATTCTGCTTTAGACAAATACGACAACGTAATTGTAATGGGGGGTATCAACATTGATACCCTAAACCAGCAGGACACTGGACACTCTAAACTAGTGTCCTTTGGTGATGTCTTTGGGCTATCAAATTTGGTGACTGCTAAAACATGTTTCACCAAGAACAGCAGTTCTTCCATTGATGTTATCCTTACAAATCGGCCGAGATCATTCCAAAAAACTTCTGTGTTTGAAACTGGCTTAAGTGACTACCACAGTCTTGTCATAACGGTTATGAAATCTCATCTCCCGAGACTTAAGCCTAAGATAATCAAGTATCGCAGCTACAAAAAGTTTGACGCCGAAAATTTTTTGTCAGATATAAAGCTGGCGAATTTTGGTGCTCCTGACGATCCTGATCAAGCTTATAATGATCTTGTCTGCACTTTTCGAAAATTGGTTGACAAACATGCCCCCCTAAAAACGAAAGTACTACGAGGAAACACTGCTCCTTTCATGACCAGGGAATTAAAAAAGGGAATTTATACCAGAACGAGGCTACAAAAGAGATACAAGAAAAATCCTACGAAAGAAAATTAATTAAAATTTAAACGACAAAGAAATAAATGTGTTTCCTTGAGAAAAAAGGCAATTAAACAGCATTTCAAACAAGCAACAGAAAATGGACTTGTATCGAATCGAGCTTTCTGGAACCTTGTCAAACCTTTTTTCTCCAACAAAGGAGGCTTAGCTGGTAGTGATATTTCCTTAGTTAAAAATAATGAAATCGTAACTGACGACCAGCAACTAACCGAAATATTTAACGATCATTACATCAACATAGTAGAAAAATCTAGCGGTGTAAAACCTTGCAGCATTGCAGATACGGTTGCAACCGATGATTATCGGCAAATCATTAGGCTGATTCTTGAAAAATACAAAAACCATCCAAGTATTTTAGCTATCATTCAAAATCCTGAAAACAATTTCAATTCATTTTCCTTTCATGAGGTACAAGTCTGTCAGGTTAGGGAACAACTAAGGTCTTTGGACGGTAGGAAATCAACGGGGGAAGATCAAATACCACCAAAACTTGTGCTGTTGGCTGCAGACGATCTTGCAGCCCCTTTAACAGATGCCATTAACAGCAGCATACGAAACTATAGGTTTTCAGATAATGGAAAGCGAGGTGCGGTATGTCCCTTGGATAAAGGGGAGGACAATCGTACGGTTGAGCGAAACTTTCGACCTGTCAGTATTCTAAATATATTCTCCAAAATCTATGAAAAGATTTTGAAAAACCAACTGGTCCCATACTTAGATGAAACCCTTTCACTTTTCATAGCTGCATATAGAAAAGCATACGGCACACAACATGTCTTGATAAGAATGATAGAAGAATGGAGGGTTAAACTCGATAATGATAATATTGTGGGAGCTATCCTTATGGATTTATCGAAAGCTTTCGATTGTATTCCACACGATTTACTTATAGCCAAATTACATGCCTATGATTTTCATGAAAATGCCCTGGTCCTTATCTACTCTTACTTGAAACGGCGGAAACAGTCTGTTAGAATCAATAATACATATAGATTTCAGATTTCAGATTTCAGATTTCATTTTTCCATCAAAAGCCTAGTACAAGATAACTTGTATATTTAAACAGCTAATGAGGAACTAACTAAACAAAACATTAACATTAGTCTAAAGAAACGTGACTACATACTACAAATTTGGCGAATAACGAAAAAAAAATCATAAAGGCTGTACATTTGGGGCTGTATTCAGTGAACTTTTTAGGTCGTATGAAGCTTTTACACAATTCACAATAAAGCTCTGTATCAGAGGACATAGATTGGGTTCATCACTCTGCATCAAATAAATGAAACGATCTTTCGTATTCATGTGTCTAAAGAGAGGACGATGATGCTCGATTTGTTCAAAAAGTTGTTCCCTGATTTCCTTATTTAAATCGCATGACATTAAGCAATGAATTTCATCTTCTAAAATGTTGCATTTAGTGCATATTCTCTCTTCTGGATTCTTTTTTGGTCTATGATATCTACCAACCTCTACCTCTAAACGATGATCAGATAACCTAAATTTGCTCAGTAAAGTTCTCCTTTCAATACTCTTCACATCTGAAATATATTTTTCCATCTTAACTGCATTTTTAAAGGCACAGTAGGTTCTCATTTTTGGTTGATTTTTCAACATCGAGAGAGTATTTTCATCGGAACAATCTATTACCCGTTGGTTTAGGATATGTGTGGCGTCAATGGATTTGAATGTTTTAATTCGATTCTCCCATATGTCTCCGAATCCATGACTGAAGAAAATGTATTTCAAACATCTAGACCATGTTAACTCTACTTGTATGTTACTTCGGTAGGCATGTGTCATTAATTCATTACATTTTCCATGAGAAATACGAGGCAAGTTTTTCGTTAATGATCTGAAACCCAAAGCATGTAATTGCCTTCTACCTAACTCACATCGAGAAGCAACATTTGATGTTGTTCGTTTTACCCCAAGTATATCTTTACAAAGCTTCAAGTTCAGCTTTTCGATTGGGTTGTCATCATTGAAAGCATGCTTGAAGCAGCCCCAAACATCCACCCCATAAAGAAGTATGGGTTTAATGAGGCTATCGAATAATTTTAAGGTCAAAGCTACGTTCTTCCGGAACAATTCTCCTAAACAAGTTTTCATCTTATAGTAAGCCTTCAGGGCACGTTTGTACAAGTCGTTCAGAAGATCCTTAATACTAAAAGACGGGGTCAGTAAAAAGCCTAAATAACTAAAGCTTCTAGTGATTTCTATGGGTTTTTCCTTGAAAAACAATTGATCCTTTTGAAATGATCTACCCCCTTTATTAAAGATCATGCATTTTGTCTTACCAACATTAACTTTCAATTTATTTGAATCGCAATACTCCTGAAGTCTTTCTAATGAATGTTGCAAGCCCTCCTTTGTTTCAGATATTATGACAATGTCATCTGCCCAAAAAAGGGATCCTATTGATCTATCATTTAGTTTTGCCGGCCTGCTGTCCTCGTCCTGAAATTGTGCCGGTAAGTCACTCAAGAAAACGTTAAACAAATTAGGGCTTAAGATGCACCCTTGTTTTACCCCACAGTTCACATCAAAGAAAGATGTACGTTTATTACCTAAACGGACGCAAGTTTGATCATTCCTATACATGCTCTCTATAACTTTAAATGTCTTGCCTCTAATTCCAAATCTATGCAATTTTTTCAGCATAGTGTTTCGAGATACCTTATCATAAGCCTTTTCAAAATCTATAAATGCTGTATACAACTTCTCTCCACTTTTGTTGCAATAAAGATCAACCAACGAATGCAAAATAAATAGGTTGTCAGATGTACGATTTCCTTTAACAAATCCAAGTTGCTCTGGCTTGATTATTTTATTTGACATCACAAATTCGGATATTCTCTCATTTATTATCACGTTGAAAAACTTCCCAAGACAAGATAATATAGCTATACCTCTATAATTTGTTTCTAAGGCTTTGTCCCCTTTTTTATGTAGGGGAACGATCATACTTTTCGTCCAACTCGAAGGAAAAATACAGTTAACTAACAAATTATTAAAAAGGTTAACGAAAGCCAACGGATATCTATCTACACTACAAATAATCATCTCATTTAATACCTGGTCAAGACCAGAAGCTTTTCCAGTTTTTAATTTTTTCACTGCAGCAATTAACTCCTGCTGAGTTATTTCACGGGAAAAGTACTCATCGTGCGCAAGATCGCCATCATCATATGGATCATCGCAACTGACACAACTGTTATCATACAATAAATTCTGAAACATCATGATCCAATTTTCGGGACCTATATCCTGTACGTAATCGGTCTTAGATTCATTTTGATGTTTTAGTGATTCTAATAATTTCCAAAAAAGTTTGGAATCGTTGTTTGAGGCTGACTGCATCTTTTCAACGACCAGAGATCTATGCATGAATTTTTTTGCATTTACTAACTTCTTGAAAGACTTTTTCTTCTCATGCAGCATTTTTCTAAATAAAGAATCTTTAGGTTCACGAGACACCATTCTGCCCAATTTTTGCAGCTCAGCACGTTGTTCTTTACATTCTTTGTCGAACCAAGGCTTATCGTTTGCGAGCCGTCTATGTTTTCCTCTACTCTCTCTTATATCACTCTGATCACAAATCGACTTCAGAAGGTCAGTTAAGGTGGCAACGTTTTTGGTGCATGAAGCAGCAGAGTTTGCGCAAGAAACTTCTGATGCAAAGCTATCAAACTTTCTTTGCACGTCTTGGGTGTCAAGGGTAGCTATAAAAGCAGATTTGGCTAACTCATTCCAAACATACCGTTTTGGAGCATCTGCTAATTCAACTCGTGAAGAATGTATCTTTTCAACTCTTGTCAAGTTAATCGAGTACGTCAAGGCGCAATGGTCAGATAAGCATGGTATTAAATCTTGCACCTGGAAGTAACTTATTTTGTCAAAGACCTCATTTGACGCAATCAAATAATCGACCACACTACTACCATTGTATTGAAAACAGGTCCTCCTTCCGCTAGTATCTCCTAATTTTCTACCATTAACTATATAAAGATTACACGAAATACATAAATCTATAAGAGTCCTTCCTCTATTTGTAACAACAGAATCTTCAGAATTGCGAAACAGTCTATCACGGGAATTTGTAGCACATGTCGTAACATCATTTTCATTCTCAAAATATTTGCTAAATGTTATTAAGTCTTGTTCATGCCCTGTTCTAGCATTAAAGTCACCTTGGATTATGACCTTTCCTTTGGATTTTAAGTAAGCAATTTCCTTTTCTAAACTGGTCATATAATCTTTATTATTTCTTTTTTCATAAGTTTCAGGACTAAAGTAAACCGTTCCTAAGAACAAATCCTCTGCTTCTCCAAAAAAGTCTTTTTTAAATTTTATCCATAACAAATCATTAGAGCATCCAAGACCCCTCATTTGGCATACCGAGCCTTTTAAAGATGGTTTGATGAATATTGCAATACCACCTGAAGACTTCCTTTTAACTTTTTCCCTCTTAACTGAAACTAATTTAATAAATCCTGGGATGTTAAGGTTAGTATCATCATTTTCATGTGTTTCTATGAGACAGACTATATCATACTCTGATATGGTATCTAAAAAACCAGGATCTGATGATTTTATACCTAAGGATCGACTTTTGACCCCCTGAATGTTCCATGAAATAACCTTGATGGAGTTAGGAATATGATACATAATACACAGGACAAGAAGTGTCTTCCTTCTGAGATGTGACTTTTGTTACTAAGAAAGACAAGAGCAAATAAAGTATATACTTCCTTAACAAACTTGCTGGCTGTACAAATTTGGTGCGACTGGAGCGACTGGCATCTGGATCCTTCCACACATCAGTGGGATCAACATTTCAAGTTGCTGAGAGATCTTTTTCAATGATTGCTCTCCATTTCCAGCTGATTGGTTAGGCATATTTGGAGAAACACTATGTTGAAAAGAAGGCCTTGGTGCACCATGACCATGAACAACAGAATCATTATACCACTGGTTTGGATTTGAGTTGCTGTTTGTTCCCCACTGAGTAGGTGTTCTTGGTTTGGAGGATATAGCTCTTTCCAAACAATTTTATCAGGGGTACCTCAAGGCTCTGTTTTGGGTCCTATTCTTTTCAATATTTACATAAACGATCTGTTTTTGTTCATTAACCGAGCAACGTTACATAATTATGCTGACGATAACACTCTAGCTTATTTTTCCAAGACCCTATCAAATTTGATCGAAGTACTGGAAGAAGAAGCTGGAGTTGCTTTAACTTGGCTAAAACATAATCAAATGATAGCCAATCCAGAAAAATTTCATGCACTCCTCATTAGAAAGGATCAAACAAATACTAGTGGAGAGAATTTTGACATCCAAGGCAAAATGATCAAATCAGAAGAAACTGTCAAATTGCTGGGTATTCAGCTAGATTACAGGCTAAATTTTGAACAGCATATCTCTGAACTTTGCAGAAAAGCTGCATCCCAACTCAATGTCTTGAAAAGACCCAAACACTTTATTGGTTTTAACGAAAGAAAGATCCTTGTCCAGAGTTTTGTTTATTCAAATTTTGATTATTGCCCTCTTGTGTGGTACTTCTCATCAGCTAAGGCTTTACAAAAAATTGAAAAGATTCAAGAACGTGCCCTTAGATTCTTATATAATGATCACCTTTCCTCTTACAGCGACTTACTTTTGAAGTCAGAAAGGTGCACTATGCAGGTTTCTCGTCTGAGAGTTCTTTGCATAGAGGTTTTCAAGACATTGAAAAACTCAAACCCATCTTTCATGCATGACATTTTCAAAATCAAATCTTCCACTTACTCATCACGAAATCCAAATGATTTACAGCATTACAGACCAAACCAAGTCACCTTTGGATCTAATAGCCTTCGATCTTTAGGACCTCTAATATGGAATGGACTGCCGAATGAAATAAAATCTGCCGAAAATTTGAATAGTTTTAAACACCTAATAAAAAAGTGGGACGGCCCCAATTGTAAATGCAATGCTTGCCAGCATGTGACAGAAAACTAATCTCTCTTTGTATCATGTAAATATCTTTATGTACATACATGTATTATTTATTTTTCACTTTGATTTATCGATTTAGATTAGTTCGATATGTACATATGTATATAGAGAGCTAAATAATAATTATCGATGTTAAATAAGATGACAAAAAAAAAGAAAAAAGAATGAGCCGCGCTCTCCTCAGTCCCTTTCTCCAAATTGCGAAAAAGATCTATTATAGTATAGTAAGTCAGATATTCGTACCTTTCACAATCAGTTATCTAAGATAGCCACATTTCTTCTTTCTACCCCTCGCAAATTCGGAGTTCTCCCCCATTCCAGCATATGCGCTGGTGGTCCAGAATGGGTTAGATCTTTCTACGAGCGACAGTTGCTTCCAGATTTGATGATTGGATAATATGAATCTTTGCATTCGATAAGAAAGACATTCGTCCCTTTAATACATTACTACTTACTTTGTTTTACACACTACCATTACTTTTAGAAACGATACCTTTGACATATCCTGGTGACCTTTTCAATTGTGAACCAATTCTTGCTCCAAAAACTGACACCTCTTCTACTAGGAGGACTTGCAGACAGTGTGTGGCTATCACACCAAATGCTAGAGCATAGCCATATCGGTTCCTGAAGTCATCCAGCATATTCAAAGGTCTAAAAAAGTGAAAATAATGCGCACTATGACATCATTGACAGCTAAACTTGATTAATAGTGGAAATGCCAAAAAAATTTCCTTATCTTCTTGACTGATACGAGTTACTCATTTGCAAAGTTTTGACAGATGCTGTTGAGTTCAAGCATTCTACCCTTCATGAAGCTTTCAGAACAGGACTAAAATCACGATCAAACATTTTAATATTCCTTCCTAACAAAAACGATTTAAATGCGCTCGGCGCGAGTTATCCTGTTGGTAGCATGAAATGATGTTTCCATGATCATTCGGGTGCCATTTTTACCTTCCCAAGTGGATTAAACATACTAGATCATACTCGATTCGTTACTGTAAGGCAGAAATTCGAAGATTTTATCCTGATTTCATGACTTTTTGAAGGTTTTTAGCGGACTCTAACGTTGCTTGTAGCCACCCGATCTTCCTGAACCAGCTTTGCTGTGCAACCAATAGCCAAAATAAGATCATAACTTTTCCCCATCGAAATCAGTCACTTAATTTATTAGCTAAAAGGAATTTCTTTGTAAGACCTTGTATGGGAGTCTTACAGACTTAGAAATTAGAAACTGCATCAAGATGCAATTTAGCACACTGCGTTAGGGTCCATTTCATTTTTCATTTTTATTTATTTATGCACGGTAGCCCCACAGTCCATGAGAACTGCTTTTCAGGGGGCCATGGCGACCAAGGAAGAATGCAAAAATAGCAGTGATTAGCAATATACGCAATATATCACAGGACTCGTTCCTGAGCAACCAAATGCACAGCAAGGTCTGGGAACACAACTGACTTTCTTAAAAGCAAGATATTTACTGATTTGTCAGAGACATTGTCAGAGACATGTAGTTAATTATGCTGCAAAAATTGGTAGCCATGTGTCTGCAAATAAATCTTAATAGATGATTTCAATTTCCAAAATGTTTCTGCTAACCAAAAGGCTAACTAAGTGCAGTTAAAGGGCACTACGTAGAATTAAGGCAATAACGGTAAGCCAAACTAATCTATGCACTTTTGACAGGCCACTATAAATCGTAAACTGGGCCGATGTTGAAGATTCATGAGTAAATCCTTAGCTAATATCTTATTAGATCCTATTACTCTTTGCATATTTTTTAGTATTCTTTTTGTGGAGCTAGAAGCGAGTTTCTCAAAATTTTCGATTTCGAATACACCGAAAATGACCCAAAAAAACTTTGATCAATTTTCTAAAGATTCACAATGAATGAACAAAGAGAGAGCATTTTCGTGGTGATTTGTGATTTAGAAATTGATCAATACCCCATGCTTGTTTCACCTCATCATGTCGCGTCACGCCTGTTTGATTTTTAACCCCCTTGACACAGGAACGCAGTACCTACATAAAAGTAAGAATTAAATGACACTGGAAAAGGAAATATATATATTTTTCACATTCCTTCCAACTTAGAACTGATACAAGTGCATTAGATTATAACTGATCATTTTCTAAATCCCCAAAAAAATCACCATGAAAACGTTCTCTCCTTGTCCATTTATGTTGAGTCTTTAGAAAATTTGATCAACGTTCTTTGGGTCATTGTCAGTGTTTTCAAAATCGAGCATTTTAAGGCCCCGTTTACACGAGATCGGATCCAAATGGATCCGTACCCAAACTGTAAAGGCTGTTTTTCACTCAGTAGCATTTCCGACTGGACAGGAAACCTTTCGTTTACGTGTGAAAATGTTGCTTTGAATTTGAATAGAATGTTACGCGTGATAACGTTTTACTGTGTCAAATTCAGTCAGCTCGGAAAATTCTACAGAGTGAAAATCGGCCTTAAAGGCTAACTTCCACTCAGTAGAATTTTTCCGATTGGACAGGAAATCTTTTGCTTACATGTGACAATGTTGCTTTGAATTCGAATAGAATGTTACGCGTGACTAACGTTTTATTGTGTCAGATTCAGTCGGCTTGGGAAATTCTAGGGTAAGGTGGGGGTAATTTGGGTCTATTTGCTTTTTCGCTTTTAAACTGATTACCAGTTGAAAATTTCGATTCATGACTCTGTGGGTGTTAAAATCTATGCTTTTAGGAGTGGTTTAATTGGTGTAGACGAATTATTCGATAATTTCTAGTGCTTCAATTTCCAGATTTTCCCCGACCTAAACTTTTATCGTGATCAGACACAGTAGAAAACTTTCGATTTATGCCAACTTGTGATTTCTTTTCGTCAACAAATCATTATCAGTCTCGTGTTCAATCATTTGGAAAGGTTCTAACAGTTTTTCGGAATTTTTTTACTAGGTATTCAGTAGATATTATTTCAACTATTTTGGAAGCTGGGCTAATTTGGGTCTACTGGGATTTTGTTATGAATTGCGTTGTGCAAGAATTGGCAATGGCTCCCAAATCAAAACAAAAATGGAAATAATATTGCAAGAAGATGGAAGTATACATCGAAACCGCATACGCATAAGGTACACTTTGCCGTTTATCTTTATAGTGGTTCCAGCGCAAGACGCAAGGATTCACTTCTTTTGATTTCATTTCGAAGGAAACTTTGTTTACATTTCCGTTTTCAAGAATGGGCCTAGGTTTTACAATGTACACTGATGGTGGTACGATTTCTTTTATTTTTTTCTCTGTGCAAGCTGTCAACTCTTTGGCAGAAAAACTCTGAAAATTCAGTCACAGATATCCATAAAAGCATTCTTAAATATTACTTTATTGAATTTACCATACTCCTGATGAAATAGATACTGCTTTTCTCGAATAGACTCAAATTTCTCGCGGATAGGTTGAACTTACACGTGATTTTGAGGATGGTACAAAATTCAAAATAAAATATTCAAACTTCAAATTAAAGAACGGGAACAAATTACCAGGAACGACAAAAGATTCAATGTAGGTAAAACGAAAAAAGATCTTCAGTATTTCCAAAAAGTTTGTGAGGGTGCTCTATCTACAGGGTGTCTCAAAAAAATTGTTCGACGTTTGATTGAACATTGAAAAATAAGGACAAAATGAACAGGCTCATGGAAACATAACCCTGTTCCTAAGATTATGAAATAATTTTAGAGACTAAAATCTTCCAAATCGGTTGAAAATTCACTGAGTTACGAGCTCTCGAAGGTCAAAATTATGAGATAGCTGAAACCAGAGACCCCCCAAATTACTTGTATTGCAGAAAGCTCAAAGACGGAGGTAAGAGAAGCTTATCCAATGTCATACCTCTCGTTGATATCAGAGGAAACCAAATACGACTTCTAAAGTAAATTATTTCTTGCGATCATTCTCAAAATTCCTAAACATTGCATAGGTCCAAAAACAGTAGTTCAAAACAAAATCGGCGAGAGACTGAATCTGTTTCCTCAAAGCATCCTTATGCTTGACAGTTAGGTTATCGAATACCTGTTTGAATCCCACTTGGTTCGTCCTGAAACAATAGAGAAATAACAGAAACGACGGCCTATGGAACTTTTACCAGAAATGCCATTTCGAGGCCTCTGGTTTCAGCTTTCGCACAAACTTAAACTTCAAAAGCTTTTAACCCCATGAATTTTTATCGGATTTGCAAGATTCTTGTGTCAAAAATTAATTTAGAATCTCAGGACAAGGGTGACTTGACCAAAGGTCTATTCAGCTTATCGTTATTTTTTAGTATTTAATCAAACGTCGAACAATTTTTTTTGAGACACCCTGTATTTCGAAAACAACCCATTTTAGACCCAAATTACCACACCTTACCCTACTGAGTGGAAATTAGCCTTAACGGATAGGCCTTGCGTTGACACGGGACTCGACGGGATCCGAACCCATTTGGATCTGCTATCCGTACCCAAACGGGATCTCTTTCGAAAATGATCCCGTTTGGATCCGATCCCAAAAAGGTCTCGTGTAAACGGTTGGGATCGGATCCAAACTGGTATGGATAGGAAAAGACAGGATCAAACTGAAAATCCGTTATTAAAATTTCAAAGAGGGGAATCAGAGATGAGACAGAGTCTACTAGCGTGCAAAATTTCAAAGGATCTGATTGAAATAAGAAAAAATGTTTACTAGAGCGCTGCTAAAGGTTCATAAAATCCAAATGGATCCGATCCCGTGTAAACGCCAACAGTTCTGTATCCGGCCGGTGTAAACACCCCTCAAAGAGTGGATCAGATCCAAATGGATCCGATCCCATTTGGATTCCGATCCCGTGTAAACGGGGCCTAAGAAACTCGCTTATGGTTCCATAAATAGAAGACTGAATGATATACAAAAAATACTAGCATCTAATTGAGAATCTTAGCTAAAGATGAACTCATACATAAATCCTTAAAATCAATCCAGTATACGATTTATTGTGGCCTGTCAAACGTGCATTGTTTATTTTAGCGTACCCAGTAGTTACTGCTATCTATCGCATTGTTTGACGTCTAATCAATGACTTTGGACATTTCAATCAATGATGACACAATTTCAATCAAATTTTCATAAATTATTTACTAATGTATTCTTAATGTCATGGATTTTTATGACGTCTGTGGTATTGAATTTGCTGATGCAAGCAAAATATCAACAAACTTTGCATCAAAAATAGGTCTTCCAAGAAAAATCGACTGATGTATATACCTTCGTATTTGTGCTCTACTGAGTATTGACGAGAGGTTTACTGAGATCAGATGAGTTTTGAGGGATCTTCATAAAAAGGGCATGTACAGGTCAAATGACACAATGATAGACAATGAAAAGTTTGTAATTATGTAGCAAATCATCTAGTATGAAATCATCTAGTAAAATGCCCCCTTCGATCTAAATAGGATTAAAAGGCTGCAAGAATTAAAGCCAGACGATGAAAATTCAGGAGACAAACGTTGAAACTTAGAACTAATAACAAAATTTAGTACTTCTGTCTGCTTGGTATAACACGGTAAATCTTTGTTGTAAACTTGCAGCTCGAACATTTTGAAAAGGAAATCTAATGTCTAATCTTTGCAGGCGCGCAACTAGGGGGGGTCCTGGGGGTCCAGACCCCTACCCTTTTTTCAAAATGGCAAAATTGCCCTTTTCAGGGGAAAGATTGTGTAAGATTCAAGCATTATTGATCAGTATTTTGTCGGTTTCTCTGCGATATAGTATCAATGGTTGTTAAATTCAATCTTGAATTGCAAATATCTTGCTGTAAGTTTGAGAAGTTTATGTGCTTGAATTGGACTACCGTTTCGAAATTATCAGCATCTAACCATGGAGGATCAAAAACGGCTGTAAATTTCCACTTTCAAACCACATGATAAAAGATATGACTCGTTTTTTAAGAGAAATCGCTGGAAGAAGCTTTTAGTCCTGGGTGAGTGAAAAATTATCTCCGTTTAAGGACCTTCCCCTGGATATCAAGGCAATGATATTGGCGGGCGGATATTTCATTTAATAGTTGACACTTTACCTGACTGAAATCGGCAATTCAGTTCCAAAAACTTCCTCAACAAGCCCATTCAAAACAGGCTTAATATAGCGAGCAAATTTTCTACCTCGGAGCAATGGATTTTACATGCTTTAGCACGTGTTATCCCTTTTGGCAGTATGAAAGCATTATTTCTATCCTTGGGAGCATAACAATATAAACATGTGCCAATGCTTGTTTAAGTCATCGCTTTGAAGCTAGCCTGTGGACAGGCCGAAGCAAAATTACAGGAAAATTTGGTCGTCATTTTAGGCCATTTTTTAAGGTTTCTTGAAACTTTTTAAGGAGTTTTCTCTAGGAATCCCTTACGATTTCAGAATAGAGTGACCAACTTCATTTAGGTAAATCCTTAAAGGATTTGAACATGCCTACCATTAAAAGATCTTTCTGCCAATAATGTCGTCCTCTGGCTCCTGTTATTCAGGAAGCAGTGGCCTTTCAATGGACATTGCTTTTCTATTCTCAACCGGTACAAGTATTTGCCCAACCGTTACAGACTTCGGAGTACAATTTCTTATGTAAATACTATGTGCACGAGCTGCCTTTCTACCTCTCCTTGGCGGGTTTTTACATTCTCTTCAACTTTTTATTACTTCTGACGTTGGACTTTCTCCGACGATCTAGAGAGCATGATTTAAGAAAATCTCCCGCGGCAAGCCCCCAAACCCCTCTCCACCTTGTGTTATCGCATTGATAGATATGATTTACAAATGCGAACATTTGAAAAATATCCTTGATTTCTTTCCCCTTTTTCTGATTTTATAAACTGACATCCAAGACGACGTCGTTGCTTTGAAATGATCTGGAGTGTGCCCTTTTTTCTGATTTGGCCCCTGCCCTATAAAATTGCTAGTTGCGCGCCTGCTTTGTTTTATTCATACAAATTTAAGAAATTCTTACACAACTGGGCCTGGTCGTCCGTGGCAAATGTCTCTAAGAAACCTCCTTCTTCTCTTTACTGCAGACATAGCCAGAAGGAAAACAACCTGGTAACGAACAGAAACGATAACTTGCGATGAGTAAAATCACCAATTGGTCCGAACCGAACAACTCAAAGATCGGCAATAGAATTAAAGATACCTTTTCGAAGGAGCATAAAAGGTCAAAATGAGAAAATGGTCTCCCTTGCCTAGCACCTAAAATCTGGAACAGCCCACACTCAGACCTCCAATATTGGTTAGAGCATCGAAGGTTGTAAACATTAATAAGATCAAAGACAACGTCTTAACATCACCAACAAGAAAAAGATAGCCAGTGTTCATTGTAATGAAATCCTGAATGGGGCCTGAATGTTGCAAAAAATTTCTATTTAACAACCTTCAGCATGAATTTTTCAACTTCTGTCACGAAGTCTGTATTTTTTTAGTCTTGAAAACTTTATTTAAATAACAACTTACGGAGGGACCTATCTACTCATACAGTTTAAGGGGGAAACATTAGTCCAAATTTTCACTGTAAAAATCCATGAGTCGTAATTTGAACGCCCATCAGTCTATCAATAGCGATAACTACGAATATGTAATCAGTCTATCTCAAAACTTGCTGTTTCTTTGCATTTTTCAATCACTGATTCAAATAACAATCAAAAGAATCGATAAAAAGAACAGGTTATACTTTACTGATTTCAAACCATGTGCATGTACGCTGTTTGGCCAGACTAGAATTACACCAAGCCAGGCCATCGGTCACCATAAGCCGCACTGGTTCTATCATAACGGCGAGTTACGATTGCCTTGGCCTGGTTGGCTTTCTTCATTCCTTTCTTTCACTTTTCATGGCTTGTCCAGCTCAAAAATTTTAACCTAGTTAGATCCCAAAAAGATGTCACCTCTGTTATAAGAAATTATGTTTACTACTCAAAAAGAAAATCCTTCAGATGCAATTTTACAAAGGAAATACATCTTTGCAAATTCTTTTTTTACTGTTTGGAAGAACTGTTAACATCACTTATAAATTCCTTTTTGCCGTTTGGAAAGAGAAGAGAAGAAATGGGATTTTCAGTTAGATTTTAAAAACTGCAACTTACTGACATAATGAACATGACAAAAAGGTGCAAGGCATTGTCATACTTGAATGCACTTGAGCAGCTGCTCGAATTCGCCATAGCTTTCTGTAGAGTGTCAATAACAATTTCAGCTTGTGAATAAGTATCCACTGAAAGATTCACCCTCGCTCTTCCGTTGCGAATTTAGCCTAAAAGAAAAAAAAAACACTATGAATGCAAGATTAAGTGCCGAGGATGGGGGACAGCGCAAATATGTCTTTTTCCATCTCCAACAGTTGTCTATCGAAATGATAGCCATTACAAGAAAAACTGATGACTCCTAGGACTAATAACTGAACTGAGCAACAACCCTCTCTGACAAAAGGTCCTCCGCTGGTAGCTCTTGGTAAGTGGCCCCAGAAAAATGCTTTGCTTTCTTATGCCTAACACTGGAAAAATGAGGTGGAACGATACCCCTGAAAAGGGTTCACCCATGTCAGATAAATATACAAGTTTCCCGCCACGAATTTCAGTGAAAAGTTTGGGAGGTTTTGTGAGTGATGAAAAAAAGAGTTAAGCATTACAACGATAGCAATGTAGCAATTTCGAGAATAGTGCAGCAACTTTATGCCTTTCTAATGCTTCTCTCTCCCATCATTTCTGCTTCCCTCTCTGTTAGGGCGAAGCTCCATTTAGGTGGGAGATGTCCGCCAATTTCTAAATGATTAAAATACAAAAACCATTATTTCATATTTTTGTTTTGTCAGATAGCTGTAACTTAAAGCCGGATCTCCACTAGGTGGAAAAATGTCGAGGCTGAAAAATTTCCGGCAATCTAATTGGCTGATTGAATTGTCGCTGCAGAAAAATGTCAAGCACGGGATAGTAGGAATGCGTTCTACTTTTCACGGCTCGACATTTTTCCGCCTAGGGGAGATCCCGCTTAAAGCTAATTTCCACTCCGTCATATTTTCCGATTGGACAAGGAATCTTTTCCATGTCCAAACAGACTCCTTGAAGCATGTTATTGTTCTGTTCTGGAAGTATAAAACTCAGTTCAAAATTCATGCTAGGATCCTTGAAGGAAATCGTGAGTCCTTGAAAGTTAATTGCTGCATCTGTTTTCCTGAGACGATGACTAACATTTCAAATTGAAAGGTCTTATTGTTTGCAAATCTTAGTGGCACAATCACTTTGTTTTTGAATGAAGGCGTGATCCATCAGCTTGAACAATGTTGGATGTTGATGCGTGTAATGATCCATTCTAAAACACCACACAAGTGGAACACAAGTGAATACAAATGAACACAAATGAAAACAAGTGGAACACAAATGAACAAAAGTGGAACACAAATGAGCACAAATCAACACAAGTGAGCACAAGTAGAACACAAATGGACACAAGTAGAACAAAAATGAAAAGAAGTCGTAAGGCTAGTTTAGGCATAAATTTGATGTTTATAGCTGCAAAAATTGACTTCAGCTGTTGGCAAACACTTTCCGAGAATTGTCTCCTATCACATTAACACTGGGTGTCAAAAAAACATTTTCCATTTGAACAGTTCCAGAGATAAAAATCAGCCTCTTTCTGTTATCCATTAGAAGCACTGTACAGCTATCTCAAGTGGCGCTATCCAAGTTTGCCTAAATTGAGTAAAACTGGACGGGGGGAACCATCCTTACTAACATTTCTTTCATTTGAAATGATTGAAAAGATTTTGAGCCCATTCTTCGAACATGAATAGCCAAGTTAGGCATCCAAATACCGGGTGTCCCAAAAAAGGTATACGGATTTCGTCGAACCTAGAACATAGGAGAATTTTGTTTTTATCCAATCAGTGGATTTGTTATGGTGCGATTCGGCCAATCAGATCGCTAGAAATGACAATGGAATATGCGGGCGTCTGCGTTATTTTACAAAAGTAAACAAACAAAGCTGTGGGAAGATGCCAAAAACCATGACCCTTTCAAAGTGTGCGATGCAGTTGTTTTTTGGCCGATTTCATCAGCTTAAAAACTTCTTCGTAGAGAACAGGAGTTTCTCTTAAATGTTACCGCGTAGATTTTCAATATCTGCATTGGTTCGTCGTAAATCAAAGCTTCGAGGCGGGGCTTTCCCTGTATATCAGCGTACGTATTATGACACTATATCAGCGTGCGTATTATGACACTCAAATTGCATGAACAAACGAGGAGACAGCACGAAAAAGAAGATTGAAAATACATAGGAACACTTCGGATGCAATACCTATTCAGTTAAAGCCGATGTTGTCTTTCAGTAAAGCCATCTGAATCCACATACTACTGATATCGTCATCGCTGTTATGGTTTGGTTTGCTTAATCCGTTCAATGTCAAAATCGCCATTTTATCGTCGATGGCTAGGCCTCGCCTTCCTTGGATTTCGTGGTTTTCGTCTTCCTTGATAAAAATTTGTTTCTACAACACAGTTTTCAACGCAACGGAAACTAATATTTGGAAATGCTTTTCAACTTTTCTTGATTTAACAACACTGCACAATTGTACTGGAAAGCTCAAGGTTACCTCAACTGTTAGATTCTAGATCATAGATCGTTATTAAACTAAGTGAGATTGCTTGTGATCCCTCTGCATTTCCAGTTTTAATTTCACAGTTTGCTACATCAGAAATAATGCGATGGAAAAGGTTGACGGAAATAAAACAACTTCAAGGCACGAAAGATTACAGCGAAGTGTAGATCTATTCTCTACTCGCAAGTATCTCTAGAAAATCAAATGTATCCAGGAATTACTTGACTAGGCTTGAGAATTTTGCCTGACCTCTGGTTGACCTCATAGTCTCATCAGATTGGCCTTAGTCAGAAAACCGAAAGTTAAAGTAATTCTGAAATAAGTAATAACTTACCCAAATCCAGCTTTCATTCACTGAGACCAAGCAATACTGAATAATCAACAGTCCACTTGCCTAATCCTGAACAGAGCAAATTCTCAGCGATAAAATGAAACTGTTTTCACAAGCGAAGTTTGACCAACACAGCCTTGACCGTACTCTCACAATAAGTTGACGAATGTGAAATGTACATCGATCTCTAATCAAGGAAGAACTGGCGCGAAAACAATTTTGTCTCCAGTCTAAAAAAATATAAGATGTTTCCATAACAAACTTCATTTTAGCGTTGTAGGGCAGTCATTTTCAGCTCAAAGCTAAGAAACTGACGAGTAGATGTGTTTGATTGTCGATGTTTTGATTAGACTTTACTGAAGTAAGTAGTTGGAAACTTTTCTAACAACAAAAGATAAGCTCCTGACATCTCCAAACTTTGCATATAAGAATTCCAGAATTCTTCAATTCTTTATATGAAGGAACTCATATGCACTTCCAAAATTTAGCACTCTACATGTAGTTTTTAAAGAAACAAAGAATTTGGGCCAGTAAATTTCTTAAAACTATCATATTTTGAGTATCTACTCAAGAATTGCCACAGCAATTTTCATGCTTACTACCTATGTGCCCTCGTAAAAGTTCAAACAATGTTTTTAAGCTTCTCTAATGTTTGGGTTGTAGCTCAAGTGCCGTAATGTGATAGAGGAATCAACTGAAATAACGCAAAAATATGTAAAGGATTTCCTTTGTCAAAAATAGATAGTTTCTTAATTTTCATTTTGTCTCGACCGGAGTTTTTTAATTTGTTTGGTGATCTAAGAGTTGAATTTCTTAGCATAAGCAGTTTCTTATACAAAATACATATACCTACTGGTCACGGAACTATATGTTTCAGGCGTAGGATCATAGACGTAGGAACCGGGGGCCACTGGGGATACGTGCTCCCCAAATTTTGCAACAAACAAAGAAGTACCTTTTTTATTTTTAGGAAATGCCCCCTTTTCTTTAGGAAAAAGTGTCCCCGAGGTGTCGCGCCCCATAGGTTGGAGATACTTCCTACGTCCCTGCAAAGGACTTCAAAATGAGTGTCTTTTTGAAATGAGACTGATTTTTTGACAACTTAGTGAGAATTGAACCAATTCAATTGTTGAAGTCTGCCCCCTATAAAAGCTGTTCCATAGATAATGTTCAAGCATTCAAGTTCTTAGTTTTTGCGTAATCTGACAGTTTGGTTTCTTATAAAGCCAGAAGTTTTTAATGTTATCGAGTAAATTTGTATATTTCATAAAATGGAAATATTTTTTGAGACTAGAGACAAGAATGTTTTCGCGCCATTTCTTCCTTGGTTCGCGATCGATGTAAATTTCACATTCGTCAACTTATTGTGAGAGTACCGTCAAGGCTGTGTTGGTCAAACTTCGCTTGTGAAAACAGTTTCATTTTATCGCTGAGAATTTGCTCTGTTCAGGATTAGGCAAGTGGACTTTTGTTTATTCAATATTGCTTGGTCTCAGTGAATGAAAGCTGGATTTGGGTAAGTTATTACTTATTGTCAGAATTACTTTAACTGTACCGAATTTGTAAATTTTGGCAAGGTACACTCTCACAAATTTTAGCAGGATCGCCAGATGTACCAAATTGTCTAGCCACACCGTCACAAATTGTAATAATCCCGAAAACTGTTTTCTCACGCTCCCATTTTGTAACACAACTCGAACACGCTGTAACGAAATCTACGGCCTAAAACACTAGGTCCCAGTCCTAATCTAACTACACGTCTCAATGTACTTTGCGGACTAGCGCAATGGAATGAACACAACGTCATAGCTAACAAAACTAAACTAAAATCCGTTCACAACTCCCCCTAAAATTTTAGTTCAACAAACCTCAAATTTTATTACCATCCATTTCTCCACTTTCAGTCATTTTCATTGTCCTCCAATATCATCTTTGTCTTCATAGCGGCATTCGTCGCAGCATTCCTCTTCGGTTTCTCCTCATTTCTTCTCTCTTCAGTTGCATCTACTTCAACTCTTTCGTCTTTAACTTCTTCAGGAATACAACTTCTGATTTCTAACGGACATACAGCTTGTAAAGGTCTTTCGATAATATGTCCTTTGTGTAGCAATGTGACTCCTCTAACAACTCCATCTCTTCCTTTTACATGACTAACGACTTTGCCTTTTTTCCATTTACCTCTGTTCTTCTCTTCTCCTAAGACAAGAACGATCTCCCCCAACTTTGGAATGCATGTGTTAGATTTTGTAATGCGGTGCACTCCCATCAGACTGTGTAAATATTCTTTCTTCCATCTTCGCCAGACATGCTCTCTGGCGTTATTTAATCTTCTCTGCATCTTGGTCAAATCGTTCTCCTCTACATCGATATCTTCTAAAATATGGCAGTTCTTTCCCCACATAATCATGCTTGGTGTCAAAACTTGGCTTTCTTCGTTGTCTCCCTCTACATACGTCAAAGGGCGATTATTCATGTGTCTCTCAATATCCATGACGACTGTTTCAAACTGGTTGAAACTAAGTAGCGATTTTCCAACTGTCTTGAAAAGTGCTCTCTTTAGATCTTTGATTAAACGTTCATACATCGAGCCCCACCAGGGACTCTTCGACAAATTAAATTTCCAACTGATCTCCTGTTTTGCTAAGTAATTTTGTAATTTTTCACTCTTTCGAATTTTCTTTATCCAGTTTGCAGTTGTTTTGAACACTTGAGCATTGTCTGATACGAGTAACTTTGGTCTTGTTTTTCGAGTGATAAATGCATTCAACTTTGATTGAAACTCTTCAGCTGTTTGCGATCGTGTAACTTCAAAATGTACACCTCTCATAACTGCACAAGTGAATATTATAATGTATGCTTTCTCTACTTTGTTCTTGTTGACTCTGTATAGAAACGGTCCAGCAAAATCGACTCCAGTTGTTTCAAATGGCCAGCTCACATTCGTACGGAACGTCGGTAAAGGTGCAGTTGATTGGCCTTTGTAAGGTTTTGTTGAAAACACCTTGCATATTACACACTTTCTCTTTTCTCGTTTAACTGCAGCTCTTAGTCTTGGGATCCACCAGTTTTCTCTGATGGCAGCCATTGTATCTGCAACCCCAAAATGCAATATCTCTTGATGTGTATGACTGATGAGTTTCTCTGCAAATAATCCCATTTCTAGGTAGGTTGGATTGTAACCCTGAATTCTCCCATAACATTTCAAAATGCCAGTCTCCTCACCTTTCTCAACTCTGTACCCTGGAGTTTGTTTGATTTCTGTTATCTTGTTTTGTTCCTTTCCTACCCAGTAATCCCTTGCATTTAGAATTTCTTCTGTAGTCAGTTGCCCTTTTGTTGGCTTTCCCTTCTTTACCTTGGCTAGACAATTTTTGACAAATCTTAGCCCCCATGCAGTTGTTCTTAAAGTCTGCCAATATGTTTTTCTCTCTAAAAGTTGTTCCCATTCATCTGATTTTACTTCATTTGCATGAAATACTGTTTCTTTCATTGGCCTAAATTCACTGTTTACTGCTGAAGAACTCTTCAACTCTGGTTGATTTGGCCAATCTTTCTCTGAGAGTAGCCACTCTGGTCCTTCAAACCACTCCCCCTTGACCATTTTTTCAATGTTTGCCCCTCGGCTCTCTATGTCTGCAATGTTACTGTTTGATGGAAAGTATCTCCATTTGATGTCAAGCTTGTCTGTTATCTCTGCAATTTTCCTTGCTCTGTTTGCAACAAAAACTTTCCATGATTTCCCTGGATTTGTAATCCAGAAGAGTGCTACCATGCTATCCATTGATATGTTTACTGAGGTAATAGGTAACCCCTTAAGTGCACTATAAACGTTTATGGCCATATTGGCAGCCATTTGTCCACTCACTAGTTCCAGTCTTGCAATTGATGTATTTCGCTTTGATATTCGTTACTTTGATGTCAATAGGCCTTTCACAATGCCTGTTTCATGTTGTATTAATGCAATTGTTACTGATGAGCATGCAACTGCACTTGAATCTGCAAATATATGGAGATTTATCCCTTTCACTTTTCTGTTTGCTTTGATTAAACTCCTAGGAACTTTCACATTTTTCAATTGCTCAACCCATCTTAAGTAATCTTTAACAAGAGGCTTTGATAACTCTGAATTCCATCCTTTTGTTTCATCACAAGCTTCTCTGTACAACTTCTTTCCCTCTACAAGTGTTGACGAGACAATACCAAGTGGATCATACACTCTGCTCAATTGACTCAGCATACTTGCTTTGGTTACTGGATTTCCTTCAGCAATTTTGTTGATCTCAATTTCTAGAATATCCTCTCTCTTATCCCATAGGCCTAAAATTGTGGATGGGTTTTTCATCTCTTCACTTTCAAGCTCAGCTAAATTTGATTCCCATTTGTGCACAGGAAACTTTGCATCTTGAAGAATTGCTGTTGATTGTTTTTTGAATTTCTGTAAGCCCTCATAACTCTCTCCTGCTGCCATCAAATTATCAACATAAATGTTTTCTCTTAGCATTTTGACAGTTTCTGCAAACTCTGGTGTGTCAAAATGATCATAATGATGCACAAGTGTAGCTCCTAGCATGAAAGAACTGGCTTCAGTGCCAAAGGGCACCCTCAGGAAACGCAAGTGCTCCTCTTTACCTCCCAAATTGAACAAAAACCTGAATGCATCTCTGTCTTCACTCTTGATTCCTATTTGCAAGAATGCTTTCTGCATATCTCCAAGAAGTATGTATGGTGACATTCTTGCTCTTATCAATATGTCCCACAAATGTGGCTGTATTGCTAAACCTTTGTACATGCAATCATTTATACTATTGGATGCGGAATCAGGTCGTGCACTTGCATCAAAAACCATCCTGACCTTTGTTGTAGTTGCACTGTCTCTAACTACCGGCTTATGAGGCATGTAATAAATTCTGCTTCCAGTTGCTGTTTCTGGCACTTTCTCTATTATTTCATCTTTCAATTGGTCTTCTACAATCTGTGTATATTCTTGTTTCAAGCTTTCTTTGTTTTCTAATTTTTTCTCTAGATTTTGCAGTCTCTTTCTACTCTGAAGCTCATTTGTTTTGGTTAGTTTGGTTCCAGGCACCCATGGTACATTCACTTCATATCTGCCATCCTCTTTTCTGCAAATATTTTCATGGAATTCTTTCATCACATCAAGTTGATCATTTTCACCTCTATCCTCTACTCCTAAAACATCTAAGCTGTAAAGCCTTTCATAGTCACTTGTTTCTCTTGTAAACATACATTGATTGTCTGGAAAATCTCCACCATGAATCACCCAGCCAAAAGTTGTCCCTTCAACTATTGGGTCTTCTGGTTTGCCTTTGAAAATGTCCTCTGTTTTAACTTTGGAGTAGAATTTGTCTCCAAGAATTAGCTGAATTGTGTATTTTCTTGAGGATGTCATGTAATATGCTTTGTCTCTTGTGTGTTCATACTTGGTTTTCAGCTCTCTCAAATCTGGCCTAGTTATTGTAGTGAAATCTTTGAGGTTTGCTCCTGTGACTTCTATCTCTTCTGATGCTTTGTTGTCTGCTGACTTCACAACTATTTTGTATATTGGCAGCGCTTGCTTCTTTGTTCCATTAACAGCCATAATATTCTTTGTTTCATGTCTAATTGGCTTCAATCTAAGCATCTTGATAGCGTCAGTTGAAATAAAGTTTCTCCCAGACCCAGTGTCTAAAAATGCCCATAATGTCTCATTATTTGATACAACTGGAATTATTGGTGGCAGTGTTTCTTCTGGAGATGGAGCATAGCCTGTCATCAAAGGAGCTTTCTTTTCTTCCTTTTCACATAGGCTGCTATGATGTTTTGCTTTGCAATAGAAACATCCTCTACTGAAACACTTGTTTTCTCTGTGTCCTTTCTTTCCACAATTGAAGCACAATTTTTTATCTCTGAAATATTGTTTTCTTTTCTCTGTTGTTTCATATTGGTCACACTTGTCTGACCAGTGCTCTGCATCACAATAAATGCACTTTGGTTTTCTCTTTTCTTTGTTTGAATCTCCAGCATACCAGTGCCTCTCTCTTTTTTCTGTCTCCCTTCCTGTGTCATCTGGTTTGTTTCTTCTCAGCCATGCATGAATATTCTCAATTAAGTCATGCATTTCCCATGTCTCCCACTTCTCATCTATTCTCACTATATCTGACTTTATGGCTTGAAGCTTATTTAGGGTTGTCATCACAAATCCCTTAAGAACCTCCTTTTCTCCCAGTGTCAAAAGGGCATCACAGTTTTTGCTAAGCTTCTCATAGAAATCTTGAATTTTCTGGAAACTGGCTGACTTTAATACTGGCAAATTTACAATTTCCTCAATATGTGTATTTATGACTGTTTGTGTTTGCCCATCCCGGCCAAAATTTGCTCAAGGATAACCTAGGTTTTACCAAGGTCAACCTAGGTTTATTGCTCATGGATTACCTAGGTTTGAATCTAGGTTTTCCTTGAAATAATCCTTGAGCAGACCTAGGTATTCCTAGGTTTCAAATTGGCACTACGTAGCTGTATTGGAGGATAGGAAAGTTCAAGGAAAACCTAGGTCTGCTCAAGGATGCCATATATGGGCGTTCCAAACGATTCATCGAGAACCTAGGTATACCTAGGTTAAACCTGGGTCACCTCGGGGATAATCCAATAGGATCACGTGATGAACGACCCAGGTTTTCTCAAGGTTAACCTAGGTTAGGAAAACCAAGGAAAACCTAGGTTTAACCTAGGTTTGTACCGGTTGGAACTGGATTTACGTGACTTGCCATGCAACTGATTCAAAATCGCTACGGCCTAGAGGATTCAAACTCTCTACTCCACAGTTCCTGAAAATATTTTGAGAATTTTTAGTATCGGCTCAAATCCTTACTTCTTACAACGTAAAAGCACAGGGCCGCCGAGAGGTTTTTGAGGCCCAGAGATAAAACTGCGAAACGCCCCCTTCCCTGTGAGCGAAGCAAACAGAAAATTTTTCAATCAGGCCTTTAAAATCGGCTTAAAATGCATCTTAGAAGAATTCCTGCAGTCAAAATGTTAGAAAACTTCGATTATGATACCCCCTAGGGCCTAGACCCTGAGGTAAATTGCCTCACTACCTCTATCGGCGGCCCTGTAGTAAAGCATGCAGAGATTAAAGGCATACAGAGTAACAACTTCTTTTGAAAAAGCCTAAGATTAGGTAAAGATCTTTTTCCTCGCTTCAACTTTCTCTCAAGACTCAACCAGATTTTCCGATCCCGATCGTCTGAAGTCATGGCAAATCTTTAGTCATATTTTGGCCTTTCTTTGCAAGTTCAAGAAAAAGACAATCACAAACAAACCTTTTGGGCCAAAGAAGAAACCCTGATGAGCCTTTTGAATTAGTTTGGAGGCAGACTTCGAAGTTAGCGTGGGTGGAATTCTTTGCTATAATGTGCGTCGGAAAAGCGTCGTTACCAATAATTCCTTCCATCAAATTCTTGCGAATCGTTGTAACAAGTTATACCACTGACTTTCTTCATTGGAAAGTTAAATGTAAATATTACCAGCCATCTTCACAACATCGGAAAGATTTAGGCCTTCCGTCTTCAGAAAACTTTGTCTCATCAAATGCTCACGTCATTCAAGGCTTACCAAGGCGCGAAAGTATTGCCCAATCACAAATACGAATCGCTGCCATGTGACTTGTAAAAAGTTCAAGGATTTCTCATGGACCTTGAGCTCGTTAGATCGATCAAGGAAATTCGAGGAACCTGGGGACATTTCAAGGTTTTTTCAAGGTCCTTGGGTGCACGATTTTCGCAAGGTTTGACAATAAACCTTGAAATGACAACTCAGCTCAAGGTTTTCTCAAGGTCCTTGGTGCACGATTTTTTCAAGGTTTGGCAATAAACCTTGAAATGACAACGCAGCTCAAGGTTTTCTCAAGGTCCTTGGTGCACGATTTTTTCAAGGTTTGGCAATAAACCTTGAAATGACAATTCAGCTCAAGGTTTTCTCAAGGACCTTGATCTACCAATTTCAAGGTTTTTCCTGAGTTCAGATCTGGCTCTTCAAGGTTCCTGGGGCTTCCTTGATCAATTCAAGGTTTTCTCAAGGAAATTCAAGGAAATTCTAGGATCCTTGATGTAAAAAATTACCCTGGATTCTTTCTTTAGTCTGTCCCATGCTATCTTTAGACCCTCTGAACCTGGCTTCAAATTTGCAATCTTTTCTCTGACTTTTGAATTCACCATTTCAAGCAAGTAGCCAAATTTGATCTCATCACTAAATCCTTTGTTTAACACTTGTGTTGTAAACATATTTTCAAACCTCACCCAATCTGACATGGTGCCTTTAAACTGTGTAACCCTAAGCTCTGGCAATTTTGAATAATTTGCTTTAGCACCAGCTTCTAACTCTAATTTTCTTTCTGTTAATTTCATTTCAGCTTCCATTCTCTTTTCCCATATTTGTTGCTTTCTTGAATATTTTTCCTCACTTAATTTTCTTTCAAAATCTGCTTGTAATCTCTGTTGTGCTATAAATCTTTCTTCTTGTAAATGAAATTCTCTCTCCTTCGCTCTAGTTTCTTTCTCCTTGATTTTATTCTCATTTTCTTTCAATGCCACAATAAGCCTTTCTTTGTCATCAAGTTGCCTTAAGAATTTCTCTTTTGTTTCCTTTTTCCATTGTCTTACTGCCCTAGCTGATTTGCCTTCATCTATTTTTAGCTCTTCAAACTGCAGTATCAAATCTGAAATCTTTCCATGAATTTGTTCTATCCTCTTGGTCACAATCTCAATCTCTCTGTAATCGTTACCCTCCAATAATTCGTTTGTTTGATCTGTGAAATAAGTTAGTTTGGTGATCTCTTTCTCAATTTCAAGATCTCTCAATTTCTCAGTTTCCTCTGAAGTTGGCCTACCTTGTTTGTCTCCTTCT
The DNA here is from genome assembly GCA_964020215.1 of Aurelia sp. 3 sensu Dawson et al. (2005). Taxonomy (NCBI): domain Eukaryota; kingdom Metazoa; phylum Cnidaria; class Scyphozoa; order Semaeostomeae; family Ulmaridae; genus Aurelia; species Aurelia sp. 3 sensu Dawson et al. (2005). The sequence goes on from OZ026578.1 coordinate 6,268,583, forward strand.
TCTGTCATGATCTCTCTCAAGCTCGTCCTGGCAGGATCGCCACAAATGTACCGAATTTGTAAATTTTGTCAAGGTACACTCTCACAAATTTTAGCAGGATCGCCAGATGTACCAAATTGTCTAGCCACACCGTCACAAATTGTAATAATCCCGAAAACTGTTTTCTCACGCTCCCATTTTGTAACACAACTCGAACACGCTGTAACGAAATCTACGGCCTAAAACACTAGGTCCCAGTCCTAATCTAACTATACGTCTCAATGTACTTTGCGGACTAGCGCAATGGAATGAACACAACGTCATAGCTAACAAAACTAAACTAAAATCCGTTCATAACTTTCGGTTTTCTGACTAAGGCCAATCTGATGAGACTATGAGGTCAACCAGAGGTCAGGCAAAATTCTCAAGCCTAGTCAAGTAATTCCTGGATACATTTGATTTTCTAGAGATACTTGCGAGTAGAGAATAGATCTACACTTCGCTGTAATCTTTCGTGCCTTGAAGTTGTTTTATTCCCTTCATTCCTTTTCCATCGCATTATTTCTGATGTAGCAAACTGTGAAATTAAAACTGGAAATGCAAAGGGATCACCAGCAATCTCACTTAGTTCAATAACGATCTATGATCTAGAATCTAACAGTTGAGGTAACCTTGAGCTTTCCTGTACAATTGTGCAGTGTTGTTAAATCAAGAAAAGTTGAAAAGCATTTCCAAATATTAGTTTCCGTTGCGTTGAAAACTGTGTTGTAGAAACAAATTTTTATCAAGGAAGACGAAAACCACGAAATCCAAGGAAGGCGAGGCCTAGCCATCGACGATAAAATGGCGATTTTAATCTTGAACGGATGAAGCAAACCAAACCATAACAGCGATGACGATATCAGTAGTATGTGGATTCAGATGGCTTTACTGAAAGACAAAATCGGCTTTAGGTATTGCATCCGAAGTGTTCCTATATATTTTCAATCTTCTTTTTCGTGCTGTCTCCTCGTCTGTTCATGCAATTTGAGTGTCATAATACGCACGCTGATATACTGTCATAATAGGTACGCTGCTATACAGGGAAAGCCCCGCCTCGAAGCTTTGATTTACGACGAACCAATGCAGATATTGAAAATCTACGCGGTAACATTTAAGAGAAGCTCCTGTTCTCTACGAAGAAGTTTTTAAGCTGATGAAATCGGCCAAAAAACAACTGCATCGCACACTTTGAAAGGGTCATGGTTTTTGGCATCTTCACAGCTTTGTTTGTTTACTTTTGTAAAATAACGCAGACGCCCGCATATTCCATTGTCATTTCTAGCGATCTGATTGGCCGAATCGCACCATAACAAATCCGCTGATTGGATCAAAACAAAATTCTCCTATGTTCGACCCTAGCAATAAGAATATAGGGCGAATCAATCAGAGATAATTTTCAAAACATACCTCTATAGCTAACTTGAACATAGATACCTTGTTTGTTGATATCAGTGCGTTGAGAGTGAAGATATTAATCTTCAAAGGACAAATTTGCTTCCACCTCGAAACCAAAGCTTTGGCGTTTTGGCCTAAGCAAATTCTTGAAGCACAGTGAATAAAATCAACAAAATTTGAAGACGGCACAACAGATGTGTCTTACCAAATACAGTTTATGTGCGACATATCGTCAAAGGAGCTCCGAAATCACACATGCTATTCATCCCTGAAAGTACTCCCTTGAGCTCAACGCGCTTTTGACATCGTCGAATCATTCCTTGAAAATAATTTTGTTATCAGATCTCTCGAGATCAAGTTGATCATGATGTATCTTCGATGCTGCTTTCCCAGGTGGGTCATCAACAAGATAGGAGACATCTTTTGGCTCCCAAAAGATCTCAAGACCTTCCAGTCTTGACTCCCGAGAGATCTGATAACAAATTCTTTTCAACGAATGATTCGACAGTTGCACGAGTGTGTTGATGCTGAAGGGAGTACTTTCGCCGATGAATAGTAAGAGTAGAATCAATTGTCGATATTGAGATGAATGAAGCTGATTTCGAAGCTCCCTTGACGATAGGTCTAACATAAACTGTATTTTGGAAAACACATCTGTTGTGCCGTCTTCAAATTTTGTTGATTTTATTCACTGTGCTTCAAGAATTTGCTTACATGATCCACACAAGTCTCTGCAAATACTTGCATCACATTTCTTTGTGAGACGTTTCAAGCAGGACGTGGTAAAATGGCCTTTTCCCATTCAGTAGGAGCAGTGAAGCATAATTCCAAGTTTGTTGATTTTGCAACATTGGCGACGAATTCTTTAAAAGGCTGACTTGGCAGCGAGGTGACTGAATTGATGCTTGCTGTAACAGCAAATCGGGCCCTCCACCAACTATAATAGGGTCTAACTTGCCTGTTACCTTGAGCAGTTAACTTGTGAGAACGGACAGCAACAGACATTCCACTCGCGTAGAGGCTAAGAACTGACTGATTATTAAACAAAAGACTAAATTATATATACAGATAGAAACGAGGCTACACTTAAATAAAAGAATAATTACACATAAATTACGCTATACATAATTAGCCCGACAATCCTGCTACAACCACTCTTCCAAAAGCATCAATACCCTCGTCTGATAGGGAGAAACTAGGAATCCAAACACGCGCTGCGCGCGAGTTTGCAATTCCAAACTCCTGCGGAGGGCTTATCACTGATTAAGTGGCGCGCTTCGTGCGCCACTTCCTCAGTGCCGAGCAGCCTAAAATAAATGCATTGAAATATCCATCCAGCTGATGTGATAGACACGAAACGTCATAGAGACCAAATCGATTTTTAATTGCATTCTTAAACTTCTTCCCAATGAAGGTACTTTTATTCCCCCTTCCACTATGGATAGTCTAACTACCTATGTTTACCTTAAATTACTAAAGTTATGGTAATTTAGGGAGAAAGCCATCGAGCAGCAACATCCAAATCTTTAAAATGCCCTTGAAAACAAACTCAAGGTATAGCGAGGATGGCTGAACATTGATAAGACTGAACAGTAGATAAGCAATAGTTAAAATAAGATACGCTGGCCTACGTTCAAATGTATGTATGGAGGCGCAAAACAGACACAAACGACGCAAAAGGCACGGTCTTACATGAGTGCGCACGTATGCAACGTTCAGAACAAACGTTTTCCTTGTTTGGCAACAAGTCTGCGTGCTTCCAGCCGATGAAGCAAACTTCCAAGATCATTCAACTTCACAGGACAAGCTATCATTATCGAAGCACGCCGGAAGCACCTAGATGAAGAAGGCCAAGCCTAGCAGAAATGAACGAATTTGAGTGACTTATGCTGAAATTTCAACTGTTCAGTCTGATGAATCATCATTTCTAAAAAATTACAGAATACACTAGCTTTGCCACCTACACTAGCACCCAGGTGGAGGCTGAGATCACAAAATCTCTGATTGATCACTACTGCAGGGTGTTTATAATACGAAGACCGAAGTCCGAAGAAAGAAAACGAAGACGAAGACGCATACAACCATACTTCAATACAACGGAGTAGATTTTAACATCCAGTGCAAATAGACCTTTCTGTGGCAAGTTGTTTGATGAACAAACGTAAATCAAGCAAATTAAGTGCTAAAGTTTTGGTCTTCGTTTTGCAGAATGACCCCCTCAATCTACAAAACGAAGATATATGGCCATTGTACGGTCCATGCAGTGCAATAATTGTTTCCTTGTGCCTATCTGAAGAAACACAACGACTGTTTACAATCTGGATTGAATTTAAACACTTTTGCAGCATTTTGGAGTCTGTCTTCGTTTTGCAGATTGAGGGGGTCATTCTGCAAAACGAAGACCAAAAACTTTGGCACTAAATTTGCTTGATTTATGTTTGTTCATCAAATAACTTGCCACAGAAAGGTCTATTTCCACTGGATGTTAAAATCTTCTCTGTCTGTATTGAAGTATGGTTGTATGCGTCTTCCTCTTCATTTTCTATCTTTGATCTTCGGTCTTCGATTTATAAACACCCCACTACTCTCCCAGGGGGGACTCCCTATTAGTAAGTGACGGGGGGTCAGACATTTTTTGGGTTTGTAAAATGTTGTCTAGTATACCTTTGGGTACGCGATTTTGAGCATAATCGGTATATTTTTGGGGTTGCTGATGAGAAAATTTGACAAGGTGAGTGCTAGGCTGAGATTTTCACCAAAATATTGCAGGGCAGTTGCCGAAAGTGCTATAAAACCTTTAATTTTCATGTGCTATGAAGCTATGAGTATATTTTTGGGGTCTAAAATTTCCTAAATTTAGTATATTTTTGGGTTTTTCAAAAATATCTTGTGTCTGGCCCCCCGTCACATACAAATAGAAGTCCCCCCCTGGGACTACTCTACACATCGTGCGAGCCATATTTCTGATTGTGGGGTAATTAAATCAGGAATTGCTGACCACTGCGTTATCTGTGGGGTTAGGAAACAAGCGCAATAGAAGAGGAGAACGAAAGAGTCCCCATGATAGACTACAACATGTGATCGAATGTTGAAATCTAAAGAATTATGATAGCGAAGCATTTCTCCAAGATTTACAGAGTCTTGACTATGAGAGTGCAATCTCTGCCGCCGCAGGAGACCCTAATCAGATGGCAAATAATTTCTACGACCTCTTCCTGTCACTACTAGATGTGCATGCCCCTTTAAAGAAAAGGAAAGGGATTCAAAGGCGTGCACCAGCTCCATGGCTTCCTGCTAGAATCAGGAAGTTAATGCGTGACAGGGATAAATATAAAGTTTTAGCTGAGAAACATCAGCACTGTGGCTTAGATATACAAAACCAATTGCCATACCCTTTTACCACACCCTTTTGACCCAAAAACTGCAGTTTACGCTGTTATGTGCAGTGATGAAAATTCCTTAAATTAATGTCTGTACTTAGCATTCGCTATTAGCTTCTTTGCCCTTGTCTGTAATCGTTGCAATCGGGATAGTTTGGTGTTGGAAAGAGCACTCCAAACAATGTTGCCATAGCGAAGATGGCTTTCAAAGAGAGCTTTGTAAACTTGATCAAGTTTCCTTTGCGGAAGGATGCTTTTCAGCTTTCTTAAGGAGCTCAAGCCCCCTTTCAGCTTATTTTGATAGCTTTGTACTGCTCTTTCCAATGAAGGCTTTCGTCGATGATGATCCCTAGGTACTTTGTCTTGTGAACCCTTTTGATAACTTTATTATTGAGGACAAGATCTGGCAAATCATTACCTATCTTATTTAGTTGTCGCCTATGGCCTATAACCATATATTCACTTTTGCTGGCTTTAACACAAATTTTATTAACCCTCATCCAATTCAATACATTTTCCAGCTCGTTTTTCAAATCTGCTAGAATTCATTCAAGTTTTCTGATGCGATGTTCACACCACAGCAAGAAACATCTAAATTTCCCCATAGTTTTTGCATGGAAATTTAGGGGAAACGGACAATTTTCTCTGGGAAATTGAAGGGAAAAGGAAATTTCCATTTCCCTCATAGGAAACTGTTAGGAAAGTGTCCGTTTCCCCAAAATTTTCAACACAAAGAACATGGGGAAATTTTACCATTTTTTGCAGTGCACATTTATCAACAGCATACAAATTTGGGATCGAGCTTTTTAGACAATTCTTAATTCTGTTGTCATTTAACCTTGCCATGTCATCGGAATGCCTCACTGCTTTATATTCTTCATTGTTAAAGATTTTCAGTACCCCTCCATACCCATGATAACACTTTTATTCTAAAACGCAAAAAGGGCAACCCACGCAGTATGTGCCACTCACGCACCTAAAAATTCGACCCACGCAAAATCGGTTACCCACCAGGGAGCGCCGCGCCACGCAAGATTACTCACGCAAATTTATATCCAAAAAGGGCCCACGACCAACGTAAATTTACCCACGTCCCATGACCCAAGACCCTCGACCCAAGCAGATTTCCAATCCAGTACTGAGAGTTTCTTAAAATGATCGGATTTGGGTATTCAGGGTTTTTTACGAGTTCATGTTCACAACTTGTGGTCTCCTGAACATTTGTGAGGGCCTCTGCGGAGGCCCCCAAAACTTTTGCACTAGGGAGTTTGACCCCCGGACTGAGGGAGGAGAAGACGAGAAGGAGAGCGAGAAGAAGACAGAGAAGGAACGCTAAGCAACTGAGAAGTTCTTTTTCGATGTAAAGAAGTTTTGATTTAAGAGAGTTGATTTGTCGTGTGTTGGGAATCAAAACTTTGTGTTTCCTTCGAGTGTGTCTCAGGAGGAATAGTTTAGCGCGAGTCGTTGTGTACATCTAATGCATTTCAAAACAATGTTTATTAAAGCCTTTCCAGTGTCTAAGACATCACTCAAGTACTTTCTGACTAACACTGACATGTCCATCAATGGACAATCCGTAGCACATACATTAAAAGACATGCTCCTTTTACTTCAGTGTGACATCATAATAGCCTCGTTCTCTGACAGCCTCGCATAGAACATTACAACCATGATACATGAAACAAACAGTAATAGAAAAGAGAGATGTCAAGCATTTCCTTTATTAAACAAATCTTTCCCAATACTGGAGTTTCTCGATTTATGGCGATCTGAGAGTCTTACAAGTTTCGAATAAAAAAATATGCGTACTGCCAGTCAGAACAAACTGCCAATCTAATCAAGTCTAATTTGCATGTTTTCAAAGTTCTTCACGTTCTGTTTCAAACTATCTCATTATTAGTGCCAACATATGAGCACGCTATCATTCACACACCATTGCCTGAGGATACACACTTTATCTAGACTTAATGAAACTGAAAGGTCTCCTAAGGTCTGTGGGTCAACGCAAGGGTTCCTCGATTGCCACACTAACGAAAACGTCAGAGGATGTGCCATCAAAGCCTTCTTAATTGCCTCTTATCACATGGAATGAATGCGTGTATTACTGACTTCGTCATGCCCTTGAGACAAAAGGCGGGAGGGATTTATTTTGTGATTCAATGCCCACATAACAAGGGGGAGGGGTGAAAGGCATCTTGTAACGTAAACAGAATTAGAAAGGTTCATTACTGTTATTACATTCGATAGGTTGGTGAGGTTTCTTCCATTCTACAAAACGCGGTACTCACTAATTTTATTGCTAATTTAGTTTAGTTTATTAGTTTAGTTTAGAAAAAAGCTGCCTGTTTTAGGAGCCCCCTCCCCCATATTTGTACGTCAAGCGTTATTTGGCTACTTTAAGTGCGTGGCGTGATTTCGTGATTCTGATATTTTCGACTCGTGAATTCATGATCGAAGACTCTGCCGTGCAGCGTGATCTTTCGAAGATTTGGTCGTTATTTCGTGAAATGGACTTTTAAGGCACGTGATTATGCCTTGAACTGGTGAAGGGGATAGTCCCAAAAATTTTCCGGGGGCAGGCCCCGGACCCCCATTTATCTCTTTTCACCCGCAGCCTTGCCACCGAAACTTTAAAACCCATGCTAAAACCACCCTGCGCTCCTTGGTGTGTCTTTTCCAGCTATGTATTTACATAGAAATATATTTCTGTAGCTTTCTTAAAATTTCTGCAACGTGATCGTGAAAATGCTCTTTTATAGTCCGTGATGGCGTGATAAACGAAAAATCAACACGTAAATCCGTTATCCAGGGGTACTATGGGGGCCTCTTTTAGGTAGTGCATCTTATGCTATGACGACGAGGCTTTTGAGGCTCGATGAGGCTTTTCGTCGAGATTTTGATCCTCTATTTTCAGAATTTTCCCTAGAGGTCCTTCGATAACGCATTCTTTTCTCAATCAACCCTGATCCATATGGGGGGTGATTCCTACATCCCCCCTTGATGTTTTCTTGCTTCGTTTCTAAAGGGCATTAACAATGTCCCCAATCCCCTCTGACTTTTACTAATTATCTATTAGCCACATTGTGACAAATGAATTTTCAAGCAATAAAGCCCACAGGTCACGCGACATGCCCATATTTGGAAGCAGGTAGCAGAAAAGTAATTGTTTTTGATGAGATCAATGGAAAGATTTGATTTAGTTAATTGATATTTGATTAATTCCACTCTGTCTTTTTTAGTTTTTCCCCAGGTACTTTTCTGCTCGGTGTTTTTCTCCTTTGATGATTAATTACATAAGTTAATGTGTTTGCATCTATTTTGATAATACATGTTGATTATAAATAGCATGGTTACTCTAAGTTTCATGGGTTGATAATGAATCATAGTTGATTCGAAACGTTCCGAAATATAATGATTTGAGTAGAATATTTTAGGCCTTTGGCCTACATTACTTACTTTTACCACTGGATATGTCGAATTATCAATTAACTACAAACATGATTCATGATTGTCGTCTTTATCCTCGTTCTAAGATTTGATTAAATTACAAAGCATCACATACCAAGTGAATCAGTAAATGAGGGGTTTTGATTTGCTACCGGAATCTCTCGGAATGTGATGATGTCTGCACTGACATGACTTCATTTTGTCCACCATTTGGAGCTATTCGGCAAATTTTGTTTTCATTTTAATTTTTCAATTGAACCACCATTTTGCAATTTCTTTTTTTCTCTTTTGCAAATGACAAATCAATTTCACAAATGACATTTGATGAGCCTTTGATGAGCCAAAAGACATTTGATGAGCCTTGATAATTAACTCAAGCCCCCTCAAGAACGACTCCCTGGAAGATCAGTTTCATCAATTAACTATTTCATATTCTTAATTTTAGATTTTGTAAGTTGCATTTTACTGAAGGGATATCGTTGTTTTAAATGAATTATATACATATATATTGTTGGCAAACCTCAAAGGAAATCACAAAGGGAGTCGACAAGACTCAGGAGACCCCCAGAACGTTTTGTCCCTTGAGGTATCTTGCCTTTTGTGTGGGTGCATTTTGCCCTGTGTGCTGGCGGTGTTGCGCTGATCCAGGTCCCTAAGGAGCCATGGCAGACATGTAAAACTATTACAACAGAAAAAAGGAGGAGAGTTGTAGAGGAGAGTTGTAGAGAGAGCACAAGACAAACAAGACGAGCGCGTTCCTTACGAAAAGCCACTGAAGCTAGGCCTAGTCTCGAGCAGCGACGACCCAAGCCCAAGCCCAAGTTGACGTCGGCATGATTTTGGTGAGCGTATTTATTCCTTTCCTTGTTGGGGACGAAGAATAAAGAGAACTAAACATGGATTATTGACAGTTTTTAGTTCAGTTGTGTTTGATACATTTTGAATATTTGCACTTTAAGGAAACTAAGATACATCTTTGATTTATGTGTTTATGGGCCGCACGTTGAATCCACTACATAGTAGCAGAGGGTAGTTGATTATTAATTGAATTAGATGAATTATCTATTTCATTGGGGTATTGCGTGAAGTTCTTCCCTTTGAATTTGGCTTATTACGCTGGTACTTGCATCATTTCGAAATGATGGGTTGTTGTACCTTGTTATGTGCTGATATGCTGGGGAACTTTACGTACTACATCGGTGTATCTTTTTCTCGTTTGTTGCATTGCATGATGTATCTACTTGTTTGCTTTGAATTCAATTATGGTTTGCATTGTTTGTATTGAATTCATGCTTGCGTCTTAGTTCTTGTTTTTCGCGCGAAGCGCTTTTTTCGATCTATAGAAAACTAGAAAGACAGCAGTTGTTTTCTGGTTTTTCATAATTGTGTAAGATATAGATAGCAGAGCTTACACAAAAATTTGAAAGAATTTGTAACTTGTTTTGCTAAGTTAAACTGATAGTTTCTTAGTTAGTTAATTCTATTGATATTGGTATTCTTTGGACATTGGTCGTTGGACAGTTTGTGTACCTGCTATTTGTCATTGGATTTGTTTACTCGCTCAAGATTGAAGAAAGATTTGGGACATATTGGTTTGAAAGTCGAATCGCTCGTGCCATATTCGTTATTTAATTGTTTACTGGATCAGTCTTTCGTGAACTTGCTATCTGTATTCCTCATGGGACAATGTCGTCGGAAGATCAATTGTATAAAAATATTTTGAAGTTGAATGTCGCGGAGCTCCGAAGGGAACTGGAGAAAAACGCATTGCCAGCCACGGGGAGAAAAGCAGAGCTGATACAGAGGCTGTACAAGTTCGCCAAAAGGGAATTAATCGCGAGTCAAGGAGGTTCTCCTGAGGATTCCGTTCAGAGTGAAAAGTCTCAAGATAAAACAGAGTCGATCTTGAAAACTCCTTCGAGGATACCGCGTTTGTTGCCGAATGTTGAAGAGATAAGCAAGTCTGCACGTTCACGTTTGGACAGGACGTCATCAATTCGCGATAGAAATAGAATATTGGAGCAGGATTTGTTTAGCGTACAGTTCGAAGATCGGGACATTGATCTGTTCGGACATTCGAAAGGCAGTGATGGTAGAAGAGATGAAGGCAAGATTATACATGAACAATTGCATGATAATGGACAGCAAAGTTGGGAACACAACGGGCAGACCACACAAACCGGACAGTTTTCAAATACCGGACAGCCTCGTTTTCAAGTTAGTTCAGATGAACCAAAGTATGAAACAGATCACAGAGAATATGAATTTTCCGGACATAATGGAGATAACGGACATGGAGAAAGCAAAGATCATGAGAATATTTTTCAAGAGATTAGTGAAATGAAAGTTTTAATGGAAAAACAGTCGAATTTTGTTCATCAAATTGAGAAAGAAATGGATTTAAAGATAAATAGTTGGAGTAAGAAAATATTAGAGGCAGTGCAGCACAAAGCCAATGTTAATGCAGACACGAGAAGTGATGATATAAGAAATCCAAATGAGATGGAGCAACTTTACAGAAAATATAAATATTATGGTTCAGCGATAGAGATGATACTGTTAGAGATTTCTGAGTTTGATCAGGGTGAAGTATCAAAAGCTGAGTTGGAAAATTCATTACGTCGACTGAATGAAAAGGAACAACAGTGTGGGTCTATAGTCCAAGAAATCATTACATTACAGATAGATGAAAGTATTGTAGATAGAGAGATAAGAATTTGGACAGAATTTCAACAACGAATCCTGCGTGCATCAAAAGGGGCAGAACGATTTATTTCACAATTAACAAAGGATGAGGAAGCAGAGTTGAGATCAGTAGAGGATAGGACACCACTGAAGGAATGCAGAGAATCAAATTCAAGTAGTAATTTGAAATTACCCAAGTTTACATTACCAGAGTTTCATGGCAATATGATAGAATGGGTTTCATGGTGGGATCAATTCAAATCTTGTATTCACGAGAACAATGCATTAAGTGAGAGAGGGGAATTCAATTATCTGAGGGTATATGTAAAGGGATCTGCAAGAAAAGCCATTGAATACATTGAAGTTACGAGTTCAAATTACTCAAAGGCCATAGATGCATTGAAGAAGCGTTATGGTAGACAACGTTTAGTCGTTGAACATTTGGTCGAATCGATACTAAACATAGAGGAGGGGGAAAGGGTGACTGCACAGTCACTGAGGTACTTGTATGACACTTTGGTTAATAGATATCACACTCTGGAGCAGTATGAGCCAAACCTTGAAGTGTGTCACAGAATTCTTGTACCAATTTTCCAAAGTAAACTGCCAAATGACATAAGGAGAAAGTGGGAGTATAAACTTTCCAAGCTAGAGAATGAAGAAGAAGATAAGAGAGTTACGGCAGAGTTTTTCTTCGATTTTCTTCGATCACATGTAATGTCTAAAGAGGCCATAGAGAAGTCGACTCCAAACCGTTCAACTCATCCCAGAATGTCAAATAGGCCACGTATACAAAACAAGGATCAAGGGGACAGTAGGTTTTCATCAGCAACAGCATTAGCAGCTCAAACTAGTCAAGAAACTGTCAATCAAGGCCGAAATAATCAAAATAAATGTGGTTTTTGTGAGAAAAATCATGAATCAAAGAAGTGTTTTGGATTCAAGAAGAAATCAGTTGATGAGGGGATACAGACAGTTAAAGATAAAGGATTGTGTTTCAATTGTTTGAAGCCTATAAGTTCCACGCATTACAGTTCATGTTGTATGAGCCAAGGATGTATGGTCCAGGGATGTCAGAGAAAACATCATACATTACTACACAGAGCAAGTTCGAATCCCAAGACAGAAGTAACTAAAGATGAGAAGGTCAATTCTTCCGAGAGAGTAGAAGCTATAGTAGCAAGCCATGTTGGAGTTTTAAACGGTATTGTGAAAACAGATTCAGAAACTAAGATGAGGCTGCTACCCACAGCAAAGGCAAAGTTACTTCAGAATGGCACTGAAACAGATGTCAGGATTCTGATAGATAGTGGAAGTGATCACTCATACATAAAGCAGGATATTGCAGAGTCATTAGGAATGCAATCTGAGGGACCATCAAAACTGATGACAATACTAATGCATGGTGGTCAATCAAGAACAATTAAAGTGAGAAAGTTCAAATTTACTTTGACAGCATTGGATGGCAGTAAGTCTGCTGATGTAAGTGCATGGGCGGTGGATAAGGTGTGTGCACCGCTAGAAGCAGCTCCAGTCGATATTTCAAAATATCGATGTTTAAAGGGATTAAAGTTAGCTGATAGCTACCCAAGACAAACAGCAAACATTGATATTCTATTAGGTTCAGACCAGTGGGGTCAGATCTTAAGAAGTGGACTAAAGAAGAGAGATGCTAGCAGTCCGATAGCAACAAATTTAATATTTGGATAGATGATCTCAGGAAACTTAGATGTAGGATCAGAATATCATCCAAGCAACAGAGCAACGACAAATTTTGCTACAGTGAAGACAATAGAGGAAGAGCTCAACCTCGATCTCAAACGATTTTGGCAATTAGAATCTTTGGGAATCGATGAAAGTGAAAAAAGGCTGACAAAAGATGAGGAAAGTACGATGCAACAATTCAAAGATAGCCTTGTCTATGATGGAGAACGTTACGAAGTTGCATTGCCATGGAGAGAAGATTGTACAGGTTTGGAAGACAATAGGCAGCAAGCTGTTAGCAGACTTGTGAAAGTAGAGAAACGTTTTCAGTATGACAAAGAAAAGGCAAGCATGTATCAAGATGCAATAAATCAGTACTTGAAAGATGGGCACGCAAGAGAAACAGACAAAACGGTTTCAAATTCAGAGACAAAGATTAACTATCTGCCTCATCATCCAGTTTTTCGCTCAGATAAAGTGACAACGAAGTGTAGAGTAGTGTTTGATGCATCTTCAAAGAATAAGAATGGAGTTTCCCTCAATGACTGTCTTCTACCCGGACCTGTGTTGCAACCTAATTTAGTTTCAATCATCATTAGGTTTCGCCTTCATCGTGTAGCCTTAATGGCCGATATCAGAAAGATGTTCTTGCAAATAAAGCTCGCAAAGCAAGATCAGAATGTGCATAGATTTCTGTGGCGTGATTTTAATACAAAGATAGAACCAAAGACATAATGCATGACACGCCTAACATTTGGAGATGTTTCAAGTCCTTTTGAAGCAATAGCAACTGTGCAACATCATACTGAAGTAAACAAGGAGTCCTTTCCAAAAGCATCAGAAACCATCAAAGAGAACATGTATGTTGATGACTGTTTAACGGGAGCTGAAGATAATGAAAGTGCGTTTCAGTTGTATCAAGAAGCTACGGGAATGATGAAATCTGGAGGCTTCGAATTAGTCAAGTGGGCAAGTAATTCTAAAGAGGTTCTTATCCGCATACCACAAGATCAAAGAGCAACAAAGAATGTGATAGAGATTGAAAGCGAAGGTGACCCATTGAAAGCATTGGGCATTTCATGGGATACAGAAACAGATGAATTTTTGTTCAATCAAGGAGAGAAACTGACAAATATTCAAGATCAAGGAACCAAGAGGAGTCTTATCAGTATATCGTCAAAGCTTTTCGACCCAATGGGATGGTTAGGACCATTCTCTGTTAGAGTAAAGATCCTATACCAAGAACTGTGGACACGGGGGTTAAATTGGGATCAAAAGTTACCAGCAGATCTTATGTCTTCATGGAATAAATGGAAAGAAGATTTGAAAGAGTTATCAAATCTGCGCATTCCTAGATGTTTTGTAAGTGATCTTACTAATGTCAACAGCGTCGAGCTCCACGGATTTGGAGATTCTAGTCCCAAAGCCTATGGTGCAGTAGTGTACGTCGTGTTGAAAGATGAATCTGGAAAAGTGAATGTTCAGTTAGTCATGTCCAAGAACAGAGTTGCACCGACTAAAAGAGTGACTTTGCCAAGACTTGAGTTGCTAGCTGCATTTATTCTTTCCAAACTATTAAAGTTTGTATTGGAATCATTGAAAGTGACTGTCGACAGAATAGTGTGTTGGTCAGACAGTTTGGTAGCACTCAACTGGATACGAAGGCCAAGCAGAAACTGGAAATTGTTCGTTGCAAATCGAGTGCAGTCGATACAGGAAAATGTATCACCAGAATGTTGGCGATTTTGCCCAGGGAATGAAAATCCTGCCGACTTGTTAACTCGGGGGGAGAATTTAGATTCAGTTATTCATAACCAACTTTGGTGGAATGGGCCAGCGTGGTTAAAGAACAGTGAAGAAAATTGGCCGGAAAATAAGCTCGAGGTTTCTCCAGAGTCAGAAACAGAGATGGTCAAAATTACAGTTTGCAACCATTCAACTACAAAGTCTGTATCAAGAGTAATTGATCCAGCCAAATATGAGAAATTTTTGAAGTTAGCAAGAGTTACTGCTTACGTCTTGCCAGCAGTTCGTAATTTTAAGACGAGTTTAAGAAGTAAAGTTTCAAGCCAACCAATGGAATCATTTGGAACACATTTAACGTCTGATGAGATAAAGTCAGCAGAAGAATATTGGTACAGAACAGTACAACGAGAAGAATTTGCTGGAGATTTTGAAGCACTAAAGAACGATGTACAACTCCCGAAAACTAGCAAGTTGAATAGCCTGTCTCCAATCTTTGATCATGAAAAGGAGCTTATCAAGGTCGGGGGTAGATTGCAGTTTTCTTTGATACCTGAAGAAAGTAAGCATCAAATCATATTACCTGGAAAACATATGGTCGTAGACAAGATTATTCAATCAGTACATGAAAGAGAAGCTACACATGCAGGACCAGAAACCACTTTAGCCATAACGAGAGAAAGATTCTGGATAATCCAAGGCCGCCGAAATGTTACCAGAGTAATTCACAGATGTCTCAAATGTAAAAGGCAAGTTACCAAACCACTGATGCAAAGAATGGCTCCCTTACCTGTAGAGAGAGCCAGTCCTTCACCACCATTTACACATGTGGGATTAGATTTCACAGGACACTTGTTCTTAAAGTTGAAAGGAAGTACCGTACCCCAAAAGGCGTATGTATGCATATTTACTTGTGCATCGACACGAATGGTTCATTTCGAATTAACCAATGATATGACAACTGACGAGTTCTTGCAAGCCTTCAAGAGGATGTATAACAGGAGGGGTCTCTGCAACACAATGTGGTCAGATAACCAGTCTACTTTCAAAAGAGCGAATAAAGACTTGCAATGGATTGTGGAGACTTCAAAAACGAAGACAGAGAAAATTTGGAAGAAGATTGATACTCAGAGAGTAGAAACAGATTTAGCAAATAGAGGAATCTTGTGGAAGTTCATTACGGAGCGAAGCCCACATCGAGGAGGTTGGTGGGAAAGAATTTGTCGTTCACTAAAAGAGCCATTACGAAAGATTCTCGGCAAAGCTTTCCTTACATATGTAGAGATGTACACAGTTTTGACAGAAATCGAGTCAACAGTTAACTCAAGACCTTTGACTTTTGTTGGAGAAAGTATCAAAGATGGACAAGTAATCACACCGGCACACCTTGCTCTTGGAAGAGCACTAAAGACTGTTCCAGACATACCACATGGGACGCAATGTGAAGCTCCAATCAATGATAGATATCTTTATCGTCAACGATTGATCGGTCACTTCTGGAAAAGATGGCAAGCAGAATATTTACCAAAGTTAACCGTGAGACAAAAGTGGAGAAATGAAGTTCCTCCGTTACAGAAAGGTGACGTTGTTTTGATTTCAGAGGACAATGTGAAACGAAGCAGTTGGCCATTGGGAATGGTGGCAGAAGTTCACGAAGGAGCAGATGGCTTAATTCGGACAGTGACAGTCAAAACACAGAAAGGAAACTTTAATAGATCTATTCAAAAACTGCACCTCCTCGAAGGACACAAAGATCCAGAAAATCATGAAATAGTTCAAACAAAGGCATACGTTCCTGAAAGAGCCACCAAGACTAAGCCTACTGGAGTAAGATATGTTAACGTAGTACGTCAAGGCGGGGAGAATGTTGGCAAACCTCAAAGGAAATCACAAAGGGAGTCGACAAGACTCAGGAGACCCCCAGAACGTTTTGTCCCTTGAGGTATCTTGCCTTTTGTGTGGGTGCATTTTGCCCTGTGTGCTGGCGGTGTTGCGCTGATCCAGGTCCCTAAGGAGCCATGGCAAACATGTAAAACTATTACAACAGAAAACAGGAGGAGAGTTGTAGAGGAGAGTTGTAGAGAGAGCACAAGACAAACAAGACGAGCGCGTTCCTTACGAAAAGCCACTGAAGCTAGGCCTAGTCTCGAGCAGCGACGACCCAAGCCCAAGCCCAAGTTGACGTCGGCATGATTTTGGTGAGCGTATTTATTCCTTTCCTTGTTGGGGACGAAGAATAAAGAGAACTAAACATGGATTATTGACAGTTTTTAGTTCAGTTGTGTTTGATACATTTTGAATATTTGCACTTTAAGGAAACTAAGATACATCTTTGATTTATGTGTTTATGGGCCGCACGTTGAATCCACTACATATATATATGTATATGTATATATATATTATATTATATGTATATATTATGTATGTATTATATGCATATGTATATATATGTATATATATATTATATTATATATATATTATTATATACCCAAATATTATATACCCAATAAAACTTTATACCCAAATGGCCTAAACAGCAAACTGAACCATCCAGAAAATATATCATTATAAAAATCTGTCTAAGAAACCAAAGGACAAGCTACAGAATTACGTTCAATTATTTGTTACTACATTATTCCCCTGTAGCCTGTCATTTAATAAAACGTAGTATGTGATACACAATTTAACGTCATATTCGTAAAAGAGCCTGTATAATCCGTAGCATTGAAAATATTTCTCATTCTCCTGATGATGACCATATTGGTCGAAACTAGTTGGGAATTGAGATAAAATACATTATATAGATACATTTCCGCTCGTCTTTCTTTCTGTTCATCTTTATATATATTATATATATATATGTATATATATATTATATATATGTATATATGTGTATATATATATTTCACAAATGACGCTGTTAGAATCGGCTAATTTCTTCCAAAACATCACTGAAATCCAATCATTTTTAATAAGATGTCCGGCAACAGAAGCTTTGACCAGCCAGCGGAGCTGCCAAGTGAGGGGATGGGACATTTCTCCCTTTGTCAAATATATTCCTCGGGGTTCTTTCAAACAAGGGGAAGGTTCTGACAGGAAGGGTCTCTACGCCAAAGTTAAGGATGGTGTTTTTAAAACGTTTCCAGGCGAAGTATCACAGAATATTCAAGGCTTCCAATTTGGAGCATGCTAACACTGGACAGTGACAAAAATTTCTGAAGGGCCTGATTCATAGGAAACTTTGACAAACTACCCTAGTCAAATAGTCCAGTTTTGCGTTGGAGCCAGATAGCCCTTCTGAGCAAGTGATGTTGTTCCAAAAAGTTTAGATATAGTCGGGAGATGTCTTTTAGCCAGAGTAGCAGACTTGCTGTCAAAATTTTCCTTTTGTCCCCAGAGGCCCCTATATTGTCCACATTGATTCGTCCTTGCTATGCTGTTGGCTTAGACAACCCACCAGGTTTCGAATCATTAGCCTCAAATTTTCAACTGGATATAATTTTTTGCATAGGTCATATCATTTTACATATGTTTTTAGCTGGGGGGCCCCGATCTGAAAAATCCCTAGGGGCCCTACTGCCTCCGTTAAGCCACTGCCTTATTTATCTAAGTTTTAGTTCGAAAACAGTTTTTCTACTATTAAAAATCTACCTTTCTGACCTGAAAACATTTCTTTGGAACAAGAAAATTTATTTCTCCATAGCAGTGTCGGCGGTGTTCGGTATTCGATTCCAAAAACTCCCTGGCGAATTCCTATCGGTCCAGTGGCTGGAAATCTAGAAAGTAAACACGCATATTTGGTGCAACAAGTTCCGAACGCGTATGGCAAGCGAAAGTAGTCACCAAAATCAGATGAACCAAGTTTTAAATAAACCCAGTTTTTCTGAGAAAAACCGGGTTTATCTGATTTTGGTGACTTTCGCTTGCCATATAAACGCGTCACCCTAACTATTCCTCGCAGACCTCCATGGCATGGCTTCGTAAATTTTGAAGATCAAACTCAAATAATAGGCCTACAGATTTCGCTCCAAGAAAAGTTGTTGCAGAATATGTGGAGTAATTTGCTAATATTTCAAACAGCAAAACTTATGATGAGATGAAGTCAATTATGAAACTACTTACCGAGCTTGAGCAGCAATGCACGTGCACCAACAGTGGCACAGGACAAGGCAGACCAATGACACCAAGCCACAAAAGAGAGTCCAAGCAGCAAGTGACTTTACAGTTGCTCATATTTCCATTCATGATCATTCATGATAGAAACCAAACCCATTCATGCAACACAAAAGAATGGCGGTCTCTAGGCAACTTTTTATGTAAACATAGGGAAAGAGACATCATCCCCTGGGGAACTATCATGTGTAGTTCCGCAAGGATCTATTCTTGGCCCACTCATTTTCCTCCTATATGTCAGCGATCTGCCTCAGGCAGTTAACTGTGACCTACTCTTATATGCAGATGACTCCTGTCTTGTTTTCGGAGATAATAACATCAATGAAATAGAAAAGCAACTAAATGGAAATTTTAACTCCCTTTGTGACTGGTTTGTTGATAACAAACTAAGCATTCACTTCGGAGAGGACAAGACAAAGTCTATACTCTTTGGCAGGAAAAATAAACGATCTGGCAGCAAGAAGCTTGACATCAGAAGAGGTGACATCAAGATTAAACAATACACTTCAATGACGTATCTGGGTTGTGTCCTGGATGAGAGCCTGTCTGGTGAGTCAATGGCAACAAGGACCCTGAGTAAAATCAATGGCAGACTAAGGTTCCTCTATGTTGTGAAATGTTGACTGATTAACCGCTGCATATTTTATCCGCTGCGCACTTCATACTTTGGTCAAAATTCAAAGGGCGGAAAAAGTATAGAATTTTGCTGTGGGAAAGTTTGCTTCTTTTGTTTTTTGTAAAATTTCATACGTCATTTGTACTGTTGTCTGCAAAGTTTATTGCTTTTTAAGAGAATGAAACTAATTACTCTGAGGTATTGAAAAACTGAAAGACTACTCCTTGATCTAGAGTTTTTTGTCCAGATGATAGATTGTTGATGGAAAGTAGAGTAGTTGTAGATCGATGATACAGATGATGTGTGTCTAAAATGTCAACCATGTCTTCTCTTTGCTGATTCTAAAGAACCGAGCGGAAAAGGTTTGAACATTACTGGTCCACCGTCCCGATAGATACACACAAAGAGAAGTCGACATGGCAGAACAGATCGAAAAGGGAGCAAGAATTAGAAGAGGACATCGTGAATTTATGAGCCAAATGATAGAAACGTACGAAAACGTGAAGAACGAGAAGCTGAAATTGAAAACGCTGCAGTCGCAACTCAAAGATAAGCTGAAGAAACTTGATAAGCTCGATGAAGACATTTTAGATTTAGTAGGAGAGCATGGGTCTGCTGAAGATTGTATCGCAGAAGTAAATGAAGCCGGACAGTTCAAAGTGAGAATGCAAGAAACTTTAGTGAAAATTGAACAGTCGTTACAAGATCTAGAATTATTGGCGCATCCCTTGAACAGAGCAGACTCGCAAGAAAGTTTGAGTTCGACTGCTAGTCTCCAGACGAAACGAGTGCGAGCAAGATTGCCAAAGTTGGAATTGAAAAAGTTTAGCGGCAAGCCTTACGATTGGCAGGAATTTTGGGACGCTTTCCGGAGTTCTATTGACGAAAACGAAGAATTAGCTGAAGTGGATAAATTTACGTATCTTCGACATCTTTTGGAAGACCCTGCAAAAGGAGTTGTCGCTGGATTTTCACTCACCGAAGCTAATTATGTCGCAGCAGTGAACCTTTTGAAACAGAGATACGCCAAACCTTCAATTATTAGACAAGCGCACATTAACGAGCTGAGGAGTTTGAAGCCAGTTTATAACGAACGAGACTTTACACGATTGCGAGGCTTTTACGACAGAGCCGAGACTCATTTTCGCGGGCTAGTTTCATTAGACGTGGATGAGACAAATTATTCTCTTATTATCGTTCCTGAATTGATGGATAAATTGCCTGAAAGCTTGAGAATCAGAATGGTCAGAGCATCTGACTGTCACGACGAATGGAATTTATCGGATTTTCTGGAAGCCTTGAAGAAGGAATTGGAAATACGTGAGTCGCATGCACCATTATTCAGGACAAACTTTGCACCAGGCCAAGGAGGGAAAGATCAAGTGTCGATGGCTAGGCCCAACAATAAACAATCGAACGGTCAACAGAAGACAGCAAGCGCCTTGCACAGCAATGTTAAAGAGAGAAGATGTGCATTCTGTCTGGGGAAGCATGAGGAGATCGCTTGTGGAGCAGTTAAGAACAAAGAGGAACGTAAGAATATTGTTAGAAAATTTGGACGTTGTTATGTCTGTTTAAAGAAAGGTCATCGATCTTTCGAATGTAGGTCAGGGCTTTAGTGCACAGTTTGTAATGAGAAGCACCACATTTCCCTTTGCGATAAGGATACTCAGATTGCCCCTGCGAATGAGGAAGTTTTGCCTAGTGCTCCCGTTGCTCCAGTAAGTGCAAATGCGAATTCTTGCGTAGAGAGTGTTGAATGTGGGGGGAGGGTGGCCCTCCAGACTGCCCAGGCTTTTGTGCAGGGAAAGAGGAATATCAGAGTGAGAGTGCTTTTTGACAGTGGAAGCCACAAATCTTTTGTCACTTCCAATGTGGTTTCTAATGCAAATATTTCTCCTTTCAAGCAGGAATCATTGAGCATTTGTAGATTTGGAGATAAAGAAGCCATTGTTTCTTCAAATGATGTTGTCAAGTTGAATCTTATGCCTGTAGGTGGGGGGGCAGGGTGTGTCAATTAATGCCTATGTAGTTGATTCAATTTCAGAAGTGAGAAATGAACATGTGGAGATTGTGAAGAGGGAATATGACCACTTGCGTGACCTTTGGTTTTCGGATGTCAGTCCAAAGGAAGCGACATTGGAGATTTCAGTGTTGGTTGGATCGGATTATGTATGGAGATTTCAAGAAGATGAAGTAAGAAGAGGAAAATATGATGAGCCGGTTGCAGTGAAAACAAAGTTGGGGTGGGTTTTGTCGGGCCCACTAGAAGGTGAGAAATTTAACTTTGTTGATCATGTTGAAAATATCACTGTTAACCATGTTTCTTGGAATTCTCAAAATATTTTTGTCCCAGAGCCACCTACATCAGAAGAAGATTTTCACAGATTATGGGACTTGGATAGTGTAGGAATTAGGCCTACAAATGATGTTTACACTGAAGCCATTGATTGTATTGAGTTCACAGGAGATCGTTACAGGATTAAGTTACCATGGAAGGTAGGTCACAAACCATTATCTAGCAATTATGGAACCTGTGTCTCTAGATTGAAAGGCCAGCTTACTAAGCTCAGGAAAGACCCAGAAGTGTTACAAGAATGTGACAGTATTATCCAGGAACAAGTAGAGAAAGGTATTGTTGAGAAAGTTATAAATTTAGAAAGTTCAAATTCACCACATTATTTGCCTCATAGACCAGTTGTTCGGAGGGAAGCAGAGACGACAAAGGTACGTATAGTCTATGACGCATCATGCAAAGATCGACCAGGTGGTGTATCATTAAACGATTGTCTTCATGTCGGGCCATCATTAACGCCTATGATTTTTGATCTTCTTGTTTCTTGGAGAGAACACAGAGTAGCTATGGTCGCGGTTATTGAGAAGGCCTTTCTCAATATAGAAATCCATCCAGAAGACAGAGATAGTTTGCGTTTTCTCTGGGTTGATGATGTTTATGCTCAGAATCCGTCTATCTTAACGTACCGGTTCCGGACTGTTGTCTTTGGCGTAAATTCGAGCCCGTTTTTGCTTAATGCTGTCTTGCGTCACCACATTGAGCAGTACCAGGAAATTGACCCAGATTTTGTGTCCAAGGTGAGTAAGGAATTCTATGTAGATGACTGGGCATCTGGAGCGCAAGACATTGAGACTGCCATGAATTTGTATCACAAAGTCAAATTGAGAATGTTGGAAGGAGGTTTTAACCTCAGAAAGTGGAAGACTAATGAACCAGAACTTGCTCAAATGATACAGAAAGAGGAAGATGTCCAGAAGAAAGAGTTAGGTCTGAGCAAGGAGTATGACTTGTCATATGCTAAGACAGTTCTTGATGGTTCAGAAACAAGTCAGGTAAGAAACAAGGTCTTAGGTATTGTGTGGGATCAAAGTGAAGACAATCTAGAATTTGATCTGAGTAAAGTTGCATGTATTCCTCAAGATGCCAAGGTCACTAAACGTGCAATTTTGAGTTCTCTGGCAAAACTGTTTAATCCTTTAGGCCTTGTATCACCAGTTATGATATCTGCAAAAATTCTTTTCCAGGAACTCTGTCTGGAAAATGTTGGATGGGACGATGAGTTGCCCACTGAAAAACGAGAGAAATGGGATCAATGGTCAAAAGAATTGCATGAAATTGGTAAAATTGTTGTTCCAAGGTGTTTGTATAACAAAGGTACAGGTAAGGTTATGCGTTGTACTTTGCATGGTTTTGGAGATGCTTCTCTAAAGGGCTATTCAGCTGTTATCTACCTTGTTTACGAGACTGAATCTGGTACTCGTAGTCAACTTGTGTGTGCCAAGACCAGGGTTGCTCCTTTGAAGCAATTATCGATACCTAGACTTGAGTTGATGTCAGCCCGTATACTTGCCATGCTAATGAATGCTGTTTATGTTGCATTGAGTTCCCAAGTGAGAATTGAGGAAAAGTTTTACTGGTTGGATAGTAAAACAGCCTTGTTCTGGATAAACAACAAGAAAGAATGGAAACAATTTGTCCAACATCGTGTGAACGAAGTGCTCACTTTGTCTAACAAGGCTGAGTGGAGACACTGTCCTGGAACGGATAACCCGGCTGACACAGGATCACGTGGAATCAGTGCAGATGTGTTAAAGAACAGTAAGTTGTGGTGGCATGGTCCCCTCTGGTTGATTAAGGATAAATCGTTGTGGCCGCAGACACTTGTGTTAGATGAGCCATCAGAAGCTCAAGAAGAAAAAAGAAAGACAAATGTATTACTTGTGACAGAAAATCAGAAACCAGGTGTAAGCCAAGTCATTGAAATTGGTAAGTACAGTTCACTTGACAAACTTTTGCGTATCACTGCTTATGTTTGCAGGTTTATCAGGAATCTTAAGGCCAAACGAACAGGTGAGGAAATAATTGTAGAGCCACTGACAGTGCCAGAAATTATGTTAGCAGAAAGATTCTGGATTATGGAAGTGCAAGCAGAGTTGCAGAATGAGTCAAAATACAACCTGCTTGTTCAGCAATTAGGCATTGAGGAAAATCAAGGAATTCTTAGGTGTAGAGGCAGACTTGAAAATGCGGATCTAGAAATGGAAGGTAAGTTTCCTATCATTTTGCCACGGAAACACAGATTTACAGAACTTCTTGTTAGGAAAATGCATGCCAAGGTAGGTCATGAAGGTCTTCGTGTTACGTTAGCTGAAGTTAGATCAAAGTATTGGATCACAAAAGGAAGACAGTTCGTAAAAAAGGTGATAAAGCCATGTGTTGTTTGCAAGAAGCTTGAAGGTAGGGCTTATAAAGCACCTCCGATGGCGCCGTTACCAAGTTTTAGGGTCCAAGCAGCTCCACCCTGCAGCAAAGTTGGAGTTGACTTTGCTGGTCCCTTGTACGTGAAAGATCAGAAAGGTAGTATGCGTAAGACGTACATTGCTTTATTTTCATGTTGTATGACACGTGCTTTGCATTTAGAGTTGGTAGAAGACTTAGCAGCTCATACTTTTGTTAGATGTCTGCGTAGATTCACTGCAAGGAGAGGTACACCAGATCTTATTGTTTCGGATAACGCCAAAACATTCAAATCCACATCCAAGATTTTGAAACGACTTTTCAAAGATAAGATTATGCAAGCTGAGCTTAGAGCAAGGAAGATTACTTGGAAATTCATCTTACAGCGGAGTCCGTCATGGGGCGGAATGTATGAACGGATGGTAGGCTCTGTTAAACGTACTCTGAAGAAAGTGCTTGGAAATGCAAGGTTAAGTCTTGATGAGATGCATACTGTTTTGGTAGAAATTGAAGGAATTCTTAATTCGAGACCTCTCACTTATATGTATGAGGATGATTGTAATGTCGAAATTCTAACACCTTCACATTTGATATATGGTCACAGATTGTCGCCTATTGCGGACAACATTGATACTTCATCAATTGACAGTGATGATGAAACTCTTTTCAGTAAGAGATTTGTGTACTTGACTAAAAATTGTCTCATTTCTGGAATAGGTGAAGGAAGGAGTATCTATGCAATTTGAGAGAAACACATGATTCATCAGGTGAAGAGCAAGAACAGATAAGTGAAGGAGACATCGTGCTAATAGCAGAAGACAATGTCAAGAGAAATCAATGGAAAATGGGTAAAGTTGTCAAATTGGTTATTGGTAAAGATGGAAGGGTAAGAGGAGCAACTTTGATTACTATTACTCCTAAAGGTAAACCTCAATCTCTTAGCAGACCATTATCCAAGTTGTACCCATTGGAAGTTACAAAGAAGAATGATGAGGAGGAAGGTCCTGAAAATATAGCCAAGATGAATGAGAATCAAGATGTAAGGAAAGAAGGGGAGGACAGAGAAAGGAATGAGAGAAGGAACGTTAGGCCGCGCCGAGCTGCTGCTGCAGACGCGATTTGGCGCACTCGCTTGGTTCTTGACTCAAACTGAGTCAAGGGGGGGGGGGGGAGAATGATGTGAAATGTTGACTGATTAACCGCTGCATATTTTATCCGCTGCGCACTTCATACTTTGGTCAAAATTCAAAGGGCGGAAAAAGTATAGAATTTTGCTGCTGGAAAGTTTGTTTCTTTTGTTTTTTGTAAAATTTCATAAGTCATTTGTACTGTTGTCTGCAAAGTTTATTGCTTTTTAAGAGAATGAAACTAATTACTCTGAGGTATTGAAAAACTGAAAGACTACGCCTTGATCTAGGGTTTTTTGTCCAGATGGTAGATTGTTGATGGAAAGTAGAGTAGTTGTAGATCGATGATACAGATGGTGTGTGTCTAAAATGTCAACCATGTCTTCTCTTTGCTGATTCTAAAGAACCGAGCGGAAAAGGTTTGAACACTCTATAGAAAACAAAACTTTCTTGATTTCTCTTTCCGTAGGTTACTTGCAAATTCACTGATTCAGCCCCACTTTGACTATGCATGCAGTGCTTGGTTTCCAATGCTAAATAAAAGGTTAACCAAAAAGATTCAAACAGCTCAAAATAAATGTATCAGGTTCTGTTTGAATCTGAAAAATTGAGCACATGTAGGAATCAAAGAATTCAAAGATACAAATTGGCTCCCTACAAAAGAGAGATTTGAACAATGTACTGCTACAAATGTTTTCAAGTTTTTTGATAATTCAGCCCCTTCCTATGTGTCGGAGATGTTCTCACCAGTTGCCAGGGCCGGATCACTCGAAGATCTAAAAATAGACTACATCTGCCATTTCGAAAGACTAACGCGGGGCAAAATGGTCTCTCCTATATGGGACCCAGACTTTGGAACAGCCTACAGTCGGGCCTAAAATCATCCAATAATGTCAACAGCTTCAAGCATAAGATCAAGGAAAAATTCTTTAATGATCTTCAGAATCGAGAAAATAGCCCATATACCGGGTGTCTCAAAAAAGTACCCCCTTTTGACTGAAAATAGGAACGAAACAATAAGATATTATAACTCACGGAGTGAATAGCTAAATTTATCAATCTTCAACTTAGAATCACATACCTTGCATTTAGAAATCGTCTGCCAAACGCTGGAGATACAAGCTTGTAAAGTCCAAATTTACAGGGCACCCGAAACCAGAGGTTTTGTAAAAGGGCGTAGCCAACAAGAGCAAATAATCTTTCAATAGAGCCGAACCGGATGTTTACATTTCCACGTTAGCCAATCAGATGTGACCATGACGTCACGCAAACAAAAGAATCGATGTGGGAAAGCACCCCTCACATATCGGGGGTCGTGCACGCGACTATTAGGTAAATTCAGGAAAAAATTATATTTTTCAACTCTGTACTAATATGTTTAAATTTTCCTCGCAGGTTTTTTTAAAAGAACGCGTAAATCCAGAGAAAACGGCTTTTGAGTAAGGCCTATCATTTGACGTCTTGATCCCTAACAAATAAGCCCTTCAAAAACGACATAAATTCATATCAATGTCTTCCTATTTTCTAAATATCACTGAACGACAGCAGTTGGCTTTCAACTGCTACCGAACTTCTATCACATTAGCAAGCGACAGCAGTTGGCTTTCAACTGCTACCGAACTTCTATCACGGAGGCAGTGGCAACTCAAAACTTCGCATTTTTCATACACGAACAACATTGCATATCCTAGATTTGTGTGAAATAGTGTGAAATGAGATAGAATTTCGTTTCGCTCTTAAAATCTTTGCATCTGAAGTATCTTTAAAACTTTGATCTTTACTTCTTGCTGTTATCATCCTCAAAATATCCAACCAACCTTCAAGTTTTCAAAATTTTGCCGTTGGTTAAGTCAAACGTTATGTAAAAGCTCTATACCGTCCACTACCAATCGCAAACCCGCTATCGATCTCTGAAACGCTATATTTGTACGTAAGAATATATGTTGCCAAAGGTATGAGAAATCTTCGCTTATTTCCTTTCCACTGAGAGTTGATGTTTCAGCATTTAAGAGCAAAAGATATCACGTTTCAGTTTATAGCACCAAAATAAAAGTTTTTTCATTTCATTTTCATTTTAAAAATGTTTACCCTGGGATACAATTCAGTTAAAAAAATAGATTAAGCAACTGCTTTCCAATTGTCCCAGCAAAAAAAAACATAAAAAGCTAATGAGAAATAAACCTATTTACAATAATTTCTAATTACATGGCTATAAAAACGAGAAAAAGAAAAATAAAGACGACTCTTTCGATGCAGAACAGCTTTCCTTGAATATTCTCAATTCAAAGCTTTTAGTTTCGTTTTGAATGACTGAATCGAAGGGGCTAATTTCATTTCCGAGTTGAGTTTATTCCATGCCTTCGCTCCACGAAACGCAAATGATTTTTGGCCATAAGCAGTTCTCATCTTTGGCACTCCAAGATTACATTTCGTATCGCGAAGGACCCTGGTATGAACATCAGACAATTTGTGGAAAATGTTACCTAGGTTTTCAGGTGCGAGTTCATTCAAAGATTTATACACCATTGTACAAGTTTCTCGATTGATTAGTTTCTCAATTGACGGCCAGCGAAGCAGCTGCAATAGAGGAGCAGCTGGAGTGTCAAAGGGGCTACTTGTGACAATTCTAGCAGCTCTGTTCTGTAATTTCTGCAAGGTTTTCAGTTTAGTTGCCCCGCAGCATCCCCAAACAGAGCAACAATAACTGAAATGTGGTTGAACAATACTTAGATACATATTCCTTAATGTATCCTCTTGCGCATAGTGTTTTGCATACTTCAAAAGTCCTATAGCTCTAGAGATCTTCTTCTGTGTACGTTTAACATTGCTCTCCCAATTTAGATTATCGTCGATCATGAGACCAAGATATTTAGCTTCCCTCACAAGATCGATATCATTTCCATTTACTTGAAACTGAGGAATCGGTACCATAGGTGTATCAATTTTCCTCAAGTTCTGCGACGATCCTATGATCATGGCCTGAGTCTTGACAACATTCAAGGAAAGCTTGTTACCCTGTAACCACTTCTCAAGGCAGGCAAGTTCAGCATTAACAACAGCATCAATCTCTTCTATATTATCGGAAGAGAACGAAATTGCTGTATCATCCGCATACGTCGTTGCTTTTGCACGTTTTAGTGCAAAAGGTAGGTCATTAATGTAAATCAAAAATAGAAGCGGTCCAAGGCAAGATCCTTGAGGTACTCCTATGCTGATTTCAGCAGGATCGGAGCAGACGCCGTTGACCTTGCAGAACTGCCTGCGATTACCTAAGTAACAGCTGAACCACTGGTGTTCAAGACCGTCGATTCCGTAATTACGCATCTTATTCAGAAGAATTTGATGGTCGACTGTATCAAAGGTTTTCTTTAGATCAATGAAAATCATGGCGGTAAATTCCCCTCTGTCAATATTTACGTACCAATCATTTGTACAGTTCAATAAACAAGAGACGACCGAATGCAAATTACGGAAACCGTACTGATCTATAAATAAGTGCTTGTTGGAATCAAGATACTCGTACAGTTGATCATAAATGAGCTTTTCAAATGACCTTGAAACTACTGGTAGGACAGAGATTGGTCTATAACTCGATCTATCCTCAGTTGATCCACTTTTAAAGATGGGAGCAACACGTGCTATTTTCCAGCTATCAGGAAATATTCCTGATTCAATAGACAGGTTATAGATCCTACATAGAGAATGTGAGATGATTGGAAAAGCAATTTTGATGAATGGCTTGCAATGCCATCTGATCCAAAGCCGAATGAAGTCTTCATTTTCTTGAGAGCCTTTTCTACAGAAACAGAATAGAAGGTCTTAAACTGGAAACTCGTACCTTCTTCATTGATGTCATATTCATTCGATAGTAAGGGGTTAGGCTGCTGCGGTATATCGTCACTTAGCTTTTTACCTACGCTACAAAAGAAATCATTCATCGACTGAGCGATTTCGTTGTTGTC
Organism: Aurelia sp. 3 sensu Dawson et al. (2005); assembly: GCA_964020215.1. Classification (NCBI taxonomy): domain Eukaryota; kingdom Metazoa; phylum Cnidaria; class Scyphozoa; order Semaeostomeae; family Ulmaridae; genus Aurelia; species Aurelia sp. 3 sensu Dawson et al. (2005). The sequence goes on from OZ026578.1 coordinate 6,297,589, forward strand.
AGTTACATTGCGACTTTCCACATCAAGACAGCTAACATTTGTTGTCTTTGATCTCTTATTCAACAAAAGGTTGATCGTTTTCCATGTCTCTTTCAAATTTCCCTTGCAAAGAGCAATCTTTTTGGTAAAGTACTCTCGCTTGAGCTTTTTGCCTAGATTGTTTACTTTATTCCGCACGTGTTTGTAAGAATTCATAAGAATGGAAGACTTGTTTTTAACAGCAGAAGTCTTGAGCTTGTCTCTGGAACGAGCACGTTTTCTGAAATCAGTAGTCAACCAAAGGGTCAGCTTATCTGAAACTTTGATAGTTCGCATTGGGGCATGTTTTTCAATAATCAAAGATAGTAGGGCCGACCATTTTTCTACAGCCTCATTTACGTCATTACTAGACTCAACTAACAGATCCCAGCAGCATAGTGATCACTAAGAGTTACTTTTAGAACTCCAGATTCAGGAATGTTTTCTGGGTGAGTTGATGCTACATGATCAATTAATGTAGCGGTATCCCAAGTCTCTCTGGTAGGATCCTGAATTAATTGCGTAAGGCCAAATGTATCATAAATCGAAGCCACATGCACAGCAGCGTTAACATTATTTGTTGAATTTTCAGGGGAGTTCTCCAACAAATACATATCACAGTTTGTATCACCAAAATGAAAATAAGGGGCAAGATTGTCAACTTCGAGAGTACAGTCCTCTCACAGATCTACCTAGGGGTGCAATAAAGCCGATGAAACCCACCAATTCCCCCTTTAAAAACTGTAGCTTAATCTTGTCTCCTGTTAATTAAAAGTGCTTGCAGTTTCTGAATTTGGCTTTCTGCGACATTTTGGACTCTACACTTATCGTTCTTCTTGGGAACTGCTCGTAAGAAACTTGGGTTCACTTAAAAACAAATGAATGTGGTCTACCTAGCCTATCTAGTTTATGCAAAAAGCAGAAGATAGAGGGAAATATGACTTTCAACATATACATGGTTATTTCCTTGCAACCTCACTGACAGAATGGCGTTTGTTGGTCCAGTACGATACCTCTAGGAATTTGCTAGCCAAATATCTGACTTGGGTAAGCCTTTCTGCCAAGTATGCAAAGCATGGTACACTTGTGGCACTATCTTTGGTAAGATGAGTCCCTACAGTGGCTATTTTCAGCATTTCTTCTGAATCTTGGACGCTTTAGCAGACGTTCTAGGAATAACCAACTGCAGAGCAATCCTACTTTACTCAACGGCCTCAGCTCACGTCAGGTCAAGAGTTTTCCCGCCACTCCAGATTTTGACCAATGACAGAAGAGGGTTAAGGTCAAGCTCAAAAATTGATGAAAAAAATTGGAAACTGACGACCATGTTTATACATCAAGGTTTATTTTTAAATCAAACGAAATCGACAAAGTGAATCATTAAAGTTCAGCAAAGAAAGTTCAGCTGTGGTGTTGCTTTGAATTGATTCCCTAGGAACGCAACGATGAGGGAGTAGCTGCGGTTGGTATCATATGCTGCCCTTTCCGTCGCTACTGCCTCAGTAATGAAAGTTAGGTACCCTTTAAAACCCATCTATTGCCTTCTTAATGTATTTTCGATGATATTTAGAAAATAGGAAGATATTGATATGAATTTATGTCGTCTTTGAAGGGCTTATTTGTTAGGGATCAAGACGCCAAATGATAGGCCTTACTCAAAAGCCGTTTTCTCTGGATTTACGCGTTCTTTTAAAAAAACCCGCGAGGAAAATTTAAACATATTAGTACAGAGTTGAAAAATATAATTTTTCCCTGAATTTACCAAATAGTCGCGTGCACGATCCCCTATCTGTGAGGGGTACTTTCTCACGTCGATTCTTTTGTTTGCGTGACGTCATGGTGATATCTGATTGGCTAACGTGCAAATGTAAACATCCTGTTCGGCTCTATTGAAAGATTATTTGCCCTTGTTGGCCTAGCCCTGATTTGGCATCACAGGCAACTAGGGCAAATAATCTTTCAATAGAGCCGAACCGGATGTTTACATTTACATGTTAGCCAATCAGATGTGACCATGACGTCACGCAGACAAAAGAATCGACGTGAGAAAGTACCCCTCACATATAGGGGGTCGTGCACGCGACTATAACGTAAATTCAGGAAAAAATTATATTTTTCAACTTTGTACTAATATGTTTAAATTTTCCTCGCGGGTTTTTTTAAAAGAACTCGTAAATCCAGAGAAAACGGATTTTGAGTGAGGCCTATCATTTGGCGTCTTGATCTCTAACAAAGAAGCCCTTCAAAAACGACATAAATTCATATCAATGTCTTCCTATTTTCTAAATATCACTGAACATACATTAGCAAGCGACAGCGGTTGGCTTTCAACTGCTACCGAACTTCTATCACGGAGGCAGTGGCAACTCAAAACTTCGCATTTTTCATACACGAACAACATTGCATATCCTAGATTTGTGTGAAATAGTGTGAAATGAGATAGAATTTCGTTTCGCTCTTAAAATCTTTGCATCTGAAGTATCTTTAAAACTTTGATCTTTACTTCTTGCTGTTATCATCCTCAAAATATCCAATCAACCTTCAAGTTTTCAAAATTAAGCCATTGGTGAAGTCAAACGTTATGTAAAGCTCTAAACCGTCCACTACCAATTGCAAACCCGCTATCGATCTCTGAAACGCTGTATTTGAACGTAAGAATGTTGCCAAAGGTATGAGAAAGCTCCGCTTATTTCCTTTCCACTGAGAGTTGATGTTTCAGCATTTAAGAGCAACCACAAAATATCACGTTTCAGTTTATAACACCAAAATGAAAAGTAAGGGGCAAGATTGTCAACTTCGAGAATACAGTCCTTTTAACAGATCTACCTAGGGGTGCAATAAAGCCGAGGAAACCCACCGATTCCCCCTTTAAAAACTGTAGCTTTCAGCTAAATTTTGTCTCCTGTTAATTAAAGTGTTTGCAGTTTCTGAATTTGGCTTCCTGCGATATTTTGGACTCTACACTTCTCGTTCTTCTTGGAGACTGCTTGTAAGAAACTTGGTCTCACTAAAAAACAAATGAATGTAGTCTACCTAGCCTATCTAGTTTATGCAAAAAGCAGAAGATAGAGGGAAATATGACTTTCAACATATACCTGGCTATTTCCTTGCAACCTCACTGACAGAATGGCGTTTGTTGGTCCAGTATGATACCTCAAGCAATTTGCTAGCCAAATATCTGACTTGGATAAGCCTTTCTGCCAAGTATGCAAAGCAATGCAGATCAAGCAAATCTCTACTCGGGAAGCAACAGAATGCTTCACCGAGTCCATACGGGTCTGGTACACTTGTGGCACTATCTTTGGTAAGGTGAGTCCCTTCAGTGGCTATTTTCAGCATTTCTTCTGAATCTTGGACGCTTTAGTAGACGTTTTAGGAATAACCAACTGCAGAGCAATCCTAATTTACTCAACGGCCTCAGCTCACGGCAGGTCAAGAGTTTTCCCGCCACTCCAGATTTTGACCAATGACAGAAGAGGGTTAAGGTCAAGCTCAAAAATTGATGAAAAAAATTGGAAACTGACGACCATATTTATAAATCAAAGTTTATTTTTAAATCCAATGAAATCGACAAAGTGGAAATTGACGACCATATTTATAAATCAAAGTTTATTTTTAAATCCAATGAAATCGACAAAGTAAATCATTAAAGTTAACCAAAGAAACTTCAAATGTGGTGTTGCTTTGAATTGATCCCCTAGGAACGCAACGATGAGGGAGGAGCTGCGGTTGGTATCATATGCTACCCTGGACTTGCCCAAGTCGTCCTGGAGGAAAGAAAGAGACGACTTGTCGCGAACAGTGAACAGATGGATAACACAGCTGGATGGCCGGACGGTTTTTGGTACGGCAGACGGCACCTTTGATCATAATGTTTGACCAATAGCAGACAGGATACTGCTGTTCCGTCAAGGAAAATGACGGGGGCAAACCTACATTGAAACATAAATGGCTGTATGTCAAAACGAACAGATGTTTATATATTGGCGCCATCATTTCCCTAACAGCGCTCATGAGTAGACAGATACAATTGACCCCCTGGTTTTCAAATTCCTTGCGGTTAGATCCTATTACAAACATCGGGTTAAGTCAGGTCACATACATCTTATGAATAATTAATGAGAAGCTGTTCGGGACAAGTCGTCTCTTTCTTTCTTATATGACGACTTGGGCAAGTCCAATGCTACCCTTCCTTTCGCCACTGCCTTGGTAATGAAACTTCAGTACCCTTTAAACCCATCTATTGCCTTGTTAATGTATTTTTGATGATATTTAGAAAATAGGCAGATATTGATATGAATTTATATTGTTTTTGAAGGGCTTATTAGTTAGGGATCAAGACGCCAAATGATAGGCCTTACTTAAAAGCCGCTTTCTCTGGCTGTACGCTTTCTTTTAAAAAAACCCGTGAGGAAAATTTAAACATATTAGTACAGAGTTGAAAATATATTTTTTCCTGAATTTACCTAATAGTCGCGTGCACGACCCCCATATATGTGAGGGGTACTTTCTCACGTCGATTCTTTCGTTTGCGTGACGTCATGCTCACATCTGATGGGCTAACGTGCAAATGTAAACACCCGGTTCGGCTCTATTGAAAGATTATTTGCCCTTGTTCTCTTGCCTTCTCCCAATGGCGTATGGCGTTTATTTCTTTGATCGCCGACAACTAGTACTACCTCTCCGATCTCTGGAAGACATGCATTTGTCTTCCTGTTTATACGGTGAACTTCCACCAAACTGTTGATATACTCTTTGTTCCAACGTGACCACACATGCTCTCTTGCATTTTTCAGTCTCTTACACATCTTGGTCACCCTTTCTTCATCAACTTCTACATCTTCATATGGATGTGAATCCCTCCCCCACATCATTATTTTAGGAGTCAGCACTTGCTCCTCCCCCCTTCAGTTTCTACATATGTTAAAAGCCTGTCATTCCGAAAGCCTTTCTATGTCCATGATAACTGCTTAGAGTTGTTCAAATTGTAGACGTGTTCTCCCAAGGGTTTTGTGCAATGTCTTCTTTAACCGTATCAAGCCTACAGTCCCCTAGAGGTTTTTGGTCTGTAGATTTTTACCAAGTGAACCTAAAACGCTGAAACTTTCTGATTTTCTAATTTTTACCCTTGCCACGATCTAAAATCAATTTTTTGAAAACATCAAATTCATTCCAGGGGGGTAAACGCGATCAGTATGCGAGAGATGTATGTGTAAAATTTTGAATAATTCCCAATGAAGTATACAGCTAATGTGATAAAATGATGGTAAGGAGGGAATGCATACTAATTTTGATGCTCTATCCAATAAATTAGCTATTTTCTAATTTGAACGTATGGCTTGCGGATTTTGGCAAAACGCATGCGCACATTCTTTGCATTCCTGTGTGATGACGTCAACACTTTTTATTAATTTTCCTTCACGGAGAAATTGCTATTTAGATATAGAATACAATGAAATTGGACTGATGTCCTTAATGCTTTTCGTTTTCCCACAATTAACACTTGAAGATTTTTAGTACTGAACCCAATTGACTTTGAAATTGAACAATGCGATGTCATGGAAAGGTCACGTGATATACCTAAAAATAGATTTCATGTTTGGGTTCACCATAGGATGTTCTATTCACATGCAAAGTTTCAAGGCTCAAGATTGCCCAGAACAGAAATAAATTAGGGGGCCCCTAGTCTTCCTAGAGCATCAAATACCCTAGGCCTGATAGGGTTAAGTCCTTTAATCAATTTCAATCCTGGTGTTTCTTTCATCTCTACGATACTTCTAAAACTAAAACATATAAAGTTTACATCCTTGTAAATCTTATTTCTAAATATTTGTCTCGTTCACTAATGATTTTCCTGATGTCAGCATTTATTCATTTTTTTCACTGATAAGAGAAAATTTTTGTCCAAATTTTGTTATGATTTGCTTTGAAAGATAGCAAAAAATGCTTCATGCAGATAAAAGACCTGTCAAATAATATCATGTTGCTCAGATTTGGAAAAATGAAACCTAACATGGTTTTTTGTCAGTACATTTGCGCAGGAATCAATTCTTGATGACATCATAAAAAATCAATAAACTTATATCAAATGAAACTCCGTTTCAAGACAAGTGCAGCAAGGTTTGTCTTATTGTTGTTATACAGATAATAATTCAAAGTTATCACTGAACAGGTAGCACTCAATTAGCCCACTCAATCAAGGTTAGCACTTTATTCTGCATCGTCCTTTTTTCGGCAGATTTTCCTTAAACATGGGTGGGTTATCCAGAAGTTTGCGAAAAATAGTAAAACATGAGTGGTTTTCCGCCAACATTAATCACAAGAGTGGGTATGACGGCAAGCTTTGATAATTAGAAGAGGGTACCTTTCTGAAAACCGGGCGGCAGACCCCCGTCCATCTGCAAGTCATGTATCCCCCCCCCCCCCCGGGACTAAAGGTCACTAAAAGCCAAATTAATCTACATCTGTCCATTTCTCGTGTCCATAGCAACTTCAAAGGAGCCAAACTCACTCTTCTCACTCAAGAAATCGTCGAAAATCAAAATCTCCTCACAGATTTAAATTCTTACTTTCCCTTTGCAAAAAGTTATTTTTCACAAAGTTTTCCTGTTTTTTGATCATTTCACCCATTTTCAAACACTTTGATATGAAAGAGTTGCATGATGAGGAAGTATTTACATTTACGCCCGGGGTCTCGGAATCCGGGGTCCGAGCTGTGGGTCTCGGGGTACAGTGAATAGAACATGCCTATCTGTGAAATAGTTAATACATGAAATATTAAGAGCTAAATTCAATGGTACGGTATGTTGATAAAATTGGCGTTAAAATTTTAGAGGCCAACTGAGCAGTCAATGCAATTTCTCAAAGAACGTATCGGTAGCAGCGGTAGAAACTATGCAATTTACTTGGACCTCTCCAACGATTAGAAGCAATTTAATACGATTTTTGTATCGAAGAGAAAATGTTTTTAACGTGAACTTAAGGTACATTTACTAACATTACCTTTAACTCATAATTCGTAATGTAAAACATTGCTCGTAATATGAAAGTAGCTAGTAACTAGGAACTCATAATATAGGAAGTAACTCGTAAAATAAATGTAACTAGTAGCTTGCAACTCATGTTATAAGCAGTAACTCGTAGCATACGATTTCAGTTCGTAAATTGTAGCTCGCAACTTAAGGTACATCCACTAACATTACATTTAACCCAACTCGTAATGTAAAACATGGCTTGTAATATGAAAGCAACTAATAACTCAGAACTCATAATATAGGAAGTAACTCGTAAAATAAATGCAACTAGTAGCTTGTAACTCACTCCTCGGTATCTATAACACTAGTAGTAAGTCAAAATTTTGAACCATTTCCATCTGACCAACCTTGAACAATTGGATATTTCAGTATGTTCTTACAGTTTCTCTTCTACTTGACTTTTATTGGTCGCGGTAAAACCATAGGTATACCGGGTGTCTCAAAAAAAGTATCCGGATTTGGCCGACCCTGGCGATAAGAATATAGCGTGAATCAATCTGAAATGATTTTCAAAACATACCTCGATAGCCAACTTGAACATAGATACATCGTTTGTTGATATCGGTGCATTGAGAGTGAAGATATTAATCTTCAAAGGACAAATTTGCCTCCACCTCAAAACCAGAGCTTTTACGTTTTGGATACGTTTTTTGCCTCATGAATCACAAGTTATTGACACTGATTCGACTCTAGGTATAGCAAGCTTTTTCATAAGTAATCAAAATAGAAACAGATTCTAGGCTACAGAATCCTTAAAATTCTGCAACGCGATCTAGGTGGTAATAATTGGGGCGTCTACTAAATTCATTATATCAAATTATTACTCTTATTCTCGGAAATCTAAAAGTATATTACGCACAATAGTTTACTTTCGCGGCTTTGGAGAAGGCTCATTTCAAAATTCAAAATACTTTGCTGGCTTCAGAGGAGCTTCCTTCTCCATTCCTCTAATCCAAAGAACTTGATTAAACCTTTTCATCACCAACCTTCACGGCCACAACTGCAAAATTTGAAGTAAAAACACATGCCAGTTTTTGCCAAAAAAGCCAGGAAAACTGGCGAGTTGCTTATCGATTGGCAAATGCGAAAGAATCGGCAAAGTGCTTGCAACTTCTTGTGAAACAATTCAGATTTCTTTCGGGACTGATCAACAAAAGTCTTTCTTTTTTTTCAAATCTGTTTCGCTTACACGAGATATGGAATACCATCTTTGAGTCCCAAGGCGAAGAGAAAGAAAGCACTTTGCAAAACAATGTGTCACTAAAAGCGATCAAAAAGTTCCATGCATTGTAATCAAATACGATATGACCGTTCTACTTTTGTGATTATCTTGCCACTCTCGAGAGAGTGCTGACTTGTCGGACACATAACAGTTAGCGCTTTACCGATTTTTTCCCATTTGCCAATCGGTAATCGAATGATAAGTTTTTTGTTGTTTTGTTGATTCGGCTATCAAGCTTCATAAATTTATTGCGGAATGACAGAGCAGAAACTGCGTAAAATGACGTCATCGACCATTCTGAGATAAGGAAGTGTTTGGGTAGATAAGCTTTCTGAAATGATAAATCAAGAGTTCAAGGCCCCAGGAGGAAATTATGCAGTTTTGCCTGATTCTGGGATCTGTTGCCGGGAGGCTCAAAGTTACGAGTTTTCGCGCGTGCGTGCGCAGTTTCTGCTCTGTCTTGCGGAATATTAATCAGATTTTAGTTCTGAAATTGGCTTCCCGTGCTATCAAAGCGGAAGGTAGATTCACCTAAAATTCACATCGCCGCATTATTGTTTCGGAGACTTGAATCTGTTATCTATCAAAGTTTTACCGATAAGATACAAGTGTAATGATAAAGCAACGAAAAATGCAGAAACATTGACAGGAAAAAACGTACAGCGAAGAAAACGTACTTCACTTTTTCCAAAGATTCATACAATGTCATGTGGTAATTCTTCGTCATGCTTTTTGATCAACTCCTCTTCATGATTATAATCATGCTGCTTTCGATACCTTTTCAATGATGGATTTCTCATTAACATAACAGCTAGATGCCATCTGTTGCGAGCAAGTTTGGATGCAGCTGTTCTTGGGAAACTACTTTCAGATGCAGGTTCCTCTTCGAGTGTGGTAAACTGTGGTGTTACTAAAATAAAATGAATGAGTTCTGAGCTGAGAGCAAGATGCTCTCAGCTCAGAAAGACAAGGCAAGACGAGGCAAAATTGCTATACAGGGTGAGCCAGAAAAAATTTCCTACTTTTGAAAATTCATAACACCAAAGCTACTTCACAGATTTGAATCATTCGAATTCTAGTTAAAAGTCTAAAGATCAAAGTATTTTTGTGATTTTTCTAGCTGTTCTACCAGCACTAGAAGTATTGGTAAATTCACCTTTATAATAATTTCATGGTTGCAAAATGACGGAAAAAGGGCCTAAAATATTGATCAAATCGTAAGGACTCTATTCAAATCGAGCAATAGGCCATGGGCGTTTCACCTCCCTCAAGTGTTATAAGACGTCGATTTTCAAACAAATACAAAAGATTTTCAATCCCAAGGCCTAGGTTGTCGGCGAGGGGTAATCGGACGGCGGTGGTAATCGACCACTTTTGAATAAACCAAAGAAACTGAGGGGTAAATTACATTCGCAATAACTTTTGATAGGTGAAGATGGATTTTTGCATTTTTTTCTACCAGTTTACATAGTAAACACCCCAGAGAAAGCCCTCTTGAATGCAATACGCGATCAAACAAGTCACTGTTTATACCTTCTCAGCATGATTGCGGTAAAGAAATTGTCGTTCAAAAAGTTGCACCTTCTTAGGAAGCTTTGAATTCGGGGCAGAAAGAGTCAAGAACTTAGATAAACTAAAGAGATAGAATGTCCGTCATGGGACTGAAATATAGCTAGGTGGCTGAAACTGAAAAACCTCCCACTAAGGGGGCAGCGTTTTTTGTTTCGATTGCCCTGAAAATGTAACGGCGGTGGTTTTGGACACCCAGAAAATCATCCCTGGAAGAGAATGGTTAGTCGAGCTCGAAGATGCCTTTCGAGTCCTTTGCCCACAGCGATTGTTTTCGCAAGCAAAAAGAAGGCTTTTGTGCAAAAAAACAAATTAACATGCATGTTATGCTTGAGCATCTGATACTTTAATCAAAGTTTTGTCTGCTATTTGATAAAATATCCATTAGCACTAGCAAGGGCAAGGTCATTGACCTGTTCGGGTAACCTGACCATTTCTTTCATTTAGAAGAATACAATTTTGCACAGATATCTAATTATTCTCAAATTGTATAAATTGGTGTAAATGATGTACTAAATGAAATGAAATGAAATTTTCTGAATTTGATTCAAAAATTAACGCATCCCAGTGAAAAGAAATAGTGAACTCCCTCGACTGATAAGAACTCTTTTCATTTTGCTTTAAAACATGTAAGATAAACCTCCTTTTGTTAATGCAGTTCACTTTTTAATATTAGTGAAGAGCTTTGCAAGTGATACTAATATCTCATTTTGGAAAATCCAAGAGTTATTTTTTGTTAAATTGTGTTGTTTTGTGTGTCCTGTAGGTTTTGTTGTAAACAAAAGCAGAAGCAAAAGGTTGTAGTTTTTCAGAGTACATCAAATTAAGCAGATAAGTCCATAGAATGAATAATTCCATAGTATAAATCAAAAGAAACGATTTCCTAGCATACTCTGCAATTTTCACTTACCGTCCGAAAACCACCGCCGGTGTCCGAAAAAACCGCCGATCTCAGCAGGAGAAACATCGACCCCAAAGGCGAATCAGGCAAAGTCGAAACCAAAAGTCTTTGAGTAAATATGCTTAAGGGCTGCTCTTTTATTGGATGATTTTAGTTTTTGTTTGCGATGTATTTTTCTTGTCTAAAAATTCAGTTTCCGTTAAGTGTCCAATTACCACCGCCGGCACTCTAGAGGACATCTCTCACCCAAGAGACGTTGCATTTCCTTCATCATTCTGTGGAATGGAGTCATTTATGCATTGATCGATGTTTTAGGCTATTTTTCAGTCATTTTGCAACCATGAAATTTTTGTAAAGTTGAATTAACCAATATTTGTAGTGCTGGTTCAGTCATTCAGTCATTCAAAACGAAACTAAAAGCTTTGAATTGAGAATTTTCAAGGAAAGCTGTTCTACATCGAAAGAGCCCTCGTTATTTTTCTTTTTCTCGTTTTAAAGCCATGTAATTAGGTATATTTCTCATTAGCTTTTTATGTATTTTTGCTGGGACAATTGGAAAGCAGTTGCTATTTTGTTCACTGAATTTTATCCCAGGGTAAACATATTCAAAATGAAATGAAATGTAAAATAGTAGGACGCGAGAAAAATCACAAAAATACTTTGATCTTTCAGCTTTTAACGAGAATTTGAATGACTCAAAACTGTGAAATAGTCTTGGTGTTACGAAAAATTTTCAAAAGTGGGAACTTTTTTCTGGCTCTCCAGGTACAATTCCTTCTCCTGTCAAATTTCAACTACTCTCATCTAATTTGGATTTTCTGTGGAAAACGATGTAGTAAGGAGATAAACCGAATGCATAAACGTGCACTAAGCTTACCGCTTGGTGATTATGAATCCTCTTTTGAATGCCTCCTCACCAAGAACAATGAAATAGCAATCCACACGAAAAGCTTACAGAAATTAACAGAAATCAATGGTAGAGATACATGAATCATTAAATCATGAAATTCCATCATTTAAGAGAGAATTTTTCGTGCAGAGGGAAGTGACGTATGACCTACGAATAAAAAACACACTACAAATTCCACCTTCCAAAAAGATATCTTTCGGCATAAACTCTCTAGCCTTCCGAGGAAGCATTCTCTGGAATGCCATGCCTGATACAATAAAGAGTGCTGAAAACGTATTCAGATTTAAGAAAGGCATGAAAGCCTGGAATTGAGACAAATGTAGGTGTAACATATTTAAATAATTAGATCTATATTGTAATTTTTCTTTTTCTTGTATGTGAATACATGGTATTAATTAGTTTGTACATAATTGTTTATGTATATTAACTACCTCCCTACCAACTTTGAATAAAGAGATTATTATCATTATTATCCTTATTATGCTCTGCTACTCATTGATTAAACACATAATACCTAAAAAACAAACTAAATCTTTCAGAGGAGCATTCCTAAATTAATGGTTTTGATGAGTCACTTCTGTTCTGATAGCTCTAAAATCATAGAGTTTGCAACCCAACAAGTACTGGTGGTAGAATAGCATGATTGAAAATGTAATTCATAACGGCCTGGATTCTTCAGAAGATAACTAAAGATATATTCTTTAGCAAGGCATGCGAATCATTCTCTGGATCTATGTTTCTATAAATTACTAACCCACTATGGGAGAATCTCATTTCTTGGCATTATAACGTATATGGAAACTCATGGTATAAGAACAAAGCTTCATTAGCTGACAAGAAAAGCTTGCAGAATAACACAGAGCAAAAAACGCCCTGTCGAAATTGTCTAGCAGTTGCCCAAAGAGATACAACTTTGGAAAAATTTTGTCCCCAAGAGTTTTGGGAAATTTTTCTGAAATAGTTTCTTACGTTAGCCATAAATGGCTAAAACTGAACCAAAGAAAGACACCGTCGAATAATCATCAAGGTATCAAAGATATCCAATCAAAGTATCAAAAATGAAGACATTTCCTCATTTTCAACAACAATTACTGATCTATTGGCGCTAAGAACTCCCTTGAACAAAACTGATTGCATGGGTGCAATTTCGCGAAATATCTTTTTAATAATTTATCGTTGTCTTGCTGAGTTAGATTTCGCAGTAAGCATGTTTGGTGAGATTGTCGAGTGTTTAGGTTCCTTTACCTTAAGCCAGAGCATACCGAGTCAGCCAGGAAAAAGTTTCCATATTTGGGGATTCATAGAACCAAGAGTACCTGAAAAATTTGAGTCATTCCAAACTTTGGTTCCTCTTATTCTGAAACTTGACGAGGCCTTGTCTCTTGCGTTCTTAACATGAGCCCTTTTTTGCTGCTGCTGATCTTGTAATCTTCTGATGCAATTGGAATGAACACGCAAATTTATCAGTCAAATAATTGGGGGCCATTCTATTTATGCTTTTAAACATCATAATGGCAGTGTTCCCCTAAAAGTGTTCATGTAGTGATGCAGGATTTTAAGTGACTTTTCTGTCACGTTCAAAGCTTTATTGTGCACATCTGTTATCCTTCTGCGTGATGTAAAACTGGCAGATAACCAGGCCTCAGAAAAATAATCAAAGAAGGGCATAACCAAACTATTTCCAAGCCAGGTCCTGCAGTGTTTCGACAGAAATGGTGATGCTCTTTGCATCTTTTTTAACTTTAAGTGTTTCTTCCAGTTTAACTGCTGGTCAAAATGTATCCCAAGGTATTTGAAACTTTCCACTTGATCAATTTTGTTGGCACTCAAGTTGATGCTGATGTCTTCAAGTTGTTTTTGTCTTTCTTGCATTTCTAAAATCATATACTTGGTCTTTTTAGCGTTAAGTGTGAGCCTTTTCCCGCAAACCATCTACGTGCTTTTTCTAATTCAGTGTTCATCGGCATCTCATGAGCACGTGCATAGTCGTAAGCTACCAAACAGCACAGTATCATCTACATAAAGGTGTGACTTACAGTTCACATTGGATGTGACATCATTGATATGTATGAGGAAAAACAAAGGCCCAACCACTGAGCCCTGAGGTACTCCAAAGAGCTTTTCAAGAATTTCTTCAGACATACATCTATTTATTGCTGCCCCTCGTTGACGCTTATCTATGTAGGATATGAACCGTAAAATCTCATTCTCTTTAAATCCAAGTGCCGTTAGCATACTAATTAAAAGTGTATGATCTACACAGTCAAATACTTTAGCAACGTATAGAGAGATAGCACCAACATAGCTCCCTTTACCAAGCTCATCCATCATAAATCTGCAACATCAATAATAGCTGTAGCTGCAGAGAAAGTTCTCCTGAAGCCAGACTGATAGGGGTCCAAGCCTGATTTGTGAATTTGTGTTAGCCTTTTTCTTTGCCATAAATCTGGTACTTTTCCTGGTATGAGAGAGAGGCTCAGCAAGTGAATTAGGTGTGGAGAAATTAAGGATGCACTAGCCTTGAGTAGTTTGAAATTGATACCATGTACAGGGTGTCTCAAAAAAATTGTTCGACTTTTGATTAAATACTAAAAAATAACGATACGCTGAATGGACCATTGGTCAAGTCACCCTTGTCCTGGGATTTTAAATTAATTTTTGACACAAGAATCTTGCAAATCCGATAAAAATTCATGGGGTTACAAGCTTTTGAAGTTCAAGTTTGTGCGAAAGCATAAACCAGAGGCCTCGAAATGGCATTTTTGGTAAAAGTCCCATAGGCCGTAGTTTCTGTTATTTCTCAATTGTTTCAGGGCGAACCAAGTAGGATTCAAACAGGTATTCGATAACCTAACTGTCAAGCAAATGGATGCTTTGAGGAAACAGATTCAGTCTCTCGCCGATTTTGTTTTGAACCACTGTTTTTGGACCTATGCAATGTTAAGGAATTTTGAGAATGATTGCAAAGAATAATTTACTTTAGAAGTCGTATTTGGTTTGCTCTGATATCAACGAGAGGTATGACATTAGATTAGCTTCTCTTACCTCCGTCTTCGAACTTTTTGCAATACAAGTAATCTGGGGGGTCTCTGGTTTCAGCTACCACATACTTTTGATGTTCGAGAGCTCGTAACTCAGTGAATTTTCAACCGATTTGCACTTTTTCAGTCTCTAAAATTATTTCATAATCATAGGAACAGGGTTATCTTTCCATGAGCCTGTTCATATCGTCCTTATTTTTCAGTATTTAATCAAACGTCGAACAATTTTTTTGAGACACCCCGTAGACGTGTTGACTTTCCATTTTTCAGTTCTTTTATTCTCTTCTGTGTCTGTGTTTCATTGAAAAATTCAAACTTGAAAGTTGCATTTGCATTAGTTTGTTGGATAGCCTTCCTCACTCTGGCAAATTTCGCAGCTAGTTTACAAGCTAAATCTGCAAAATACTCATTAGTGTTTGTGCAATCTTTCTGTCACATGTCTCTTCTTTTCTATCAATCTCAATTCTATTTGGCTGACAAACCTTTGTGTTTTTACGGGGGGCAAGTTCCTTTAACTTCTTAGGTATTTTCCTTTGTATTCTCAACTTTATATTCTCTCGAAGTTATTAATGTTTGAAGTAATGCGTTGCAGATTTTTTCACAATCTCAATATTCCAGCCATTGCCTAAAACCGCACTGTCGACACGCGACCTCGGGATTCTTCTTTAACAACAAGTTCTCCAATACTATTTGTCGAGCACAATAGACGATTAAATCCCTTCCAAGGGTGAATAAAAGTTTGCTGGAGTGAAGTTAATTCAAAGACCCATGACTGACCAGCATCCTTTGCGGGCCCCGAATGCTCTTCCCCACAGCTTCCATGAATTCATGTATACAGAAAATAGCTGTGTTCGTAATCCGTGTTAATCTTCGATTGAAATAACTTAAATGGACAACAAATTATATCAATGGCTTCTTTAGTCTATAAACAATGCATTTAAGCATGTATTTTCGCTCTGGATAGTCAGAGCTACGCAAATTGGAGGAAATAATTATAGGCCAAAGTAGCCAGGAAGAAACCCGAGAAAAGGAGAGGAAATCTTGCTTATCTGCAGACAAACAGGCATTGGAGACTGAATTACCTTTACGATCAAATTAAACTCAACAAGGAATAGCATCTAAAAGCCTGAAAATCAAATTGCGAGGAAATAATGAAGGAACTGTACCTCACATTTTGGTTGAGCTGGAGCCCGTAGAAGAAAGAACTTCGTAGGCCAAAATTTACGGATCTAAGCTGGTCTATTGGTCTTCTTCGTCGAAAAATCCAAGGAACAAAGCCCCGTAGTTATTCCTTCGATGTCTACTCAGAGCTGTGCCGATCCTCGAGCGAGATCTAGAGGTAATTCTTGATCTTCTCTGCCTTGCGATTTCAGGTTTCCGTAGAAGCATAGAAGCCAGCAGAACACTGCAAGTAAGCATCTTCTTACGTCCTGAACCTCCAGTACAATAACTGCGTTGTTGTTGTATCTAGTGTCAGTTCAGTGGTGTTCAGGACATTATAGGTGCTTACATGCAGCATGATGAATAACCGTTTGGCGGTTGCAAGAACAGCAGACTTACTACATCGTCGTAGTTATCAATATTGACAATTCTGTGTGGGTCTCGCTTGATGAATGATAAATTAGGCTAATTGTTATCAGTCCAACAATTTTTGTAAACAAAAACAAAGGCGCGCAAAGGCTGCTGGTCAGTCATGGGTCTTTAATTGAAAGTAAATGAATCGATAGAAATTTGAGTAAGGCTACATTTGAAAAGAAGACACTGGCACTGCGGAGGCGCATAGTTGGCACCAACTCTAAAACTGAATTTGTTTTCAAGTCCTCTTTTCTCACTGTGATGTTTTCAAACCAAAACCACTGGCAGATTTCATACACAATGGGAGTTCTGCAGAACGCAATGGAAAAACTTTGCATAACATGATGACGTCATAGTTCTGATGAATAAACCAGTAACTATGAAAAGGAAACCTCTGAAATACTCTGACATTTAGCCCAAACTAACTAGATATCCCTTCATAGTAAAAGAGATTGTTGGGCACACGTAGATTTGGATTTATAGTAACATTTACAATAGGAAGTAAAAGCAATTTTTGAGACAATCTTTGTCAAAATATTGGGACAAGTCACAAAATCGCATTACTTCGGTCTTTGATTACTTGTCCATCGCTCCCCCCGTTTCAATGTTGCTTGAAGCAAACGCCATTCAACCATCTCAAAAATTGAATTAGGGAGGAAGGGGGATCCTAAACGTATGTTTTGCTTCGCTATTCTAGAAAAAATCACGAAAGCACGGAACTTTGCCAAGGTCGCAATTTATTTTGGCCAGGATTGTAGCTGCATAATGTAAGGGAATATCTGTTTGGTGCAAGATTGTCTAGAATTAAATTCTATCACTTACCAACTATTTTGGATTCGCTGTCTTTCTTAGGGTTGATCAGGTTTACGAAAACATTTAAGGTTGGATTTGAATGATAATGTTCAACGAGGACATAACCAATGTATGCTAGATAACCTGCAAGGAAAGGGAAATGTGCGTAATGTGAAGAGTAATGAACATTTGTTTTTGTACGAATTGTTCAATGTATTTCAACGTAGCTCAGCTTATGACTTCCTACCGCAATTTCATATTGAAGCAATGGCCACAAAAAAATTTACGGAAAATGTGGCTGCAAACTATAACATTGACTAACTCAAGGATCATGTGAAAGTCTTGCTAGTATGGAGCTGTAAATTTGTTTTGACAGACTCAAAACAAAACTGCATGCAGATAAAGGAAGGCTTGCGTTTGAGGAGTTCTCATATACTGGTTGCATTTTAAACCTATATCATTCCTAAATACCCCATTCACACTGACCGTTAAACCGGGTTTAAAGTAGCTTAAATTAAACCAGGTTAGCTTAATTCCCGTTCACACATAGCAGAAACTGGATTAAATCTGACTTGGATTAGTTTAAACCAGTTCTATTTAACCCACCTTTTAACCTGGTTTAGCTTCGGAGTTTGAAGGATTCAAAATGGCGGAAAGCTGCTCCACAGCTAAAGGTCAAAATAGATCACGATCTTGGGAGCCAAAGGAAACTGAGGTGCTGCTTGAAAAATGGGGCCAACCAAATATGCAAGAGAGAATCAAGTCGTGTACGAGAAAAAAAACCGATTTGGGAAGAAATTGCTGTCGGCGTAAGGGCGGAAGGCTACGAAGATAGAGACGGAGACCAGTGCCAAACAAGAATTAAAACTTTGACGGTCGCTTACAAGAAATTTATCGACAACAAACGGCAAACAGGAATGCAAAGGACAAAGAAACCACCTTGCTTCGACACACTCGATACCATTTTAGGAGATAAACCTACCGTAATGCCTCGCAGCCTTATAAGTTTGTTGCCTTTTTCCTCCAGTTTTGCTCGTTCGGAATCTGAGCTTAGGCCTACGATAAGCACACTTTGTGAAAGCTTTGATGAAAACACTGCTGTTCCTTCAGTAAGTCTGAATGCCAACGAGGAAGAAATGTTTTCAGACCAATTTGCTCAGCCTACAGGAGGACAATCACCTTCCCTTGCACCTCATCCAGGTTTAACATGCGAAACCGAAACAATTCCTTCGTCTTCCACAACCACTCCCGAGGAAGATAAGCAAAATATGAGCTCTGGAAAGCAAGTTTGTAAGGAGCTATATTTTAGCAAAACAAATAAGAAAAGAAGGCGAAATACAACGCAGTCTATGGTTGAAACTTTGCAACAGTCTCTGAATGAATTTATCAGGCAACAACAGGAAAATGACACGCAATTTTTGAGTCAAATACTTCAAAGAGAAGAAGATGAAGCTACGAAGAAGAATATGGACGACGAAAGGGTATTGAAAGTCAGGCTGGCTGGAGATATAGATTTTATTGAGGTTGAAGTCCAACAGAATTGTTCCATGGTTGCACTGAAAGATATTCTTTGCAAAGAGCTGGATATAAAGGCGGAAGATATTATGAAAATCAGAAAACTTCCAAAACACCTTGATCAGAAATGAAAAAGACATCAAGAGACTCAGGGATCAGCAGGAAACTGAAGTGGTTCTTCATGAAGATCTTGTATAAAATGATTTCAACGGACTGGTCTTCGTTTCATAGATAGTTTAAATGTTCAGTTGTTTCATATGGTTTCTTCATTTTCATGGTTTGCCCAAGCGCATTTGAAATTAAATGCCTTTTATAGTCCAAAAATGTACAAACTGCAAAATCAACTATGCTGCAACAAACTGTGACAAACAGAAAGGAAACATTGATTTCGTACTACTTACAGTTTTGACCCAGTGAAATTTGTTGTTTCTCCGTGATCAGACCGAACAATAACCGGCGGTAATTGCATTTGACATCTCTCACTTATAGCTCGTGGCTCGCTATCCAAGTGAGCCAGACAGTCATTTGATTTATCTGTCTTTCCATGAAAATTCTAATAATATCAAAAATGATACATTTGTCCCTATGTTTGGAAATCGAATCCTATTATTGTGGATCATGTGCTTGAAAATTGAATGTTTATGTAAACGACTCGCAATGGTTTCTGAAGTAGTGACAATTCAGGGGGTAAAGGGTTCAAGAATACAACTAGAGCATTCATAGGCTTTGGGGCTGTGGTTCATAAATTATTTCAAGATGTCAGGGAACTTTGATGCCTGATTGTTTTTTTACCACTGAATGCATTGTCATCAAGTCAAGTATTCATTTGCGACAAAATTTGATGACCAAGCGAATCGAAGTAGTTTCATCGACGAGCAGCTAATAAATGGGCTAAAGAAACCGCACAAAGAATAGCACACTATGTATATTTCTATGTTGACCCGGTCCAGCTTTAACTGCGTCTAAGAAACATTCACGACTGGCTCAAATTCTTAGTTCTAATAGAAAAGATACGTGTATTATTGACGTCTGAATAACAGATTTGCAAAAATTATCCTTGCCTTTACAGAAACTTTGCTGGAAATTGCGAAATAATTCAGAAAATCCATAGCATACAGATATATATCGATACATTTACATTGCTACGTTGCTATATCATTCAATATACACAAGATAAATGAATTATCACTGTAACTCTCTTAGAACATGGGTCATTGTTGGTAAGGCATGAACTGAAAGTAGTGGAGCCCTTAGGAATGAAATGCTGGCTCAAATCGTTTTCTGTTTTATCCTATATGTTTTATCAAAATTCCTGGCGGATATTTTTTAGCGACATTTTAGCAAATGATGGGACGAAGTTAGAATAACGATGGCCACCGCTCTTCTCTGAGCAGAATTTGCAATGGCCAAAATTTACCAGGAAAAATATACTCTCTTCTTCCAACCCAGGGCTTTTTGTCATTTTGAGACCACTAAGACGGAGACGAACAAGTTTTCCTTAGGCCCTGGAGACGAGTTTGCTATTGGGTTCCTATTTTCTATCCTTGTTTGATACATATTTTCATATGAAACTTAGGGATCATTGATAATTAATGCCGGGTAGGGGACAGAAGCTATTTTTATTGATAATGAAAATTTTTCATAACCCCTCCATTTCGTCACTAAAGTTTTCAAGGACCCCTGGTCTTTTAGCTATGATTGTTCGTGGCCCACTCTCTATTGAACTTGATGACAAATTTCTGAGTAACATATCATATTTTCCCATAACAAGTGACGCAAAGACAACATAGAAACTATTTCAAGAGAAAAAAGTGGTTCCTAAAGATTCATGATAATATGATGCAGCTTTACGTAAGGCTCTACAAAGATCATGGAAGGAAGAAGTTTCAGATAGCTCAAATTAGCTTCGTAGTTTTCATGGCACCCTTTTTCAGACTTAAGACTTTAAGTGGCTCCCCTGTACAAAAATTTTGGTGGCCCCTCTAAATGTCTTCCAGCCCACCATCCAACATTATTAATGACTTGGTCCCTAAGGTTCGGTAACTAGTTTTTCAAATTTTAGATTGTTTTCACTGCCAAAAGTTTTTGGTGGGTTTCTTGAATTTTTATGCTCTATAAAGGAAGCAAATTCATTTTCATTCATGTGGCTTCCAGGATATCCCTCGATATCTCAAAAGGAACTCACACTCAAAACAACTTCAAAACACATGGTAAATACAGCAGTGTCAAAAAATTTCTGTTTCAGAATTGAAGTTGTAAATGAAAAAAATTTCCTATATTTTATTCAAGAAGCCGGTTTTCAAATTCTGGAAAATTGACCCTACAGTTTAATTTAGTGGTTCCTCATAAACTTAAGAAACTCCGGTACTTTAACTGAGGAATTTAAAGAAACTAGCTATTTTGATAATGGAAATCCTAAGATTTCACTGAAATATAACCCCCGTGTCACATTTACACTTTAACATGTGTTGAACAGACGGTCATTCAAGACGTTACAACCCAGGGAACAACAATGGCTAAATATAATCTCGTGTTCTTCAATGAGCATTTTCAAATGGGTAGTCGACTATCGCATTTCTGATGGCAGACGCATTCTGATCTTGACGAAGACTGCCAGCCTGCGACACCATTACGAAATGGTCTGCCTGGAAATCGCGAAGCCATCTTTCATCAAAAGGCTGATTGGACAATTCACAGTAGTTGTGAAGGATGCAGCATGCAGTGATAGCGTAGAGACAGTTATCAAGGAGAAGGTCCAATCTCTTTGCTATGCAGCGAAACCTTGCTTTCAGTCGTCCGAATGCATTCTCAACAACAACTCTTGACATGCTAAGGCAGTTGTTATAATGAATTTGCTGTGGAGTCAAGTAGGATGCATGTGAGAATGGCTTCAACAACCAGTTTTGAAGAGGATATGCTGAATCCCCAAGAATTAGGGGAGGCACATCCACACCATTGATTGTTGTTGAATTTTGTTCAGGTTTCAGTAACCCTTTGCATAGTCCTTGAAACAAAGGAGAATTCTTGAATACCCTTGAATCATGCGACCTCCCTGACCATCCAACGAAGATATCTCGAAAAAGGTATGAATCATCAACGAGAGCTTGCAGAATTATGGAGGGAACATCATGTCTGTTGATATAGTCTTCTCCGTTCTCATTTGGCTGCATTATGTTTACATGGCACCCGTCTATGGCTCCAACAACTTGGGGGAAAGGACTGTGGTCAAGAAACCCGTTCATGATTTTTGGAATTTCTTGCACCGATGGAAATTGAATGTAGTGTGGCAGAAGATGTAAGGATATTGCTGCACAAACTTCATGAATAAGGGTGCACACTGTTGAGAGACCAACACCAAACAAATTGCTTATGGTCCTATATTCTGCAGAGCAACAAAGAAAGTATACTGCCACGGCGACTCTCAAAGGAACAGGAATGGGCTCTCTGAAATTGCTTGACTGCTTTTCGACGAATGCAGCCAATTCGACACAAATATTTGCGAAAGCTTCACTGGACATTCTAAAGTTTGTGATCCAGTCATCTTTCTGCCAGTTATTGTTCACCGTTTCATACCAGAATGCATGAGACCTGAATTTTGTCCAGCGGGACCGTTCCATTGGAATTAAACTTCTCGAAATATCTACCACAGATCTGAAGTAAATTGCAGCTGCTAAATTTCGCCTCCGTTTGTAGAGCAGCAGCTTTGCAAACATCTTTTTTCGTTTTAAATGGCCTGAAAAATTCTTTGCCACAGCGATGTCAGCCATTTTGCGAGATTGTAAACAAAAGAAACCTGTCTAGGGAAGCCGTTGTCAAGGTAACAAAACCGTTCTACTAACTTGATGATGTGAACGAAGTTTCTGGAACTAAACTGGTTTTATAAAAACCAAGTTAGATCTAGGTTAAATTAAACTGGTTTAAAGTAATCTACTTTGCAGTGTGAATGGGGCAAAAGTTTAGAAAAAAAATTGAATCAAATTGCAATTTGAAAGATTACATGGATCAAGCTCGCTTATCTATCTCAACATGTATGCTTTTAAAATCAAGTATACACATGACTTTGAGCTTAATGAATGAACTAGGGTTATTTTTGAGTGAAAAATGGTTTCAAAGATCCTAGCATCTAAGCAAAAACATAAACATAACAAGATAAACGAAGCAACAAAAATTACTTGGATGGTTGATTTCATTTGAGCCATGTGTCACTTCACATGCTTAGGTTCCTTTCTAGCCCCTCAGAAGTAGACTGAGCGCAGCAGGCTACTCAGAAGCTTCCCTGGTAACGGTTGAAATGTCATTCCTTGGTATTCATAAAAATCACTCTGCTTTTACTTATGCGTAGTGCTATGAGATTTAGCTAGTACAAGTTAGCTCGAACATTTGTTACCTGTGTCACAGCGTATCAAATTGGCTGGAAAAATTGGATTCTGGATTCTTGGCAAGAACAAAGTTCCCAAAACGATGACTTTGAGCAGCCTTAATGAACTTGAGACCAATCCGATGAAGATGTTGTAAAAGAACATGAAATATGCTGTTATGTGGTATGCTTTTCTGAAACAAAGATAATAAGGTTGGTTATGCATACAAATCTGCATATGGGTAGTCATTCACACAAGAACGGACACTTGAAAACAACTGGGTGCATAAAAACACCAGTTTTCTAGCATTCGGTACTGACCTTACTCAGGCCCGTAGGAGCGTTTTTCAGATTGGAGGGGCACCAATTCACGTCGAAGCGGAAAGCGGAAAAGAACTTGGGGTTCCGGGGGCGGAGCTCCCGGAAAATTTTTCGAGCCAAGCCCTTTGTTTTCTTGGTAACACTCTTCCGTGAATGCTAAAAGGTCATTTTATGTTCGGAGGTCCTAAAGTTGAAATAGGAAATTTATGAATCCTAGTGTATTTCAAACAGGCTAGCTGAAGCCAAACTACGACTTAAAAATATTTGGTCGGAAGCATCGCGAGCTTTCCTTGTTCAGATGTGTGCGACTTAGATTGTTGAAGTCTGAGTACTTTCATCTCACTTGACAAAACGCTTCTTATGTCAAAAGGGCTGAGTGTCCCATAATTAAGCTTTTTTGCATCGGATTCTACAGCGAATTCTTTTGAGATGAGGGTTGAGTTTATGTGATTTTGTCAATGCTGTCTCTGTGCACATGTAGCACCGTTAGGTTGTTGAGGCGGCTGTTTGTTGCTGTCAACCTGAGATAGGTCTTGACTCGCAATACACACTTCAGAAGCTCGTTCAAAAGAATGGTGATTGCTTGAACTGTTTGATTAGGAAAGAAAAGTACAAAGAAGCTCCCAATTCTGAATTCTCAATGAGAGTGGTTACATCTTATCTCACCTATACCCTGGGTACTAGAGCCTAATTAAAAAATTTGAAACATATAGAGGGAAAAGAAAAAGAAGCTCTCTTTTTCTTCTTT
Organism: Aurelia sp. 3 sensu Dawson et al. (2005); assembly: GCA_964020215.1. NCBI lineage: Eukaryota > Metazoa > Cnidaria > Scyphozoa > Semaeostomeae > Ulmaridae > Aurelia > Aurelia sp. 3 sensu Dawson et al. (2005). The sequence continues at coordinate 6,321,592 of OZ026578.1, forward strand.
CTGTCTATTTCTTATATTTCTATTAGGCTCTGGTACCCAGGGTAATCTCACCTAGGGCACGTTGTGAGTGTACTGACAGAGGGAGGACACAAGAGACACTTTTTTGGAGAGTCACTTCATGGTTGATTCAGTCAGCTTTCTATGTTATACGTATTGAATGAAAAAAATGCAACTTTTGGAAATTATTGGGGGGGGGCCCGGGCCCGACCGGCCCCAATAGCTGCTACGGGCCTGCCTTACTTTAACTAAAATTCGCTTTCAGAGTACTGAAAACGCAATGGATTCTTCAAGGAAAGCTCCCTAACAAAAGCGTCAAAAGCATCTTCAAATCATGTCGACTCCCTCATTAACTTTGCTTTTCAGTAATGACCAAAAAATGCTTTATCAAAATGTTTCCCTTCCCGAGGATTAAGGCGCGTCTTCCCGGCTTGTACCGGGTGCGCCAAACTGTTTACAGGCCATGATACATCATATACTGGACGATTTGAATCTTTGTGAATTGATCTTTAGCTAAGATCCTCCATGAGATCCTAGTATTTTGGTACATTTTTAGCGTTCTGTTTATAGAGCTGCAAGCTATCCAAGTGGTCGTAATAAAGCAAAAACTCCAGTGAGAAGATATCTTCGCCTTGGCTCTCATTCACAATGGCAAGTAAAGTCTGCACGCAGGCTAAGACCAACCCTAAGCTGAGTGAGATAGGAAAGACCTTTCGGGTCATGAATGCCAAAGATAATCTTACAGGGGTCTAATTATTGACAAAAGCTTCTTCTTAAACATAAGACCCTTTTTGATGATTACAAAGTCCGTCCTGGGCTAAGAAAGCATAAGAGTGTACGAAAGTTGATTAGTTCATATCCCCAACTGATCGTTGATGCTGTTTTAGCTGCAAATTAGAGGGGTATTAGTGTTACTACCAAAGCTGTCCCAAATCGAATATCAAATGCCCTTCGTAGGAATAAGAATCGCCCGAAAAGCAATTTCGATCCCCATGCGCATCAACCCCTATGCAGAATCATATGCATGAAGGCGTTTTGCTTCAGTATGGTCGCGTATCTTCCCCCCAGTCAATGTCGCTATTTTTTGCGGATATTCTCCAATTTAAACTGCAATGTTTGTATCTGTTGCTGTATTGAAGGAGTCCTTCTACCTTCGGTGATGCTGCTAACGCTAGCAGCTATGTGGCTGGGTACATCATGGTTACATCATCCTCTAGAGTTGACTTTATGCAGAATAAACGATAGACTTATTACAGATGGACTACCTCCAAAGCTGACTGCAAGTTGTCCTCCACAGAGGACTATTTTAACACAGGGATTTTGAGTAGTTTCTCCTTTGTTCCCATGTGTTAAAACAGTCCTGTACGGAGCACCAAGCGCAGTCAGTTGAAGGGGGCAGTCCCTTGGGGGCAGTCAAAACAACGCATTTGCACAAAGCACACAGTTAGTGAGAGCAAATTTTTCGTTTCTTTTTGCTCATAACAGGACGAAGACACTTGCCAAAGGAAACGCCAATGAGAGAGATGGCTCAATTTTCAACGTGCTTTAAACGTAAAGTTCGTGCTAATTCTGGTTAGAGTTGTTCTCTATCAGTGAAAACATCATAGCCATACGTCAATCTTATGATGTCAGATCTGTCCAGCATGAAATAAGCCGACGTCAAATCTTGCTATAGGATCGCAGGAAACTTGTGTCTCGTATGCGCTTTCTGCGCGCTTTCTTTATTTCACTACCAATTAGCAGAGATAAAACGGCAATCAGTTGCATTAACGAGCGTGACTGACTTAGCTTACTTACTTACTTTCTTTCTTTCTTTCTTACTTTCTTACTGACCTGGAGCCCCCTCTTAGCCCGGCGGGTCAGCTCTTGGGGTCTAAGTGTAACCATGCTTGTCTGGCACTTTTTCAAGATGACCCTTTTCTCTGATTTTTAAGGCAAAATCCACCCCTTTTTACGGGTTTTTCTCTGACAAATGTGGAAAATATTGCCCCTTTTTACAGGATTTCTCTGACAACATATTCTGTAATGACGAAGCAAGCCAGCTGTTAGCCAAGTGAATACATCAAGGTCTAGATAATGCTATTAACCTTGCAAAATGTGATACTCCAATTAATCTAATTTAGTTATTACTGGTTATTATAATACATTAAATTTTTGATACCTTAGCTATAAGTAAAAATGAATTCATTCTACCTGTGTTCTGTTAATTTTTTCAAAAAATGGTTATAATTGCAGGTGTTGTGTGGTATCTCCTAACAGCATCATCAATAGGCATCAGTTACTTATGCAAATAATTTGCAGATTGCTTTTCTCTTGGAACCCTCTTATTTTATATCCTTGAGAGTGAGAATTTTATATTATTTTACATCCTTGGGTGCTAATACTACTGAACACAACTGTGAACAAACATCTAAAATTGTGTGCCACATATTTAGCAAATCTAACAAAATCTACCATTGTTGGCAAACCTGTCTTCAGTTGGTGATGATCTGTGTGAGCAGATTAAGTTAGGCAGCACCTATGAACATGTATTCCTAGCAATGTCTTGACTTGAAACATTAATCATTGAGATTAGGAAGACATCTTGTGCAATGGAATAAATGGTTGCAAGAAGTCCCAAAATTGGAGCAATTCTCAATGAACAGAAGTTTAAAGCCTTCATGTTTTGGCAATGCTGTCTACAATGAACTGCATCATTTCTCTGACGCTTCAGAACAAGGTTATGGTGCAGTGTCTTATCTGAGAATGATCAACGAAAATGGTGATATTTACTGTTCCTTTGTTCTTGGAAAATCACGAGTGACACCTCTCAACACAGCAAAAACAAGTTTGATATACTGGGTTTTCCATATGCAGTATAACGGGCGGTGTACGGAGTATTACGGGGCACTCCATCAACCATAGTTATACCGACGAAAACCGGATACCGGATAACGTTGCTTGCAGTTATACAGTGTTTTTCAGGATCGGATAACAGTGTTTGATAAATACGGACTTATACGGTAAAACAGCCACAAGTCAGTTATACGGCGTGAAATCCTGAAACCGGATAACGTTGCTTTTAGTAATGCCTCTCGAGAATATTTGTATGTGTTGAAACATTGAAACAATAAAAAGCAGTTCAAAAAGGCCCTCAAACAACCAAAAGATATTTAATCGCCCTTGGGATCCTGAAATAAAGAACTGGGAGACTACAACTTGAATACACAAAGGCAGGAAAACAATTTGGCGCGCGTTCTTTTCGAACTTTCATTTGCTCTTTCTATTTGAAAATCGCATTCGCACAGCACAGCAAGTTTCGTTCAACATTCAATTTGAAAACTTTCAGTTTCCGCACACACTTCTCCATGAAGATTCTGAGAACTCAGAAAAACATGTAGTTTTATGCCTCTAACACCAAAACGCCAAGCAAGCCTTGCAGACAACACTCTTAGACGTTCGAGGTAAGTTATCGATTTTGATTTTTTATTGCCGTGATCTGATACATCGCTGACGCTTTGCGTCCATCTTTACTGACCCTCATCAGATAAGACAGAGGATAATGGGTACTTTCAACTTTCATTGGGCTCATGTCAACGGCAAACAGTGTTTGTATTATCAGAAGTAACTGAATATTCTAAAGAGTTAATCATGCTCGCTTGCTGTTGGAGAAACCCCGAAGAACAACAGACATTTAGTCTGTTGGTATCTGGCGCCATGCTTCACCGTGTTGTCTTGATTAGGAGCATGTTTTTATGATCGATCAGGATATTCCAACATAAAATTGCAATAACTTTATATGCGCGATGTATGTCTGCATGAACTTCATTGGTGAGCTGCGTTCCACAAATCTAGTATTTTCTAACATTAGAGGCATATCAATGAAATTTTCATAGTTTATCCGTTTCATTTTCAAGTTCGCAAGAACAAGCAAGAACAAGGTCGTTTTACTGGGTTTTTAAAATGCCGTATTCCTCTGGAAAACTTTGCTATAGAGTTCTCTAGAGATATACTGCACGCCTTTATCCGGAGATATCCGTCGTCGGGATGAATAGTTTTCCGAAGTATTCCTGACGCCGTACAGAGCTTTATAGGAGAATGTTCCGAGGCTTTCCTGCATCGGATGTCTGAGTTGTTCCGGACCCGCAAAGCAACGTAAAACAAGGAGTCCGTTTCCTGGCTTGTCTGATGTTCGGAAAACTTCGGAAAACACAAGTTTTACGGCATAACAGAGCTACTGTATAACTCCGTACAGCAAAGTTTTCCGGAGGAATACGGCATGTTAAAACTCAGTAAAACGACCTTGTTCTTGCTGTGCAAAAGAATGACTATACCGAGGCTGGAACTTTCTGCTGCTACTGTGGCCGTCAAACTCGACAAAATGATCCAGGAGGAGTTGGAGATAAAGGTACACGAATCTGTTTTTTGGACTGATAGCACCTCTGTATTGCGCTAAATTCGAAATGAAGACAAGAGATTTCACACCTTTGTGGCGAATAGAATTTCAACTATTCATGATGGATCCGAACCTGATCAATGGCGATATGTCGATACAAAGCTCAATCCTGCAGATGATGCATCTAGATGCCTTTCAGTTGATAACCTGCTCGGCAACACACGATGGATCAAAGGAGCTGAATTCGTGTGGAAGGCAGAATCGATGTGGCCAAAATGTGATGCAGTCCTTAGAGAGATACCTGAAGGAGATGATGAAGTAAAGAGAACAATGCATTCGTATTCAACAAACATGGAAGCGACGAGGGGTATGATGAATATATTTTTCTCAAAGTTCTCAAACTGGAAGAAATTGCAGAAAGCTGTGACATGGATTATAAGATACAAAGAATTTCTCACGAGGAAAGCTCAGAACGTAGACACAGGTGGCGATTCGAAGAAGAAGGGACAAATCACTGTGGAAGAAATGCGGACAGCAGAATGTCGTATTGTGTCATGCATACAAGGAGAATGTTTTGTCGAAGAACTCATCACGTTGAAGTCAGGCCGAGCAGTTAAGAAGTAAGGTCCGTTACATTGACTGGATCCTGTAATTTCTGATGGATTGCTTTGTGTTGGAGGACGTCTGAAGCACGCGCCAGATGGTTATGATCTTCCTAAACATCCACCGATTCTTCCAAAACAGCACCATGTCAGTGATCTTATCTTCAGATATCATCATGAAACATCTGGACACTTTGGATAGGAATACGTCTTATCACTCATTAGGGATCATTTTTGGATCATCCAAGCGAGAGTATCAGTGCGACGTATTGTAAAGCTGCTTTGATTGCAAACGAAGATGCCAAGCCCCACATGAGCAGAAGATGGCTGATCTTCCAACTGACAGATTGACACCTGACAAGCCCCCATTCTCGTTTGTTGGCGTTGACTGCTTTGGGCCCTTCATGGTAAAAAGAGGACGCAGCTTGGTAAAGAGGTATGGAGTTATTTTTACCTGCTTGACTATTCGTGCCATACATATTGAGGTGATTCACAGCATGGACACCGACTCGTTCGTTAATGCTCTTAGAAGATTCATGGCAAGACGAGGAAAACCAGAGATTATACGTTCTGACAATGGAACCAATTTTACAAGTGGAGAAAGGGAAATCAGAGAAGCCATCCTTCGATGGAATCAAGAGAACATCCATGAATTCCTAGTTAAACGAAATGTCCAGTGGACATTCAACCCTCCAGCAGCATCACACATGGGACCCACATGGGTGGTGCCTGGAAACGCGTAATTAGATCAGTCAGGAAAATAATCAATGCATTATTGAAGAAGCAAGCTATGGACGATGAAGGAATTATGACGTTGATATGTCAAGTTGAAGCAATGTTAAATGCAAGGCCACTCACGAAGGTATCAGACGATCCTCTCGATATGAATGCGCCAGTGCCGAACCATCTGTTGCTTCTCAAGTCGAATGAAAGTTTCCCTCCTGGAGTTTTCAAAAGGAATGATCAGTACAGTCAGCGAAGATGGCGTCAAATACAGTACATGGCAGAAATGTTTTGGAAAAGATGGGTAAAGGAATATCTTCCAATTTTACAGTCCAGGCAAAAATGGCATGCAGTTAAAAGAAACGTTGCAGAAGGAGATATCGTGCTTGTTGTGAAGCAGAACATTCCGAGAGGTGATTGGCCATTGGGTAGAATCATAGAAGTAAATCATGGAAGAGACGGACTTGTTCAATCTGCAAGGGTGAAGACGACGAAATCGATGTTGATGAGACCTGTTAACAAATTATGCTTGTTGGAAGCTGCCAATATGGAATGAGGAGCTGCAGAATCTGCACGTATTATATGGAAAAAAAACTGTCTCATGGGATCGCCAGTTAGGGGCCGGATGTAACGTGCAAGTATTTTTGTATTGACTTTAAAAAAATATATTTTTCATTTATCGTCAAGGGACGGTTACTGTCGAAGAATGTTTATTGTCAAGGGACGTTTATTGCCAAGAGACGTTCACTGTCCAAGGGAGCGATTGTCGAGGGACGGTTTGGGTGATGTTTGTTACTTGTTTGCTTAGAGCTTTGTTTTTGATCGTAAAGGTGTTTGTTGGCTTTTGACCTTGTTTACGTCACGGTTTCTTATTTTCTTTAAATCTTGTACCTCTATTTCTCGTGTTTGTCCAAATATGGCGTTGTTTGTGCTCGATCTCCGTAGCTATAAATACCTCCGGGGGGGGGGGTACTTGGATTGCTAACATATGGGGAGGTGCCCCTGGAAAATCTGAAATGCTTCCCCATCCTGCAGTCAGATTCCTGAAAATGATACACTGTCTTGGAGCAAAAGGTAACTTAAACAAAACCTTGTCCTTGAGCTTCTTCAGACGAAATCGTGCCCTACTCTGGAAATTTGTAAGAAATCTATCGGAAAATGTGGAAATGTTCCCATCCAAGCGATTTAAATCATAGTCACGGAGAGCAAATGGCCTAAAACGACGTTTCGGAGTCAAAAATGACCATATGGACCCCCATATGGACCCTGTCGTGGAGCCAATGTTTACAAAAATGATGCCCTGTCCCTGAGTGGGAATCCTGAAAATGATACCCTGTTCAGCGGCACGTCCCCGTACAGAAAAATACACGAGTAGTACTCCCTCCCCTCGGGAAATACCTGCACACAAGTTTCTACGGTGTGGAAAAAATCCAGTCATCCAAGTGTGAAGGCATAGTGCGGATGCTGAGTAATACGATTGGTACACTAGGCACGCTACATAAGCCGCGGAGCATGTTGTTGTTGGCTTTATAGCTACGAAGGCAAATAGATTCATGAGCTACAGGACACGAACTGAGTCGATTGGGCCTAAGCTGGGGTACTCTCGTAGTGATTTGGCCGACGTAGTTAATTCATTTTGCAATTCAAATGTAATGAATACTTACTTGTGTTCTTCTCTGTCGTATCCTAACCTTGCAATTCCTGTCAAATACAGCAAGTGCCGGAGCTCGATTCCCCTTCCACGACAAAACATGGCGACGATTTGCAAAATGTGTTTTCGCGCCTCCGCACTCACCTTTTCAAACCTACGGCACTTGCGAAGTGGCGCGTATTTTTTGAAAAGGGGCGTGCGGAGGAGCGTAGATTTGAACATAGTTTTGAAAAGATGAGCGCGGAGGCGCAAAACACATTTTGCAAATCGTCGCGATGTTTTGTCGTGGAAGGGGAACCGAGCTCCGGCACTTTCTGTATTTGGTAGGAATTGCACGGTAAGGATCACGGGGGTGGGGTGGGGTTCTTCAATAGTAAAGGTACCTGGGGATGTGCCGCCCAAAAGGGTATACTTTTTTGGACCTCTAGTCTAGCCAAGGGTATATTTTTTGGCAATTTTAGTCGAGTTTAGTCTAGGCAAGGGTATGCTTTTCGGCAATTTTGGTCAAAGAACTGTAAAAGTTCGATAATTTCTGTAAAAAAACCGAATTTAAAAAAAAATTCTGTCCTGAGGATGCGAAAATTTGGCAAGTTTTGTCGAGGAAACGCCCTTTCAGGGCACTTTTAATGGAGAAATTAGTCTAGCCAAGGGTATCATTTTCACAAAAATTGGTCTAGCCAACGGTTCCATTTTGAAACTGTGGGCGGCACACCCCTACCCGAAATTTAGCTGAGAATCCCCCCCCCCCCCGCCCCCGTGGTTAGGATACGACAGAGACGAACACAAGTAAGTATTCATTACATCATTACATTTTAATTGCAAACTGAATTAACTACGTCGCCCAATCGACTCAGTTCGTGTCTTGACGCTCATGACAGATTGTGAGTTTTGCTTAACTTTGCCGGAAGTGAGTTTGACCTAACGCCGTTTGATGCTTTTCAGGGGCTATTCACAGGTACCGCAAAATAGCAAAATTTAAAAGGGCATTTGCTAGCAGTATGAATTGAATGTGCCACCTCTTTTTTATATCCTTATACCGAGTGACCCAAAAAAAGTGACCCGACGCAATCTTTTATTGAAAAATAAGTAAGAAACCGATCGGAATGTTTCAAACGTTTTTCTGTTGCTAAAAGACTAGCCTACATTATGAGTATTTTTTTGAAATTTTTTCTGGTTCGGTAAACATTGCAAATTAAGGATTTTGAGGAAAATGGCATGCCAGAAATCCTCAATAAGTCGTCAAAAACAGGGGATCGATTTACAGCCATTTCAGATCTTCAAAACAACGTGGAGCGTGTTTTATCAACATCATCATCATCATTAATTTATTTTAAGTAGGCTGTAATAAAATCAAAAAAATAGCTAAATTACAGCTAATTGAGGCCTACTTTATACAATTTGTACAATGTCTAAAAAGATTAAGAAAAAAAAAATTACAATGTATATATAGCTATAAATTACAAGATAAAAACGACTATCCTGTTAGGAACCCAACTTGCGGAATATATGTTTTACAAAGTCTGCAGTTGCATTCACCACCTTTCCAACCTTTAATTCGTTTCTTAAATATAGGAAGGGTGTTTGATTGTTTTATTTCTTGCGGCAATAGTTGCCACAATCTGCTACCAAGATAGGCTATGGTCTCAATCCCAAAGGACGTGGTTCGCACCTTTGGCACTTGAGCATCATTGCCATGTCTTAGATTGTAGTTCATATTTCGTTCCTGAAAAATATCCTTCATGAAAGGTGGATTTAGATGGGACTTCGTTTTAAAGATTTCCGTCATTAGCAACTGCAGGTTCCGTACATGGATAGGCACCGAATTGCTCCGCTCAAGGAGATAACCAAAATCATTTCTGTGATCTTTATACGCAATGCGCAATGCCCTTTCGTGAACATGATTTATTCTATTATTCATGGTTCTATCATAAAACATCCACACAAGTGGGCAGTAGCTAAAATGAGATATAACAAACGCTCTCATTAGATGCTGCAATTTTACAGTGTCCATGTAGCAGGAGACACGAGCAAGAACATGTAGTTTTTGGCCAGCTTTTCTACACAAGGTCTTGACATGTTCTTTGAAAGAAAGTGATTGATCGAAAGTGATACCAAGAAGATTTTCTTCAGTACTTTCCTTCACGCAAGTGTCGCCTATTTTGATTGTTGTTTCATTACCTCCCCTCGCACCAAAAACTATTAAATGGCATTTGTCTTCATTTAGTTTCATTGAATTATTTGGAAACCACTCAGTTATTTTAAGGGCATCATGTTCTAAATGCGCAATGACAGTTTCGATCTTTGGACCACACGCATAAATAGTCGTATCGTCCGCATAGTTGCAGACTTTGGTTTCCTCCAGGAACATGAAAAGGTCATTCAGATATATATTGAACAAAAGAGGCCCCAAGACTGAACCTTGCGGTACACCCAAGAGCGTTTCTGTCCATGTGCTGAATGAACCGTTTACCTTTACCCTCTGCTTCCTGTTGGTGAGACAGCTATGGATGAACAGCAAGGCAGATCTACTGAAACCATATGCATTCAACTTTGCAATCAATAAGTCGTAATTTAGACAATCAAAGGCTTTCGAGAGGTCCATCAGGACGGCCCCGGCGACGCCTCCACTGTCTATTGACTTCTTGCAGGTTTCCACAAAATGTAGAAGTGCATGCTGTGTACCATAGCACTCTCGAAACCCACAAAGGAGTGGCGACAAGAAGCTTTGGACAAATGGTAGCATTTGATCTTGCATCATCCTCTCGTATATTTTAGATATTGACGGTAAAACTGTGATGGGTCGATAGTTCTTTTTCATAAAAGCATCCTCTTTTTTAAACAGCGAACTAATTTCTCCGGCCTTCAGTTCTTTAGGAAAAATACCTTTGGATAAACCATAGTTGTACAGATTTTGAATGACTGCACAGAAAACATCAGAATTTTCCTTAAGAATTCTTGCTGGTATGGAATTGATCGGAGAAGCCTTACTCGAATTAAGTTTTTTGATTTGGACAGCAACATTTTCAGTGGTGACCTTTCTAAAATCAAATTTAACGGAAGACGTAGTATTTTCCTTGATTTTGCATATACTTGGATACGACTGAAATTTCATTACGGCTTTGTCGATCGGATCATTCGTCGGCACTAATAATGATTCATTGGCAGAGATCCCTAAGCTTTCTGAAATATTCGCAAAATAGTTGTTGAAAATCTCTGCAATTTCAGAGTCTTTGCTTACCATTTTTCCGTCCTCAAGCAAAGTGACGCATGAATTTACCTGCACCTTATCTGAAAATAGTGGCTTTACTGTCTTCCAGAATTTATGATTATCGGTTAGGTCGCCGAGGTCGATGTTCCCATAGTAATCAAATTTGGCCTTACGCAGCAATTTCACGCATTTGTTCCTATGCTTTTTATATGCTTTGAGGTTTTCCTCAGTTCTATGATATTTTTAAGCTTGATTCTATGCATATTTTCTTTACGCAAAGCTTTCGTCATGAAAGGCCTATCATTGGCACGAATATATTTTTGCTTAACAGGTGCATGTTCATTCAGCACGGCCATAACCACAGCCTCAAAAGCACCATAGTCCCCATTCTCACGTAATTCGTGTGAGATCATATAAAAGAGATGATTTCTGAAGTCTATGCTGCTAAATCGGCTTTGTTCGGGATACTATCAGTGAAAGTCTTTGGGATTTTCCCCAGAAGAGCCAAACGCCAGTCGAAGCGCTTTGGAGTCTGCGCAGTATCGATCGTAGGGTCATCGCCCTTCATGCTTCCTTTGTGAAGTTGCGCAAGCCCCAAAACGCTTCGCTCGTCCCATTGATCAGCGAGCCAATCAGAGTTAACGTCATTTCCTTTGTGATTTACAAAAGGGGGAGTTCGCAGTATCCCGAACAAGCTGTAGTCTCTATATGTGATAATCTTAGGCCCCCTCTTAACGTATCCACCTTTTAAGACAGTAGCAATCATAAGATGAAAGTCCGACAAACCCGTTTCTATTGCAACAGTACTCTGGAAATTCCTGTTCCTATTTGTTAGAATTAAGTCAATACACCGGGGATTGTTGGACTTGAAGCAAGTTGGGCTCCTAACAAGACTAGCTAAGTTGTAATTGTCGACAAAATCACTGATAACGTCATCATCTATTTCGCAATTAAAATCACCAATCAGAATGAGATTCTCGTAAGCTCGACAATAATGATCAAGAGTTTTGCCATCTTCAGTGAAGAAGTACTGTTGTGATTGGGTTGGGGGACGATAAGTGGTAGCAAGAAGCCACTTTTGTTTCTTAAGATTTATCTCTATGACCCCACAGTCAATGTCAGCAGGGGCTTTATATTGCTTGAGCTCCTTGACTGGAGCCCGCTCTCTGGCGTAAATTAATAAGCCACCCCCATTTTGACTACGATCATACCTATATGGCTTCATAAAACCCTCAATCAAGAATTGGCTGGTTGGAAAAGTATTGTCGATTTTTGTCTCTGCTATTATCAGAATGTCAATAGATTCTGAAATCATAGGCCTCAGAAAGTCAATTTTATTCCTGATGGAATTGATGTTTAAGTAAGCAATGATGAGACCATGACGATTTTTCAGTCTTAGATTTCTCAATGCTATCATTGCATCGTTCCTTTCATTTGCTGATTCGTTACCAGTGCTTTCATCGACAATATTGGTGGCATTAAGTTCATTATTAGCATCAAGTTCATTTCTACTTACAGTATCATTAATTTCGTCATTATCAGAGTTTATATTGAGAGTGGATAAGAGTGAGATTTCTATGTGAAAAGATAAACTCGATTCAAATTTTTCGATCGCCTCATTCTCATCCTCCCGGTACCTGTTAGTAGTTGTTGTTCGGAGTCAGATTCTAGATGCTTCTAAAAGGTTTGTCGCCAGTAAGTTGTCCCCAAATCTATTGAGGTGCAAATGGCTCCTATTAAGGTGCTTATCTGCGTGAATGTTTGGGTGATCGACGAAGGTAATACTCGATTCAAAACACATATCAATCAAGACGAAATTTGTCTTCTGTCTCCTTCCTTCAAGCTCATCTCCTCGGGCAATTAGACCAGATACTAATACATCAATGCCATTTGACTGAACTGACTTCGCTAGACTTATGATTTCTTCGGCAATCTCGACTTCAGACTTTTTCGTTTTCAGGTCATTTGTCCCGCAATGTAGGATCAGCATGTCAGGCTTCTTTCCTATGGATGGCAATGAATAACTCCTCATATCTTTTATGGTAGCGCCTGGAAAATCATAAACATGGATATACTCATTCTTGTTGCACAGTGGTCTTAGTTTCCATCCCTTCACATTTTTAACCATCGAATCTCCAATAACTATTGTTGTACGTTTGTTGTTTTTCTTTCCTGTGCTGATTGATTCTTCCTTATCTTTTGTATCACTGGCTTTTTCGGTCTTTTTCGAGGTTTTGTTGTTGTTGAAGTCCCCTGTGATTTGATTTTTAGAGGATGACGAGCTATTGGCATTACCCTTTTTTCTATCATTAGTTGTGCTCCCTTGGGCCACTGCTTGCGCTGCTTGCGTCTTTTTCGAGATTCTGCTGTTTATTTCAGGCTGGGAATAGGCAACTCAGTCAAAAGTTTCCAGAGAAAGTTCATAGTTCCCAGGTACCTAAGAATTGGGAATGAAACGTTCCCTGTAAACTCATTGAATTTGAAAGGAATTCAACTTTGCGTGCAATTCAAGAATTCTTTACAGAAAAGCAAAAGTATCCTTGTCCCTTGAGACAAGAATGTCTTAGGTATCTAGGGACTATAAACTCGTTCTGAAAACCTTCGACTGAGTGCCTATTCCCAACCTGAAGTAAAACACGTTCCACATTGTTGTGAAGATCTGAAATGGCTGTAAATTGATCCCCTGTTTTTGACGAGTTTTTGAAGATTTCTGGCATGCAATTTTCCTCAAAATCTTTAATTTGGAAAATTTACTGTCCCGAAAAATTGCAGAAAATAATCCTAATGTAGGGTAATTTTTCAGCGACAGAACAACGTTTGAAGCATTTCAATCGGCCCCTAACACGTTTTTGTATTCCGCCGGGTCACTTTTTTATGGGTCACCCGGTAAAAGATTGCACTAACATGATACATCTACGTTCTAACGTTCTACTATACTTTCTAATTACTCTACAACAATACCACACCATAGGAACGGGACCACAAGGAGCAAGAGACATTGACTACCCTGTGGCCATTAACACAAAGACATATAGATAAAAATTTAGGAAATTAAGACTAGATACTGATACTAACACATACTGGAATCTGTTCCACATTGGATGTCGGGCCAGCATAGGCGCTTGATGGCAAACGTATGCTTTCAGGTCAGGGTTGCGTTAACGATATCATTGGTCGTGGACCCTTTATGTGCTTAACATCAAATGTGAAACAGACTTACAAAAGAAATAGGGAAAAACGTACTGTAAATAGAGGCTGTGTGGCGTAAAACGAAAGTTTAAAGTTTAAAGTCCAAGCAGACCCGTTTTGTGAATAAAATTTAGAGTAAGTTCGAGAAAATTTTTATACACGTCATCAGGAAGTTCTTTATTACCATACAATAAGTATTGTACCAGAACGTTGTTTGGGAAGGGTATTGATTTGGACAAATGGTCGTAACAATTCCGAAACTCCAGCGAGAAGATTTCGTCGTTGAATGTCAAATGAAGGGCAAAGCAACAAGAAGTGCTCCGTATCCTCAATGCCATCATTCGTTGGGCACATTGGGTTCACCGTATCCCTAAAATGGTGGTTCAATTTGTGAAAATTTAATTTACTGAGACCGACCCTTAATTGAAAAAGATAACCTAAGCCTATTGGGTCATGAATGCAGAAGATAGACTTTGCAGGGGGGCGAATTTTTGACAAAAGCTTTGGTTTGGAAACAGCAACACAGGTGCAAGCCTGAATTCTGGATCAAGTTTATTTCATTCACAAATGCAATTAGGACAGAAGCTTGATAGAAATTTCTCTGTCCTTGCCCTTATTTGCCCAATAACATCCTGGTTACGAAGTGAGTAATTTGACTGTTGAAGTGATGGGATTGGTTCTTTTGTGTTCAATGGGCTGAGGTTATTTATGATCTTATAGAACAGGGTAAGGCTTCTGCTCCAGCTTCTGGAACTTAATGACTCCCAGCTAAGCTCTGCGTACAGTTTTTCCCGTGATATTCCCCTCCATGTTCATGATACAGCAAGAGCAGCCAAATATTGTACAGATTCTACTTTTTCCTTTAAATTTGAAAAGGCGATGTTTTGACTGAATTCACATACTTTAGGTGGAATATGATAGATTAAATCGCCGTAGTCCAAATGAGGTCGCACATAGAGTTTATATAATTCATGTAGGGTATGCCTCGGTAAATATTTGGAGAGATACTTTAGCAAACCAATGCCCTTTCTCGTTTTAGAGATAGCAGCTTTAATATGAGCTGAGAAAGAAAGTTTTGAGTCCAAGATAATACCTAGATGTTTATGTTCATTCACCTTTTTAAGGATATATTGTTAAAGAGGATCACTGGATGATCTATTTCATTTCTTTTCTTTGAAAATAGTAGTTCAACTGCTTGCTTCTGCGGATCGGGATTGAAAGACGTCCTCCAATCATTGGCCCACTGGGTTACCAGTTGTAGGTCATGGTTCATGTGTTCTGCAGCTTCGTTAGTTTCTAGGGCAATCGTAAACAAGAATAATGGTCCTAAAATAGAACCCTGAGGCACTCGAGCTAAAATATCTCCGCAATTAGAACATTGTCCGTTCAGAACAGTTCGCTGTTTTCGATCCCTTAGAAAGCTTTTAATCAGAGAAAGAAGTTGTCCCGAGACACCACATCGTTTCAGTTTATAAATGAGACCATCGTGCCATACTCTATCAAATGCTTTAGAAATATATAGATACACGGAACGAACATCAAGAGCAAGATTACAATCAAATGCCTCAATAATTTGATGCGTTATGGAAATTAATTGGTTGACTGTTGAATCACCGGGACGCAAACCTGAGTGATTGGGGTTGAGTAAATCACATGAAACAAGATGTGAGTATAAGTAGCCGTAAGCAAGTTTTTCAAGCATCTTCCCAAAAATTGGTAAGAGAGAGATAGGACGGTAGTTGCTCTTTAAATTCTTTTCGTTTTCCTTGTGCCATCTCTCTGTTGATCTTCATTTTTGCAAACATGAAATGGTGACAACAAAGACTTCATATAAGGATCTATATATTGAGCCTACTGGTTGCAAGGATCATTACCATACCTATTTTCAATCGCAAGTTGATCTCCTTTATCTTGTAGAAATATGAATCTTGCAGCAAGGTATTGTCCAAGATAGGCAACACATATATAGAGAACAATGGGCCTGAAAGGAAGGAATCAAACGTTAATAAAGGGATCTTGATATCAATTTCAACTGAGTCTCCTGTATATTCATTAATAGATCATATTTGGTATAAATTCAGCTCGGAAAACCCAACCAGGACGCGAATGCATGGTTATCAGTAAGATATGAAACAAAATTGCACCTTGTTTTCAATCAATCAAGGGATTAAGGTAGGTTAAAACTATTCTTACTAGGGTTCGTTTTCTGCCCCCCCCCCCCTTCCCTACCAAACATTTCTACACTACACTAATACGACAAGATATTAACGACCAGCCTTTTTAGTCAAATCCTATAGGCAATAAAGATAGGAATCAAATGTTTTAGCCGATTTTTGCTCGTGGCCCATGGCCGGAAACCTTCAAAACCTCATTTTCACGGACCAATCAGATGGTGAATAAGCGAGGAAGACAGAAGAAATGTGTGAAAATTTCTCTCAACTTTACCTACCTTCATAAAACACAACCAGGACAAAAAACTGCTGGAAATTTCCCGAATTTTTTTGGAGGAATCTATTCGCCAGATGTTTGGGTATCCAGATTTGGATGCCGGTTTAAATACCTCGCGGTTTCTCAAAGTTATAGCCTTTCCAAAGCCGATGAGGCACTCAACCTTAAACAATAGAGACTCTGGGTTAGAAACAATGGCAATAACAATAGTGATTGTTTTAACAACGATCCCAGAGCGGCAAATATTTACGTTTCCAATTGTTCTTGCTATTGTCCTTCCACCGCAGTTTCTTTGGTTCAAGATTCAATGCCCCTTCGATTTCTTTGTGAACTGAAGAAATTTGCTTTGGTCAGTGCACACGTTTCAAGTCATATGGCAATACTCTTGAGAAATTTCTGTATTATACTACTCTTTGCATTCATGGCATGGTTCGAAATTAGTCATGAAATTGAAAGGAGGTTTTATCAAGAGGCTTTATCACCCGACTTGATGTGGCGTAAACAAAGCTTGGCAAGCCTCAGCCGATGTTGCCTAATAGAAAATGCTATATCTCTACCAAACTGCGAGGTATTTAAACTCGCAGTTTAAATACCTCGCAGTATTACCCTACTTGCTTTAAATCCTCACAGGGGAGATGCATTGATCTCATGTTGACCAACAAAAAATACAGTTTCAAAGATACTCAAACATTTGAGACAGGTTTTAGCGACTTCCATCACTTGATCTATACCATACTTAAGTCCCGATTCACTAAATTGCCTCCAAAGACCATAAGATATAGAGACTACAGCAAATATTCTGAAGACCAGTTTCTCACAGAATTGTCTTTTAATCTTGCAAAAGAAAGCCCTGGCAGCATAGAATCATTTACAGAATTATTCGACAAAACATTGGATAAATATGCGCCCTTCAAAACTGTCGTCATTCGGGGCAATAATAAACCACATATGTCTAAGACATTGAGGAAGGCAATTATGTTGAGAACCAGACTGAAAAATAGATCGGTAAAAACAAGAAATGAGGTCGACTTCCAGAGATACCGCCAGCAGCGAAATTTAGTTGTAAAACTGAATAAGCGTGCAAAACGTGAATACTATGGGAATCTTGATATGAACTCTATTAAGGATAGCAAATCGTTTTGGAAGAAACTTAAACCGTTGTTTTCAAATAGTATGGTTAATGAAAAAATCGTATTGATCGAGAATGATAAAATTATAAGAGACGACAAGGACATTAGCCAGTATTTTAATGAATACTTTGCTAACATAACTGACACGCTGAATATTCCGAAATTCCCTGCTCCCCCGGTACACCTTACTGGGGACCCTGTTCTTGATGCTATACAAAAATATGCCAGCCATCCTAGCATTCTTAAGATCAAAGCGATGGCTAAGAACAATGGGCGATTCGAATTCTCATCTGTTGATCCTACTCTTATTTTCAGTGAGATCAGCAAGATGGATTCCTCTAAAAAGACAAGTGGTGCTATACCCACCGATAAACTTAAACTAGCCTCAAGTGCTTGCTATAGGGAGATTACATATCATATCAATAATGCTATCAGTACTAACATGTTACCGAATATTCTTAAGCTTGCAGATGTCTCTCCAATTTTTAAGAAGGGTGAAACCTTCATCAGGGGCAATTTCCGACCAATAAGCGTGCTCTCTTCTCTCTCCAAACTCTATGAGAGGGTGTTGTCACAACAAATTGTACCCTTTATGGTCTCTAATTTCTCCAATTTACTTTGTGTATTTCGAGAGAACCACAGCTCACAACACGCACTTTTGAGGCTTGTTGAGCAGTGCCGAAAAAGTCTTGATAAGAAAGGAATAGTTGGAATGGTTCTTATGGACCTCTCCAAAGCATTTGATTGTCTGCCTCACGACCTCCTGATAGCAAAGCTTGAGGCATATGGTTTTGGGATTGGTAGTCTACGACTTACTTTCGACTACCTAACATCTCGGAAACAGCGTGTCAGAATTAACTCTACCTACAGCTCTTGGCTTGAGATCACATCAGGTGTACCACAAGGTTCAGTCCTAGGTCCTCTACTATTCAACATCTACATCAACGATCTTACTTTTTTCATAGAGGACTCTCATCTATGCAACTTTGCCGATGATAATACCTTATATGCATCTGATTTCAAACTAGAAGGAGTTATATCAAGGCTAGAAAACGACATGCAAAAGACCCTCGTCTGGTTCGATTCAAATAAGATGGTTGCAAATCCATCTAAATTTCAATTTATGTTTATGGGCTTGGGGCATGACTACAAACTTTGCATGGAGGTAGATGAGATGATAATTACAACCGTTCAACAAGTCAAATTACTGGGCGTCATCATTGATTCCAAACTGAAGTTTGATGACCATGTGAAATCTATCTGCCTTAAAGCTAACCGAAATGTTAGTGCCCTATCCAGGGCAGCTAAAGTCATTGACCCACCCAAATGCAAGTTGCTTTATAACTCATTTATCATGTCAAACTTCAGGTACTGCCCCTTAATTTGGATGTTTTGTGGAAGAACAGCCAATAAAGAAATTAACAGGGTTCATAAGCGAGCACTTCGTATCTTATCGAAAGACTATGATGCCTCATTCGATGAACTGCTCATTAGAAATGAAGAAAAAACTGTTCACGCTCAGAACTTGCAGAAACTCATGATTGAAGTGTATAAATCACTCAATCATGAAAACCCTTCATTCTTATGGGATTTATTCACAAGGAAAGTAATTAACTACGATCTGAGAATTAAAGATATTCTCACTCTTCCCAAGGCATCTACTGCGTCCTTCGGTACAAATTCGATTGCGTTCAGGGGCAGCATACTTTGGAACAATACACCTGATGTGATTAAGAACAGCAATACGGTCTCCGTTTTTGGCAAAAACATAAAAAATTGGACTGGGGAGGGTTGCAATTGTAATATTTGTAAATAGTGTTGCTGTAAATTAGTTTAATTTAGTTGGGATTTATTAGTTTGCACTTTTAGTACAAGCTACACCGCAACCAACTGTAAATAAAGTGATTATTATTATTATTATTATTATTATTTCTCATGTCTTTTTTATTTACAACGAGTTCTGTCTTCAAGTGTTTCCACCCCAGAAATGGGGTAAGGTATCACTGTTTGTTTGCATTGAGTCCCAGTCTTCACTAGTTCCATGGTTTCACTAGTTCATTAAGAATCTTCTTACTGCGTAGCACGTTCCCAATAATGTTATCTTTTGTATCTCGAAGATATTGATCTTTCCTGGTATCTTTTCAATGTATTTCGCAAACGTTTTGTCAACGACCCCTGTACATCCAACAACGATAGGGACTATTGCAATTTCTTTGAGTTGCCATAATGCTTTCAACTCGATAGCAAGATTTTGGTACTTCTCCACTTTCTCGATACGCTTATCAACAATGTTGTCATCTCTTGGTACTGCAATGTCTATTAACAAAGCGGTTTTGTCTTTTTTGTTCATGAATACAATATCAGGTCTAATCGCCGTTATTTCTTTATCTGTTTGGATCGTGAAATCCCATAGCACTTTGATTTCGCTATTTTCGACAACCGGTTGTGGCTCTACGTCGTACCATTGATTTATTGATGGTAGATCATTTTCCTCACATATCTTATTGTAAATGTATTTCGCAACATTGTTGTGTCTCCTTAGGTACATGGTATTTGCATATTTTGGACATCCACTAACCACGTGGTGCATTGTTTCTTTGTATTCATTACATAGTCTACATGTATCATCTTCCCTTGTGTGATAAATATTCTTCTCGATGTACCTTGTTTTAATCGCCTGATCCTGTATAGCAAACACCATGCTTTCTGTGTTGCCCTTTAACCGGGAATCTTTCAACCATTTAACAGATAAATCTTTATCTACGAAATCTTTTTCTATCAATCTTTGATGCTGTCCGTGAAGTGGCATTTCGCTCAGCTGTTTCATACTTTCATCCACCATCGCGCTTTTTATTTTTGCTTTGCATTGCTCTTTTGTTCTACTCATTAGATTATCAAGGTCTATTTTCATCTCAGCTGCAAATTCCTGTGCTTTCTTTTGTAGTGACTTCGCCTTTCTCTGCGTATCCCATTTTAGCAGTAGTTCATTGAATCGGGAATTTCTATTTTGGAGATAGTGAACCAGATTTATGATTTGTTTCTGGTACTGTTTTACTATGCTTAGTAACCCTCTTCCACCTAAACGACGTGGTATATAAAGCCTTTCTACGTTGGACTTGTTGTGGAGTAGATGGTGATTCTTTAATTGATTTCGAGTCTTTCGATCTATTTCTGATAATTCTGTTTTCGACCAGTTTACTACTCCGAATCCATATGATATTGAAGGTACCACCCATGTGTTTATCGCTTGTATCTTGTTTGCACTGTTCAATTCTGACTTCAAAACTTTCTTTAGACGTCCAAAATATTCAGTACTTAGGCGATTTTTTGTCTCTGTGTGGCATATTGTTTGGGCTTCTTCTACTCCAAGGTATTTGTAGAATTGCGAATTTTGTAACTCTTTAATTGTTTCATTTGATGTTAGCGTTATGTTTTCTGTGCTTGTTTTCTTTCCTTTAATGATCGTCATCTTAGCGCATTTTTCTAATCCGAATGCCATTCCAATATTTTTGCTGAATGTTTTTACAGTCTCCAAAAGAGTTTTTAATTGGTTATCGTTACTCGCATATAGTTTGTTATTATTATTATTATTATTATTATAGTTTGTTAGTTTATTATTATTATTATTATTATTATTATTATTATTATTATTATTATGAACTGCAACAGTTCAATACTCCCCGAAATTAGTCACCAATGATGCAGTAATACCACCTGTGAGAATGAATGAGGGGTTCACGTATCTTGGAAGGGTCTTTGATTTCAGTATGGATGACGATACTCATAAAACATCACTAGTCGAAAAGTGCAAGAGGATATTGGAAGACATAGACAGGTTACCCCTCCACCCAAAACATAAAATAGAACTATACTCGAAGTTCCTGATGTCAAAAATAAACTGGGATCTTACGATATCTGATATAAACATCACTTGGGTAAAACAAACTCTTGATTCGATCAGTTCATCATTCGTGAGAAAATGGTTAGAAATTCCAATAAATGGCACACTTGATATAGTGACACTCTCTAAGGAAAAATTTGGTCTAAACATCATAAAGATTTCAACAAAGTATCTGCAGTGTCAAACAACCAAGCGTAACTGTCTGAAGAAATCTCCGAATCCCGATATAAATTATTTACATCAAGCTACCTCACAAGAAAGCATCCAGGTTGATCAATATAAAGATACAAGTGACGTGACAAAATCTGTGAGAGCCAAACAAATCGAAAAGATTTCAAATGATCTACAGTATCAAGGGTACATCGTGAAACAGATGTGGACTCTCAGCAATGAGCAACTCAAAAAGCTATGGATAGATGTAAGAGACATTCTCCCATCAAATATCTACAACTTTACAAACAGATACATGAATAATACTTTAGCTACATTAAAGAATATGGTCCTGTGGGGAAAAGCAACCATGGACATATGCCTTGCATGCAAGGAAAATAGTCAATCCCTTTTGCACGTTGTTTCGGGTTGCAAAGTTCATCTACAACAAGGCAGATACACGTGGCGGCATAACTCTATCCTTGCAACTCTTTTGAGTAACATTATTGGCCTGAGGGACTTGAAAATTTTTGCTGATATTCCAGGCTATCCCTGCCCCACAGTTGTCACCGGAACACTAAAGCGACCAGATGTCATCATAGTCTATCAAGAGAAGATCGTCATCGTTCTAGAGTTAACCTGTGGTTTTATTACCAACGTGAAAGAAAATTGTGCAAGGAAGATTGGAAAATACAACTCTACCATCGTTGATCTCAAGAAGCAGTTCGAGAAAGTAACATTTGTGAATCTGAGCATGAGCGCCCTAGGATTGATATGCAGGGATGATAATGGAAATGGCATAATGCAAGCATTAAAGAGCATTGGACTTTCGGAACTTCAATCAAAAAACATTATTAGAAACATAATAAACATCTGTATCAGGACAACATATTATATATTTTGTAGAAAAGACAAAGACTGGACCAATCCAGAACTTTTAGCATTCTAAAGACGTAAGATTGTTGAAGGCAGTAAGGCTTGACTAGCATGCCCTTTTATGGAGAGTGGTAGTCACGAATAAATTCTTTATACTGTAAGTTTTACATTTTAATTATTCATCTTGTTGTAAGTTTTATTTATGAGAATGAAAGTTTCCATTATTATTATTATTATTATTATTATTATTATTATTATTATTATTATTATTATTATTATTATTATTATTATTATTATTATTATTATTATTATTATTACATTAAACCGGCATCCAAATCTGGATACCCAAACATCTGGTGCGTAGATATCTTCAAAGAAATTTGGGAAATTTCCAGCAGTTTTTTGTCCTGGTTGCGTTTTATGAAGGTTGGCAAAGTTGAGAAAAATTTTCACACATTTCTTCTGTCTTCCTCGCTTATTCACTATCTGATTGGTCCGTGAAAATGAGGCTTTGAAGGTTTCCGGCCATGGGCCACGAGCAAAAATCGGCTAAAACATTTGATTCCTATCTTATAGGCAATCATATTCGTAGCATTTGATTGTTCCGACTCAAATCATGTGGTGACAGCAATACCATATTTGGAGAGTGGTAAAAAATTGTTAAATCATCCATAACTTTTGCTTCATTTGCCCGATTGCTTCAAACATGCACCCATTGATTGTCGTTGATAAATGCTTTCATTTGATATACACGTTTTTTAATATTTGCTTACTTTTCAGCAAAATTAATATCGGTGACGTCATGCAAAGTTATGACCCAATGAATGAGTGGAGATAAAAGTGAATAAAACCCAATGAATAAAAAGACTGTTGTCTTGTTTAATTCATCTCATCGATTTGAGTCAGTCTAAGTTCACATATCCCAGACAAAAGTATAAAATTTAAAATTCACAGCGAAGAAAGTCGGCTAGTCGGCTCATGGAACAAGCAGCTAATTTAAAGCTAATTGCGCCAAAAGTAGAAACTATAACTAGCAATAACACTAGTTAAAGTTCAGGTCCCGCAGTGATGGCACCTTTTTAGGCTGAATCTGGTGCCCGTTAGGAACATAGCATTATTACTATCATTATTAAATACTGATTGTTAAAATATTTAAGGCACTGAGGAATTTATGAGACTTGGGCGATGAGACTTCTCCGGATATTCTCTTTATACTTGATGTACTAAAAACTTGCCAAGTAACAGGCGTCCCCTAAAATGCTTCTTGGTATGAGCAGTCACTAGAGCAACAGCGCAAGTTTGTTACTAAGAATTCAAGTAAGAGTCCATTAATAAATCATAATATACACGTTTGAAAGAGAGAAAGGATTGAGGTCCAACAATTGCGAAAAAAATAAACTTGTCTATTGGTTTATACTTTAAAAAATTACTTTTTCACTTGATTGAGGAAAGGATTTGCTTCTTAACATACGGTCTGTTGGTATGGACATTGCAAATTGATGCTCTTGCTAGAAATTTGTGACACTAAATAGCGTTACACGTCGGGAGTAATTGCCATATATGCTTGTACGCTATGTGCGGTTTTTTGGGGTGCCTTTTTTCGAGCAGAAAATAAATTTTGAGGTATCACATTTTGTAAAATCACAAATAGTTATAAATTTTTGGATGCCATTTTAGAAATAAAAAATCTTTAGGGTACTGATTTTGATCAACTTTCACTTACTTAGTTAACATTTTGGATAGTTGTCAAAATTTTAGGGTATCATGTTCAATGGCCTGTAATTTTTGGGCATCGCTTTCACGAAAATTGATAAATTTTAGGGTATGATTTAAGACGTCAAATTGCACACCACCGTCATCCGCCTATTAAAGTTATCCCCCCCCCCTTCACCCATCGGCGTTCTCCGCTCTCCACACCTACGATATAAAGCATGATATGGAAAATATCATCACAGCAATATCTATCGCTTTGTTCGAACTAAATGTTTCTTGAAAAATCATGTTTTCCATGTCTGTTGTTTGGTAAACAAAGTGAAAATCTTGGCAGGGCAGTCGCTAGAGGATTCAAGCTAGGGGCAGGAGGGGGTGCAAGCTCTCAATTTTCCGAGTAAAGGCTATGGCTTTTGAGCGTGGCTTTTTATCACACACACATACTCTTTGTTGTGGGGCTCCTTATCCTCTCCACTAGTGGCGTCGCCAGATTACTACCTTTGGGAAATGAATGTTGCCAGGGAAGTGAATGAAAATCGGGGTCCTGGGGCTCGCCCCGGACAATTTTTGGAGCCTACGTCCTTTAGAATGCTGTAGAAGCCCTTTCTAGCACAAGCCGCCCAGAATCATTCGAGAACCTAAGGATAGAGAGGCCAGGTTCAATGAACTCGTCAATAACATTTAGCCATTAGCGCGTGCCTACACTCTTACCAAAAAGAAAAGAATGTGCCCTAACGAAGCAAGCAGACGAATTTAAAATATGGTTTGTTTTAAAACTCTGATCAAAGTCCAGAAAGATCAACGATGGTTATGCAAGGGAAGGCTGGACTTTAGCTCCATTCGAACTTGAAATCATCCTGCATGATAATGATATTGATATCATTGGCCTTAGCGAGACACGTCTTGACAGTAATGTAACAGACTCTGAAGACTCCATAGGAGGGTATAGGATATATCGAAACGATAGAAATAGCAATGGGGGAGGAGTAGCTGTGTACATAAAGGAAAATCTCCCAGAACCCATTATAAAGCTAAACAGTGATAAACTTGAGCTCATTTCTCTTGAAGTTTCTCAAAATATCCATGCAAGGTCCTTTCATCTTGTTTGTTGGTATCGGCCCCCAACTGCCGGTGTCGATGAACTTGCATTTGAGAACCTTAGGGGAATTTTAAAAGAACTAGATAGGGAAGAGAAAGAAATTATTTTGATCGGGGACACCAACTGTGTTTTCAAATGTAGCAAAAATGCAAATGCTAAACAGCTCAAGTTGGTTTACTCCGAGTATCAACTCGAAAAGTTAATAAAAAGCTATACGCGGGTTGCTATGACAACAACAGAATCTGGAGAGCAACGAACAAGCAAAACACTCATTGACCATTTCTCTTCCTCCAATTCCAAATACATCATAGAAGCAGATGTAGTTAAGACTGGCATGGTGGACCACTACCTGGTGTATGGAATTCGGAAAATCAATGCTTGGCGAAGATTTAAGAAAAAGAAACCAAACGTAATCGAATCTCGCAGTATGACAAAATACAACAAAGCACTTTTCCGAAACGACATTGGGCAGGTAGATTGGGAAGCTATTCTAACTCTGTTTAGTGATAATCCCGCGGGTATGGCGGCCACGTTTCAGGAGGTATTCGAATCTATTTTGGATCTTCATGCACCACTACGAAGAAAAAGGGCTCGCAATGAATTTGCTCCATGGCTTACCCCTTCTTTGAGGAATTTAATGCTTGAAAGAGACAGACTGAAGGTGCAAACGGAGAAATCTACTGAAATGTGGTCCGCCTACGAGAGGAAGCGTAAATCAAGTAACAAATGAGATGCGCATTTCTATCAGGGATTATTACCATGGGTTAATCGAAGAAAATATAGGAGACCCTAAGAAAATGTGGCGGACAATAAATAAAGGCCTAGACAAAGATGTTAATACAGTTTCACTCTCTAGTTTAGAAATAGATGGTAAACATCTAACACGAGAACGTGATGTAGTGGAGGCAATGAACCATCACTTTGTTTCGGTGGGTCCAAAACTGGCGGGGAAGATTATTTCTAAGCCAGGTGATGATTGCCTCCGCTACATCAATCCAAAGTCAAATGAAATGGTATTTAAATCTGTAGATGAAACTTATATGGCGAATGCTATTAGAAAGTTGAAGAATGGAAAAGCAGCAGGTCCAGATAACGTCTCCACAACTATCATTAAAGATGTAGGGGATCTGGTATCAAAACATCTGACAATGATTTTTAATTCGTCGCTTATGGGTGGAGTCTTCCCAGATATTTGGAAAATTGCCAGAGTTACTCCCATTTTTAAGTCAGGCGCTAGGAAAGATGTTAATAATTATAGGCCTATATCAGTCATTTCGGTTTTCTCGAGGATCTTGGAGAGAATAGTTCATGACCAGCTTTTTGATTTCCTGGCGGCAAAGAAAGTGATCACGAGAAACCAATTGGCATTTCAAAAACTATACTCCACTGTGACATCCTTAATCTGCAGCACCGATTCTTGGTATGAAAACATCGACTGCAAAAAACTGAATCTGACGATTTTTCTGGACCTTTAGAGAGCATTCGATACGGTCGATCACACAATCATGATTAAAAAACTGGGACCATACGGGATCAAAGGGATCCCTGGAAACTGGTTCAAATCGTACCTTGATAATTGACAGCAATACTGTTCCCTAAACGGTAAAAAATCTAAGGCGAGAGAAATTCAATGCGGCATACCCCAAGGTTCTTGCTTAGGCCCCCTTCTCTTCATAATGTATCTAAATGATTTTGAACGTAGCCTAGAATTTTCGAAGACAAATATCTATGCTGATGATACTAATGTGACAATAGCATCAAATGACATCGAGAAATTAGTAGCGGACGCGCAAGAGGAGTTACTTAACATTTCTGAATGACTGAGAGTAAACAAGCTTAGTCCTAACCCCTCAAAAACAGAGTAATTGATTATAGGCCACCCTCGGAAAACAAAAGATGTAAATATACCGAATGGGTTAAAGTTGAATGACTCTGAAATCAAACGAGTTTCCAAAACCAAATCATTAGGATTAATGGTTGATGAAAATCTGAAATGGGACGAGCAATTTAAAACTGTTAAGAACAAGTTTTGTGGGGGACTTGCTTGAAGAAACTGAAATATATCCTCCCTCAGTCGAAGCTATGTAGTGTATATTACGCTATCGTTGAAAGTCACCTACGCTACGCAGATGTAATCTGGGGCAGTCTTCCAACGAGAAAACTCGAAACTCTCCAACGATTACAAAATAGAGCCCAGTCGATAATCGAAAATGCCAGATTGAAAGACAACTGGTCCTGTGATTGGCTAAACGTCAATAATCTTATTTCCTTTGATCGGTCAGTTATGACCTATAAGATTATGAATAAACTAAGCCCTGAAAGCCTTTGGGACAAATTTGAGCAAAGATCAATGCACTCAAGCTATGTAACAAGAAACTGCCATGATCTTCAGATCCCAAGGCTAAATACAGAACATGCAAAAAAGGGCTTTAAATATTCGGCTCTAAAAATGTGGAATGATACGCCTGTTGATATACGAGAGGCCCCAACTCTCGGTTGCTTTAAAAAACAATTGAAAGCACACCTACTGGCTGATCAGAAACCTTAACTTCAAAACACGACCCCCTGGAAGAACAGCAATATTAACATTTGGAAATTTTTCGTTAGTTTTATAGGATTGTATATAAGTATTATTAGATGCTGAAGGGTTTAATTTTCGTGTATAAATATTTATTCATATCATATATCATATCATATGATGAAGAGAATGCGAGCAAAGTTAGCTGACAATTTTTGAGAAGCACACTAGCACATAAAGAGTTTTACCATAGTCAATGGTTTCACTACATTGTTGAAATATCAATTTATTGTAATAGAAATACAATGTTGGTGAAAGTTAAGGAAGGTTTAAGCAGGATAGGATGCATAAATTTTTGTTAACGCTGGATGCTTAGAGAAATTGAGAAATCGTTCATGGAGACCAGTGGCAGCATGTTGCGAACTACACGTAGAAAAATTATTGACAGTGATTAAGTTAATTCATATTCTGTGCTAGATCTAGAGGCATACACATATAAAGTTAAAAATATGCCTTAGTCGGATTCATTGGAGCTAATAAAATTGCATGTCTCCATCATAGCAAGCTAAGCGGCACTACAATGATACACTGACGCATATATGAAAATGCGAGTGAAGCGAGCAGAACATTTTTTATGCTTCTGTTGGCTTGAATATGAGGGATGAAAGGCTTGGTGGATCAGCGTGTTTCGTTCATTACAAGGAGCGGATTTTGTATTTATCAGTTTTACAGAACGAATTTTCGTATTTTGCTTTCTTGGCGGATCACGCATCGAGTGTCCCAAGAAAAAGTATACGGATTTCGTCGACCCTAACAATAAGAATATAGCGTGAATAAATCCGAAATAATTTTCAAAACATAACTCGATAGCTAACTTGAACATAGATACCTTGTTTGTTGATATCGGTGCGTTAAAAGTGAAGATATTAATCTTCAAAGGACAAATTTGCTTCCACCTCGAAACCAGAGCTTTGGCGTTTTGGCCTAAGCAAATTCTTGAGGACAGTGAATGAAATCAACAAAATTTGAAGACGGCACAACAGATGTGTTTTACAAAATCCATTCTATGTGAGACCTATCGTCAAGGGAGCTCCGAAATCACACATGCTATTCATCTGTGAAAGTTCTCTCCTGAGCTCAACGCGCTTTTGACATCGTCGAGTCATTCCTTGAAAAGAATTTGTTATCAGATCTCTCGAGATCAGGTTGATCATGGCATATCTTCGAAGCTCCTTTCCCAGGTGGGTCATCAACAAGATAGGAGACATCTTTTGGCCCCCAAAAGATCTCTAGAACTTCCAGTCTTGACTCCGAAGAGATCTGATAGCAAATTTGTTCAAGGAATGATTCGACAGTTGCACGAGTGTGTTGATGCTCAAGGGAGTACTTTCGCCGATGAATAGTAAGAGTAAAATCAATTGTCGATATTGAGATGAATAAACCTGACTTCGAAGCTCCATAAACTGTATTTGGGAAAACACATCTGTTGTGCCGTCTGTAGCACAAAGCCTATCGATGCGATGTTTTTGAGGAGATTACTGGCGCTTGCAGACAAAATATGGAACGAGACAAATTTGCAGGGAGTTGCTCAAGACTGGATGTTTTAAAAGAAATTTGGAGACATCTAAATGGAAAATGAAGTCAGATAGATCATTGAGTCGTTGGTAAGTGAATCATTTAGCTCAAGAATGCAAACTAAGCCCTTTTGGGGTCAACGAATGAGTTTTAATCGGTAAGAAGTTTAGGCCCAGATCACATTTCTGGCAGAAATCGCTGAAAATCACCTGCGATCTTGAGATATTATTGAAGGGACAGTGCTTGGGTTATTGCTTAGGGCAATATCCATAATCGCTGAGATTTCTATCCTTACATCTCATTTGCAGCGACTTTTATCGATGTTTAAACAAATGTCAATATTCTTCGACCGGAAAATGACTGTAATTTCGGCTCCAAATGAGATATTTTCCAAGCACGCTACAGACTGTAGAGGGGCATCCCTTCAACTGATTTATCAAAGAAAATTCCATGTAATTATTGTAACATAGTAGCCATTTCAACTTTCTTGAGGGTACTCATCACTTCGAACGGCCAATTTGGTATCACGTGGTTAGAAAGGGGATATTTGATTAGTTGACTACCGTGAAATTGGATGATTTCCGCGTGCTTCAGCAACCAGTAAGGATTTGAGCTGTATGCTGGTATTTTTTCGATATTCAACGACGTATTTCGGACTTCACTGTCATCTTCAACGGATTTTTTGATCCTTTCTGCCCCGTGCGGATACTAAAATGACTGCGTAGCATTATTTATCGGTGCTGAGGAGGAGATATTTTTGCTTTTAAACGTGCCAAACCAAAAATGACTGCCGAGAGTATGGCTGATCAATTTGATCGCATCATCAAATGTGAGGCGTTTTTTTAATGAAGAAGGTGCAAGAGGAGATGATTACGTGAAAAAGGAAAAGTTTGTGTATCATTAACACATTAAATTGACGGATTTTCGTATTTCGTCGCAAAAAAATAGCGGATTTTCGTATTTGTTCATTAAAAGTAGGCGTATTATTGTATTTCAATACCCCCTTTCAACCCTCACTTAAAGCGTGCCAAGATGCCAATAAGTAGGATATGTAAATTGCAGTTCAAATGACTTGCCGACTGGTTGCTGCTAAATCAGCGTACATATTTCAGGAACTTTCTCTTTTTACCGACTGAGTGTAACTTTTACTTGATTTGCCGACTGAGCTTTGGTCAGGGGGGTGCCGCACCCAATGCAGCTACGGCCCTGAGTCCCGGTTGGATGAAAAGTAGCCTTAGGCGAGAGATTTCCATTAAGATAGCTCACAACAAGATGATGGTTCCTATTTTATAGCTATGCAAAAGAAAGCAATAAAGAAAAGTCAAAGAAACAACAAACCAATAATATTCTAAAAGCCAGAGCAAAATCTTTGGCTGAGCTTTAATCAACTTGATTATCCCAACGACAATTATTGCCAGGTTGCGGTTTATAACAAATCCTGAAAAAGAGCACATGTAGTTATTAACAGGGATAAATTCATCTAAAGTGTTCGTACATACGCTCATTGGCGGCTTGGTTATGGCAGACACAGATAAACATCTTTTCATAACCTTAGGGAAATTTTAAGGCGGCTCGAAAGGGAAGACAACGAAATAATCTTGTGCGGAGATACCAATTGTGACTTTAAGAATCCCAAAAATAAAAACACTAAGCTGTTAAAACAACTTTACAATGATTATCAACTTGAGCAACTTATAAAAGATTACACAAGGGTTGCTGTAAGAGCTACTAAAGAGAGTGAACACCATACCAGTCAGACGCTTATTGACCATTTCTCGACAAACAAACCAAAGTTTTTTCTTAGTTCTGGGGTTTTAAAATCGGGCATGGTAGACCACTATATGATATATGCCATACGGAAAGTGAACGCGTGGAGGATTAAGTCTAAAAAATCAAAAATTCTTGAAGCACAAAGTTTAAGAAACTACAATGAAGCAAAATTCTTAAACGACCTAAAAGAAGTGAATTGGGAGCAAGTGCTATCTCCGTTCTCTGAAACACCAACTCTAATGGTTAATCAATTCCACGAGATTTTTGATGGCTTACTAAATGCACATGCACCAATTAGGAGAAAAAAGATTAGAAATCAACCTGCACCGTGGATTAATCCACAAATAAAATGACTTATAGAAGAGAGGGATAGTGCCAAGAAAAAATCCATAAAAAACCCCAAACTTCTCAAATCTTATAAATCTTTGCGAAACAAGGTGACAAACACTTTTAGATCTTCTATAAGATTACACTACCAATCTTTGATCAATGAAAACAAGGACAATCCTAAAAACACGTGGAGAACCATAAACAAGGTGCTAGATAAGGCCCCTAATTCAACAACTATCATGCAAGTCAGGGATGGCAGCAAAATAGTATCTGATTCAAAACAAATAGCCAATGTCCTAAATGACCACTTTGTTAATGTCGGTCCGAGACATGCTCGTAGAGTTGAAATGAAAAATCTGGCGATGATTCTCTTTGTCATCTTAATAAACAGAAGAAACAGTCTTCCAGTTCAAACATGTAAATGAAAGAACATTTCTGAAATATATCCAAAATCTAAAACAAGGAAAATCTGCTGGTCCTGACAAAATACCAACAGCAATTTTTAAAGACGCTGCTGATTTTATTTGTAAACCACTAACGATGATCTTTAACAGCTCTTTAAGGCTAGGGACTTTCCCAGACCGTTGGAAAATAGCACCACTTACACCAATTTATAAATCAGGTGCCAAATATGATACGAATAACTATATGCCAATTTCAATTTTGTCAGTGCTATCTAAGTTATACGGAAAGATTGCACATGACCAACTTATTGATTTTCTCCAATCTAACAAAAAACTAACGCAGAATCAGTTCGCTTTCCGTAAGCTTCATTCTACAATTACCTCACTGATTGGTGTCTCAGATCATTGGTACTCAAATATCGACAACAAAAAGCTAACATTGCTCTTTTTCTCGACTTGAAAAAGGCATTTGATACCGTAAATCATGAGATATTGATCAGTAAATTAGCAAAATATGGAATAACAGGTAATGACAACAACTGGTTTAAATCCTATTTAACTAACAGAAGCCAGTACTGTTCCATTGATGGTCAAGTATCTGATATTATGGAAATAGAGTGTGGGATCCCCCGAGGCTTATGCCTGGGACCGCTGCTCTCTATCATTTCTTTGAATGATTTTGAGCAGTGTCTCGAACAGTCAAGAGCCAACATGTATGCAGATGATACTGAGATAACAATATCCTCAAGCAACCAAGCAGAGCTTATAGAGACAGCACAAGCTGAGTTATTAAACATCGCAGAATGGATGAGGATTAACAAACTCAGTCTCAATCCCACCAAAACAGAATACATGATAATAGATCATCCTCGTAGAAGGAAAAATGGAGAATTGTTACCGCAAGTATTCATAAACCGAGAAAAAATTAAGCAGGTTGACAAAACAAAATATCTCGGGGTAATAGCTGACGATACCTTAGGCTGGGAAAACAGTATGAATCAGTTAAGAAAAAGGTTGCTGGGGGTCTCGCAGCAATGAAGCAACTTAAGGGCATCCTCCCACAATCAATGCTTTTTCAAGTGTACAAAGCGCTTGTTGAGAGTCATCTTCGTTATGCTGACGTAGTCTGGGGGAGCTTAACAAACACTAAAATAACAGCCCTTCAGAGACTGCAAAATCGTGGATTTGAAATTATTCAAGCATCAAAAATAAAGGACCCTTTGATTCGACCAACATCTAGCATCGATCAGATGTTTCAATTTGACCGGTTGGTTCTGATGTTTAAGATAATTAACAAGATATGTCCTGAGAGTCTGCACGATAAATTTGCTGAGAGATCCTCTAAGCAAGTATAATACAAGAAACAAGACTGATCTCCAAATCCCAAGGCTAAATCTAGACTTCAGTAGAAAAAGTTTTAATTATACTGGTCTAAAAACTTGGAATTCTATTCCAACACACATAAGAGAGTCTGGCACACGCACCCGGTTTAAGAATAGGCTAAAAAGTCATTTTCTAAGCTGAGGAAAAATACGTTTTCGCACGAATCCATAGAAGAACAGTACTGGCTTTTATATCTATCATTAAACGTACTCTCTTTTGTTATACTCATTCATTACACTTAATTATACTGAATGGATATCGTGAATAAATAAGATAAAATGAAAAATGAAATGAATGCCTAACATAGGGGTTCTCTAACCTGCAAAACAGCAAAAATCTGCGCTCCTACCTGTCAACCGCGAGTCATTTCTTTCATAAACCGCAACCGTCAGTTTTCTTCCGCATGATAAATATTTTGTTCAAGATGGGTTCCAGTAAACCGTGGAACGACCTAACGACTAATAACGACCTAACAACTAATAACGAGGTATCAAATTACAATATCGAGTTGTCTGTCCAAATGGGTGTATCAACCGGACCACAATGAGTATGGAATGGACTGATCAACGGATCAAAGGGATAGTTGACCCTGCGAATTTCTGTTGCTGTGGAAAACAAAGCAGGAAACAAGAAAGCAGATGGGTTTCGTTTGCTGCTTACCTCGATCTTTCTCTGTGCCCTGTATCCCTTTTTCATGCAAACGTATGAGTAAAAATGGTTCCCTGTTTCGTTCTCCTTTTTCCTGACAAAACAACGATGACTTTTACGTGTGCGGGTATAGGCAACATCCCTTGGAAACATTCCTACCTGAATTTTCTACATTGCGCTAAAATGACATGTAGTATAACCACCAATCTTTCTGACTTTTAGTATAATTTAATAGTCAATTAAAATTTAGTCCATTAAAATTTTTAAAATTTCATTGTTCCGACTCTACTCATGTGACCACAGCAATACCAAATTTGAGAGAAGTCAACAAAAAATGCTTAAAGCCTTCACAGATGTAGTCTCGTTTGTCCAATTGATCTCCACCATGCACCATTCAATCGATTTTGAAGAGTGCTTTCATTTAATGTATGTATTTTTCATATTTGACGACATGAGCAAATATGATATCTATGGCGTCATTCGTATTTATGACGTCATTGCTCTAACGATTAAGTGTAAAATATGAATAATTATTGTCTTCTTTGCTTTATTATGTTAATTTGAATAATTCTGAGTCTATATTTATTGGAAAATAGAAGAAGACTTATAATTATATGTAGAACATATGGATTAACAGGGAAGAAAATCATCACATGAAAGACAAAGCTACTCAAAAGCTAATATTGCTAAAAATAATAAAAAATCAGTTAAGCAGTAAATTAAACAGAATTTTTCTTGTTAAAAAGGTGAAATATTGCCAATGTCCCTTCGTTTTTTGGTTTTCTAGTAACGATGCACGTGACTAATCAATTTTCATTTTATATTTATAAACCCAGTTTTCCAAAGAACAATAGGAGTAAGTCTTATTGTTACATCTCTTGAATTTTTGGAGAAAAAGAGGGGGTGAAAAACGCCCTCTTTATAAAGTAAGTAAAAATCGCCGCGTACAAATGGGGTTAAATGTAGCTTACTTTTTACAGCAGCTTCCAATAACGAGGCTTGATGGACAATGAAACAAAGAAAATAAAACATGGCAATAATAGTAAATTATCATATTCCTTCAACTCTTTGATACCAATACCTACATCATCATAATTATTTACTCCTGCATCATCATCAGAATCCGTTTCCCCGGTATTTTGATCTTCATGCCTTGGCGAATTGACGTTTTGTTTTGGCGAATTTCTTGTTTCATTCATCTTCTTCAAACATCTTTCACACAGGTGCGGTTTGATTGCACAAAGTTTTCACACTTTACAAGCATTCAAGCTTCCTTAATGCACAATTTAACTTTGGTGTTCCTAATTAAGCAATGGATTTATTTTTTTGCAATAGATATCCTTTAAACCTATTTCGTCAGCGCATTATGCTTGTTTTCTTTTGCCTTGGAACAAAAATGTTCCACAGCTTAAAAAGCTTAACCGAAAGGAGTATCATGCATAATAGATTATGAAACGAAATATGAAAATGAGAAACAAAATATGAATGGAACATTTTGGCTCCCTTCACAACGGAACGCAATCTTACCTTTCGATATGCAATCATTCCGTTCCGTTCCTGAGGGAACAGGCCATCAAGTCCCGGGGGGGGGGGGGTAACTACCATATATGCAGGTACGGGATGTGCCATTTTTTGGGGTGCCTTTTTTCGAGCAGAAAATAAATTTTGGGGTATCATCTTTGCTAATATCACAAGTAGTCATAAATTTTGGGGTGTCATTTTAGAAAATAACTTTTTAGGGCATTGATTTTGATCAAATTTCGCTAATTTTAGGGTATACATTCTCAATGGTCTGTAAATTTTGGGGTATCGTTTTCGCGAAGATTTATAAATTTTAGGGTGCGATTTCAGACGTCAAATGGCACACCCTCGTCATCCGCCTATTGAAGTTACCCCCCCCCCCCCCGGGCATCAAGTGCAAAGCTGGCACGCAAAGAACCAAGGGATAAGATTTTCACTTTTGAGAGCAAACAAGAACGTTAACCCTACCGTACCCGGAGGCGGTGCAAAAATGCCCCCACTCAAAAATATAAAACAGAGAGCAAAAAGGAACGAGAGCTGAAACATCATTGACTTTTCCTAATTTTTAATAATTTTTTCTGACATCAGCAATTTATAAGTATTAAGAAATAAAATCAAGTTTACGACGTCATAGCTATTTCTCATAAAATTTCAAACTTTTGATATAAATCGATGGACAGTGATACTTTCTTCACTTTTAAGTTGTTTTTTTCAGGCTACAGATCCTATTTTCTGAAATAATTAGCAATCGTTGCTTTGTCAGTACAGAGGCTCATAGTAACATGGTCCTATTATTTGGTTGCCTGGCAACAAACCAGTTAGCACCAGTTTCTACCGGGTGTCCCAGAAAAAAGTTCCGGCGTTTGATTGAATGCAGAGAAAAAATTTTTGAATCTGGCAATGTTTTATCATTCTAGTTACATGTTTGACATTTCAACTTACAATTTGGCACATCGTATGACGAAATTAGTAATCTCAAAATGGAGTTATGAGCTCTAACATTTCATGTTCACGTTCAAGGCAAAACCAGGGAGATTGAGCCCCTTCCTTCATCATCGCGCTGAAGGGGGAATCTCCGGATTAGCAACACAAAACTGCGCTCACACTTTCGATCATTACCTAGCCGACGAGCAAGGGTTCTGCTCATTGAGCACATTCAAAGAAAAGTCTGAAGAGTCAAATGCAATGGGTCTCGGGGGAACATACCTAGGTTGTACTTTTACCACTACTCAATTCGAGATAGCTCTGCACGAAGCCGGGAAATGCACCTGTTGCGTTATATCGCACGTCGAACAAAGAATTGAAAACTATTTTTAGTTCAAGAAAGGAAACCGTTACAGTCCATGAAACCGTGGAACAGTAAAACTCCCGATTGAAATTCCCAGTTGGCACAATGCAGCAATATCAGCAGCGAGCTGTTTGTCCCAAGACAGTCCGAGAAATCAGGTTGAATTTCACACAATCAAAAAGTATTCAAAGCTAAATTTCCATTCAATTACAAAGCGAAAGTTTCTCTTGTAAACAAAAGAATTTCTGCCCCTCGGAAAATTCCACTGGCGGGAAAGTGGTCTTTACTTTGAATGTGCTCAGTGAGAAGAAACCTTGCCCGTAGTCAAGGTAATGAACGCATCATCAACTCAATGTTTGTATGGGTCCTTGAGGGAGTCCCCCCATTCTGCACCATGAAGCAAGACGCCGTAAAAATCTCTCTGGTTTTGTCTTGAACATAAACATGAAATGTTAGACCTCATAAGTTCTTCTTAAGATATGTCAAACTTTAAGTTGAAATGTCTAGCATATAGCTGGTGTGAATAGAAATGGTCAGGTTCAAAATCTTTTTTTCTGTGTTCCATAAAACGTCGGAACTTTTTTTGAGACACCCGGTATGATTAGACTTCTAATAGATTTTATTACTATTGTACTAAGTTACAATGGGATACTAATTATGGTATTGGAGATATTTAGGGGGAGACATTTTTTGCTCCCCCCAGCAGTGGTCTGACCCAAAGATTCCGGGTGTAATAGGGTTAATATGAAAGAAACGAACTAAGCAGCAATTAGGAAGCGGAACGATTGACTTCCCGCTTCAACATAAGCAAAAAGTGTCACGCTTTTGTGATCTAGTCGAAAAAATACACAGATGAGCACAGGTGAACGCAGGTGAACACAGATAAAACAGTCGGAACACAAATTAACACTTATGAACACCAGTGAAAATGAAGAACACGAAGGGACACAAGTTGTAAACGACAACAGACCTAGAACGAATATTACTGAATAGATTAATCGCAAGAGAGGAAGTTTCTTGTCGTCTTCTATACCAAAGCTTCAAATAATGAAAAATATGTAGTTCTTTTTTGGGTTTACATCTAAATACTTTGTTAGGGAATATCTGGTCATTACCCATCCTGGCGACTGAGATTGTCAGCATTATATCATCCTTACGTTTAGATCGGCATAATGAAAGTTTGATCCTTTTCTATCGCTCTGATGTAGTATGAGTTAACCATATTTTAACCGGGTGAAAAAAGTGATTTTCTACCAGGGGCAACTATAATAGCTATAACAATGAAACTTGCACTGTGTGATAATTAAACACAAAAGAATCCAAAAATAGCATGAATTAATTTCTAATCATGTGATTGGTTGCTAGGCAACCAAATATAGCACAAATTTTGACGAAATTGAGCTATTAGAAAAAAAGCAGATTTACATTAAATAACTGGTAGTAAGGGAAAATTGTTAAGAATCCGTGACCAAATTGGGGGGACTTTGGTTTGACACTTGTTTTGACATCAGAACACATATAAGATTGAAATAAAATTGGGGGTCCCTCTTGAAAATTCCAGGAACACCTTCACAGCGGCCCAAATAGCCAGGCTGCGGCTCTATTCAAGTCGCATGCTCAATTTGACGCCATTATAACAAAAAGTTGAGTAAATTATGTCATCTAGTATGTAATAGATGCTAAGAAAACCATTTTGCACATCAGAGAAGGGATAAAACCAGTCCTGGCGGCATTTAACAGAGGAAAAATGCATATACTCCTCCGCAGAGGCGAAAAAACTAAATTTTCTACATTCTTGCAGCAAGAATTTTCCAAATGCAGTCAAGGGGTCGTCAGGGAGTCCCAGACAATAGACTTTCGGAGTATTAAGATTGTTTGATGAAAATTATTAACTACTGGCATTGCATTATGGGATATTTGGAGCAAAATAGCAGAAAATTGGCCCGCTTTTCCTTGCCTCCAAACTTGACTGATCTTTCAATAACCCTCCACTTTGTCTTCTTAGCTTTCTCCTCAGTGTCTGTGGATTTGTTTCAGTTTATTATGAAAGTTTCTTATTCATCGTTAATGCAGTCGTCAACAACCAATTCACTTTGTTTCCGAGCTTCAATTCTTAGCGATGTTGGTAGAGCCTACCACATCAGGCAAAATTTACCTAACTTCATAGATTTTAACAGGAAAAGATAATCTGGGACTTCTAGGATTCTAGATCATCTACAGGGTGTCCCAGAAAATTTGTGCCCCGTTTGCCGGAAGATTACGACAAAGCGGCAAAAGGTTCTCACCATACTTTTACATGATGTTTCTCTTGAGATGTCCAACTAAAGTTTGCCACTGTCCCCGTGAAAATCTGTTGAAAAATGATGGAGCTATGACGTTCAGAAGAGCAAACTTCTCTGATGACTGAAACCAGCGGTCGGCCATTTTGTATTACTATTTTGCAACGATAAGCAGCTTCATGGATGAGCTGAAATGATAGCCTCCAATTTCATAGCTCTCGAGAAAGTTTCAATAATCATCAGAGAGTTCAGCTATTTCTTACCCCATGTTCCTTGATTGAATGTCAAAACGAAGACAAGGATCCCAAGATAATAAACAATCAAAAGGTAATGACAAACATATGGTCACGTTTTGTTTACAGGTGTGGTGAGTGAACCAATTGTTTAGTTTATTGATAAGTTCAAACTGAGAAAATACAGCTCCAAAATTCTTTTGCCCTTCTTGTTTCTTTTAGTTCATTGTCTTCGGTAACAAATAAACAGTTGCTTGTAACAAATAAAGGAAGAAATCTTTGTAGGGAAGGCGACAAATTAAATTTGAAGTATACTGTTGTCGAGACTTTTGATTTTTCACTACTTTGGGAATTCTTATCCTCATTTTTGCATTCTATCAAAGATCGTGGAGTACAAAATAAGTTTAGCTCCCTGATGATTATTGAATTTTCATGAGAGCTATGACATTGGAGGCTGCTATTTCAGTTCATCCATGAAGCTGTTTATCGTTGCAAAATAGTAAGATAAAATGGCCGACCGCTGGTTTCAGTCAACAGACAAATTTGGTTTTCTGAAAGTGATAGCTCCATCATTTTTCAACGGATTTTCACGGGAATGGTGGCAAACCTTAATTGAACATCTGAAGAGCAACATCATGGAAAAGGTTAGTGAGGATCTTTTGCTGTTTTGTCGCAATCTTTAGGCAACAGGGGCACAATTTTTCTGGGACACCCTGTACTGTAGTTGGCTAATGTGTCATAAACTTTTGGTTGGTGAATTCTTCAGGCCCTTCGGAAGCGGGGGGCTTGGGGGCTTCAGCCACTTCTATAATTTGCCTAAGTTTGTTGGTTTTGTAAGTTGAAAGGGTTTTGAAAGCCAAGTTTGTGGAAATGAAAAATCCAAAAGCATATATATTCTAGAAGCTACCGGAATCTATCTAGAATTCAATAACTTTTGATGTCATGCAACTAAAAGAAATCAAACAATTTTACTGAAAGGGCTCCCGTCGGTAGTGATCCTTGGCTTCTTTCGATGGCAATTTTTCGAGAAGAGCGTTTTCAAAAGATCTGAAAGGCGTGGTTCTGAAAAACATTCCGGGGTGCAAGCCCTCGGACCCCAATTTTTGTTTCAGCCCCCTCCCCAATAAAAAATTCGTTCCAACGAGCAGATTCCTATTTGACTGATGGGAGATCAACTGCTTCACTGACGGACGTCGCTGTTCCTCAATCTCTCATAGTGTTCCTCGATAGTTGTCACCAGTCATCTCGATCTTGTGTCATGCTCCTCAACTCCTCTAGATCTACCTTTGTTCTCAGTAGCCATATTCTTTTTATAATACAAGATCAAACATTTGTTAGTACTTGGGGCAGTGCTGTTCATGGTTTTCCTCTGCATCATCTGGCTTTTATTGAAGTAGATCTTAATTTCATGGCTTATATGCAAGGATGTAGTACTGCTTCTTCTGAGGATATGACCAAAAAACAAATCCAATCTGGCTGTTCACATAGTTTCCCATTTGATATGCAAATTGGATATCTTATGCTTAGGGCTCGTCTCGCTGTCGAAGATCAAACGCATAGCTGGTCTTCTACAATTATGCAGTCATCTGATTGTTGACAAACCTGAAACGAGGCCAATGAGACTCAGGAGACCCCCAGTGCGTTATGTCCCTTGAGAGAGTTGATTAGCCTTTCCAGTCGTAATAGTTTTTCCCCTGTGTTTGGTGGTGTGTGCCTCTCTCGGTTCCCTGAGGAGCTCAAAAAATATCGTTGCGAGACAGAGTTGAAAAGTGTTCAGTTGTGAGTTATGTTTTGAGGAGAGTACAAGACGCAAGATAAAACCGAACGCGTTCAAGTGACGTCAAGATAGGCCAGGCCGCAAGTCAAACGTCGACCCTAGCCCAACCGATGACGGCATGTTGGTGAGCGTATTCTTTCTTATTATTTGTCGGGGAGTCAGAGCTGAGGCATCAAAGAGAAACTTTCAACAACATTGATTGACTTAAACTTCGTTGTGTTGATCTTTGGATCGTATGCTTTGATATTGAAAATGATTTGCTTTACATTTTAAGGAAATTGCATGTTTGTTTTGTCGTGTTTATGGGCCGCACGAAAATCCATTACACTGATATGCCCGTAACCTCCTGGTTGGGTATACTCATGCATGTACAGGGTGTCTCAAAAAAATTGTTCGACGTTTGATTAAATCCTAAAAAATAACAATACGTTGAATGAACCTTTGGTCAAGTCACCCTTTTCCTGAGATTTTGAATTAATTTTTGGTACAATAATCTTGCAAATACGATAAAAATTCATGGGGTTAAAAGCTTTTGAAGTTCAAGTTTGTGCGAAAGCTGAAACCAGAGGCCTCGAAATGGCATTTTTGGTAAAAGTTCCATAGCCCGTCGTTTCTGTTATTTCTCAATTGTTTCAGGGCAAACAAAGTGGGATTCAAACGGGTATTCGATAACCAAACTGTCAAGCATATGGATGCTTTGAGGAAACTGATTCAGTCTCTCGCCGATTTTGTTTTGAACCACTGTTTTTGAACCTATGCAATGTTAAGGAATTTTGAGAATGATCGCAAGAAATAATTTACTTTAGAAGTCGTATTTGGTTTGCTTTGATATCAACGAGAGGTATGACATTGGATAAGCTTCTCATACCTCCGCCTTCGAGCTTTTTGCAAGACAAGTAATCTGGGGGGTCTCTGGTTTCAGCTATCGCATATTTTCGATCTTCGAGAGCTCGCAACTCAGTGAATTTACAACCGATTTGCTTGATTCTGGTCTCTAAAATTATTTCATAATCTTAGGAACAGGGTTGTCTTTCCACGAACCTGTTCATGTTGTCTTTATTTTCCAATAATTAATCAAACGTCGAACAATTTTTTTGAGACACCCTGTATATCGATAGAGGAATTCAGCTTCTTAAATTACCTTTGATAGCCTTCTATCCTGATATTTTGCAGTGGCAATGAAAGCTTCGGAGACCAAATTTTGACAGGGACCTTGCATCGCATTAACATCACGTCTTGGCAACTCAAAAAGCTGCAGACACTGTGTTACTCTAACAACCCCATGTTGGAAATATACAAAGACCTAAAAATTGTTTGGTCAATGACCTGACCAAAATAGAACATTCTACAATTACAATGAGTATAAAGGTGCTTCAGCAATTTGCAAAGAGACAGCGCCATCAAAGACACTTCCCATCTTCAAAGAAGAACGGTTGCCATGAACGCATATGTACAAAAGCGCCAACGAACCCAAAGTGAAAGCAAAAGGCGTACGCAACTTAAATGGCTTGATGTGTGTTAAGGTACCATTTACCACTGTAGAACTCTTTAGTGATTGGCTGGAAGCAAGCATTTTTCTATATCAAATGATCAAACCTACAAAACTTCTAGAACACATTACTACAAACTTGAACTGCCTACGTAAGAAAACTACAAAATCACACGAAACGAAACTGCATGGTTCGTAAACCAGCACATCTCCGGAACACCTACCTACCCAGCAGCAAGCATCTATCCTGACCAGGGCCCACTGGGAAATTTCCCGTTCTCCCCCATGGGCCAGTCCGTCACTGCACCTTCCACTAAACAATCATAAGGCTGAGCACACAAATATCGGTAGGAAGGAAAGGAGGAAGATGTTTGGAAGAACGTCAAGAAAGTAGTATCGTTGATAGAACATGAAGAAGACAGCAATCGAAGTAAAAGTTAGCAACTGCTGCAATGAATAAGCTCCAGTCAGTGTGGTTACGATATGACACAGTACAATGCAACTGCAAACGAGCTTTAAGTTGTATTAGTTATTAAGTTCACCAGCTAAGTAGCA
Source organism: Aurelia sp. 3 sensu Dawson et al. (2005) (assembly GCA_964020215.1). Classification (NCBI taxonomy): domain Eukaryota; kingdom Metazoa; phylum Cnidaria; class Scyphozoa; order Semaeostomeae; family Ulmaridae; genus Aurelia; species Aurelia sp. 3 sensu Dawson et al. (2005). Next base: position 6,364,421 of record OZ026578.1, read on the forward strand.
CTGGTAATATCACAATTGCTCTACAAACTGCAGCTAATGGGGTGTACCATCAAATGTTGAAAGAGACCAGGTGCGTTTTATCTTTGAACGAGACGAGCAAGAAGAGTCCTAAGCATAAGATATCAAATTTGCATATCAAATAGGACACTACATTGAAAAAGCAAAAGATGAGGAAGTTGAGGATCACTGAATGATCAAGTAAACCTAGAAGCAAGGAAAAGCAGGCCAATTTTGGGTTATTTTCTTCCAAATATCCCATAATGCAATGCCAGAAGTTAATAATTTTCATCAAACAATCTTAATACTACGAAAGTCTATTGTCTGGGACTCCCTGATGACCCCTTGACTGCATTTGGAAAATTCTTGCTGCAAGAATGTAGAAAATTTAATTTTTTCGCCTCTGCGGAGGAGCATATGCATTTTTCCTCTGTTAAATGCCACCAGGACTGGTTTTATCCCTTCTCTGATGTGCAAAATGGTTTTCTTAGCATCTATTACATACTAGATAACATAATTTACTCAACTTTTTGTTATAATGGCGTCAAATTGAGCTTGAAACTTGAATAGAGCCGCAGCCTGGCTATTTGGGCCGCTGTGAAGGTGTTCCTGGAATTTTCAAGAGGGACCCCCAATTTTATTTCAATCATATATGTGTTCTGATGTCAAAACAAGTGTCAAACCAAAGTCCCCCCAACTTGGTCACGGATTCTTAACAATTTCCCCTTACTATGGCTAAAATAGGCTAAAAACTATCCAAATACTTACTTGATAGCCTTAGTTTGAGATTTCATTTAGTTTTATACAAAAATTTGTGGTTCCTAATTAATCAACTAAATAAATAATGATAATTCGATTCAATGCAAAATTGTTTGCTAAATAATAATGCTTAAACATCATCAATTTCGTATAATTTGGGTAAAACCAAGTAGTTTTATCAATATTCCAAGTCATTACATGATTTTTCAAATAAAAATTGCTAACTCATTAGAGATATGACGTCATAAAGATTTATGACGTCACAGAAATTATAAATTGCTGACGTCAGCACATGTAAAGGATTATATATCAAATGAAAGCAACCTCGTCCCCAGGGCCTTTTGTCGTTGCAAATGAAAGTACTCATCGAGACAAATCGAAGGGTATATATATATATTCCCCCGATATTTCATTGTGCTTGAGTGGCACAGTGGATTTTCGGGGAGTCTTTGGACACGATGATCCCGGGTTCGATCCCAGGCAGGAGTACATTTTAATTTTCCAATTGTGGTAGCCCACTCGCGATAAATATTTATGACGTCATGTATGTATGTATGTATGTATGTATGTATGTATGTATGTATGTATGTATGTATGTATGTATGTATGTATGTATGTATGTATGTATGTATGTATATATATATTCTCATAAGCTCATACGCAATATGTAATAAAATAAATATAGATTCTCAAGAAAAACACATTCGTTAAACGTTTCGGCGCAAGCCTTCATCAGTATGACTTTTCAAATTCAAATAGGCGTACATATAAATCCTAAATACAAAGAACTACGAAAACAATAGCCTAAGCGGGATCCTATTACATAAACTTTATTGTTAAAGGTGTAAGATAACGGTTATGTACAGAGGCGGCAGGAGGAAGATCAAAGAAAGCGCAGAGTATAGAGCCGCTAAAGTCGGCGTATTTGTCTGCCTCACAGGAGCTGGAAAATAAGTGCGTTAGAACAAAACAAACAATAGGAAGATCCAAGGACGGATGGGCAGAAAGAAATCCCTAAAGAACAGCGTGTGTCCCTAACGAAAGCTGAGGGCAAAAAATAAAAACAACACAACAACCAAAATGTGAACAAAAATAAAATCTATGTATCAACCTGCCTAGTGTTCAAACCCTTAGGGGCAAAGCAATCCAGCTTGTTACAAGGCGTGCAGTCGTAAGTTTAATGCGGGGGCCTCAGTACCCCAGGTGGAATTCTTCAGACATTTTACTGAAGAAGGCCACCACGGGTTTCTGAAGGATATTAGTGTTAAGATAATCGATAGGCTAACGGGGGGAAATAGGATGCGGGAAAGCTTCTGGCAGTATCGGCTGGATTGCTTTGCCCCTAAGGGTTTGAACACTAGGCAGGTTGATACATAGATTTTATTTTTGTTCACATTTTGGTTGTTGTGTTGTTTTTATTTTTTGCCCTCAGCTTTCGTTAGGGACACACGCTGTTCTTTAGGGATTTCTTTCTGCCCATCCGTCCTTGGATCTTCCTATTGTTTGTTTTGTTCTAACGCACTTATTTTCCAGCTCCTGTGAGGCAGACAAATACGCCGACTTTAGCGGCTCTATACTCTGCGCTTTCTTTGATCTTCCTCCTGCCGCCTCTGTACATAACCGTTATCTTACACCTTTAACAATAAAGTTTATGTAATAGGATCCCGCTTAGGCTATTGTTTTCGTAGTTCTTTGTATTTAGGATTTATATGTACGCCTATTTGAATTTGAAAAGTCATACTGATGAAGGCTTGCGCCGAAACGTTTAACGAATGTGTTTTTCTTGAGAATCTGTATGTATATATATATATATACCGGGTGTCCCAAAAAAAAGTATCCGGATTTGGTCGACCCTAGCGATAAGCATATAGCGTGAATCAATCCGAAATGATTTTCAAAACATACCTCGATAGCCAACTTGAACATAGATACCTCGTTTGTTGATATCGGTGCACTGAAGGTGAAGATATTAATCTTCAAAGGAGAAACTCGCCTCCACCTCCAAACCAGAGCTTTGGCGCTTTGGCCTAAGCAAATTCTTGAAGGTCTGTGAATGAAATCAACAAAATTTGAAGACGGCAAAACAGATGTGTTTTCCAAAATACAGTTCATGTGAGACCTATCGTCAAGGGAGCCCCGAAATCAGCTTCATTCATCTCAATATCGACAATTTATTTAACACTTACTATTCACCGGTGAAGTACTCCCTTGAGCATCAACACACTTTTGACATCGTCGAATCATTCCTTGAAAAGAATTTGTTATCAGACCTCTCGAGATCAGGTTGATCATCGCGTATCTTCGAAGCTGATTTCCCGGGTGGTTCATCAACAAGAGAGGAGATATCTATTGGCCCCCACAAGATCTCCAGACCTTCCTGTCGTGGCCCCCGAGAGATCTAATAAACAATTCTTTTCAAGGAATGATTCGACGATTTCAAAAGTGTATTGATGCTCAAGGGGGTACTTTCACCGGTGAATAGTATGTGTAAAATAAATCGTCGATATTGAGGTGAATGAAGCTGATTTCGGAGCTCCCTTGACAATCGGTCTCACATAAACTGTATTTTGTAAAACCCATCTGTTGTGCCGTCCTCAGATTTTGTTGATTTTATTCATAGAGCTTCAAGAATTCCCTTAGGCCAAAGCGCCAAAGCTCTGGTTTGGAGGTGGAGGCAAATTTGTCCTTTGAAGATTGATATCTTCACTTTCAGTGCACCGAATTCAACAAACGAGGTATCTATGTTCAAGTTGGCTATTGAGGTATGTTTTGAAAATCATTTCGGTTTGATTCACGCTATATTCTTATCGCTAGGGTCGACCAAATCCGGATACTTTTTTTTGGGACACCCGGTATATATATTATCAACACACAGCACTCAACACACAGCACCCATCAATTAAATTTGACTATGAAATATCAAAGACATCAATCTCCTTCCTGACAGGGTCTGGCACGAGGGTCTAATTTATAAGTTGGAATTCAATGGCTTGCATGTAAACGTTCTTCGGATTGTTAAAAGTTTTTTGGCAGATCGTAAGCAAAGGGTCGTATTAAATGGACAATGTTCAAAGTGGGATAAAATATCCGCAGGTGTACCTCAAGGATCAGTTCTTGGACCACTCTTGTTTTTGATCTACATTAACGATATAACCCACAATGTTAAATGTGGTATTAAGTTATTTGCCGATGACACGTCATTGCTCACTACCGTTCAGGATGAAAATGTAGCTGCACTTGACTTAAACAGAGATTTAGAAAAAATTAACCTATGGGCATGGCAATGGAAAATGCAGTTTAACGCTGACAAGACAGAGGAGGTTATATTTTCATGCAAAAGAAATAAGCCAATCCATCCCGGTCTTAAATTGGGAGAGGAGGTCATTGCCTCAAAATTGGAACACAAGCATCTTGGTGTTATTCTTGACTCAAAGCTAAATTTCAAAAGTCATATTCGAGAGGCTATCTTGAAAGCACGCAGAGGAATCGGTTTGTTAAAATACCTTTCTAAATACGTATCAAGAGAGGTCCTTGATCAAACCTATAAGCTTTACGTGAGACCTCACCTAGACTATGGAGACATAATTTACCATAAATATGACCCAGATAGGCAGCTGAACTTTACGCAACAACTAGAACAAACTCAATATAAAGCAGCACTAGCCGTTACTGGAGCGTGGATGGGTACAAGTAGGCATAAGCTGCTTGAAGAGCTCGGATGGGAAACACTTTATAACCGAAGGTGTTGTCGAAGATTATGTCATTTCTTTTCAATAACCACTTCCAAAAGCCCAGATTAACTTTTCAATGAGATACCTGAACATCGCTCAGTTGATTATAATTTAAGAAACCCGCGTTGTTATGAGCAAAATGTAGGTAGAACAATGCGCTTTTCTAGCTCTTACTTTCATAACACAATATGTGAGTGGAATCTGTTAGAGAAAGCAGTACAAGATTCTCCTTCTCTCGCCATTTTCAAGAGCAAATTGCTTCGGATCATTAGACCTGAGAAAAACCCTGTTTACAATATCTATGATATTTTGGGAATCAAACTACTAACAAGGCTTCGAGTTAATTTCAGTCCTCTGAACGAACATAGATTTAGGCATAATTTTGACTGCTTGAGTCCAATTTGTATTTGTGGTACAGGAAAGGAAGATAATGAGCATTACCTCCTGCACTGCCCCCAGTTTACAGCTCAGCGCCAAGATCTCCTTGGTCAAGTCTCGGATGTCGGATATGATGTTGCTAGCATGAACGCAAAGGATCTTTGTCATTTGTTGTTATATGGGAACCCAAATGAAAGTACCTTTGCAAACAGAATCATTCTAGAAGCAACTATTTCTTTTATCAAGACTTCTGGACGTTTCAATTAAACTTTCTGGAAAAACAGCAGCCTAAGACTTTTTCTTGACTGGGGTGCTCCCAATATTTGCATGGGCAGTCTCTGCTCATCGGACTGCTGCTGCGGGGGCGTTGGCTGGGGGAGTCTAGGATTAGTTGGCAGTTTTTTAGTTTCTTTTTCTTTTCTCCTCGGAGTTGATCTCTGTACCATAGATTCCATTCTCCCTGCCGGTGCTCTCGTGCTTGTGGTTTGGTGGGGGGTGGGCTGTTTGTGCGGGTTTTGGGGGTACTTCAGTTTCGATTTAGCTTTTGTTCTTGTTTTTGTTTTGTTTGTTTGTTTTTTTTTGTTGTTTTTTTTTCTTTTTGTTTCCTTTTCTACTATTAATAAGGTGGTTGCAGGAGAAAAGCTTTAACTTATTTGATAACCTTTAAATACAGAAAGTTTTTTTTTCTCCTGCAACCACCTTAAGCTACCGTTAATATTTTGTAGAAAATTGTAAGTGGCATTTGTAGTGAGGACTCGGTGACCTTGTGTCTTTCCTCGCTACAAATGTCACAAGTAGTTGTATTGAATTGTTGTTTTTAGAATTTTAGATTGGTAAAAAAAAAGAAAAAAAATCTCCTTCCTCGACACCCGCATCTATATCGACGAAAACAGACAATTGCAGACAACTCTCTTCACCAAACCAACTGACACTCATAATTACCTACACTATAAATCAGCCCACCCAAGACACCTTAAAAACAGTTTACCTTACTCTCAAGCACTAAGGCTAAGAAGGATCTGTACAAAAGACAACGAATTAAACAGCAACTGCAAACAGATGGAAGACAACTTTATACGCCGTGGATATCACAAAGAAATTCTCCAAGAACAAATTCGAAAAGCTATCATAACGCCGAGAAATACAACGCTAAAGAAAGTCCTTAGGAAACGATCCACAAGAATCCCCCTGGTACTTACATTCAATTCAACACTCCCCCAAATGGGCAAAATCCTAAGAGATAGATGGGGTATACTAAACATAAAGCCTAAGCTTAAGAAACTATTCTCAGAACCTCCGATCATGGCATTTAGGCGATGCAAGAACCTGCGAGAGATAATTGGTAGTAATACTATCGTTAACAACAAAGTCCTAAGGAAAAAAGTCAATAAAAAAGTAGCTAAATTTTGCTCACCATGTAACACCAAACGAAGTCTGTGCTGTAACCATGTAATTAAAACTAATTCATTTACTAGCGTAAGCACGCACAAAACATACAAAATCTTCCATGAATCCAACTGCAGAAGCATGAACGTAATATACCTTCTCGAATATATCCGTTGTAAGAAGCAATACGTCGGCAAATCCGAATGGCCTTTCAACTACAGACTTAATAATTACCGTTCTCGAATAAAATCAACGCAATTTGACAAGCTCCTTCCGGTAGAAAAGCACTTCAAAGAGCGAAATCACGTCTTCGAAAGAGACGCGAGATTTATAATAATTGAGAAAATTGAAAAAGAAAACGTCGAAAACATGACACAATTATTAGAGACACACGAGGACAACTGGATAAAACGACTGCAGACTCTTTCCCCTAAGGGCCTGAACAACAAACTTAATCATCCCGACAAATATTGATTGATAGAAACCCCTAAAAATCCATGGTTAGGCCACTTTCTCTCCGTTCATAATTTTATGCAATACTTTGTTTCCCTGTGGCCTTTCGTTTTCTATACATAAAACGTAACATCTAACTTCAATTAAGGATTCATATGACGCCTTATTTTGGCGTCACATGACCAATTTTAGGCCATGTGATCTCATTAACATCACATGACTACTAAAACGGCTATAAAAAGGCATGCAACATTGTAAAAATTCATTCTCCTGACGATGACCATAGCGTCGAAACGTGTCGAGAATAGAAGAAAAGAAATAAAGATTTAAAGAACTCAAAGACGTCTTTTTCTTGTGTACATCTTTATATATATATATAGCTGTTGAATATAGGCTAGCTGTTGAATATTTATAAAATAAGCTGCTTGAAAAAGGCGAAAGCCGAAAGCAACCCATAAGGTGCCAAAATCGAGAAAATTAAAACGTGCCACGGTAGCCTAAAGGTTAAGGCGCTTGCCCGGAAAGCAGGAGATCCGTGGTTCGATTCCCGGCTGTGGCGCATTTTAATTTTCTCGATTTTCCTGAGAATTTTAAAAATTGTTTCCGTTTGCACCGAAAAAGGAGAAATCCTGGTTGCTCGCTAGCTGTTGAATATTTATAAAATAAGCTGCTTGAAAAAGGCGAAAGCCGAAAGCAACCCATAAGGTGCTAAAATCGAGAAAATTAAAACGTGCCACGGTAGCCTAAAGGTTAAGGCGCTTGCCCGGAAAGCAGGAGATCCGTGGTTCGATTCCCGGCTGTGGCGCATTTTAATTTTCTCGATTTTCCTGAGAATTTTAAAAATTGTTTCCGTTTGCACCGAAAAAGGAGAAATCCTGGTTGCTCGCTAGCTGTTGAATATTTATATATATATATATATATATATCGAAACTTAAAAGAAGGCATTAACAAAAACAACTCTCGATTCTGTGGCGACTAGTTTCGTCTGTTCATGCAGACTCTTCAGGCTAAAATGATTAATTTACGATTGCAACAGATTTTATGTTATCGATTTAATTGGTTTTCATATTGCGTAACATTTCTAATTATATTCATGTGACGTAAGATTAAGTCTCCGTCTTGCTTTAGCTATTTTCTTGACACGTATAGGGATTTTAGTGTTATGGTTGGCTTTAATGTCCATTCCCTTACTTCTACATGCTTTATTATCATCATTTCTACTACAGTTACTTTCAATGTCAGTACCAGAGCTAAAATCTACTTGAGTTTTGCAATAGTCTCTTTCACCAGTGATGGCTCCAAACACTTTTTCGAGTTTGTCTAATTTCTGGCCAATTCTTTCGAGTGTAGATTTATCAAAATATTCGTTGTTTTCCTCAGCACGCATCATTTTTTCGGATTCTTCTATGTATTTGTGTTCGAGTTCTCTAATGTTACTCATAGGGTCCTCAGCGTCAACCTCACATTTCTTTTTTTCACTTGGATGTTCTGCGACGTCAATCTTCTTCGACATTGTTTTAAAAACATTACGATTCTCTTTGTGCAACTTCCTTACCCCTGAATCAGGAGGTGTTTTGAATATGTGCATCTTGGACTTAATTTTTCCTTCATTGGCTTGCCATATCTGTTCAGATCTAAACTTTTCCTTTTCACGTTCTGTTTTCCATTTATTTCTAAGCGATTCCATCTTGAAAGGGTATTTGCCATGCATAAATTCAATTATGTCTTCGATTTTTTTGTCGATAGTCTTAATCTTCTCCTTGTAGCTATCTCTTTTTGATCGCGATAGTTCTATTTCTTGCTTTACCCTAGGGTTTAAACACTAGGCAGGTTGATACATAGATTTCATTTTTGTTATAATTTTGGTTGTTGTGTTGTTTTGATTTTAGCACTGAGCTTTTCGTAAGGGACACACGCTGCTTTTTTAGGGTTTTCTGTTCTGCCAATCCGCTCTCGGATCTTTCTATTGTTTGTTTTGTTGTAGCATGCGATCTTTTTCAGCTTCGGCGAGACAGACACAGCCACCGACTTCAGCAGTTCTTAACTCTGCGCTTTCTTTGATCTTTCTCCCGCCACCTTTGTATTACCAGCTGCTTTTACACATTTTAATTACGCATTGTAATAGGTAGGACCCGCTTAGGCTATTGTTTTGTATTGTTTTTGTTATTCATTATCTATATGTATGCTCCATCTGATTTTGAAAAGTTATACTGATGAAGGCTTTGGCCGAAACGTTTACAAGCATGTGTTTTTTCTAAGTACATATTTCTATTTTAATACATATAGTGAATGAGCTTATGAGAATATATAAATATTCAACAGCTAGCGAGCAACCAGGATTTCTCCTTTTTCGGTGCAAACGGAAACATTATTTTAAAATTCTCAGGAAAATCGAGAAAATTAAAATGCGCCACAGCCGGGAATCGAACCACGGATCTCCTGCTTTCCGGGCAAGCGTCTTAACCTTTAGGCTACCGTGGCACATAATTTTCTCGATTTTCCTGAGAATTATATATATATATACATATATATATATAATTCTCATATACATATACATATACATATACATATACATACACATATACATATACATATACATATATATATATTTTAGTGCGGAAATAAACATAATAACTTAAAAGAACCGTTCTTTAAAGTCTTTGCATTCATGTCATTAAGATCCTCGAAATTATTGACCACATACGAAGAAAAACTATTTAAAGCAGGACACGCAACCCTCAATTGACATCTCAACCATTTAACACTTCTATCGTCTGTCATTATGTAAACATGTTAATCCTCGTAATATATTATAAAAAGTTCGATTCAGATTGTCAGTCACACTCTGATGATAGCATTAACTTGAAAGGCCTTAGTGTGCTAAAATCATCTCCTTTTTTGTTTATTTCTCGTTCGTTTTTCATCCGCACTATTAGTATCCAATATATATATATATATATATATATATATATATATATTGGCAACAAAGAAACAATAAATTGGATACTAATAGTGCGGATGAAAAACGAACGAGAAATAAACAAAAAAGGAGATGTTTTTAGCACACTAAGGCCTTTCAAGTTAATGCTATCATCAGAGTGTGACTGACAATCTGAATCGAACTTTTTATAATATATTACGAGGATTAACATGTTTACATAATGACAGACGATAGAAGTGTTAAATGGTTGAGATGTCAATTGAGGGTTGCGTGTCCTGCTTTAAATAGTTCTTCTTCGTATGTGGTCAATAATTTCGAGGAACGTAATGACATGAATGCAAAGACTTTAAAGAACGGTTCTTTTAAGTTATTATGTTTATTTCCGCACTGAAAAACATGTCTCGGGAAAGTGCATGAAGATACTCCAGACCGCGACTCTGAAATGTGATTGTTCATGCGGAGGCGAAAGTTTGTTGTTTGACCAATGTAAGTTACTTTTCCGTGACATTAATTGCATGATAAGAAGTACACAACGTTTTTGCTCTTGCATGAAATATTACATTTTATGTTCCAAGTTACGTTCTTTGCTGTTTTAAACGAATTAACGGCTTGTAGATACAATTTACAAAGTTTGTATCGATTATCCTTGCAAAGGGTAATACCAAATGAGGCTGTTGTTGATGTTGTCGTTGGTATTTCAGCTGCTGACGAGAATCGGGCGTTTGTTAATATTGATGAAATGTTTGGGGGTTGTTTAAGTGCTAAGACGGGCTGTGTGTTTTGAAACTTTTCCTTTGTTGTTGGTGATAGATTATAGAGCAACGAATGAATTGTTTTCATCATGTGACTGAACTGAAGATCGGGATAATGTGTTGTTACCAATGGTAATTTGTGTTTATCACTTTTATCAGGTGCAGGTCCTTGAAGTTTTGCTCTGTGGAATGCTTGCTTAATGATATTTTTTGGATAGTTACAGTCTATTAACCATTTTTCAAATTCTTTCAAACGAACTTCAATTAAATCGGGATCTGACACAAATACTATCATTCTTTTTGCAAGGTTGAACGGAATCGTTTGTTTAACGTGAGAAGGGTGTGCACTGTGATAATCCAGGTATTTATGTGGGTTGGTTTCTTTGTAATAGATATCTGTTGTAATGTATTTGTTTTCGCGTAAAATTATTTTGATGTCAAGAAAGTTAAGGGTTTCCGTGTTGTCCTGATGCGTTTGTCCTTTCTCCATTGTAAATTTAATTGAAGTGTCCATTTCGTTTAAGGCGCTTTGAAGTAATGATGGGTCGAAGTTCTTAGGCAAAGTGATAAAACTATCATCCATATATCTAATGTAATTTTTCTCGATCTATTTACAGGTATCATTGTCGAAGTATTTACAGAGAATTGTTGGAAACAGTCGAGTTTCTTCTAGAAAACCGATGGTTAAGCAAGCGTATGATGGGGCAAACTTTGTTCCCATGGCTGTGCCTTTGATTTGTCTATACAATTCTTTGTCAAATAAAAAATTATTATTTTCGAGAACGAACTTTGCCGATTCAATGATGAAGTCATTCGAAAAGCGAATTGGAATTAAGTCTCTTCTTTTTTCGATCCAGTACGTAAGTGCCTCGAGGCCAAGGCTATGAGGGATGCTAGTGTAAAGACTAGTGATGTCATACGAGTACAATGAAACCGTATTACTAAATTCATATGGGATCTTGCGGAGGAAGTCCCAGTCATCCTTGATGTAAGTGTTTAAATGCGAAACGATGGGTTTTATTAATGTGTCGATAAATTCACTGAGTCGTTGGGTAGGTGAAACAGGACCTGCTACTATTGGTCTTCCTTTCAAATCAGTGGGTGGAGACATTTCAACAAATTCTTGATTTGATGAGGAAATTTTTCCAATTATTTCTTTACTCTTATGTATTTTCGGCAGCACGTAAAAATTACTCGTTTTCCATTCAAAATCTGTGATAAATTGCTGTTCTTTATCCGTTAGGCTATCTTTGTGTCTATTTACGAGCTTTCTTAAATTTTGAACGACAACTTTGTCTTCACCGATAGGGATTTTTTCATAAGCGTTAGAGTTTAGGTGTCCTTCAAGAACTAACGAGTCGCGATAATATGTTTTATCCATCAATACAAAGTTTCCACTTTTGTCTGCTTGTTTTATAATTAAGTCGTTGTTTGAAGTAAGTTCTTCTAAGGCACTTCTTTCTTCTGGTGTTAAATTATCGTTTGTATGGACTCGAATAGGCTGCAAAAGTTCTATAAGATTACAGATGTTATTGATTTCTTGATTTTGTGTATAGATTTGTCTGTTTGATTTGTTTCTATGGATTGAAATGTCTTCATTTTCTTTGTCGGAAAATACATCATGAATTTTGATTTTTCTTGTGAAATCTTTCAAGTCGGTTTTGATATTTTGTCTTGGTTGGGATACGGGTGTAAATTTGAGTCCTCTTGTTAGTAGGACCCAAATAGTGTGCTAAAAACATCTCCTTTTTTGTTTATTTCTCGTTCGTTTTTCATCCGCACTATTAGTATCCAATTTATTGTTTCTTTGTTGCCAATATACCGTAAGGATGCCAAACAACGAAAATATTCAAAAACCAATTAAATTATCTGAATCGCAAATGGAATCTATCAAACAAGCCGTCTTAAACAGAGTCCTGGATATTTTACCATCGTTGATCAAAGATTTAGCTCCAAAAATTATGGAATCAGCAGAAAAGATCATCAAAGAAAATCTTGACGACTTCATGCCCCCAGCTCTTGAAACACTGCAGCTGACGTCGCCCACAGCTAAAGATCAAGCACGTTCATTCGAAGAACTTAACAAGCAAAAATTGAACAATAAATTGAAATATCGCAACCAAGTTTTCTGGAAACTCACAAGAGACAATGAATTGTCAAAACTTTACTCCGACTGCCTTAAACAGAGTCCACCATATGTGCCAAGGAAATGTAGAGGAGATAATACATTTAAAGGCTCTGAAGAAGAAGTTGCCATTTATCAAAAATTAGCGGAGCAAAGATTGTCGGCAGAAATAGAAGTTCTGAACATAAGAGGGGAGAAAAACAGGGAAAAAATCACTAAAATCGACGAAGAAACCTTCCAGTTCTTCGAATCAAAAGAAAGTCACGCCGTAGTCCAAGAACTCAAAGACAAATGGCAAGAGAACGCCAAAATAGATGAAGGAAACGTCATCAAAAAGTGGACCAAGAAGATAGTGGAAGAGAAAGTAATCTTTGACAAAGAAACTTCCAGTCAAACAACGGAAAACCAACAAAACACATCGCAAGCCCAGACTTCCAACCAAGCCCCTTCTAGCCGACCAGCAAAACCTACAACCTACACCCCCGTAAGAAGACAGAGACAAGACTTCCTTTCAACAAGACCCAAGTTTCAACATCATCATTCACAACAACATCATCAAGGCTCAGTCAACCCAAAAAACTTCAACAGCCCCTTCCCCGACCACCACCTCTAATACCGCTAAACTCATCAACCTTTCGTCCTACAAGCTGGCACAACGTCATGTCTCCCTACTAACAAGAGGACCCAAATTTACACCCGTATCCCAACCAAGACAAAATATCAAAACCGACTTGAAAGATTTCACAAGAAAAATCAAAATTCATGATGTATTTTCCGACAAAGAAAATGAAGACATTTCAATCCATAGAAACAAATCAAACAGACAAATCTATACACAAAATCAAGAAATCAATAACATCTGTAATCTTATAGAACTTTTGCAGCCTATTCGAGTCCATACAAACGATAATTTAACACCAGAAGAAAGAAGTGCCTTAGAAGAACTTACTTCAAACAACGACTTAATTATAAAACAAGCAGACAAAAGTGGAAACTTTGTATTGATGGATAAAACATATTATCGCGACTCGTTAGTTCTTGAAGGACACCTAAACTCTAACGCTTATGAAAAAATCCCTATCGGTGAAGACAAAGTTGTCGTTCAAAATTTAAGAAAGCTCGTAAATACACACAAAGATAGCCTAACGGATAAAGAACAGCAATTTATCACAGATTTTGAATGGAAAACGAGTAATTTTTACGTGCTGCCGAAAATACATAAGAGTAAAGAAATAATTGGAAAAATTTCCTCATCAAATCAAGAATTTGTTGAAATGTCTCCACCCACTGATTTGAAAGGAAGACCAATAGTAGCAGGTCCTGTTTCACCTACCCAACGACTCAGTGAATTTATCGACACATTAATAAAACCCATCGTTTCGCATTTAAACACTTACATCAAGGATGACTGGGACTTCCTCCGCAAGATCCCATATGAATTTAGTAATACGGTTTCATTGTACTCGTATGACATCACTAGTCTTTACACTAGCATCCCTCATAGCCTTGGCCTCGAGGCACTTACGTACTGGATCGAAAAAAGAAGAGACTTAATTCCAATTCGCTTTTCGAATGACTTCATCATTGAATCGGCAAAGTTCGTTCTCGAAAATAATAATTTTTTATTTGACAACGAATTGTATAGACAAATCAAAGGCACAGCCATGGGAACAAAGTTTGCCCCATCATACGCTTGCTTAACCATCGGTTTTCTAGAAGAAACTCGACTGTTTCCAACAATTCTCTGTAAATACTTCGACAATGAGACCTGTAAATACATCGAGAAAAATTACATTAGATATATGGATGATAGTTTTATCACTTTGCCTAAGAACTTCGACCCATCATTACTTCAAAGCGCCTTAAACGAAATGGACACTTCAATTAAATTTACAATGGAGAAAGGACAAACGCATCAGGACAACACGGAAACCCTTAACTTTCTTGACATCAAAATAATTTTACGCGAAAACAAATACATTACAACAGATATCTATTACAAAGAAACCAACCCACATAAATACCTGGATTATCACAGTGCACACCCTTCTCACGTTAAACAAACGATTCCGTTCAACCTTGCAAAAAGAATAATAGTATTTGTGTCAGATCCCGATTTAATTGAAGTTCGTTTGAAAGAACTTGAAAAATGGTTAATAGACTGTAACTATCCAAAAAATATCATTAAGCAAGCATTCCACAGAGCAAAACTTCAAGGACCTGCACCTGATAAAAGTGATAAACACAAATTACCATTGGTAACAACACATTATCCCGATCTTCAGTTCAGTCACATGATGAAAACAATTCATTCGTTGCTCTATAATCTATCACCAACAACAAAGGAAAAGTTTCAAAACACACAGCCCGTCTTAGCACTTAAACAACCCCCAAACATTTCATCAATATTAACAAACGCCCGATTCTCGTCAGCAGCTGAAATACCAACGACAACATCAACAACAGCCTCATTTGGTATTACCCTTTGCAAGGATAATCGATGCAAACTTTGTAAATTGTATCTACAAGCCGTTAATTCGTTTAAAACAGCAAAGAACGTAACTTGGAACATAAAATGTAATATTTCATGCAAGAGCAAAAACGTTGTGTACTTCTTATCATGCAATTCGTGTCACGGAAAAGTAACTTACATTGGTCAAACAACAAACTTTCGCCTCCGCATGAACAATCACATTTCAGAGTCGCGGTCTGGAGTATCTTCATGCACTTTCCCGAGACATGTTTTTCAGTGCGGAAATAAACATAATAACTTAAAAGAACCGTTCTTTAAAGTCTTTGCATTCATGTCATTAAGTTCCTCGAAATTGTTGACCGCGTACGAAGGAAAACTATTTAAAGCAGGACACGCAACCCTCAATTGACATCTCAACCATTTAACACTTCCATCGTCTGTCATTATGTAAACATGTTAATCCTCGTAATATATTATAAAAAGTTCGATTCAGATTGTCAGTCACACTCTGATGATAGCATTAACTTGAAAGGCCTTAGTGTGCTAAAAACATCTCCTTTTTTGTTTATTTCTCGTTCGTTTTTCATCCGCACTATTAGTATCCAATATATATATATATTTATATATATATGTATGTATGTATGTATGTATGTATGTACATATATATACATATATATATTGACGAGATTCTACAAAAAATGAAGAAACTAGAACAATTTTAGCGATGTTCTTTGTGACCACTCTCCAAATGTGGGCATCTGGTGGTCACGTGGTCTAACAATAGGCATAAAAATTCTTATTTTCTGATTGCCAGTTAAATCTTAAAAAAAGACAGGAAGTTTCAGTGCTATAGCTATCGTCATTTAGGAGCTATTGAAAAAAGTTCGCGATGGGGGGAAACACCCCCTGGTTAAAATAGGGATAAACAGTTATCCATACATAATGTGACAGTCAATTTGAGAGAAATTTTTAAATACAACATACCAGCAACCAAGTATCCAACCTGAAATCCAGCATACTTCATACTCGCACTCTACGGTCAGAAAACATGAGATCCATCAGTGTCAATTCAATTCAATAATTATGCTTCACGTCCGACAACACCCTTCTTGAGGAGTTTAGCCTTGTTTTGGTGCCCCTATACGAATGTATAGTAAAATGACTGTAACAGCTATGAATGATTTGCAAAGCGTCTGGAATAGTAGACTACCTTTGAGCCAAAAGCTAAGAATTTTCAGCTGTTGTATTACATCAATTGTCCTCAGCAATGCCCATCTGTGGACCATAAAACATTAAATATCCAAAAAAAATTAGTAACCTAACACTAGAAACAATCATAAAAGAGCAAAAATGGGATGTCTATCTAACAATCCATAGAGTAAGATGGATTGGTCATGTATATCGACTACAAGAAAATG